>JAREYC010000014.1:2107500-2840000 GCA_030015325.1 Cryptoblepharus egeriae
ATGGGTAAGGAAGGGCTGGGATCAGACACATCTGGGGGAAAATCCATTTTAACATACACATGACAGACAGACAGACACATCATCCATCCATGTGCATAGATAGATAAATAATTTATCTATTTATCTATTTATCTATTTATCTATCTATCTATCTATCTATCTATCTATCTATCTATCTATTTATTTATTTATTTATCTGAGACAGCAGGAATGGTCTGGTGATTGAATGCAGGGCTGCTAAAGATTGCTAAGCATGGAAGAGCCTGGACAGACCCCGGATGGGAGACCAAAAGCTGATAAATCCATCATGAGTCATCAGAGCCATTTAGTGTCACCATTTACAGCTTAGCTGACCTGAAAACTCCAGATGTGATAACCAACCCATGAAGGATTCCACCTGGAAATAGAAGAGTCCTACGAGCTGCCCATAGAACAATTACCTACCTCGCAGGGTTGTTGTGAGGACAAGAAATGGGGTACGTGGAAGACTACTTCCAAAGACTACTGTGGAAATTATATTCCCAGCAAGTTGGGCGTACCTTGGGCAACACTGGAAATTACACTAGTGACTAAATCCTTCCATCCCCCCAAAAAACTCAGGCCTCATTAATAATTTAATTTAATATGTGTGTTTGTAGTACGCCACTTTTCTCCCCAAAGGGCAACCAAGGCAGTACCCAATTAATTAATTAATAGGGTTCAGCCTTGGGTACCCTTTGGGAAGAAAGGTGATTTATTTATTTAAATAATTTATATCCCACCTTTCTCAGCCAAAGCCTATCTTGGTACCCACGGACGTTATATAGACCCCCCTCATATCCCTGGAACCCATATACTTTGTTTCACCTATCAGCAATTCATAAATTCCCCTTTGCACTCCTGACTTACTTCTCCACTTGCAAACACATTGCAAGTATAATTTTGTTTTGCTACAAAATGCTGTGAAAAAGAAAGTAGTCAGTAAGTTTGCTGGACTTGCAGCTGCCAATGGACGCAATCCTGACTAAGCACGCAATCCTAAGACTAAGGACGCAATCCTGAACACCCACTTAGGGACGGTGCAAGTCTGATTGAATGTGCACAAGCAACCTGATGCCCTGAACAGCATTTTCCTGGGCAGTGTCATTTTTTGAACCTAAAAGGATCTCTACCACTCTTGATATACAAGTGAGATACTCACTTGTAGTAACAATTTGTAACAACTAGTAATAATAGGTGAATAGCAATACTCACCTGTAGTAATAATTCCACCATTTCCAGATTGTTGTTCTCTACGGCATGCAGTAGTGGAGACCGGCCGCTCTTGATATCCTGAAAGAGAAGATGAAGCCTGTAAGATTTCTTTACAAAGGGAATAAATTATAAATAATTTTTTTTAAAAAATATTTTTGCTCATAGGGGAACAAGAAAATATTTTTATTTAATTATAAGATTTTTATCCTGCCTTTCCTCTGTCAGAACAGATGGATTAGATTGCGCTTGCACATTTCTGGATAAGAAAATTCAGCCATGTTTGGCAAAGAATTTGGGGTTTCTCCGAAGAAGACCCACAAAATTGCCCAGATCCAGGTCAGTCTCCCTCTTGAATCCTATACATACCACAGCATCCACATCGGCTCCATGCTCTAGTAGAGTCAGGACGACGTCATGGTTGGAGGTAGTGACAGCCACATGAAGGGGGGTGAAGCCTGCAGAGGTGAAGGAAGAAAATTGGGGCATTTTAAGGATGGAAAGGTACCCGCTAATCACAGAATCATAGTGTTGGAAGGGACCCAGAAGGTCATCTAATCCAACCCCCTGCCTATAGCAAGAAATCCTTCTAGAGCATTTCCGAACAGGTGGCACTTAATGTGTCAAGTGTTCTAGCCCTCTCCCAACTCTAATAAAACTACTAGGTATAGAAAATAAAGCAAATGGGATCATAAAGCCTGGCTATCCATCTTTGAATAGATTTGATCAAATAATTAATATATAATTATATAATTTGAATATCATAGATCAAATAATTGGAATACAATAGATCAAATAATTAATGAGATAATGAGCTGAGCCACCTTCTCGTAACGAAAATTTCACAGCATTTGGGGATTTTTCATTTGGGGAAAGCAAGAGGACAGGTTGAGGTTTTCAAAAATGATTCTTGGTGTAGAGAAAGATACTTTTCTCCCATCACTAATTCTGTACATCAGGGGTCAGAGAACTTTTTAACCTTTTACCCCAAAATATATTTAGATACGCCGACATTACTCCCTTGATTTGAAAGAAAATATCATATATTATTAATATAGTGCACTGTGTCAGGTCCTTGTACTCTACAGTATTGTAACACACAGCCGGGCATGTATATAGAATCTATATATAGAGTCTATGTGCAATGAAATGAAATTCCTGGGGGTAATGGACAGTTGCGCTGCGGAGACACAGCCGGGCAAGCATATAGATTCATATGCATGCCTGGCTATGTCTCGACAGCGCGACTGTCCATTACCCCCAGGAATTTCATTTTACCCATTTGGGGTAATTTACCCCTGTTCCCTGACCACTGCTATAGAGCGTGGTTGGCTTATTAAACTGGTCAGCAAGAGAGTCGGAGTAGAGAGAAAGCTCTTTTAGGGATATGATTGCGGTATAATCTATAGTTTGAAAGTTTGAAATCTATAATCTACAGAAAGCTCTTTTAGGGATATGATTGCGGTATAATCTATAGTTTGCGGTGATGGCCAATTACCGGAGACAGCTTTATAAAAACAACAACACATACATACATACGCCTTTCAAAAGTTATTCGAGGGTACTGGTGTAAAATTATAATCAAGTGAGAACCACGTGCAAGTTCTGGCTTGCTTGCATTTGAAGACCACGTGGAATAAAGATAATATACAGTGACCATCATCAGAATGCTGGCGTTGCAGAACAGCTAAGGTAGCGATGAGACGTGGCAAAGCTCATGTGTTCAGTAGCATTGGAAACAGATATTTTAAAAGGGAGTGAGGATGACTAATATAACAATAATAATAGGCCCAGCAATTGTGCTAATTAGGTTATCATGGTAAACCCGAGGTAGAGTTAATATTGCGGTCTGTTAAGTAACCACTAGGGTTTTAATCATGCAGTTTTGGAAATAAAAAATTATAGGAGACAATGAAAAGACAAGCAGTGGGAAAATAAAAGTTGGGCAGCAATTAGTCCTGTGTGTTGAGTTTATATGTTAAATCTAGTTTAACAGGAGAAGAATGTAAAATTTATTACACTAATAAGGCTATATGGTTTGATAAGGTTAAAATAATTTCGGAAAGTAAATAAGTGCACATCAGGGAGGAAGATGAATCAAACCCTGCCTTCTCCACCCAGAACAAGCCTCAACTTGTATATTCTTTTTCCAGAAAAACAAAGCACTCAAAGATGTGATTTACTACTGTTGTAAGGGGTGGTATAGTCTACCCGACCAGTCCTCTACCACCTCAGTCAGTTGCCATACAGACGTAGACCAGATCAGGCATATTGGGAAAGACCAGAAGGATGGATGGATATGGTGGCACATTTGGTATCCTTTTTAAGTAGAAAGGCAGGGTATAAATCTAATAAATAATAATGATGATGTCACAAGATGGCACTACAAAGACGGCACTCCGTTGGTATACTGAATTGCAGAAGCAATTATCCGGGTATCCTGGTATGTACCAGGCATGTACTGGATATCCAGATATGTATCAGATAACTGGGATATCAGGGATCCAGATATGTACAAGACCTCCAGGTATGTACTAGGTAAACAGGATACCGGATCTCCAGGTATGTACCAGATATCCAGGTATGTACCGGGTGTCCATGATACCAGATTTCAAGGTTTGTAACAAATCTCCAGGTATATATTGGGTAACAACAACCTCGGATCTTAGGTATGTACCAGATATCCAGGATACCAGATCTCCAGGTGTCCAGGATACCAGATCTCCAGGTATGTACCAGATTTCCAAGTATGTACCAGATCTCCAGGTATGTACCAGTATCCAACTGGGATTAGGATCCTGGGAAGTGATCCCTGTTCCCATTATTGCTTTTTCACCTCTTATGTAAGGCAGGTCCCTGCCCTATTTTGCCTACAAACCATGAAGCACCACATTCAGTGAAGGTGATGTGCAAACTACAGTGATGACATGAGCTCTCAACAGGTAGGGGAAAAAATCCTACTAACTCCTGTTCCCTCTACACTTACCCATTTTCTCACAACCTGCTCATACTCACCCTCAAAGTTTCGGGCCTCGAGATCCAGTGGGGTGGGACTTCCCTCCAGCAATTCCCGCAGGCAATGGAGACTGCTATGTTCACAGGCAAGATGCAAGGCGGTCTGTCCGTTCCGGTCCAGCACCATCGGCGACGATCCGTGAGATAGCAGCAGTTTCACCAGAGTCGGGTGGGCCGTGATAACTGCTAGGTGCAAGGGAGTCTGGAGTTGGGGGTACAAAAGGCTGACTTTGAATACCAATCACTGCTGGGGTGAATGCGGGTTTACTTAAAAAATAAAAATTTTTAGACCTCATGATTGGCAAATGCCATTAAGGTTAAAGAAGAAGCACGACAAGGTCTTCCAGAGATGAAGGGGTAGAAGGACCTCATACTGGAAGCCACTCTACCCCATGTCACAAGCCTCAGTTTCCTTTTTCTGACATCCACCCACCAGCATTACCCAAGAACCATTCCTTCATTTTTTCATTCTTCCCCACAACCCTGTGATACATCTTCAGTTTCACATTTACACCGTGCAAACCCCGAACATTGCGTCAGACGCGTCACATCATGAGTATCTTCTTTTTTCTTGCCTCAACAGACAAAAGCAAAACCAAGTCCCTAGTCCTCAAGATGACAAAGACGGGATTAAAAGTGTGAGGTTGTGACGAACAACATCGAAGAATCCAGTGCACTCGGTGTGTATTGTGGCAAGAGAAAGATCCTTCCCCACTACGGCAAACTCATGCGCTCTATGCTCTCTCTCCCCTTGCCCTGCTGCGACACCTTTGGCTGGGAAGTACTGCAGAGGCACTCATAAACACGGATTGCCAAAGCGCGACATCTTACGCACCCGGCTAACCAGAGGAAACCCATTCGGTTCCCACAGAAGCAACCGCATCCCCCAGCACCTGCCTGCGCTGACGCAATCAGACGCTTCTCAGAAAGAGACCGAGCCGGCGCGAGAACAGCGTTTATGAGAAACAGGCAGCAGGTCAGGGGCAGGTTGCGATCGAGAACTGATATGGGGATGGGGGGAGCCGGGCCGCCGTTCTCTTCCACCTGATGCGCGCATAGCATGCACTTCAGCATAAAGGCATCATGTTCTCAAAGAAATCAGCATGCATATGGCTTGAGAAAAAGAAAAAGCTTGAGAAAGGAACTAAGGATATGTCTTTGCTTGAGGGTTCTCCACAACCAGAGCCACAGCCAGTTCTGGTAATGCTGGAAGACATGTTGATCAGCAAGGCAGGGCTGGTACTGGCAGTGTTTGGAAGATCTGGATACTATACCTAGTATACTATTCTGTAGATACTATCCTTTGGATACTATTCTGTAGAGCCAGGATAGTATAGCAGTTAGGGATTTGGACTGAAAGTATCAGCTTCAAATCTTCCTTCACTGGCCAGCCACTCATTCTCAGCCTTGCCTACCTCACAGGGTTGTTGTGAAGACAAAAGTATATGGTCTTTGGGCTATGGCATGGGAAAGTAGGGGACAGACAGACAGACAAATAGATAGATTAAAGGCCGCATGACCAAAGGCAAAGGAAATAAATGCAATAATGTTTTTAGCTTATATGTTTGTAGCTTGCTGTATATGTTTTAATTGTTTTTTTATTGAATGTTCTATTTTTATTTTTAATTATGTTTTAATGTGAGCCGCCTTGAGTCGGTCTATGACCCGAGAAAGGCAGGATACAAATTTTTAAACAAACAAACAAATAAATAAAGGGAACTGCGATCACTTCCCAGAAACCGAATCCCAGCTGGATACATACCTGGATACATGGATACCTGTTACATATCTGGATAATTGCTTATGCAATTCATATAGATAGCTACAGATAGGTAAAGGCTGGCAGAAGTCCTGTGCTGACCTGGCCCTCTGCCACTTCTACGCCACTCCTGGAAGGGTTAGGCCAGTTTCCCAGATGTGTGCTGGCCTCCCTATGCCACCTTAGACACTTAGGGACAGCCGAGTTATGCTGGCCTAAATTGGTTAGGATCACGTCCTAAGACTATATTCCTTCTATACTGTCCAGCACTCAAAGGTTTCATGTGAGATCCCGTGTCAAGCCCTATAGCTGGCCTTTTAAAGATTAAAGAACGAGGAACCCATATGGAATCTCCACGCATGCACCGCCTTACAGTGAAGGCATTCAAAGGATGGGCAAGCGCACTAGACCCAAAGGGGGAACCACCCACCTTGCTGGGAGGATAAATACGCAGGGAGGAGAGAACGCCATGCGCCACCTTGCAGGGAAGAGAGGGATGCAAATGTGATGAAAAGGTAAGATAGTGAGTGATCAACAAGCCCAGGCTGCGTTCCTGACATTTCCCGTTAAAGCAGTGGGTGGAGAAGGGTGGCCCGTCCCTTCTTCCCAGCCAGACTTGCCTTGGGACTTCTGCAGTCATCTGGTTATCCTAGAGATCAGGGCCATAATTGCCATAATATTGCACAAGCTCCTTAAATCCAACTCTCTGGCCCTACCTGTGGCACTGCGAAGCCCTGGTCTCCAGAACAGACAGATGCCTCGTCATGCACAGCAACCAAGGGACACGTGCGCACACTTGTGCAGTGCTGCCAAGGTGCGGATCTCACCACCCACTCTCCATTTCCTGAAGATCACCAGGTGCTCCTTCTACCAACTCAGTCCTGCTGACCAGGGGGAACTGCTTCTCTCTCTATCGCTCTTTCAACATATTGAGGAAGTTGCCTGGGGCAGATTGCCAAGCCGGGCGAGGGAAAGTCCCCAGGTGGGAGAGGCAAAGGTACAAAAGTCTGCCAGGAATCATACATCCTCTTCCCTTGTACATCTGCCTGCTTGGTGGCTCTCCTCAGTGGCATAGCTAGAGGGGGGCAGAGCTATCAGAGGGAGGTGTGCAAGGGCAGAGTGACCAGATGCCTGAAACCCAAAAGGAGGAAAGGTCTTGGATTCTTCTCAGCCTGGCCTTTCCAGTGGACAATGGCACATTTGCCTACTCAAGAGTAAAGCCATGATATTGGGCACTTTCACTTCCCATAGAGCTGAATGCATATTTTTGATTTTTTAGTTTTTTGGCCATAACTTTTGTTAAGAACGAGATATTTCAAAACCGATTTTTGCATTGGATTCTGCTCTTCAATGCAAATGAGAATGACATATGACATGATGGGGTACTGCACACCATTGCAAAGTGCCAAAATGAAGCCCTTTTGGAGGACTCCCAGATAGGATGCTAAAAAAGAGGACAAATCTGGAAAATCCAGTCATATGTGCAAGGGGTCCCTCTCCTTTGGAGCCATTCCAGGGAGCTGTACGGAAATCTGATTTAATAGCTGCTCCGCTGCGTTCCAAGACCTCACAATCTAATCTGGATAGCCTTGAGGACTAGAAACTTTAAAAAAGTGTACAAAGAAAGATTCTTATACTGAATTTTATACCTCCCCTGACCCTCTTGAACTGGTCAGCAATACTGGTCGGCAAAATTCACAGCTCCCTTGGTACAGCCCTCCCCATCACTCAAACTGACCTGTCTCATGTTGTTGAAGATGTCCAGGTCTCGTTGTCCCTGATGGAAGAGGGCCACCAAATGCCGGGCTGCCAACAGGTTCCCCTGGACCACAGCGATATGGAGGGGGCTAAAATGGGACCAAGAACAGGTCATCAGCAGTGTGGGGAAGACTTTGGTCGCATTTGGCTGCTGTTATCCCCCAGCACTCCATGCGTCACCTCCTTGCCAGACGGGTCCAACTGCAGAATCCCATCCGCAGAGAATACCGCTCCTTTGTATTTTTTAATCCTCCTTTCAACTCAGCTAGTTTTTTGAAACCTGATTTAATTCCTTGCTCCTCAACTTGTGGGTTGACATTTGACTTATGAGTTTATGGGTGCAATCCTAACCAATTTAGGCCAGCGCAAATTACCTATCTCCTCGTTCCTGTGGTGGTGCAGAGAGACCAGTGCACTGGCCTAACCCCCCCACCCACCCAGTGGCCTTACGACACCTCCAGGCCAGCAAGGGACTTGTGCTGGGACTTAAACCTGACTATCTGGGGGTTAGGATTGCGTTGTACTTCTGCTCTATTACATTGTGTGTTGTTGGATTTTTTTCCCCTATACATCAAAAACTTGCAAAATTAAAAAAAATTAAAAAAATTAAAGTGTTTTAAGAAAGAAGGACTTCATGGAAACTATCCACCCCCCAAGAAAAAAACTCAAGCCCACAAACCCTTTGCACTGGCCTGAGTAAAGTGGACTTTCACATTAAATCCAGCTGAATTAACTTCCAAGTCAACATATATAGGGCTGGACTGCACAATGCACCCTTTATTTCTTCACAGGGGTTTGCACATTTAGGCCTCCCCATTTTCCCCAGTTCTGGGGCATGCATAGAAAACATGGGGTTGGGGGTGGTAATTGCCTCCAGGTCCTTTCTGAATTGTGCAAAAACTGAGAAAACTTTCTCCATTCCTCACCCCCAATCATGGAGAACTCCAAAAGGGGATTTTTGTGTGGGGTGGATCTGGAAACTGCTAGAGAGGAGCACCATATAAATGAATAATCAGAATCTCGGGGTGTGGTTTGAAGGCACCTGCAGCATCGAGGCACGTCTGGCCAAAGCCTGGAAGGAGGTCACCCAAGAACCTCGTATAGATTATTGGATCCAGTTGAGGTCGGACTTGTTAATCTAGAGCACCAGAAACCCGTTGAAGGTTCCAGACTCAATCCTAAGCATCTTCAGGTCAGGCTGAGAAAGAGAGCTCTTTGAAACCCTAGAGAAACAATGTTGGTCGGATCCAGACAATACTGAGGGTCCTGGCAAATTGCCTGGGACGCTGGTTGAGCTGGAAATAAATTTTGTATGAGTCAGGACGGTGTCGTGGTTCAGGAGTCGGACTTCAATTTGGAAGATCCAGGTTCAAATCCCTGCTCAGCCCTTGAGTGAATTCCAGGCCATGAATTCCAGGCGATTCCTGGGTGACTTTGGGCCAATCGTTATCGCTCAGCCACACCTCCCTCACAGGGTTGTTGTGAAGGCAAAAAGAGAGTAAGAATTGTGTACATACCACCTGGAGTGGCATAAAAATGGGAAAATAATATGGGATGATGGGGATACTTCCTAAATCGCAGAGGTGAAGCCAGTGCGTTAAGGTCAGACAACCCTCACTGATGACCCCTTCACCACCTGCTGGCACCTTGTTTCCGAGGTCAAACGGTGCTGCACACAGCACCAGATGACTTCACAGAAACACTCTCTCTGCCGGTTTACAATAAAACGAAACCGCCTTATTGCCTTGGGGCCAAACCCACAGCAGAGGGAAGGGCTCTGGGGGCACAGGCTTCTCGTAAGAACAAGCGGCTCTGCCGTGACCTTCGCTTCCTGTCTCTCGAACCCAAGTTGCTGTCTCACCGCAGGAGCTCCCAGTGCGGAGAACTTCCTTGCAGCAGTGTCAGCAACAGGATCTTTGAAGATCAGGCCTGCCCGGCTAACCAGCCATCCTCTCCTAGGGCTTGCCAGCTCTCTTCTGGGCATCACCCTACAAGGCCAAACCTTGGGAGAAGAAGGGGCAGGAAGGTTGTGGTTCCCTTCCACCTCCTCCCCAAGCCCAGATGCTGTTCTCCTCTTCCTGATGCCCCATGCCAAGAAAGGGGATCCATATGCCAACCCTTACATAGGAGAAACATACGCAGACGGGGAGGAGTGGCAAGGGTTGCAAGGGGGGGTTGCGCAGTTGCAGCGTGGCCAGGGGATTCCCCTCGCCGCTCAAATTGGCCCTGAACTGCAGGCGGGGTGCCTGCCGAAGGAAAGCCGAGGCACTGAACTGCATCAAAAAGTAGCGGAGAACAAGCAAACTTTTAAGCACAGGAGCATCAGGTTGCAGGATTTGGTTCAAAGTGTTCTTTCCAAAAGTGGCACCTCTGGGAGTTCAAGAGCAGGACATCACAACCGTCCCCTCTTTGTCCCAAGCAATGGATAGATTGCTCCTGCCCAAGGAGGTTCCGCACAGGTCTAGCAATGGTTGTTACCAATAACAGCCAGTCCCCATCCGTGTGCCAAAAACAGGGAGACCATATCCCATATCAAAAAAGCGGATAAGAACCATAAAAAATGTAGGACACCCAAGAAAAATGTAGGACGTGACAAAATAAAGGCTAAAAACACTCATATATATATATATATATATATATATATATATATATATATATATATATATATATATGAGTGAGTGTTTTTAGCTTTTATTATATTATAAACACTTGAAATAAATATATACATACACATATACATACTGTATTTACTCAAGTGTAACGTTCACCTTTTTCAGCCAAATTCATAATATCTCCCCTCCCAATAAACCAAAGGCTTTCCTTACTGCCTGCAAAACCTGATCCTTTCGAGACTGTCCACCTCTTTTTCTCTCCCCCCCCCCCACAGCAGGAGCCCCCCCTTACGTGTCTCCATCTTCATCTTGCTTAGTGGCTGTGGCAATGTCCACAGCTAGCTGGGCTTGCAGAGGGTAGATGAGAGAGTAAGAAGTGGGGACTCCCAGCAAGGTGTGGGTAGGGTGCAACATAGGAGACAACTCCGGAGTCAGGAATGATCCGGCCAGACCTGGTGTAGGGAGAGAGAACACAAACAGAAAAGAGGAATGAGACATCAAGGGATCGCACCCTTCAAGCCCAACAAGGCGAACCACCCTACGTAGGGATATGAGGCATGAATACCGGGAGGGGAGACCTCGGAGGAGCTTCCTATGTATATTTTAAAAGCATCTGCTGTTATACTATATATATGTACATTTTCCACCCTGCTATCTCAGAACCACCAGAAATGTGGGTGCTTCTGTGGCTACGGTTAGGTGACTCTCCACCCACGGCCACCCCAGCACCCTTCCTAAGGGCTTGGTTTTTCTCAGGCTGCTTAGGTAAGACACATTTGGGTTAGTTACTTCGGTCAAAACCCGACCAGATGCCCAAAGCTCAAAAGGAGGACAAGGTCCTGGCCTTTCCGGTGGACAATGGCACTTTGCCTACTCAAGAGTAAAGCCATGATATTGGGCACTTTCACTTTCCCATATAGCTCAACGCACTTTTTTATTTTTATTTTTCGGCCAGAACGTTTGATAGGAAGGAGATATTTCAAAATCGATTTTTGCAATGGGTTCTGCTTTTCAATACAAATCCAACAACATATGACATGATGGGGTCCTGCACACCATTGCAAAGTTCCAAAATGAAGCCAAAACGGAGGACAATGAAGCTGTTTTTGGAGGACACCTGGACAGGAGACGAAAAAAGAGGACAAATCTGGAAATTTCCAGTTATATGGTCACCCTGGTCACAACATCCTGCCCCAGGCCTTGTCCAAAGGCTCAGCTCTTCCCTATCCGGCTTGGGGCTGACCTTAGCCCAGCTGCTACCTAATCCCCCCATTCACCTCCCAAGGTAAGCAGAGCCCAGAGGATTACAACTGTCTCAGCTGGCCTTACAGCACAGCCGGACCTAAACACAGGTATTTGCCACTCCTAAATTGCACCCCAAATTTTCCATGAGGGGCCAGGCCTTTGCCCAACCTTGCAATGAAGCTGGCATCAACCCCGATGAGGAGTTATGTGAACATAGAACATGGCACTGTCCTTTTCCTATCCATTCATCTACCAAAAACGAGTATATTTAAATCTGCTCCGAGAACATAATTTTGGGAACACTTAAACAACTTAAACAACAAACCTGCAAGGTAGGCCTGCCTTGTTATCCCTAAAGGGCAGAGAGTGAATTTCAAGTCCTCAGCAGCTTGCCAGTTGGTTCATAAGTAGGTGCATAGCCAGGGTGCCATCTGTATTGAGGGTGTCCAGCCTCGCAGGACAGTTCTTTAAGCTACTACATGACGGTGATCCAGCTCACCACCACTGCTTTCATCATCCTACATATGGTTGCCATATGTCTGGAAAAACAGGGACAATCCCGATTTGGGGGGACTGTGTTCACATACTGGCAAATGGGACCAAGGATCCTGTCCCGATTTTGTGGAAGAAAATTATGGCAACCCTAATCCTACTCCACAAGGTTGTTGTCGACGATCACAAAATTGTTCACATTTCTCCCTTAAGGGCTCCTGTACTGGGGGAAAGCATGCCGTCTTCAGGGGTCTGACCTCTTCCAAAGTTTTGGGGAATTTGGAAACAAAGTTATGGGAAGAGAATGTACCAAGCTCTGGCACTCTGTAAAGGAAACCCACATAGCCGAGGGTGAGGGCAAAGGTGAGGGTTATGGTGGATGGCAGTCAAAGATGAGGAGTTGAGGGAGGAAAGGTACTGGGGTACTTACCTGGGTAACAAGCGGACGTGGGCACCCTAGGGAAGGTGACCGAGACATAAGGAGAGCAATAGCCCTTCAAGTCAGGACCCCACAGGTCCATCTCTCCTTCGCCGCTCTCCGTCTTGGGGACCTTGCCAGCCAGTGGTCCTTGAGTGTCCTCCTCAACCCCCTGCACGGCATAGCGGCGCTTCCGTAGGGGTAAGGACGTCTCTGCCATTTTATCCCCTTCTACCCCTGCTTGAGGGGAGGTCGCCATCTGTGTCCCAGGCCGGACTGCCCCACAGCCAGGCTGACCCAGGCCCTCCAGTTCCCCAGAGGGCCTGGGGGTCAAGGAGGCCCCAGTTCCCCAGGAGGCCTCCACCTCCAGGGAGGGTCCTCTAGTATCTTTGGGTGAAACCACTCCAACAGGTGGGGCCCCTCGGCCTTGGTCCTCTCCCTTCCTGGACGTCCGTAGGTCCACAGGTAGCTCCCCTGCCATGATTCCTGTTGTCACCACCAATGACTTCTTCAGGTTGCCACCATCAGGTAGGTGCCCACCTGGACAGCTCTCTTTGGAGCACCATCAGTTCACCATATTAGGTGCAGCCAATTCTCCTCTTGCTTCCAAATGGTACCCCCAAAACTTTGGGGGGAAGGTGCAAGGCTCACTCTGCACTGGGGCACCCCTAGGATGAAGGAGGGGGATCTCCAAGCACCTCAACTGGAGATCTCCCTGGGGATCAACAGGCAGTGGCCAGGTGATGATCACACCTGGGTGTCTTCTTTGCAGGAGGGGGAGGGCAGGTGGGAGGTCATCCTCTTCTTGGGGGGGGGGGGCAGCAGAAAGTTCTGCCAAATATCAGCAGTGCTAGGGGGGCAGAGGCTGATTCAGACCCTTCCCCCAAACTAGCGCCTCTTCTTCCTCTTCCTCCTCTGGAGTCCTGGTCAGGGGGTCCTTTGGAGAGAACTGCCTGGATCAGTCCTGGGTGAGTGGACAGCAGTACCCTCAATGCCCAGCGAGTGGATCCCAAAGGTGCCACCCACTCCCTAAGCTAACACCCCTTCTTCTTCCTCTTCTTCCTCCTCCTCTAGATTCCTGGGCAAGGGGTCCTTTGGAGAGAACTGCTGGGATCAATCCTGGGTGGGTGAGTGGGTGGACAGCAGCACCTAAGGGTGCCACCCGCTCCCCAAACTAGCACCCCTTCTTCTTCCTCCTCCTCTTCCTCTGGAGTCCTGGGCAGCGGGGTCCTTTGGAGAGATCTGCCTGGATCAATCCTGGGTGGGTGAGTGGTGGACAGCAGCACCCAAGGGTGCTACCAGCTCTCCAAACTAGCACCCCTTCTTCTTCTTCCTCCTCCTCCTTCTCTTCCTCTGGAGTCCTGGGCGGGGGGGTCCCCTGGAGGGCTCTGCCTGGATCAGTGCTGGCTGGGTGGACAGCAGCACCCTCGATGCCCAGCGAGTGGATCCCAAGGGTGCCACCCGCTCTCTGCGGGAGAGGGAGGGAGGAAGGAAGCCGGGACTTCCCCGCCGGCTCAGCTGAAGTCTGGGGATTTTTGCAGCCGCCTCTTACCGGCCTCCCTGCCTCCCTCCTTCCCGGGGGGTCCCTCCCACCCCCAGCTCCTCCCAGATCAGGGGAGCCCCGCTGCTCCTGCACCCTTGGGCGCAACGCACCCTCTTTCCCGGACTCTCCCCTCCCCAGCTCAAAGCCCCTCCCAGGGCGAGGAGGAGGAGGAGGAGGAGGAAGGCCATCGGGTGCATGCCAGAGAGGGTTAACCCCTTCCTCCTCCACCCGGGTCTTCCCCCACTTGGTGGCCTAGCTAGAGGGGGGTAAAGCACTAAGTTGTGCTGGGAGTAGTGTGACCACCTGTCCTCTTTTTCCAGCACAAGTCCTCTTTTCTAGCCTTGATCATCATCATCACCACCACCACCACCACCACCAAAGGGTGACCATCCATCCTCTTTTTCCAGGACACGTCCTCTTTTTTAGCCTTGATGATGATGATGATGGCTACAAAAGAGGATTTCATTATCATCACCATCACAGGGTGACCATCTGTCCTCTTTTTCCAGGACACGTCCTCTTTTGTAGCCATCATCATCATCATCATCATCACAGGGTGACCATTCTGTCCTCTTTTTCCAAGAGACGTCCTCTTTTTCAGCCTTGTGTCCTGCAAAAGATCTCACTGTCCCTTTTCTTGTGAGTAGGCAGCAGGTAGCCTTTTAAAGACTGCAATAGACACTTCTAAAGACACTTTCCTGCGAGTAAGACCCATTGAATATAATGGAGCTTACTTTTGAGGAGACATGGTTAGGATTGTGCTCTGAGGGGGCTGCAATCCTAAAGAGTGCAGGTAGCCTTTTAAAGACTGCAATACTAAAGACACTTTCCTGGGAGCAAGACCCATTCAACATAATGGTGCTTACTTTTGAGTAGACATGCTTAGACTTGTGCTCTAAATGTAACAAATTGTATGCAATAGTTTTAAATTTAATGAGTAATGTTTAAATTAATAATTAATTAATAATAATGAATAATGAGTAATGTTTAAATTAAACTCCTGAAAGCAATTTGTATGAGTGTTTTTAGCTTTTATTTAGCTTGTCCTACTTTTTTCTTGGGTGTCCTACATTGGGGGGAGACTTGTCCTTGTTGCCAACTTTTTTTAACCAGCCCTGCTCCTATGCCCCTTTAACAGCAACAAAAAAGGATGCAGAAATGAACAAAAAACATATTTTTTTTGGGGGGGGGGCCTTATTTCAGACTTAAGTCTTCATGGTTGAGATCTCTGCAAGCAAGGGTGCTGATGCAAAAGGCATGGGAGCAAGGCCAGTCCAAGAAGTTGGCAACCAGGCTCTGCAAAAAAAAAAAAAAAAAAAAAAAAAAAAGAAAGAAAAGAAAAAGAGGGGATAAAAGAAAAAGAATAAAAAGAAAAAGAAAAAAGAAAAAGAATAAAAGAAAAAGGAAAAAAGGAAAAGAATAAAAGGAAAAAGAAAAAGGAAAAAAAGAAAAAGAAAAAGGAGGAGGGTGCATCTCCTCCTCCCTTCTGAGATGCACCGACTGGCTTTGCAGGACTCTGCAGGGAAGGAGGAAACGGGACCATCCGGTTCTTCCCCCGCAGGGGCAAGAGATGCCCAGGGCTGCCTGCAGGGCGAGCAACGTGTCATTGGGGAGGACAGAACGGGATTCCCCTGAACTGGACCAAAGGGCAGGCAAGGACGGGGAGGGCAGGCCGCCCCCTGCTGGCCAAAGAAGGCTGCATCCTGGCTGTCAATCAAAGCACATTTTCTGGATTAAATTTCAAATCTCATTTTCTGGACTGCAACATCCAAAGCACATTTTCTGCAAGATTTCTGGACTGCAACATTCAAAGTATATTTTCTGGACTAAAATTTAAAGCGTTTTCTGGGCTGTAACATTTTCTGAACTGCAACATTTCTGGACTGCAACATCCAAAGCACATTTTCTGCAACATTTCTGGACTGCAAAAGTCAAAGCACATTTTCTGGATTGAAATTTCAAATCATGTTTTCTGGAGTGTAACATTTCCTGGACTGCAACTTTCAAAGCACATTTTCTGGTCTACAATATTCAAAGCACATTTTCTGGATGGTAACATTTTCTGGACTGCAACATTGTACAGGCTTATTGGAAGGGCTGAGATGTGATGTTCCTACATGGATATTTCCAAAATACTGGATCAAGTTGAGGCACACCTCCCTAACTTTGAATCTGGAAGCTGAACCTGAACCCAGAACCAGTTCAGATAGGGACTTTCCCCAGGGTCTTTTTCAACCATATATCCTCTTTTTCAGCCCTGTGTCCTAGGAAAAAAAATCTTCATTGCCCTCCTTTTCCTTGTGAGCAGATAGCATGTAGCTTTATTGTCATTAATAAATAATTTGCAATGAATTCATATGTAATACTTTTAAATTTAAGTAATATAGTGTTTAAATTAACCACCTGAAAGCAATATATGTGAATGTTTTTAGCTTTTATTTTGTCATGTCGTACATTTTTCTTGGGTGTCCTACATTTTGAGGGCCCTTATCCTCTTTTGTGGTTATGACATATGGTCACCATGGTCCACTCCAGCAAACTGCAACCAACATTGAAATATAATTACTTAGGGTGCAATCCTAACCTCAGTGAGGCTGGCCTAAACCCTGGCATCATTCCTGAGCAGACTTGTGGGTGTCACAAAAGTGCTGTAATGCACATGTGCGCCACTGCTGGGGAGGTGATAGGCCAGTGCACAGACATGCGCTTGCCTCCCTACATCACCACTGATGAGTTCTGCCAGCCTAGGTTAGGATTAAACAATCCATCAATAAGAGCCTGTGAGCACAATCCTAACCATGTCTACCCAAAAGTCAGCCCCATTGTGTTCAATGGGACTTACTCCCAGGAAAGTGTCTTTATGATTGCAGCCTGTGAGCTTATCTTCATTCTTTTATGTATTGTGGTTATTTGCCCAACCATTTCCCTAAATTTGGCTCTGCTCTGCATTTTCATTCCTAGACTTGACATTTTCGAGGGTGTTGCTCAGTTCCTTTTTTTTAAATGAAATGGGTAGAGATGTCAGAGAAGAACATTGGACCCTCTGGAGAAATATGAACTTGGGTGCAATTGCATTTTCTCTTTCTTCCCCAAGTGGGTCCATCCTGCCTGGACTCTGGGTCTATTTAGATTCACCCAGAGATGTACCGTCTATATGGCACAAGGTGTCTCGAGCCATGGGCGCATATGCACAATTTGATATTATTGGCTTGTATAGTATAGTATTGGCCTCCATCAGGCTCGAAAGACTATGGTATCATGCTTGACGCTGTACGTGAAGCATGAAGGCCTGGGTAGATTAATATGGAGGTTAGGCTGTTACCCAAGCAGCAAATCCCCCCTCTCCACGCCACTGAATGAGTCCAATGGAAAGGCAGAGCTGATATGATTGGTTCCAGCTGTGTTGTAGAGCTGGGCTAAGGACGGGAGCTCACCCTGTCTTGTGGAGACCCAGGTCTTGAACCCTGGCCTACTGGTTAGCAGGCCCACCCTACAATCCAGGGTAAGAGACATTACGTGCACCAGTAGTTACTGCACTACCTAGTGAAAACCTAGGGGAATATTGCAATGCAGAGTAACTTGTTCTTACACCCGAGCAAGGACTCCCTGTAGTTACTCTGGATTTCGCCCACAGTGTCTTAACCACTTGCGCCACCCACAGCCCTTATATTGACTTGTAACATTAACTAAAAGGTGGGCTTCGGGTGTTTTGATCCTTACTATGGATCCTTGCAATGGATCATAGTCCTTGCTACGAGCACCATTTTGCCTGGGTATGACTCTGGGTTCACCCCGTGCTTTCTATTAAAACACTCAACGTTGTGTTGGATGTCTTGAAAACTGGCACTGAAGATGAGTCAGGAACTCTGCTTCTCTTGTACAACAGGGGAAACTGAGGGCATGAGTCACTTGCACCGTTCACGTCGAAAATCCGCAGTGGAACCAGGAACTGATCCGAGGTGTGTCAACATTGGGAGGCCGTTGTACAGATGTCGTCTTCTTACTGGCCTTGTTCCTCAACACCAGCTTGGCATAAAGATATTTAGCAGATGAAACACGGTCTTAGATTTAAAGTCCAGGGAATAGCTTTATAGGGTCTTTCTGGGCCAATTGGAAGTAGTGAGGCAGTATGGTATAGTGGTTAGCATAATAAGGCTTAGTGGGTCCTGAACCACAGTTTGAAAAACACTGGTTTATGTTGATTGCAGGTCTCCAAATGCAGCCTGTGCCCACAGCTTGAACTGGATGAGAGTTTGATGATTTTATTTGTGTTCCAATAAACCGGTAAGGCCAAATGCTCCCCCATCCTGCAGTAAACCTGAATATAGCAGGGCAATAGGGGAACTGCAGGGGGGGTGGTGGTGGTTCCTGCAATTGTTTCCACCCCCAAACCAAAGAGGAGGTTTCCCAGAAGTTAAAAGTTTGGAAAGTCCCGTTCCATAATTCCAGAGCCCCTGCCAGGAAGCAACGGGGAGGGGAAGTGCTTGCCCGGTCTTTGTTTAAAAAGGATTCATGAGAATATGGTCTAGTTAGTTAGTCTACAGGCTAGGGTGAGGTTGCCAACTGACCAGAAAAAGCATACCTGGACTGCGCCTGTCTCTTCAACATCAGCGGTGCAAAAATCTGCAAAGCTCATGGCATGGAGATCTGCATGATCTCTTACAACATCTGACAATCATACTGCTGTCAAAGTTGTAATTGTATTCTTGGCCTGGCCATCTCTTCGTCTTCCTCAAGAGCAGCTTGGAATCCAAAAATTAAGCATATGGAGACTGTCATTTGCACCAACATTGTGCCAACAACCCTTTGTGTGCCAGGCTGCAGCTGAAAACACGGGAGCAATTCAGCAGGGCGCAGGCACCAAAAGTTGGCAACATTACCTGCAAAATGTGCCTTGAGTTGGAAATACCCTGGATGACATCTGGCGGCCAATGTGAGCAACTGAGGATGTGTCCGAGCATCAACTTTCCAGGCAGTCTCTGACTCCCTCTGCCGGGATGTAGATTAAATTTTGTAGAATATAAATTACAAATTATGTAGAATAAATTCATGCGACTGAAATTCTCAAATCAGGAAAAATGCTGTCCATCTTGATGTTATTTGATAACTGATAATTGATGCCATTTTGGAATTATTAGTAACTAGCGAAAAGCGTACCCGCGTTGCGGGAGTAAAATTCTCCCGTACACCATCCCCCCCACGATGCAACATCCCCCCCATGTGCAACATCCCCCATGCTCAACATTCCCCCATGTGCAACTATACCCCATGCACAACAACACCCCATGCGCAACAACCCCCATGCACAACAACCCACGTGCGCATAAGTCCCCCCATGTGCATCAGTCCCTCATGCGCATCAACCCCCATGCGCATCATCCCACCATGCACAACATCCCCTATGCACAACAACCTCCCATGCACATCAACTCCCATGCGCATCAACCCCCCCATGTGCATGAACCCCCAAGCGCTTCAACCCCGACGCGCATAATCCCCCCATGCACATAAGTCCCCCATGCGCCACAACACCCCATGCACAACAACCCCCCATGTGCATCAACCCCCATGCACATCAATTCCCCATGCGCATCATCCCCCCATGCACAACAACCACCCATGCGCATAAGTCCCCATGTGCAACAACACCCCATGCGTAACAATCCCCCATGCGCAACATCTCTCCATGCATATAATATCCCCCATGAGCATCAACCCCCCCCCCCATGTGCAACCCTTCATGCACAGCATCCTCCCCAGTGCAACTCCTCCCTCCGAACAACATTCCCCCCCAAAGCACCGGGCACAGAGCACCAAATTGGCTGGAGGTTGGTCAGTCTTCCATGTTAAGTATAGGACAAAAACACGTTGCACCCCTTTTCAGTCCCTTAAGGGTTAAATTTCTCCACATCGATTCTGGGTGGGTTTTCATGTGACAGAAGGAACACCCTCCCTATATATATAGGGTCCTTGGCTCACAGCTTAACTGGGGATCATAGTTTTTGCCTGGTTTTATTACCTTCCATAATTCCTGTAACAAGATAAGTTTGCATATTTGTTGAGGTTTCTTCCGTTAAATAGGGGAAATTTGTAAGTTTCCCCCAATGTGCTTTAGAGCCTAACCATGTCTACTCAGAAGTAATTCCCATTGTGTTCAATGGCTCTTACTCTCAGGAAAGTGTGTTTAGGATTGCAGCCCTCTCACTCTTTTAGAAATGATCTCTATCAATATAATTGCCAGTTTTAAGATTATAAATCTTAGGGTGCACATTAGATTTGATGGCGCATTAGATTCAAGTAAATACAGTATTATAGCAAAAAACAACAACAACAACCAGTTGGGACAGAGCAATGGTGCATCACCTACCCACTGCCCACTGCAATGGTGCATCACCTACCCACTGTCTGCTCTCTGCACGGTAGGAAGTCCATTATAGGGGGTGACATGTTAGCCTCCCATATGGGTGATGCAAACCTCAGCGACACCACTGTTATTAGGCATGCTAATTTCAGTTAGCAGGTCAAGAACGCAGAGTATGCAATCCTATTCACACGTTCCTGGGACTATTAAATCCCATTGAGGTCAATGGAACTTATTTCAGAGTGGATTGGATTGCATGGGATTGTACTGTGAGATGGCACCCCAAATGCTGTCCCCCTTACCAGGCAGCATGCCAATCATTATTCCTCCTGTTGGATTAGAAAAAGAAAGGGGCCCTCTCTAGCCCACCACTCTCCTCTCTTCTCCTTCACACTTCCTCTCCCACGCTTTCCATGCTTCATCTCTGGGCACTCCTAGCCCATCCCCATCCTCCCCATGGCGCGTGTCCCAGTCTCAGCCAGTAGATGGCAAAGAGATACCATTGAAACGAAGGGATGAAGGAAGCAGCTTGATAATCCCCCCAATTTCCCTACCTTTCTTAAGCACAGCATCCTTCTTTGCCAACAGGCAGGAATTCAACAGGAGGTATTGTCTCGGATGTGCACATTCTGTGTCACCTTATTATTTAGCTGTGAAAGGCACTGTGGTTGTGATCCACACTGGAAATCCTCATTCGGACTATGAAAGGATCCTTTCCTAGGCATCAGCATTATAGAGGGTTCAACAGCTGCCCCTGTTGAATTTCCTGCTACAGGCAGGGGGTTGGACTAGATGACCTCCTGGGTCCCTTCCAAATCTATGATTCTGCTTAGTTGGTGTCTCCTGCTTGTTGCCTTGATAGTTGGCATCCTATGGTAAATCTTTACCTTAACGTTGCCTGGAGTACAGCAATTTTACTTTTACCTGTAAAAAATAAATGGATAGATTAGGGAGTGTCAGTGGCATCCTTAGAGGGGTGTAGGGAGCCCTCTGTCCTGGGTACCACCCTCAGAGGGGTGACATACTGGGGGTGATCAAAATCAGAAAAATTGCGGCCTGTTTAGTTGTTGGAAAGGGCAGACTGAGAGGAATCCAACACCCCCAGAATGGTCCTGATCCAAAGAATGCAGCCCCCACAAATCAACCCAGAAGGAAGTCCCAGGTAAATGCGTTAGGCCCTATGGAAAGTGGAACTGAGCTACACAGCCACATTTACTCACAAGTAAGCAAACGTGCCTTGGCTCATGTTCAGGTCAGGCACAGAGGAATGCAACGCTGACAGGATGGTCCCAATCCAGTGAAAGTGGAGCTCAACAAGTGCTCCAGAAGGCAGCCTCCCCTCCCCTCCAGACAGCAGTTTAATTAGTAAGGCGAATTTTTTTAAAAAAAAAACATGAAAATTAACATTTTATATCTAATTATATTAATTATTAATTATATTAATGTCTAATTAATTGTATTAATTAATTTATATGGATAATAATAAATTAATTTTGATGTGTGGGGTTGCCAAAATATTTGTCGTCTCTCCCCCCCCCCCCCTGTGCCAAATGACCTAGGTGCGCCACTGGGGAGGGTATTAGGACAGGAGTTTTATTTTACTGCCCCAATCACTGGACTGTTCCAGGGATCGCAGATTACACATCTCTGGAAGGAAAAGGTTACAGGAATCACATTGCGATATCCGCTCTATTTACCAACATGCGCACTAAGGAAGTGTACAGTCCGCGAAGACACGGTGCAAACCCACGGGGCACAACTAGTTCCTCCAGAAAAGCAGCACAAACTTGCGGGTTCCCCACAAGCCTTCCGATCCCTTTGGGTCAGCTAAGTGCATAAATTGTCAGGGATGCATCTCTTGATCTGGTCACAGCCAAGACTAGCCCAGATGTTTGTTACCATCACCATCCAACCAGATGTGGCCATCAGCTCCAGGTGTGGTTGCGCAAAAGTCTTGAGACACATTGTGTGCCATTGTCCTGCCCAATTCAAGGGCAATGCTTGGATCAGTCGATCTGTATCAGTGGGATTTGGAACCTAGATGCCCACGGAGGAAAGTGGGCCAAAGTAGAACACTCGACTTGCCTGATAGATATATAAGGTTGCCATATGTCCCAAAAATGTGAAACAATCCCAGTTTGGAGGGGTTGTGTTCACATACTGGCAAATGGGACAGAGTGTCCTGTCCCAATTTGATGGAAGAGAATTATGGCAACCCTTCTGGTTTCGCTCCCAAGTTAATGAGAATTTATAGCGATCCAGTTTGTCACTGTTCTGGGAGCAACGAATTGCATCATTACTAAATGCAAAGGGAAAAAGTCCTATAGTAGTTGAGAGGACTATGGAACATGTAGAGGACACTCTAGCCCCATCACTCTTCTCTCTTCCTCCACACTTCCTCCTCTGCTCTGTCCCTATCTTACTTTTCCATGGGAGCGGAAAGGTCACATGACCAGTTAAAGGGGCCAGCATTTGGCAAGACGCATCGGGCGTGAGAAGGTCTTGGGCAGGGTGACCATATGTCGTAACTACAAAAGAGGACAACCCTTCCAAAAGTAGGACGCCCAAGAGAAATGTAGGACGTGACATGATAAAAGCTAAAACACCTGCACCCACCGTATTTACTTGAATCTAATGCGCACCCTATACTCATAATCAAAATACCATATTTACTCAAATCTAACTAACCATCAAATCAAATGCGCACTCTCATTTTGGAGACCGAATGTGGCTGGAAAAGGTGAGCACTAGTTTCAAGTAAATACAGTATATATAAATATATAGTTTTTGTGTAGTTAATTCAAACACTCTATTGCTTGTTATTAAATTTAAAACTATTCCATAGAATAGGAAGCCTATGTGCTGCTTGCTCACAAGGAAAAGGAAGATAATGAAGATTTTTTTGTGGGACACAAGTCTAGAAAAGAGGACATGTTCTGGACAAAGAGGATATATACCCCCAAATCCAGAGTAACTACGGGGGCACGCAAGAGACTTTATGTGCACCCGTAGTTACTGCACCAGTTAGTGAAAACCTATGGGAAATTCATATTGGAATCCAGAGTAAGTTGTCCTTACACCAGAGCAAGGACTCCCCTTAGTTACTCTGGATTTTTATTGTCACCTGAAGGTAAATGCAAGTGACAGATGAATAATTTTACAGCCAGGATCCTTCTGGTAACCTTCAGGCTGCCAAGGAACTTCCATTTGTTAGCCCCAAGTTCACCCCCGGGTTTCCTCGGGGAAGAACGTGACCTTGAATGTCTTACTGGGTTGCAGCTCTGTCAATGGTTGTTAATGGGTGCCTGCCTTGTGTGCACCTTCACAGACTGACCGATCCGTGGGATCTTCAAGGGCATCAAGCAGACATGGCACCAAGCCTCTCTCCTTAAGACGGAAGCTCCTGTGCATGAGATTAATGCAATGGCACCCCTGGATAGATCCAAAGAGGAGAGCCGAGTAAGGCGGGACCCACAAATTCTATCCTTGGCCTCATTCATTGTACACTCTCAGACCAGGCCAAACTGGTTTCAACTCCGACCAGTTAGTTTCAGCTTCCAGACTCGGAGGCAGGTGTGTAACCCTGTTGCACATTCCTTGTGTGGCTCAAAACAAAGAGCTGTCAAGGAAGCCATAAATTAGGTTTGTTCCCTCCGCCATGGAGTATTCATGCGGAGACCAACTCATCTGTTGAACATCTGCCTGTTGTCCTGCTTCTAAAGGCACCAATATCTTGGAAGATTGGGAATGGGGGCAATGTCTGTCCAAAGGTAAACCAGTGGTTTGCAACATTTTTTCTTCTCACAGTACACCGACTTCTATGGACGTTGCCTCTTGTGGTGTCACTTCCAACGTCCAGGAGACCAGGGTGACCAGATGCCTCAACCTAAAAAGGAGGACAAGGTCTTGGAACCCTCTCAGCCTGGCCTTTCTGGCAGACAATGGCACATTTGCCTACTCATGAGTAAAGCCATGATGTTGGGCACTTTCACTTTCCCATAGAGCAGCGTTTCTCAAAGTGGGGGTCGGGACCCCTTTGGGGGTCGCCTAGAGCTTTCCTGGGGGTCGCCGAAAGACCCCTGGTGCAGGGGGCCAGGTCAGGCTTGCCAGACCTCCGGCTGTAGCTGCGTGTGCACTGGGGCTGACTGACAGCCTCGGCCCAATCCTACGCATGCCTATTCTGAAAAAAATCCCATTATAGTCACGGGGGCCTTTACTCCCATGTAAATGTGGATCGGATTGCAGCCTCAGGGCCCAATCCTAAGCATGCCTACTCTGAAATAAATCCCATTGTGTTCAATGAGTGCACAGAACACACATTTCATTTGTAAGAATGAAAATACATCCTGCATATCGGATATTTACATTACGATTCATAACAGTAGCAAAATTACAGTTCTAAAGTAGCAACGAAAATAATTTTATGGTTGGGGGTCCCCACGACATGAGGAACTTATAAAGGGGTCACGGCGTTAGGAAGATTGAGAACCACTGCCATAGAGCTCCATGCATATTTTTGATTTTTAGATTTTTGGCCATAACATTGGATAGGAATGAGATATTTCAGAACTGATTTTTGTCATGGATTCTGCTTTTCAATACGAATCCAACGACATATGGCATGATGGGGTACTGCACACCACTGCAAAGTTCCAAAATGAAGCCAAAATGGAGGACAATGAAGCCCTTTTGGAGGACACCCAGACCGGAGCCTGAAAAAGAGGATAAATCCAGTAAAGCCAATAATATGGTCACCCCCCCGGACGACTCATCTGGATTCTGTTTCTCTGTTTTTGGGGCAAGTGACTGTAGTGGCAAATTGTCCCACAAACACCCATGCTCAAAAACTCGATGCTCCCATTCAGTTGTTATCAGATTGGAACATCCAAAGTGAACAAGAGTGCTCCTGAGCAAACACAGAGTGCATTTCAACCATCATTATTTGCGGAGGGTGGCTGCTTTGAGGTCAAGTAAGGCTTGATCACAACCAGGCTGCTTCATTCTAGTTGCGCACAGTTGCACACACGCCTCAAACAACATGAAACTTCCTCCGTGTATCACCCGTGCAGAGGCCGAGCACTACAAAACCCCAACAGTGTACCAAAAACACAGCATTAATTAAGTCACATATATTAGGTAACACACCAGAAAGGAGAGACTTCCTCCCCCAGCCATATAAAATGGGTAGGTGGCCAACACAGCAGGAAAACTGTAGAACCTCAGAACTGGTATCAGCATCTTGGGGTGCCTCGCAGCACCCCACTCACTCATTCCTACACCCGGATGAATGTCACAGATCCGCCTCTCCTGTTGGCTTGCGGCCTGACTAGTTTGGCCAGATCTGGGAATGTGTGGGTGAAGCTCAAGGGCAAAGACGGGGTGGAAGGAAGAGGATAGACAGCTTCTGGCGCTTGAGACGATCCCTTCGAGATCCGTCTCGTCTCCCCTGCCAAAGGTGAGAGAAACAAGGGTTCTCATTCTGACACTTGAGGGGGGCACAACAGGTGTGAGTACAGAGGGGGATACTGTATAAACCTTTGGACCTCGACAGCCTTATTCTGGGTATTGACTGGAAGGTAATTTGGAAGCAAGGATTTCTGGATCCTGCTTTTATTGGATATGTGGATTTGGGGGGGTCTTGTTTGGGGGGGGAACAGATGGACAATGTCATCTTATGAGTATGGCAAAGATTCCGAGGGTCTCCTCCTCTTACCAAAACATCACTGGTTGTACAAGTTCTATCTAATTCTAGGTACTAACCAGAAGGCCAGGGTTCGAGATCCGGGTCGGTCAACACAAGACAGGGTGAGCTCCTATCCTTAGCCCAGCTCTGCGACGCAGCTGGAACCAATCGTATTGGCTCTGCCATTCCATTGGAGTAATTCAGTGGCGTGGAGAGGGGGGATTTGCTGCTTGGGTAACAGCCTATCCTCCATATTAAACTACCCAGGTCATTGTGCTTTGCATGCAGCGTCAAGCATGATACCATAGTCTTTCAAGACTGATGGATGCCAATACTATACCATACTAGTGGGGTTGCCAGACCTCTGGTATTTTCCAGAAGTCTCCTCCAAAACGCCCCTTTGTCCGGGAAAAAAGAGAGCCCCTCTGGACTCAGGAATTTGGGCAGCTTGTGCTGGCCCTTTAAATTTTTCAAAACATTTGCGCGCACAGCTCTACCTGTGCGCGCATTGAGGCAGCCCCAAAGACTTCTGGCTGGCGCGCATCGCCCACCCACAGCGCAGAGGGGATTTCCCCTGGTGCGCGCGCCGCTCAGATGGCGAATGGGGGCTTTCCCGTGGTGCACGCGCCACTCAGATGGCGCGGGAGGCCTCCCCCAGGCCAATCCTATGCATGCCTACTCAAAAGTAAGCCCCATTATAGACAAAGGGGCTTACTTCCAGGTAAACTGTGGTAGGATTGCAGTCTGAGGGGCCAATCCTATGCATGCTGTGCCTCTGCAGAACAGGTGAGCTTGTGTGTGTGTGTGTGTGTGTGTGTGTGTGTGTGTGTGTGCGCAAGAGAGAGTGCATGGTGTGTGTCAGTGCATGTCACTGACATGCCTTGTATTGCTGCAAATTGCTTTGAGGGTGTCTTACATGTCTGGGTCAGAATCATGTGTATTAAAAGGTTTTCATTTCAAAAGTGTTGCAATTAACTACAGGAAACCAATACAAGCATTTTTGCTTCATTTTAACATGTCCTACATTTTTGGAGTGTCCTACATTTTTAAGTGGGTAAGAATTTTGTTAGGAATTTTGACTTGGACAGGGAGGAATTTGGGCCTTCAATCAGGAATTTTGGGGTTGCCTCAGGTAACCCTGCATACTAGGTACCATTGGAGTAATTCAGTGGCGTGGAGAGGGGGGATTTGCTGCTTGGGTAACAGCCTATCCTCCATATTAAACTACCCAGGTCATTGTGCTTTGCATGCAGCGTCAAGCATGATACCATAGTCTATCAGGTAACCCTGCATCAGGCATCAGGTAACCCTGCATACTAGGTACCAAGTAATTCTAATCTATCTAATTCGAAGTACCTTCCCCATCTTCTTCCAGAAACATCTCAAGTACCCCATTTCCCCCAACCCATGGAATCTGATCCCCATTTTTTAAAAGGAAAAGTCTGGACTAAAGCATGACACAACAGGGTGTTTAGTCTCCTGGGTTTTGACCTGAGCTCTAGGTAGATAAGTATGTGGGTGATCTTAGGGCCAACACCCAAGAGGCTGGTTCAAAAACATATCTGTTTTTCTAGCTTCCATGAATGAAGCTAGAAAATTAAATTAATTTTAAAAATTAATTTTTAATTACTTAAAACTAATTAAACTAAACTAATAAAACTAATTAAAAAATCATAATTAATTTAAAGCTGTGGCATGGCCAACTAAAGTGCAGCCCGAAGACAAATGATGCCTTGGAAGTGGGATCACAACCAATGGCATCACTATGGCATTCTGCCGAGGATAAAATACGTTACGATTTTTTTGTTCCCCGCCTTTAATTTAGGGCAAAATCCAGAGTAACTACGGGGAGTCCTTGCTCCGGTGTAAGAACAACTTATTCTGGATTCCCATTTGAATTTCCCATAGGTTTTCACTAGGTGGTGCAATAACTACGGGTGCACGTCAAGTCTCTTATGTGATCCCATAGTTACTCTGGATTTGGGGGTTAGTCAATGAGAAATTTTTTCCGGCAAACTGGGCTTAACTTTTGATACAAGATATTATTTATGATACGAGATATTGATACATAGAATAAAGATATTTCAATGATTTGTTTCACTGCAGTCAGCATTCAATTAGCTTTCCAGTTATATATAACATAATGTAATTATTTATAATTAAATATAATTAATTAATTAATTAATTAATAATTAAATAATTAAATTATTTATAATTAAATAATAAATGAGTTTTTCATAATCAGCCCATTGCTTGTTGCCCAGTGAAATTGCAACCCCCTGAACCCGCTTTGAACCCCTGAACCCTGAACTACACCATTGATTTAAAGTGTTTGACGGCCCAATCCTATGCATTAATTCAGTCTTATTATAGTCAAAAGGGTTTACTTCCAGGAAAGTATGGATAGGATTGCAGCCTGACTTTCCTTCTTCAGTCCATGAGACTCCCTGAACAGCTCATTATGTACGACCCAATAATTATGGGATGATGATGATGATGATGAAGATGATGATGGGAGAGGGAATCTAGTCAGAGCAGCACAGGGGCATGAGCAGACATGAAACCTCTCCTTCAATGGGGTCATCATGATATAAGGAAGACTGTACAGGTGCTGCTTTGGGAACTTGGCAAGAGAAGAAGAATTAGGCTGCAATCCTAAAGACACTTTCCTGGAAGTAAGACCCATTAAACATAATGGGGCTTACTTTTGAGTAGACATGGTTAGGATTGTGCTCTTAGGCTCAAGAGGAAGCAAACTGGGAAATTTCCCTAAGGGCATGTATTGCACAATCTTGGGCAAATTTCCCTGGATGCAGATGCATTTGTAAACAGTGGGACTTACTCCTGAGTAAATATGCTTAGGCTAGCACTCTGCTAAACTTTTTATACTTAATCCTGAAATTTTTAAAATTTAATTTTTATATACCTGTTTTGTTTCAGATGACTGTAGCCTCCTCCAAGGGTTTGGAACAAAAATAGTTTGATCTTTAAGAACAGTACGGAGTTCAAAGCAGAAATATTATGATTGAAAATATTTATATGCTTCTTTTCCATAGGAGTAGTTTCCATAGCATTTTACTTAGTATAACCACCCAATCAATATACATGTATTTACTCGAATCTAACGCGCACCCTATACTTATAATCAAAATACCGTATTTACTCAAATCTAACTATCGAATCTTATGCACGCCCTGATTTTGGAGACTGAACTTGGCTGAAAACGGTGAGCGTTGGATTCAAGTAAATATCAGACTACACTCAGCTCTCCTCTTCCTCTACCATGAATTCCAAGATGGTCTGGTCACCTTTACCCAGAGCCCCCGCAACGTTCCCTTCCATGGGCAATTGGTCATGATTCGGTCCAAGATAGCACACCTCCTTCTCCTTCCTCCACCACACCAGATTAAGGTGTCTTCCATGGCATGTGGATTTGGGGGCATCTCATGATAATCATCATGTACCATTGCTCCACTGAGCTGGTTTCTTGGGTACCCATCCTTGGAAATTCTTTGGTGGACTCTGGCCAGTGAATGTTTAGTTTAATTGAAAAACAACCCTAAGAGGCACACCTTCCCATCGAGCACTCCTGCCTTCTCCACCAGCATTCCTGTCCCAGGGCGTCCAGCCAGCGCACCTGCCCTCTTGGTTGGTGCAATTTCCCGTGTCCATCCCAGCCCATTCCTGGCAGCCAATGAGTCAGGGTTCGGTGATTTTGATGGCTTCTTGCCTCCCCCACACAGGCCTGCATCCCTAGGAAATGGGCCAAGAATCTGATGCTACATCATTCCAGAACAGGACCTGAGAAGGAGGCACCCAGAAGAGCTGCTCGGTAGGATGGAACCAGGAAGGGACCCATGCGTCAGGGTGCTTGCATTGTAGGCCAAACATCTCACAAGGGAGATCTACCAAAAATTGGATGGGGATCTACCAACAGTTGAACAGGGATCCACTTTCAGGAAGGACCATGAAGGATCTGCCATTCCAAGACCTCTTTTCTATGGGGTTTCTTCTAACAGGTGAGGTGCAGAACCAAGACGTGGCAAGTCCCATTTATTATTTTTTGTATCCTGCAGTGTTGCCAACTGACCTGTTCCTCTGTCTAACAGTGGCTTGATACATCGAAAACAGTAGATGATGCTTTTCATAGTATGGAGATACGCACAAGAGTTTGCTAGTGGCTGGCAATCCGACTGCTATTAACTCATTATGCCCAGCACACAGGGGTACATGTTTGATACTTGTCATGTATATGTAACGTCAAACAGAAATGGGTACAATGTTTGAAAAATAGGTGATGCTTAAAGAGGTCGGAGGTCAGTGGATACAGAGCGTCTACCTTTTTATCTGATATGATTCCTGCACCTTTATCAGCAAAATTCTGGGTAGATTTCATTTAATTGGCAGTCGTAAGAATTTTGCCAGCTTGCTGATTTTCTCATGTTTGATATTCCAAAGAACTATGTTGACAGATTTTTAAAAGATTGTGGGTGGCACAAGTGGTTGAGACGCTGTGCCTGTTAACCAGCAGGCCAGGGTTCGAGACCCGGGTCGGCCCCACAAAACAGGGTGAGCTCCTGTCCTTAGCCCAGCTCTGCGACGCCAGCTGGATCCAATCCAGGCTCTGCCTTTCCATTGGACTAATTCAGTGGCGTGGAGAGGGGGGATTTGCTGCTTGGGTAACAGCCTATCCTCCATAACAATCTAAGCAGGCTTTCGTGCAGCGTATACAGCGCCGAGCACGATGCCATAGTCTCTCAAGACTAATGGAGGCCTGCTTTTTTTAAGATAATCTGTGGTTTTAATCTGGGTGGAGACCCATTGAACACAATGGGGCTTGCTTTTGAGTAGACGCGATTAGGATTGTGTTCTTAGTCCTGGGTATAATTGAAAGAGCAGAACCGTCAGAAAGTGGGGGATGCATGTAAATGTCAAACAGCAACATGTTTTGAGGCTCACAAGCTATGTTTTGAAGAATTGATATAGAGATACTATAAAGAACGAGATAGAGAATGAAGGCTACGGTTGGTATAAAAGAGCCAAGCCTTGCAATGGGCCACTCCTGACCCCCGCTTTGGTCCTCCACAGCCTGTCTCCTGTGTGTCTGGTTTTCCCCGGTCCAAGCATCTGAGAGAGTCTCCATTGTGGTCATTCCTGAGACCCCTGTTGAGGGTCAGAATGTTACATTCTCCGTGCAAAATGTGACGGGCAACATCCGCCAGATCGACTGGTACCGTGGGCAGGCGACAAATGGAGGGACACGGATCTTCACCTACTTCCCTGGCAATGACCGTCCACAACGCAATGGGGTGCAGCACACCCAGAGAGAGTTTGGCTTTCCCAATGGTTCCCTCTTCATCAGTGATGTTCAGCTTTCAGATGCTCAACTGTATTCTGTGCTCATCTTGCTTCGGTCTGGGAAATCTTTTAAGGGGACAACTGATCTCCGCCTGGCAGGTGAGTTTTGCCCCTGCTTTGAACGCCATCCCTGCTTATCTTCTTATCCTGGTTTACTACTCCATCCCTTCATGTTGGTTGTGTACCTCTGAGTATATGCAGAGTGCCACCTTCTTCCTATGGAATGATCAAAAATCTGAAAAACTGTTTTCTCTGCACTGAACCTGCTTGGTTGTTGCGTTCACTGCCTTGAGTACCGCCCAGGGTGACCATATGACTGGAAATTGGAAAGGCGGGATATAATTTAAATTAAATAAATAAATAAATTTTTTACCCCCCCCCGTCCAGGTGTCCTCCAAAAGGGCTTCATTGTCCTCCGTTTTGGAATTTTGCAATGGTGTGCAGGGCCCCATCATGTCATATATTGTTAGATTTGTATCGAAGAGCAGAATCCAATGCAAAGATCAGTTTTGAAATATCTCGTTCCTATCAAACATTATGGCCAAAAAACTAAAAATCAAAAATATACATTGAGCTGTATGAGAATGCCCAATACCGTGCCCTATATCATGGCTTTACTTGTGAGTTGGCAAACATGCCATTGTCTGCCTGAAAGGCCAGGCTGAAAGGAATCCAAGATGTTGTCCTCCTTTTGAGGGAGAAAGGAAGAGTATAAATAAATAAATAAATAAATAAATAAATAAATAAATAAATAAATAAATAAATTCACCACCAGAAACTCTCTTCTAGGTCACCCTCCCTATCAACAGTACAATAATACTGTCATACGGGTGCAATCCAGAGTAACTACAGGGAGTCTTTGCTCCGGTGTAAGAACAATTTACTCTGGATTGCAATATGAATTTCCCATAGGTTTTCGATATGAATTTCCCATAGGTTTTCATTAGGTGGTGCCGTAACTACGTCGATGTAAACGTCTCTTACATGCTCCTGTAGTTACTCTGGATTGTAAGTGATAGTGCTGTCTGTGAAATGTCCTCCCCATTTTAGGTGTTTGGTTGCACGTGGAGATCCCAGGGGTTTTATAAGCTCACCCGTTGCTTTTGACCATTATCCTATTATTTTACCTGATGATGCATTATCCCAGCAGTTTGACCCTTTAATTTTCCTGAATGCCATCTACGGTACTATTATAGTTTGGTTATTGACCTAGTGCCATCTATGGGCACAGTGCTTGATACATTTTGGGAAGGTGGATGGGCTTACAATCCAGGTACAAAAGACAGATAAAGCAAAGGGAATTGGAGAACGAAGGAAATGGATGGGGTGAATATAATATTCTTTTCACTTCCATATTTTTATTTTAGCGGAATTAGTATTTAAAAATACCTTTGCAAATTCTTTAATATAGAAAGGTAGGTTGAGAATAAGGTGATCTATTTTGTCATTTAACTACAGGTAAAAATATCCTACCTGGCACACAGTATGCCAGATTGGCCTATCCATCAAAAAGAATGACTTAGGGTGCAATCCAGAGTAACTACGGGGAGTCTTTGATGTAAGAACAAGTTACTCTGGATTGAAATATGATTTCTCATGGGTTTTCACAAGGTGGTGCTGTAACTGCGTCGATGTAAATGTCTCTTACATGCTCCTGTAGTTACTCTGGATTGTAGGGTTAGGCACTAATTCTTCTGCTCTGACTACCTGTTTCTCTGAATCCAGGAGAAGCAACTGTTCCGTCAGGAATGGGGGTGGCATTTGGCGCACTAGAAGATCCTAGTGGTGGGGCACCTAGGTTTGGATGCTGACATTCATATCCTTTTCTGTACAGGCTCAGCAACCAACCCACCTTTGCCTGTCACTACCACATCACCACCGCCACCCCCCGTGAAGGAGCCAACTAAAGGCAATGGGATGATGGGCTGGATCGTGGCCGGAATCATGGTTGGCGTCTTGCTAGCTGGGGCAGGGGGTTCCATCATGGTCTATCGATTTGTCTTAAAGCAAGCGGAACCATGCACAGGGTAAGGGTGGTGATGGAGAGCATCTGGGGTGGCCAAAGGGAAATCTCCTAGCATGAATCCAACTGCTTAGTTAGTGCATGTCCAGACTCGGGGCAGTCTTAGAAAATATTGGGGCCCAATTGGAAACATTTTATGTGGGGCCCCAGGTTCACCGCTAAGGTCTGTAGGATCAGAGAGATTTAACCATGCTTACTCAGAAGTAAGCCCCACTGTGTTCAATGGGTCATACTCTCAGGAAAACGCCTTTAGGATTGCACAAACTGCTATTATAGACTGTGTATCTCTGTAGTAGAATGGAAAGCAATCAAAATGTGCACTGAAAAGCGCATGGGAATTATGTGTCCAATTTTATGTGACCCCACAGACTGCAGCATGACAGCCCCCCCCCCATGCTCCACCAGCTTCCAGAATCCGTCCAAATTCATGTTCATTGCCTTATACACTATTTAAAGCAATAAATTACTAAAACCCACAGAGTGATAATAATATAATAAGAATAATATAATAAGAATTATTATTATTTATTAATTAGTAATAATACAAACAATGTATTTGTAAAAATTGTTTGTAATAATTACAAGTTGTAAATTAATTACAATTTGTAATTACAAATAATTATTTGTAATAATGATAATAATATGTTGTACATTACATAGCGCACAATCCTAACCATGTCTACTCAAAAGTAAGCCCCATTGTGTTCAATGGTTCTTACTTCAAGGAAAGTGCCATATACAGTAAAAGGCAAAATTATATGTAGCCTTTAATGTTCTTAAAGGGGCATTCGATTCTGTAAACAGAGAACTTCTTTGGAAGAAACTTGACCTACTTGGTGCGTATACAGTAATGTACATCATGTCATGTATGTAATCAATGTCATTGCGTGTTGCATATGAGCAATTACTGACTCCTTATTTCTGCTACAGGCAGGATTCCTGCTATAGGCAGAGTGTTGGATTAGGTCCCTTTCAACTCTGTGATTCTGTGACTTAGGGCGCAATCCAGAGTAACTATGAGGAGTCCTTGCTCCAACGTAAGAACAATTTACTCTGGATTGCAATATAAATTTCCCTTGGGTTTTCACTAGGTGGTGCCGTAACTACATTGACGTAAATGTCTCTTATGTGCTCCTGTAGTTACTCTGGATTGTAGGGTTAGAATCTATGCATTCTAAATCATTTAACCGTTGGACAACAGTGTCCTCAAATTGGTGGCATTCCATTGCAATATGATGCACGATGTATGATGCAATCTGAAGGGAGTTTCCTGCAGTCACCCTTTAACCTGTTCCAATTTATTCTAGGGTGGCAGGGAAACTGGATCCAAGAGGGAAAAAAACATTGCCCTCCAAACATAGTAAGTAAATGCACGGATCCTAAACGGTGACCCCATTACCTTGAACTTCCATGATCCAACATTTGGGGGGGGAGGGGGAAGAAGGAGGGCTTCAGAAGGATGTTCTTTCATTCATTCAATATACGTATCATGTGTTTTCAAGATGATAAAGAACCCATTTATGAAGTGATGGATTCATCACTGGAATCGCCTAGTGTGGCAGGGAAGCAGCTGACCCCTATCTCCGGACCACTCCCGGTAAGTCCTTCGTACTACCATCTGCTTCTTGTCCAATCCCTTCTTCATTCAACTCTGAGAATGGGGCATGATGAAAAATAATGGAGGAGGACATGGGAGAAGTCATGTGCAAGATGCTCACCATAGTGGTGGGTGGAATATTAGGAAATAAAGACTTTATAGACCGTGATGGCCAACATGCCAGAACATTTCTTAATAGTCCTGGCCATGAAAACCTTACATTATTGTATTTACTCAAATCTAACACACATCTTTTCCAGCCAAATTTAGGGCAAAATCCAGAGTAACTACGGGGAGTCCTTGCTCTGTGTAAGAACAACGTACTCTGGATTCCAATATGAATTTCCCATAGGTTTTCACTAGGTGGTGCAGTAATCACGGGTACACGTAAAGTCTCTTATGTGCTCCCGTAGTTACTCTGGATTTGGGGGTTAGTCTCCAAAATCGGAGCGTGCATTAGATTCAGTGGCATGTAGACGAAATATGCTATTTTGATTCTAAGTACAAGTTAGTATTTCATTTAACAATTTAGTTTAATGTGATAAAAATAGAACCTAAATTCATTGTTTTATAAAGTAGTGCAATTAGGGAAAAAAAATCAAACCAGAAAAAAATCGTAACATATTCTTATTATCATATAATTCATTTTTGTATGTCATAAAATTAAATTTTGCACCTGCTTTGCAAATGCACATTACAATAGCCAGTAAACATTTTTTTTAATCTCAAGCCTTTTAAAATAGGGGTGCACATTAGATTTGATGGCTCATTAGATTAATGTAAATACAGGTATATGTCATAACCATGTCTCATCAGCAGTTTGAACAGGATTCTCCAATGATAATGGGATACAATGCTCTGCAAAAGAACAGCACAATCCTAACTGCGGGTGCAATCCAGAGTAACTATGGGGAGGCCTTGCTCCGACATAATACAATTTACTCCGGATTGCAATATGAATTCCCCATAGGTTTTCACTGGGTGGTGCCATAACTACATCGATGTAAAATGTTTCTGACTTGCTCCTGTACTTACTCTGGATTGTAGGGTATGTCTACTGAAAAGAAAGCCCCATTGTGTCTAATGGGTCTTACTCCCAGGAAAGTGTCTTTAGGATTGCGACCCAAGAATCCTAGCGTATCTCTGAATATAGCGGCATAGTTAAAGGGGTGCAACATGCTAGGTTTTTGAGGGCGCTTGCCCACAATATGCAAGTGGCCCGTCCATGTTGGAACCATTCTGTGTATTTGTTGTTTTACTCCCACTTTACACTCTTGCACGTTGTGGTAAGGCTCCCTGCAAAATTTAGTGCTTTGCACCCCCTCTAGCTACGCCATTGCCTGCATGCCATGTTTATTTGTCCTCCTTCTCTCTTCACAGCCGGTTCCATGCCCCATGCCGGACTCAAATTACACAGTAAGTGGTTGCTGGAGGTGGGGGGGGGGGCTATTATTATTTGCCAGATAATATTCTGGCTAGAATATTATCTCTGAAACAACCAGATTTTCCTTTTCACTGGTGTTTCCTAAGCATGTTGAAGCCGAATCCCAACCTGAAAACCTTCACAAACCCATATAAAACTGAAACCCATATAAAACCCATATAAAACTGTCTCTGAAACTGGCCGGATGGGGTTCTGGGATAAAAGGGGGGAAAGTTGTGACATTAGGTGCGTAAAAGTACTATGCAGGAAGGATTTAGAAATATTGTGCCATCTTAAGCGGTAGGAGCTCCAGATGGGATCCTATAAGACTGATGGTGGGATGCTGTGGAGGGGATGGATGGTGAACCCACATGGGCTGGCTGTTGCATTCAGCCTTCCAAGTAATGTTGCCATATATCCCGTAAACAGGGAGAATCCTGATTTGGGGGGGATTGTGTTCACATACTGGCAAATGGGACCGAGGGGTCCTGATCCAATTTTGTGGAAGAGAACTACAGCAACCCTACTTCCAAGGCTCCTGCTAGACACATAAAACTGGACTGGATGGGTTGGTGCTGGAGGACCAAACCCACAAGGAAGTCCTTCTCTTGTTTTCCTCCTTACGCCAGGCTCACCAAGTTCATCGTTGAGCAAGAATCAACCCTTTCTTTTAGCCACCCAGTTACATAAGTACAGTTGATCCAAACCTCTCTTGAAAGTTTTTCCTGGTCTGCTTTCTAAAAGTTGGCAGACTGGGGCACCCATAATCAACAGCATGGTGTAGTGGTCAGGGAAACCTGGGTTGAAAGCCCTCTTCGCCCTTGCTCAGTGACCTTGAGCCAGTCACTGTCATTCAGCCTGCCTCACAAGGTTGTTGTGATAAAAATAACATGGATGTGATAAAAATAACGTGGAGGGACATGGATGTTGTCCTGATCCTTGCGGAAAGGGATGGGATATAAATACAACGTTGCGACCTTCCATCTGCACTCACCACCAGGCTGCCCATATTGGGATTCCTTTTTTACATTCCTTTTTTCCTTAGGATCTTCTACACAGGACAGAATCGATTTACTCCGAGATCAAGAGGTGATGCAGTGGCTTTTGAGATGTATCCCCTTCACTGCTCTGGCTCACTCATCTATGCCCCCATCCCCTCTCCAGAATTTTGGGATCCAAGTTACCTGTCACCCACCTGGTCTTCTCCACAACCTTCTTAAGACTATGATTCTGATGAAGAGTTTTCATCCAAGAACATTTAAGCCGGAAGATTCACAGGCTCTTCTGATGGAGCCAAAAGGGACTTCTTGTGGGCTGGACAGCAAGTTCTTACCTGTGGACTGCCATGTGCATGGTGAACAGAGGGTCCTCCCAGCTCGAGGACCCTCATGGGGAAAAATGTCAATAGACCTGGACACAACTTCTCTGGGGTTCTAGGAGGATCCACCACAATGTACCTATTCCTTGTAAGTGGGTTCTCAGTAGTGTTGGGTTCTGGACGCCACTACAAAAAATCCTGTTCTCTTATATTATCCAAACATTGAATTGTGTTGTTGCAATCACAACTTTTTCCATGGATCTTGTGCCTCTCACCTGTGGGTCTTGGCATCTCGTAGAAAGGGAATGTTGGCTCAAGTCCTCCCAACATCTCAGATGTCCACCAGTGAAGTGCTACCTTCTGTCCCACCTTGTTCCCTGTTTTTGAAAATAAGGAACGAAGTAGGAGAGAAAAGTGGAGAGGCTGGAGTGTCTCGCCACTCTAGCCCACCACTCTCCCCTTCTTCATTTCATTCCCCTCTTCTTTCTAAAGCTGGCAGTGGGAAGAGGACGATAGCAGCAATGGTGGGCAACCCACAAGTCAGTCTTGTGGATGACTTGGCCGTGCGGGCAAATTACACCAAGGGCCCAATCCTATAGAAATTTCCAGTGCTGATGCAGCCATGTCGGTGGGGCACATGGAGAATCCTGTGGTGGTGGTGATGCGGGAAGTCATAGAGGTCTCCTCAAGGTAAGGGAACATTTGTTTCCTTACCTCAGGGCTACATTGTGGCTGCATCAGCACTGGAAGGTTGGATAGGATCGGGCCCTAAGGGTTCTCCAATGACGAGCTTTTAGGCCAGGGTGTGGTTTGTGCACATTTGAGACTCAAATTGGGTTTCTTTGTCATCCTCAGTGTGCCTTGCAATTAGTTCAACTTTTTATTGTGTGACTTTACAATCCTAACCATGTCTACTCAAAAGTAAGCCCCATTGTGTTCAATGGATCTTACACCCAGGAAAGTGTCTTTAGGATTGCAGCATTTAAGTGACTTTAGTGCATAAAACTACTATATGTGACCTTTCTTTCTTTCTTTCTTTCTTTCTTTCTTTCTTTCTTTCTTTCTTTCTTTCTTTCTTTCTTTCTTTCTTTCTTTCTTTCTTTCCCTGTCATACATATTTGCACGCATGGATGGATCTGGTCAATTACAGTAGCTCTCTTATTATTTGTCCAGTGGTATTGTGTTGAGAATTTCCCATGGCTTCCTGAAAGATAAGAAATGTTTAACAGGATCACAAGGTGCAGCAAACTATGTAATCACGACTGGTCAAATATTTACTACCTTTAAAAAGTATCAACAAGCAGGCCAAAGAGGAACTGGTGGGAGACACAAGGGGCTGCGTCCCCCCCTTGCTGCTTCCATTTGAACTAAGCACCAGGTTCTTTAGCTTCACATTGCCAATTGTGGGTGCAATCCTAAGAAATTTAGGCTGGCCTAACTCACCTGGCCTATCTTTCTGTGATGGTGTGGGGAGGTCAGCATATGCCTGTGCATTGGCCTAACCCCCCAGGTGTGGGGCAGGAGTGTTGTACTGCACTTATGCTGGGGCTTAGGTCCTCACAGGACTTATGCTGGGGCTTAGGCCAGCCTAAGTGGAGGTTAGGATTGCAGCCGTGGCCCATATCCTAAAGTCAAATTAACCCCCAAATCCAGAGTAACTACTGGAGCATGTAAGAGACTTTTCGTGCACCCATAGTTACTGCACCACCTAGTGAAAACCTATGGGAAATTCATATTGCAATCCAGAGTAACCCTACAATCCAGAGTAACTATGGGAGCACGTAAGAGACATTACGTGTACCCATAGTTACTGCACCATCTAGTGAAAACCTATGGGAAATTCATATTGCAATCCAGAGCAAATTGTTCTTACACTGGAGTAAGGACTCCCCATAGTTATTCTGGATTGTGCCCTAAGTTGTTCTTACACCGGAGCAAGGACTCCCCGTAGTTACTCTGGATTTTGTCCCAAGTCCTTCGCTCCAGAGAAGTTAAGGTGACTTTCCATAAAATAACACTAGAGGGTGACGTAACTGTGTGGACCCGTAACTGCTCTGGATTTTGCCCTATATCTCTTTTTATATAATCTGCAGGTCATTGTGATAGATAATGACTGAAACTTACACAATTTCTGGCTAAAAGTCTCTCACCCTCATGAACAGCTGTTCAAAACAAAAACTCTGGATTGGAAGGAGTCACGATATCCTGCCCCCACATCGCATCGTCATCCTTCTCTGTTGCGTCTGTCCTGTGGCTGAATGGTAGAGCAGCCCAACCCAGCAAAAAAGTTGGCAACTAAGGGCAAAATCCAGAGCAGTTACGGGTCCATGCAGTTCTGTCACCCTCTAGTGTTATCTTATGGAAAGTCATCTTAACTGCTCTGGAGCAAGGGGCTTAATTTCACTTTAGGATATAAGCCTAGCCCTACAATCCAGAGTAACTACGGGAGCACATAAGAGACATTACGTGCACCCGTAGTTACTGCGCCACCTAGTGGAAACCTATGGGAAACTCATATTGCAATCCAGAGTAAATTGTTCTTACACCGGAACAAGGACTCCCCGTAGTTACTTTGGATTGCACCCTAAGTTGCCCACGGTATGAAATTATATACTGAAGCATCCAGAAACAGGTTACTGGGTTTAAGGGTCAACACCATCTGGGCATTCATGAATTGGTCTGAATCCTTGACGAACCCTTCCCCAGCTGCATAAATAAGCCTCTTGTATGTTCCAGAACATCTTCCTGTATTGCTTAACTCCTTGGCTAATGATAAATACTATGCTGCCATTGGGAAACCTCTTGAGCAAGAGCTTCCACCCAGTTGCAACCTTTTCTCTGCCACAGCAGAGTGGGAGGCGTAAGAAGCCTTGTGCTCCAAATTTTCCGTTTGGAAGGGAGAGTTGCCACCGTTTTTGTTTCGCTATGTGCTCCTGCTCCTATGCCTTTACAAAGAGCCTATCGTGCAAAATCATGTCAGCAAAGCTTTTTCAGAGGAGAGATCTAAAAGGACTCGACTGACCCCACAATCCAGAGTAACTACGGGAGCATGTAAGAGACATTACGTGCGCCTGTAGTTACTGCACCACCTAGTGAAAACCTATGAATTCATATTGCAATCCAGAGTAAATTATTCGTACACTGGAGCAAGGACTCCCTGTAGATTGCACCCTGAATTCCTTTGTACCGGGATGCTTTTAACAGCACAGGAGCAGGTTCATTAAAAAAACATGGCAACCCCATCAGAAGTAATTGGAAATTGTAGGAGGGAACCTCTTCATCTGAATACATCAGCTTTTTCTTGGTCATGATCATACACAGTATTGTTGGTTTTTTTTGAAAACATCTTTATTAGGAATATATTTCATGTGCCATAATAAGGAGAAATTAGAGAAGGAGGACAGGAAAAGCAATACAATTCACTGTTAAACAATATATACTAACAGTAAGAAGATTTGATGCCAAACAGAACTGTCTCTGGAATCAAATGTTCACTAGGATCCTAACATTACAGTAAAAAAAATACTTTATAAACCAGAAAAGAAGCCACAAGTAGCTCCTGACTTTATATATATCTACAGTTTTATAAAATAGAACTGGATGATCCAACAGAGAGCCCAATCATGTCTACTCAGAAGTATATCCCATTGTAGTCAATAGGACTTACTCCTGGGAAAGCATGGATAGGATTGCAACCTAAGATGATTACATCCAGTGGTAGCAGTCTCTGCCCTCTTCTATCTGTTCTCTGGATTCAAAAAAGAAGGGAGGAAGGAACAGAGCAGAAGAAGAAGTGTAGAGGAGAAGAGAGGTAAGGTAGAGTGTCTTCCGTGCGGGAGATCCTCTAGCATAGCGTTTCTCAAAGTGGGGGTCGGGACCCCTTTTGGGGTCGCCTAGAACATTCCTGGGGGTCCCCTAAGGACCCCTGGTGCAGAGGGCCAGGTCAGGCTTGCCAGACCTCCGGCTGTAGCTGCGCGCGCACTGGGGCTGACTGACAGCCTCAGGGCCCAATCCTATGCATGCCTACTCTGAAATAAATCCCATTATAGTCAGAGGGGCCTTTACTCCCATGTAAATGTGGATAGGATTGCAGCCTCAGGGCCCAATCCTATGCATGCCTACTCTGAACTAAATCCCATTATAGTCAGGGGGCCTTCACTCCCATGTAAATGTGGATAGGATTGCAGCCTCAGGGCCCATTCCTATGCATGCCTACTCTGAAATAAATCCCATTATAGTCAGGGGGCCTTCACTCCCATGTAAATGTGGATAGGATTGCAGCCTCAGGGCCTAATCCTATGCATGCCTACTCTGAAATAAATCCCATTATAGTCAGAGGGGCCTTTACTCCCATGTAAATGTGGATAGGATTGCAGCCTCAGGGCCCAATCCTATGCATGCCTACTCTGAAATAAATCCCATTATAGTCAGAGGGGCCTTTACTCCCATGTAAATGTGGATAGGATTGCAGCCTCAGGGCCCATTCCTATGCATGCCTACTCTGAAATAAATCCCATTATAGTCAGGGGGCCTTCACTCCCATGTAAATGTGGATAGGATTGCAGCCTCAGGGCCCAATCCTATGCATGCCTACTCTGAAATAAATCCTATTGTGTTCAATTTGTGCATAGAACACACATTTCATTTGTAAGAATGAAAATACATCCTGCATGTCGGATATTTACATTATGATTCATAACAGGAGCAAAATTACAGTTCTAAAGTAGCAACGAAAATAATTTTATGGTTGGGGTCCCCACAACATGAGGAACTTATAAAGGGGTCACGGCGTTAGGAAGATTGAGAACCACTGCTCTAGCATACCACTTTTCTCTCCTCCATTCCTCTCTTCCTTTTCAAATACTGGGGGAAAGAACAGCGGGGGTGGCAACATGCAGCCAGCAAAGGGGCATGTATGGGATTTGGTGCACTTCGTCCAGCGATGTTGGTCCGGGTGAAGGATTCAAATATATTAATGCATCACCAGTGTTGCAAGATATTACTCAACCTAATACTAAGCCTACTCAAGGCCCCAAGATATCCAAGGGTACTTGGTGATTAAAGTGCCCTGTTGTTAAATGTTAGCTTTAAAAGGAACAAAGTTAAATCTCATGCAGTCTTGTGTTAAGAGTTTGCTTTTACAGTCCACTGGTCATGGCGGGAGAAGAGAGCCTCTTGTTTTGGAGAGATACCTGTGGAAAGATCAGGGCAAAAAGAATGAAACACTGTTATTAAGTACTGTACTGTATGTTATTACAGTATCATTATTATTATCTTTGACTTTATCTTTGGTCCCCATGAGAAAGGTAAGAAACAAACATTGAAATAATGAATGAAGGAAGGAAGGAAAGAAAGAAGGAAAGAAAGAAAGAAAGCTGAAGGTGCTTCACAAGATAAGCAACAGCAACAAAAGGAGATGTACTCTGCCCCAAAGATGGTACAATCTAACCCTACAATCCAGAGTAACTACGGGAGCACGCAAGAGACATTACATGCACCCATAGTTACTGCACCACCTAGTGAAAACCTATGGGAAATTCATATTGCAATCCAGAGTAAATTGTTCTTACACCGGAGCAAGGACTCCCCGTAGTTACTGTGGATTGTGCCCTAAGGCTGAATAGTGGGAAGAAAAGAGGAGAGCCAAAAATTAACATGAAACAACTTTGATTTGAATCGTCACATGTTGAACGGTAGTGGAATCCACTATAGGGAGAACCTATGTCCTCTTTTTGTAGAACATGTCCTCTTTTTCTAGCTTTGTGTTCTGGAAAAATCTCAATTGCCTTCCTTTTCCTTGTGAGCAGATAGCATGTAGCATTCTGGAAATTAATAAACTTTAATGTAATCTATCTATCTATCTATCTATCTATCTATCTATCTATCTATCTATCTATCTATCTATCTATCTATCTAACTGAAGTTACTGACTGACTGACTGACTGACTGACTCACTCACTCATTCACTCATCAACACCCTGCCAAAACTGCTGGGCCCAGAAGTGTGAAATTTGGGGAGGATGTTCCTTCTGTGATGGAGGCACCCACTAAATCATTTGGGCTTACTCCCAGGTAAGTGTGGATAGGATTGTAGCTTAAAATCATTCCGATTTCTAAATTTTGGCTGCAATCCTAAAGACACTTTCCAGGGAGTAAGACCAATTGAACACAATGGGGCTTACTTTTGAGTAGACATGCTTAGTATTGTGCTTTTTGTAAGCTAAACTCCTGTTCTGCTTTTATACCACCCTCAACTGTAGATAAAAGTGCCACCTGGTGGCTATTTCAGGACCTGCTTCTTGCTCCCAGGAGCCTCCCAACCCTGGCCCACCAGCCATGGTTCAAACATTCATGCTTTGCCATGTCTTCATTGTGGTTTATTTCTAAACAAATAATTTATTTATAGGCATAGGATTAGGATTTATTTAGTGGCATAGGATTAAACCTTCCTGGAAGTTCAGGAGGCCTTGGAAGTTCTACCCTGTAATCCTAGGCATGGAGGATATTCTGCAGCCATTCTGTTGTGGCATGAGCAAGGCACTTTGTGCATGCTCAGGAAACCTATATTATTAGTTTGTGTTTTGGGAGGGTGGAATATAGTTTCAGAAATAGTTCCAGGGGATCAGCTCTGGCTTAAATTGAGTCCCACAAAACCAGATGGGGGATCAGTTTTAATATCATTTGCCCTTACGCTGATCTTCCGACTTGAATTGCCCCCCTCCTCAAAGTTGCCATTCACTGGACTGGGATGGACGGACTATGGGGTGCCAATTTGTAACTTCAAACAGCTAAAGCCTGAGTCCACACTATCCCATATATTCTACCTGTCAATCAATATGATGCCAATGGCCCATCTACATACTTTTAAAAGATGGAGGTGAGAAACTCCAGGGTCACCACTCACAGAAAGCGTTTGGGTCTCCATGAAGCAAAAGAGCCTGGAAAGTAAAAATGTTAATTAATATTGTCCTGCCCTTAATATTAATATTGTTAAACTTGTGACAGGCCTGTTGGATTTGATCTTCTTAACGACCCTGCAAGGTAGGGCAGGCAAGGCCACATTTGGCAAACTGAGGCAGCATACCAAATCTTGACCTATTTAATCCTCTACTGTTAGAAGAAAAATCAAAAGCGGCCACATTAGGTTAAATGCTTGAATACTTGCTCCAATGAGCAAACTACAACTGCTACCTGGAGGTCCTTGAAGAAAGGACAAGATAAAAAAGAGTAAAAACACAGCAATTAAAATAATACTCCCCAGTGCTGAATAAGATCCCAATATTTGTGGCTCCTTCGTTTCCACATTCTAGATTGTGAGACTCCACTGTAACCACTACTCCTTCTTTCCACCCTCCTTAAACTTGCATATCCAGGGTTGCTGTCAACGTGGAAGAGATTTACCCTACAATCCAGAGTAACTACAGGAAGACGTAAAAGGCTCTTACTCTGGATTGCTCTGTGCATTTCCCATAGGTTTCCCATAGGTGGCACTGTAACCAGTGGTGGGCCCCGCCTTACCCAAGATCCGGTTCGCCAGAAGTTGGGGGCGGGGCCAGGGATCAGGGGGTGGGATCAGGGGTCAGGGGGCGGGGCCAGGGGCAGACCCCCAACTCCGGCGCATGCACAATGCATCTCCTCCCACTGGAGGAGACACACTACGCACATGCCGACCCCTGGGGGACCTTGAGACCTGGGGACCCTGGAGACCTTGGGCGCTTGCGCAGTGTGTCTCCTCCAGTGGGAGGAGATGCACTCGTCTCCTCCTGTTGGAGGAGACACACATCGCGCAAGCTGACTCCGGTGCATGCACTGTGCGTCTCCCCCAGCAGGAGCAGACGCATTAGAAAAAAGATGGCGGCCGGCGCAAACCGGTCCACCGTCTTTTTGACTTTCCCTGCCGCTGGTGGTTCACCAGCAGCAGGGAAATGGGAAGATCCGGTTCGGGCGAGTAGGCCTGAACCGGCATCTGCCCACCCCTGACCGTAACTACGTCGGTGTAAAAGATCCTGTAGTTATTCTGGATTGTATCCTCACTCACCGAAAAGCGCTGAGAACAAGCTCATGAGTGAGTCTGCCCAGGCAAGCGATCCAAAGAGACCTCCAGCAATGATTCCTGCAGAGTAGCTCAAAGAAGCAGAACCGCCTTTGGTTCCTGGAAGAATAACAAGAGCACAAGGGATGGTGGTTGGGATTCATGTTTGAACCTGGCTGGCGCATGACATTTTCCCTCCCTGCGCAAGGTCCGTGAAGCTGATTGAGACAGCTGCCTAAGGTGGCCTCTGCCAGGCACCACTATTCCTTTCCTGCTCCTGAATTCCAAGGAAGAGATGGAAAATGATGGGCTAATGTATTGCAGTGGTGTAGCTATGCTACCTGGCACCCGTGGCAAAAAATAAAAATAAAAAATATAAACAAATAAATAAATAAGCCTCCTCCAGAAGCAACAGTTATTGTTTCCAAGCCCCCTGGCAGGCCTTGTGAGGCCATGGAGGCTTTGGGAGGTCATGCATGATCTACCAGTCATCAGAAAGGTACTCCCTGATGCCCCCAGAAATGATACCCAGGGAATTTGACCCTCCAAAGCCCCCTTTAGCTACACCTATGTTCGGAGGTAAACTGTCTTTGCAGATAGTACTAATGTGCCTCCGTTTAATTCTTCCCAAGCGGCCGTCCTGATGTTTTGGGTGCATTCCAGGTTTGTGTTTGTGCCTAAACCCAGTGTTGTATAAAGTAGTACAGTTAGGTAAAAATCACAACGAAACCCACAGTCATATTATTATTGCCATATAATTCATTGCTGTATGCAGCAAAATTAAATTTTGCACCTTCTTTTAAAATAGGGGCGTGTATTAGATTCAATGGTATATTAGATTTGAGTACGACAGTATTTACTCCTGAGGAAAACAAATTGGGTGCCCTCTGGTGGTTGCTATATATGCTTAGATACGTCAATGGGGGAAAAAATTAATCAACCATAAACATTCGCATAAACCATAAACCAGAATTAATCAACCATAAACCAAAAACATGGTTTTTTAAATCATTATTTTTTTTCCTTTCTACTGTTTAAGATAATGAAACCGTTGATTTGCACTTTCAGAACGACGTTTTTTACACTTCTGCAAATGTACAAACATCGACTTACAATAAATACATTGAATCACAGAATCATAGAATCCTAGAGTTGGAAGGGCTGTGGGTGGCGCAAGCGGTTAAGACACTGTGCTTGTAAACCAGCAGGCCAGGGTCCGAGACCCGGGTCGGCCCCACAAGACAGGGTGGGCTCCTGTCCTTAGCCCAGCTCTGCAACGCCAGCTGGATCCAATCATATTGGCTCTGCCTTTCCATTGACTAATTCAGTGGCGTGGAGAGGGGGGATTTGCTGCTTGGGTAACAGCCTATCCTCCATAACAATCTAATCCAGGCTTTCGTGCTTAGCATGCAGCGTATGCAGCGCCGAGCATGATACCATAGTCTCTCAAGACTGATGGAGGCCTGCTTTAGAGTTTGGAAGGGATTCTGTAGGTCATCTAGTCCAACCCCTTACCTGTAGCAGGAATAATTAGAGCACAACCCTAATTATTTAGTCTACTCAAAAATAAACCCTATTGTGTTCAATGGGTCTTACTTCCAGGAAAGTGTCTCAAAAAATTGGAGGCTGAACAGTCACCTGTAATCACTTGCACTGAATGTGGGGTGGGGGTAGACTGGATGACCTCTAATGTCTTCCCAACTTTCATATTCAATTATTCATATGGTTTATGGGTTATGTTGCCTTTTGTTAGATGACAATATAATGTGTGTGCGACAGTTTGCAGCCCGCCGACCTCCCCAAAATTGCATGGACCCAAAAAGGGATAGATGGATCCTTACCAGTGTGTTTCTCCACAATGTTTAAATACACATGTCCTGTGTATTCCTGTTCATGTTCTTCTTGGTTGTGGTCCCTCTGTCCCGGCTGTTGTGGCCGTTGTGGGTTTTGTGGCCGTTGTGGCTGCCCATGCTGTTGCACTGGAGCTCTTATTGTTACTGTGTAGTTGTTGGTATCTGTGGTCCTGAGCTGTGTGATCTGCAAGGCGCAAGCATCTTGTATTGTCGTTCGACCAGAATAGGCCGAGTCAACCTGCTCCACTCGCTCGCCCGGGATCTGACGGAGGATAGGGTTTGAATGTCCAGAGCGGGTCTGTATGGACCACTGACAAAATGTTATCTGGCGGAGGCTGACTTGTGGGGTGAGAGTGATGCTCTGACCCGGTTTGGGAAACTGTACATCTGCTTTGACGTTGATTTGTTGTGCAGGGGCTGTAAAGAGAGTTGATCAAGATTTTGTATGGCATCAGAATTGGACCAGTATATTATGTTGTGCTTAATAATCCAACAAAAGTGCTGGGTTGCCAACTATTAACTAGACATTGCTCTTCTGCTTTTAAAGTTGTTGCATCTTCAGATACTAGAAAGATGCTATCGTTACTCCTTAAAATATTTCATCCACTGATTTCAGCAACCCTAACTCCTAGAAAAGGCACAGCAGCCTTTCAACCAACCAACCAACCAACCAACCAACCAATCTATCTATCTATCTATCTATCTATCTATCTATCTATCTATCTATCTATCTATCTATCTATCTATCTATCTATCTATCTGTCTGTCTGTCTGTCTGTCTGTCTGTCTACTGCTTTTCAATTAAGAGGTTCACAAAGCCAGGCTGTTTCTTCTTCTTGGTCAGTTGGCAACCCTAATTGGAAGAGCCTAGAGAGCAAACTATCCACCTCAAAGATATCAACCTCCCCCATCAGATTAGATTGCCAACTTTTTTTATTAGGCCTGCTCCTGTGCCTTTAAAACAACAGCCTTAAATATAGCAAATTACCATTTTCCAGCCCAAAGGATTAAGTGGCAAAAAATATTCTTCAACAATGTTCTGCTTTTAAAACTATAGGCGCAATGGCAGGTGATAAAGGGTAGAGGAGCCTGGATTGCCGCATTTAAGATTAAATGAAGGGTTATAGATCCACCAAAAGATTATGGTGTTTGCTAGGAATGTCTGCCACCTTTTATTCTAGCAGGCACACAACTGGCATGATAGCAAGACAACATGGTGCAGTGGTTAGAGATGCTGGTTTGAAATCCGCAGTCAGCCATGAAAGGGGATATTTCTCTATGGGCAAAATCCAGAGTAACTCCGGGGAGTCCTTGCACCGGTGTAAGAACAACTTAGGGCACAATCCAGAGTAACTCCGGGGAGTCCTTGCTCCGGTGTAAGAACAATTTGCTCTGGATTGCAATATGAATTTCCCATAGGTTTTCACTAGGTGGAGCAGTAACTATGGGTGCACGTAATGTCTCTTGCATGCTCCTGTAGTTACTCAGGATTGTACTCTTACTCTGGATTGCAAAATGAATTTCCCATAGGTTTTCACTAGGTGGTGCAGTAACTATGGGTGCACGTAATGTCTCTTGCATTACTCAGGATTGATTAGTTACCCGTAGTTACTCAGGATTGTACTCTTACTCTGGATTCCAATATGAATTTCCCATAGGTTTTCACTAGGTGGTGCAGTAACTACAGGTGCACATACAGTCTCTTACATGCTCCAGTAGTTATTCTGGATTTGGGAGCTAGTCTTGTCTACCTCTCAGGGTTGTTGTGAAGACTAAACAGGAAGAGGAGGACCATGTTTGCTACTCTCAGCTTCTTGGAAGAAGGTCTAGAAAGTCAAATAAATGACATTTCTGCCTGTTGTGTTTCTACTATTTGAAGCAAAAAAAAAAAATCCTTGACATTTAAAAATGGAAGCATTTTATATGTTTATATGTTTGTTTTTCACACTTACGTTCAATCTGAAGATAAATCCCAGCTTCCAAGTATTGCACATCACTTTGTCCTTCCTGTCCAGATTGTGGTGCATCTGTCTCCATATGAACGGTATAATTTCCTGTATCCTGCGGTGTCAGCTTCTGGATATGCAAGGAACAATTTCGTTGCAATGTTTCGCGCCCGGTGTAGGCGCTGCCATTTAAATTCTGATAATTTTTGTCAAGATCTTGTTGGGGCTTTTGGTTACCCTTTTTAAAAAATGGTGTGTAACTGAAGATCTCACCAGACCTCCCTGATGTGCTGTCTCGGAACCATTGGCACAGGTTAACCTGGCCACGGAAGCCATGAGGAATCAAGGTAACTTCTTGACCCACTTTAGGATGCTCTGGTTCTTTGGTCACAAAAAATCTGTTCTGTGCTTGGACCAGGTGCATCATGCAACCCAGGACGACACCTGAAAAGGAGGGGGTGGAAAAGTGGGATTTAATTTTGCAGTCACTATCAATTCCTATATTTACTGAACTAAAAAGTTCACAAAACTATTTTTTTAGCTCACCTGCCAGCATGATTGCCTTCAGTGGTCCTCGACTGATGCTGGGTAGACCCATCTCTTATCCCACAGATGTAGAATTAATGAAACCTGCAGAAGAGCAGAGGATATGGATGGTTCCTCTTCTTCTGAAGATGGATCAGGTCCTTCTGACTATGTCCTCCTCTCTGGATCCAATGAAGTCACTTGGCCCTTTGGCTTCCCCTTTTGTTCCACAGGAAAGGAAGCAAACTGTGTTTTGCAAGGGGTGATGCTGCCATGTGATCACTCCACACTTTTGCCTTCTTTGGGTCTGTGGGCGCTTTTGAGTTGCGCCACTGAAGGTGACTAAGGTTGATGAGTCCGGATGACAGCGGATCACACGTCAGTGTGTGGACAACCAGGTTCTGAGTGTTTGTGGGCATCTCGGAGCCAGAGGCGTCTTCAGTGCCCCCTTTCCTTAGCAGACAAAGGGTGATTCATGTAATTGGCACCTCTGATGTACTTTAAAGAGGTGGAAAAAAAAGTACAACACCAAATAGGTTTCCAACCCAAACTAACCCCCAAATCCAGAGTAACTACGGGAGCACGTACGAGACTTTACATGCACCCGTAGTTACTGCACCAACTAGTGAAAACCTATGGGAAATTCATATTGGACTCCAGAGTAAGTTGTTCTTACACTGGAGCAAGGACTCCCCATAATTACTCTGGATTTTGCCCTTAGACAATGAAGAGAGCAAGGGTGGATATAAGGCTGAGAATAAGACCCATTGAACACAATTGGGCTTACTTTTGAGTAGACATGGTTAGGATTGTGCTATAAGAGAGGCATGGTGTGACAAGTAAATGGAAAATTGATGGGTTAATACCAGACAAAGCCATTTCACAGGCTTAATGCTCATTTAACTTCAGTTGGAAATAAAAATATTTGGGGACATCATCATATAAGATCTGAAACTTATATTACAGCTTGGAGATTCTCCCTTTGCCTTTTGTGGAATATCACAACATGGCAGTTATAGATGATGTTATCTCTTCCTTTTTCAGGTCCCCTTTTCAGTTCCTTTTTCAGGTTTCGATCTGTCTTCTACATCCATCTGTGGGGTGCCATGAGTGGATATGGGCGAGAGGAAGGGAAACAATGTAAGGGATTCCATCTCAGAATTCAACAATCTTTAGGTGGCATGTGGGGCAGAGGACAGGAGGGGCAGAATGGCATCCTCCTTTACTGTGGCATCGCTGGGTGGGACTGGGGGCATGGATCAGACTGGGTGGTGCAGGCCAACATTTTTAAAATCATATTTTTTTGAATACTGTCATCATGGTATATATTAATCAATGTGTGATTTCATGCAGAACACAACGAAACAAACCACTTGGAAATATCTTTATCAAAAGTGGGGTAAAAGAACAGTGGGGTGACGGTGCACCACGGGGGTCATTGCCTCACCCACCGCATGGGATGAGCACTCCATCATAGGGGTGATGCGCTCACCTCCTGCACTGGGTGAGCCAATCCTTAGTGACACCACTGCTTCTTTACAGTCCAATTATCCAGTTTGCAGAAAATGTATAAGAAATAGCTGTACCTGGAGCACACCAATGCTATATACCCAGGGTGACCATATACAGGGTGATTGAAATGTGACTCCCTATATTGTAATTTATGTATATTAAAATAGGGACTTACTTTTCAACCACCCTGTAGAATGGAGGACAGACTGCCTGCACCTTTAACCGCTGCTTAGAAGAGGGTATTTAGGCAGGTGCTGCTTTTTAAACTCTGCTATGTTGCACTAAACCTGCCTAAATTCCTTCTTCTAAGCCAGGGTTGTCCAAACTTTTTGGCAGGAGGGCCACATTCTCTCTCTGACACTATTTTTTTTTGGGGGGGGGGAGGGGGGAAACTAATTTACATTTCAAATTTGAATAATTTGCATATAGTAAATTTACATATATTTTATATATAAATTTATATATAAGAATGCATTGGATTGGATTACAAAGCTTGCCCAAGTGCCTGATAGAGGGGTCTTGCTGGGGGCCTCACATTGAGGTTTGCCGAGGGCTGCATCTTCCCCCCACCCCGTCCAGGGTTTAGATACCCCTGTTCTATGCAATGATTAAAGGTGCAGGCACTCTGTCCTCCATTCTATATAGTCACCCTGTATAAACCCCACACTTCTTTCTCTTATCGTTTACTTTGACCGTTGCAACACTTTTCCCGTTGCAAATAATGGGGCAATGTGCGGCAATGCGCCTCTTGCAAAGAATTGGAGAAGTTGAAGTTATGAAATCAGTTTCCCTCTGGGTTACCATCACCTATATCCACAGCGCCTTGCAGCAAGAAGGTGGACTACAGTCAGGAAATGGCCCCTATAGAAAGGCAGACAAGTTAATCCATGTTCACCATATGGTGGGCTCATGCAGCTTGGCTTTCTTCTACTGCAGCGTTTCTCAAAGTGGGGGTCGGGACCCCTTTGGGGTCGCCTAGAGGTTTTCTGGGGGTCGGGACCTCTTTGGGGTCGCCTAGAGGTTTCCTAGGGGTGCCTAAAGACCCCTGGTGCAGGAGGCCAGGTCAGGCTTGCCAGACCCCGTCTGTAGCTGCACACACACTGGGGGTGACAGCCTCAGGGCCCAATCCTATGCATGCCTAATCTGAAATAAATCCCATTGTGTTCAATGTGTGCATAGAACACACATTTCATTGGTAACAATGAAAATAATCCTGCATATCGGATATTTACATTACGATTCATAACAGTAGCAAAATTACAGTTCTAAAGTAGCAATGAAAATAATTTTATGGTTGGGGGTCCCCACGACATGAGGAACTTATAAAGGGGTCACGGTGTTAGGAAGATTGAGAACCACTGTTCTACTGTTTGTTGCTGTTTAATGACAATACTGTTGCTTATTATGGCAATTGTATTATTTATTCAACCCGAAGTATTGCAAGCTTTTAAATACAATAGTACTTTAGTTTATGAGGATAGCCGCTTGTTTATCAAGATGTTGCTTGTATATCGTCAACATTTATTAGAAATGTTTGCTTGATTTGCAAAACACTCCCGATCCAAGCTTTTACTGTATTGCTATTATATTCACCTTTGTAATGACTCTGCAAACCTGAAGACGGGTTTTTAAGAGAACGGAAAGCAGTTTGGGAGATACCCTATTAACTCAGATCTAATATGCCATTGAATCTAATGTACACCCTGATTTTGGAGACTGAATTTGGCTGGAAAAGGTGAGCGTTAGATTCGAGTAAATACAGTACTTTGCTCCTCATTGTCTATATAAGCATTTCCTTTTTCTTCCTGTCACATCTGATCCGTGAGGTTCAGTAGGTTTTTGAAATGGAAAACCAACCTAACCTGCTTATTCAGTGGTAAAAGTGTGACAAGCCTCTACATGACAAGCAGCGATCCTTCCACCTATCTCCAGCATTAGGGTACAATCCAAAGTAACTACGGAGAGTCCTTGCTCCGGTGTAAGAACAATTTACTCTGGATTGCAATATGAATTTCCTATAGGTTTTCACTAGGTGGTACCATAACCACAGATGCACATAATGTCTCTTACGTGCTCCTATAGTAACTCTGGATTGTAGGGTAAATCAAGGACAGTATTCAAAGCATAAACCTAATTTCAAATCTTCTCAATCTCTTTGGGAGGAGATGATGTTGCTGGAAGAGATTCTGCCTTGTCATCGATGGCTGCAATCCTAAAGACACTTTCCTGGGAGTAAGACCCACTGAACACAATGGGGCTTACTTTTGAGTAGACACAGTTAGGATTGTGCTCCTTGTCAATTTCTTAGTGTGGGGAATGTGGTAATAGATATTGCTTTGGATTTTTTTTACCATCGCATCTCATCACAAGACATGAGACCAAATAATGAGACCAAATAATAAAAAATATTATTTTATTTTTTCAGACAAGGGCAATGAGCTATCGCATTTGCTTGAATATAATGCGCCGCTGAATCTAACGCACACCTGATAATCAAAATATTGTATATACTCAGATCTAATTAACCATTGATTCTAATGCGAACCCTGATTTTGGAGACTGAATTTGGCTGGAAAAGGTGAGCGTTAGATTTGAGTAAATATATTTTTTGCTGACCTTTCTCCCTTTGACTGCTTGAATGCCAATGATGCAAACATGGCGTGAGGTGGTATATGTGGTATATATATATGTATATGTATATGTGGGCAGAGAGCAGCTTCTCTCCTCTAGCAATAAATTCAGATACCAGCTTAACTGGTTGAGGGAAGACTTGAACTGGGATGGCCAGTTCCCTTTCTGGTGGCAATGCTTCTACTGCCCTACCCTGGGCACCTGAGCCTCAACAGGTATGTAGTTTAGATTGCTGTGCCGCACCCTGGTCTCTCCCCCTTGTGGGACCCAAGCAAATGTGATGCGCTGTGAGTGTGCATGTTTCTTGCCGCAGCCTCTTACAGACATCCACTGCGTCAAGTTACTTTTACGTTGTGTGTCGCCCAGTCTTGCCTGCATTAATATTATACATGGAAATAAAGATGGCAATAGATTGTGTCATCTTAGATGACTACACATCTTGCATTGCAAATTAGCGCAAATAGGAATCTAATTGGCCAACTATTGTCTGGTTTTGTTCAAGCCCACACAAAAATTGCCATAGTTCCCTGTTTCTGCTGCCTTTAGTCACACCATCACCATCTCTTGTGCTTCTCCAGTTCCTCTTTCACCATGCCTTACATTTGAGCTACTTTATGTCTCATACGGGGTGACCATATAGCCTCTTTTTTCCAGGACATATCCATTTTTTTAGCCTAGTGCCCTAGAAAAAAAATCTTTATTGATCTGCCTTTTCCATGTGAGCAGGCAGCATGTAGCCTTCTTGTAATTAATTAATCAGTGCCTCAGTGGCATACCATTTCACTGGTATAGATGTCTCATAACATGGGTGCATATGCAATGGTAGGTGTGAGCGCACCCATCCACCCACACAATCCCCCAACTTCCCCAACCCCAGCGCCCTTCTGAGCCAGCTGGGGAAGTATTTCTCCAGCCGGCTCAGAAGGGCACATGCACAGCTCAGCAGCTGAACCATGCACATGCTCTTGGCAGCCAGCTAGAGAAACCCTCTTGCTGGCTGCAAAAGGCACATGCATGGCTTCTGCTGAGCCACGCATGTGCTCTTCACAGTTTGCCGGAGAGCACTTCCCTCGCTGGCTGCGAACACAGATGGGCATATGCCGGTTCGGGCCTACTCGCCTGAACCGGATCTTCCCCCTGGGCTGACGTTGGCGATCCAGTCACAGCTGCGGCTGCAAGAGCCGCGGGGACCGGTTCGCCAGTGCCCGCCAGCGCAGCGTCTCCTGGGGCTCGGCGCCAGGACGGTTACTGCGCCGAGCCCCAGGACGCCTGGCGCCAAGGACACTTCAGGAGACGCACTGCGCATGCGCCAAGTCTGGTGCATGCGCAGTGCGGCCTGGTTAGGGCCGGCCCCCCTGCCCCGCCCCCTGACCCCGGCCCAGCCCCTGAACTTCTGGCGAACCGGTTCTTCAGGGAGGCTGGGCCCATCACTGACTGCGAAGTGTGTGTGCATGGCTCAGTTGCTGAGCTGCGCATGCGCCTGCAACCAGCAGAGGGTTTCTCTAGCTGGCTGCAAAGTGTGCGCGCATGATGTGTGCCATGGACATCCAGCACAGTTGGTACGCCCCTGCAATGTCATTTATGTTACGGCACCACCTCGTTAAAACCTATGGGAAATTCATATTGCAATCCAGAGTAAATTGCTCTTATGTCGGAGCAAGGACTCCCTGTAGTTACTCTGGATTGCGCCCTAAACTAACTTTTAGTTTATAGTTATTACTGATGGTATAACTGATAGGGAATTCTACTGTTGTTCCAAACTGGTTCTGAGGCCCATAAGCAGGTGAACTGTCTCTCCTATGAAAGGATTCCTAGTTGTGTTTTCCATGGGTGTAGCATGCAAATCAACTGTTGTATGCAAATATTTGAGTGTGTGTATATGTGGGGAACTGGGCTTGGTTGAGGGATGAGCAAGACCTCGATGACCTTTTTGGGGTACTCCAAGCCCTTTCATCTGTTGTGTGTTGTCTGATCGTCCCTTGCCTCACAGTAGTCCTTGTTGTCCTCCAGCTTCTTGCTTTGCATAGCGGGTATTAAACAGGTTTTGTTTGTGACTTTGTGATGGATCAAAAGGGAGGAACCCAAAAGTCTCCTTCCTCCCACCATCTCTGTCCCACCATCACCATCTACAAAGCCAGGTGGGATGAACCAAAATAGACAGATGAAACCATAGTCCATGTTAACACCCAAGAGATCAGATAGACACACCACAGGGTCTTAGTCTTCACATAAGGGGGCAGATTTGGGGAGAAAGTCTTCTGCAAAGAGATCGGCAGGCACTGTCGCTTGATCTGGTGGGACCAGAAATATCTCCTTGACAGGCTTGCTGCTCAGTGTGAGGGATGCTGATGGAGCATCAACCCTTGTTCCTGCAGAAGAAGGCTTGGGGGATCTCTCTTCTTGCAGGTAAGATGGATGGTCCAAAAAAGAGAAGAGGCAGAAAAAACAATACTCAGCTGAAGTTTCTGGACAGTTTCTGGTCTTAGAAGAACGTGTGTCAGAAGGACCCGGGTGGCCACTTGGACATCGGGGTTGGACTAGATGTCCTACTAGGTCCCTTCTAATGCCAGGATTCTACGATTCTATGATTCTTCTATCTCAGTTTATCTGAATTTTTTTAAGTTCTAGAATTCAGAAAAGCAATTCTGTGTTTATTTCCTTACATGTGTGCTTGCCAGAAATACAACTACTGGGATGTTTTGAGACCTGTGCTTAACTTAGGTACAAAAGAGAATTATCTGGCGAGGGAGCAGAGACGTGGGAAGGAAAGTTAAACATAAAAGTGCTCTTCGGAGTATATGATCAGACTTGTCATTCAGTTTAATTTTTATTCTTGCAGCCTCTACCATTCTGAGCTCGCTCTTCCATACAGCTCTGAATGAGAGTACAACCTCCTCTGTAACACTCGGAGACCACCACTCGGAAACCACCACTCCGATGATCAAACCTTGTGAGTGGTACCAAAGATGGATATCACAAATGCGGCCATTGCCAGACCTGTTTCCTTTCCAGCTATTTCTGGGGAGGGGAAACATTTAAGCTGAAGAACAGAGGCAGCTCCTGGTGTTGCTGATGGATGTAGGGGTCAGGACTGTACCGCATGATGTGCATGGTGATGGTGGTGGTGATGCTGCTACTGGCAAAAAATTTTAAATCCTTGGTATTTTTTTTTTACCACAGGGTGCAATCCAGAGTAACTACGGGGAGTCCTTGCTCCGAAATAAGAGCAATTTACTCTGGATTGCAATATGAATTTCCCAACGGTTTTCACTAGGTGGTGCCGTAACTACGTCAACATAAATGTCTCTTATGTGCTCCTGTACTTACTCTGGATTGTAGGAATAATGTTATATATTATGCAATAGGTAATTCCGTGAAGAATGCAATGAAGCAAACTGTGCTGAAATATCTTAGTGTGCAATCCTAAAGACACTTTCCTGGGAGTAAGACCCACTGAACACAGTAGGGCCTGCTTTTGAATAGACGTGGTTAGGATTGTACTAAATGTTGTACTGAAGTGGGTGATCACAACAGCCACTGCCCAGGGTTCTTGGGCGAAGGTCCCAAGGACATGCTGGCCATCCCATAGCGGGTCACACAAAACGTAGTGACACCACTGCCTCCCATTCTTCACTCAGCATTGCTCTGATTAAATCTGCAGTCTTTAAAAATAAAAATATTGGGAGACCTGATGATGGATCCCATGCCTCAGATCAGGTGTTGCTTTGGATCTGAGAACAAACATGGTGAGAACCTGGGAATTTGGGTTTTTTCTGGGAAACTATGGGAAACATGGTAAGAAAGTGCTGGGAATTTGGGTTTTTTTCTGGGAAACTAGGTATTGAATTAAATGATGGAAGAATTGAAATAAAGGCAAATAAATAGGAAATCCCCCCAACACTTGAGCACAATCCTAACCATGGGTGCAATCCAGAGTAACTATGGGAAGTCCTTATTCCGGTGTAACAACAATTTACTCTGGATTGCAATATGAGTTTCCCATAGGATTTCACTAGCTGGTGTCATAACTACGGGTGCACATAATGTCTCTTACATGCTCCCGTAGTTACTCTGGATTGTAGGGCATGTCTATTTAAAAGTATGCCGTGTTGTGTTCAATGGGTCTTACTCCGTGGTGTGATTCAAATAAATGAACAACAGGTTCTATGTCCCATTAGTAACCGGTTCTCAGAACCAGGCGCTCATTAGGAAAGGGTTCTATAGAACCTGTGAGAACCCTCTGAAGCTCACCACTGGACTCTTAATCCCATGGAAGGTCTTTAGGATTCAGATATACTGCCTTAATTAATTAATTAAATTTTTAATTAAATTTAAATTAATTTAATTAATTTAATTTAATTTTTCTGTTTTGTTTGCATTGTAGATGGCCCAAACTCTGTTGAAATAAGAGATTCGGGTAACGTAGTTTTGCAGTTGGGTTCCTCCTTGAATCTCACCTGTAGCGCCGACTCTGTTCCTCCTCCGTACTATAGCTGGTTTTTCAATAACAGCAGCAGGAATGTGACCGGGAATCGCTTCTTTATTAATGTCACATCCCGGGAAGACGAGGGGATGTACGAATGCTGCGCGTACAACAACGAGACCGACAAAGCAGTCTGGGCATCTGTCTCTGTGAAGATAACTGACCAAGGTGAATGTACTGCGGAGATGGAGATAGCAGACTGAGGGGTGGGGTGGGGGGTCCAGTCTAAGGTCATCTAGAAATCCCTACGGCCCTGTCCCTTCCATATATAGACTTAAATCTTGCATAAGCCCTGGACTCAGGGTGCAATCCTAACCATGCCTACTCAAAACTAAGCCCCATTGTGTTCAATGGGTCTTACTCCCAGGAAACTGTTTTTAGGATTGCAGCCTTAATTACAGGAATTGTCCATTGGACCCTTGTTATACATCTACCCCACAAGGCAATGAGTGAGGATCCTACCCAGCTCACATTAATGATCCTGTTCTGTTCTAGGAACATCTCAAGAGGGGCTGATTTTGAAGATTGTTACTGGCTTGATTATTATGGGCTTGATCTTTGTCATGATGCTTTTTATCGGAATCTTGCTATGCTATTTCTGTAAGTCATACTCTGACATCTTTCATATAAATTAATCCAAATTTTTAGATGATGCATGCCTGTCTTAGGAGAGGCATTATATATAAGAGTGGAATACCTTATATATCCTATATAAGAGTGGAATACCTCTTTAGCCATCATGCATGTCTTCTGTGATTCTTATAAGTCTTGCTTTAAGTAACAGTTGTGGATTAACCAATTAATTACTCAATCCAGTATTTTTTTATCAAATTAATCTGGTTAATAGATAAAGAAAAAAAATTTGTTTTTTCTTGTATGGTGAATTTCCCAGTCTTTACCCCCAGATTCCAAGCTTCGGGGTGAGAATGCTCAACTGAAAAGGTCAACCCCAACGGTATATGATGACGTGTCCCAGGCGGCACATGGAGTGAGTTATGGGAAAACTTTGCTGGCTTTTGTGGTTACTGGCGGTACCAGATTTATCTAGTGCCAAACACAGCGGTGTTTGGGTATTGTAAAGGTATTGTACTGTCATATGATCTATGTTCAGGAAATTCAAAATCTAGTTCACCTGACTTATAAACAATGGCTACAAGCGATTTATGGTGACTATTTAATGAAAGTTAATTCACAAATATGCAGGTCAAGCAGAGGCGAAGCAAGTTCTGCTGCTCTTTAATCAGTTCCTCCGGAGCACTCGGCGTCCATGTGCAGCCTCATCCATAACACATTGCTGCCAATCTTGTGTAGGGTTGCCATATGTCCCCAAAACAGGCACAATCCTGATTTTTAGGGACTGTGTTCACATACTAGCAAGTAGGACAGTGTTCCTGTCCAGATTTTGTGGAAGAGAATTATGGCAACCCAATCTTGTGCTAAAATTCTGGAGGTTCTGGAATGGTACCCTAGTGGATAAAGAGGTACACCTGTATTCTGTTTCTCTTTACTCCAGACCAAGCTGGAGACCTCGGCTGACCTGCCCAGCAACTCGTATCAGGTAAATGCAGGTTTGGGAAGGAAGAGGCCAACTGGTATGGAAGGCACGCTGACCCACCACTATTCTGGTCTCTTCAAACTGTGGCATCAGGAACTAGTATATGTGGCAGAGATGTGGCATCAGGAACCAGTTTATAAGGCAGCAGTGAGGGATACTTGGTTCCCTAAGCTTGCACCCCTAATCTTCAGGATATATGTGCACGCAAAGCTTCAGGAGGTCCTTCACTGGCTCTGATGAAGCCTACAGAACTACTAGATGCTTTCAGTATTTTTTAAAACCAGACTCTGAATCAGGTTTGTATAGATTCCAGCTTCATTCAAAATTAATTTATTTTTTATTTCTTAGACCTCACCACATGGCGATGAGGCTGTCTATGAAGAACCACAAAAGTAAGAGTGTGAACAATTTTCTCTTCATGGTCACAATCTCCTCGTTGTCCCAGGGACCAGTTTTTGAAAAATAGAAGTGTTGGGTTTCCTATTATGCCTTCAGCCCCTGAATATCTAGTCCCAGATATGTGAGATAGTGGTGGTTACCCAGAAATGAAATGTATGCACTCTGCATATACACAGAGGACCAGTGGTGTCACCAGGGTGGTGCGGCCCACACAGGGTGACATGCCCAGAGGGGGTGACGCGCATCGGGGGTCTGTGGGACCCCAAAAAACATGTTTGTGATGGTAGGTGCTACCCCCTCATGCCATATGCTCATTCAGTTCATCTTGAAGAGCAGAGTCCAACACAGCAATCCATTTTGAGCTAGCCAAAGTTATGGCCAAAAAACTAAAAAAGTCTTGAGGGGATGACACCACTAGTGACCGAAATGACTACAAATCATGGTTTTTAGGAATAATCCCCCTATGTTACATACCATTGGATGTGTAATTTACAGCAGAATGTAATGGAACAAACCACTTTAAAATCTATTTATTCTATTAAAATATGTGGCCAAATACAAATGGAGGCAGAGCGATGGCACATAACCATGTCTACCACCCCACCCACTGCATGGGGGTGATGCGCTGGCCTCTTGCACCGGGTGACACGAATCCTAGAGACACCCCTGCAGAGGACCTTTCTGAGTCCAGGCTGGCATTGGTGTGCATCCAGACCCCTTTGGATAAGAGGCAGGGGTGGGCAGATGCCGGTTCGGGCCTACTCGCCCAAACCGGATCTTCCCATTTCCCTGATGCTGGCGAACTGACAGCGGCAGGGAAAGTGAAAAGAGGGCAGACCGGTTCACGCCAGCCGCCATCTTCCCCCCCGCATCTCCTCCAACTGGAGGAGACGCACTGCGCACGCACCAACCCGCGGAGTCGGCACTTGCATACCACATCTTCTCCGGCTGGAGAAGACGCAGTACACAGGCGCCAACCCACGGGGTCGGCGGATGCGTACCGCGTCTCCTCTGGCCGGAGGAGACGCACTGCGCATGCGCCGGGGTTTGGCGCATGTGCAGTGCGTCGAGGGTGGGATCCTCCTCTAGCCCCACCCCCTGACCCCGGCCCCACTCCCTGACCCCGCCCCGCCCCCAACTTCTGGCGAACCGGATCTTGGGGCTCTGCCCACCACTGATAAGGGGTCAGCTTCCGCCTTCCTGACTCAGATGAAGATCTTCACCATCCCTACAGCCATGATTATTTCTTTTTCAGGTGATATCTGAAAGCAAAGCCTGTCCCACCAAGGTAGCGATATGGACCAAAACACTCTTCTTCTGCCAGCCAAGTGTCCTTCCTTCTTTTTCCTTCTTTCTTCATCCTTCCTTCTTTTTCTCTTTGGCAAAAACTTCTGCCACCCTTTGCTCTATATGTCTCTACATTTAGTTTGAGCTCCATCTGTTTCTCCAACACGGATATAAATAACGATTGCTGATTTCTGAGGTTGCTGATTTCTGATTTTATGATTTCCAATAAATAAACATCTCTTTGGTTTCAATATCATAAACCTCTTTAATTTAAAAATCTAAGCTGGACAAGTCTTTGCTTTCTCCATCCTAACGTTACAATCCTGTGCACACTAACTTGTGAGCAGCACCGAGGGAGGTTTTTCCTAGTGAACGTGGAAAGGATTGTGCTACAGATCCGAGTCACTGGTGACTTTTGGTGCATTGCAGGAAATTTGTGATTAGGAGTCCGTGATGAGGATCTTGCCTGGAATCTTGTCTCCAGGCAGCCCTACACATGGCTACACATGCTTTGAGCATGTGTACCTACTTTGAGCCCTACACATGCCCTACAAAAGTAGGCACTGTGGAGAGCATTGAACCTTCCTCCCAGTCTAAATCTTCTTCATTCTCTGATACAACACACTGACTGAGGCTGCAATCCTAAATACACTTCCCTGGGAGTAAAACCCATTGAACACAATGGGGCATATTTCTGAGTAGGATTGTGCTTTTAGGCTGCAATCCTAAAGACGCTTTCCTGAGAGTAAGACCCATTGAACACAATGGGGCTTACTTTTGAGTAGACATGGTTAGGCTTGTGAACACAATCCTAACCATGTCTACTCAAAAGTAAGCCCCATTGTATTCAATGAGTCTTACTCCTGCAATCCTAAAGCTGCAATCCTAAACTCCTAAACTCTTCTAAACTCCTAGAAGGATTTTGCTCTCAGATATATTCCCAATGACAATAGAGTTGCAATCCTATTCTCACCTGGGAGTTAGCCCCATAACCTATATGGGGCTAACTTCTGAGCATATGTATTTAGGATTGGGTGTAGATCATATAATCATGGGCCAAGCAATGGAGAATATTATATCCAAATTGTAGCCTAATTTAATTGTATTGTGGCCTAACTATATGTGATTTTTGTCTGAGGCTGGAGCTTTAAATTGAAGGATAAGCTTCCTATAAGGAGCAGTTAATGGTTTAAGGACAGCCTACTTATTATGGCAGCAGGCAATTAAGCTAGACTTAAAGTTCACAAACTTATTTTTTATTCAGCTAGGATGCAGAGACCCTCCCTATCCCCAAGTGATCATCACTTGTGAATTGCTCTGAGTATAAACTGCTTGCAAATTTGCAGGATCTCACCTCTTAGCAGCCACTTGAAAAGGAACTTGATTCATTGCTTGCCTTGTTATCAGGGTAACTATTGAATAATAATGAATAATTATTAATATCCTTTGAATAATAGGTCGTTGAATAATGCCAAAATAGTTAATCATGCAGGTTCTTGGAACCAAATGTTGCGAACGGGGAGGTTCAACCTGTACAGAGTACAGTCAGAAGTGGGGAGCAGAGACTTTTTATTATATCCCCACGTATGACAGTTTCTCCTGCACCTGAGATTCTGGGGGAACAGGTGTAATAGGTGCATACTTCAGGAGCCATTGGGTTGTCACAGTGATCCCCCAATGAGTGGCTCATCTTTTTCAGTGGGGCAGGCATTATGTAGAGTGGGCGAGGGTCGTTCCAGCCTTGGATGTTGACAACAAGTGAAGGCACTAAGTACGACTTCCCTGGTCTTTACCACTCCACCTACAACAGAATAATATAGAATAAGAGCACAGAAAGCAGAACTAGAAACAGTTGTGCAGCCTGTCATCTTTTCCGGTAGAACACATGCGCGGGGAGGGGGCAATCTCCAATGTCATAACCAGCAAAAGAAGCCAGTTCACCCCCCCCCCCAAAATATTGGACACCCAAGAAATAGGTGACATTATATACATATGAAACATATTTTGCTTTCATGTGCTTAATTAAAACAATACATTATGTTTAAATTTAAAACATTTATTACATATGATTTATTAATTACTAGCAAAACGTGTACCCGCGTTGCGGGTGTAACATTTTCCCCTATGCCATCCCCCCATGGCGCAGAAACACCCCATGTGCCACTTCCCTCATGCGCATCATCCCCCATGCGCATCATCCTTCCATGTGCAACATCCGCTCATGCGCAACTTTCCCCCATGCGCAACTTCCCCAATGCACAACTTCCCCAATGCGCAACTTTCCCTCACGTGCAACTTTCCCCCATGCACATCATCCGCCGATGCGCAACTTCCCCCATGCGCAACTTCCCCATGTGCAACTTTCCCCCATGCACATCATCCTCCCATGGGCAACTTCCACTCATGCACAACTTCCCCCATGCGCATCATCCCCTCATGCGCAACTTTCCCCATGCGCATCATCCGCCGATGCGCAACTTTTCCCCATGCACAACTTTTCCCCATGCGCAACTTTCGCCCATGCACAACGTTCCCCCATGCACAACGTTCCTCAATGTGCAACTTCCCCAAGCGCAACTTTTCCCCATGTGCAACTTTCGCCCATGCACAACATTCCCCCATGCACATCATCCCTCAATGCGCAACTTCCCCCATTGCGCAACTTCCCCCAATGCGCAACTTCCCCCAATGCGCAACTTCCCCATGTGCAACTTTCCCCCATGTGCATCAACCCCCATGCGCAACTTCCCCCATACACAACTTTCCCCCATGTGCAACATTCCCCATGCGCAACTTTCCCCCATGCGCAACTTCCCCATGTGCAACTTCCCCATGTGCAACTTTCCCCCATGTGCATCAACCCCCATGCGCAACTTCCCCCATGTGCAACTTCCCCATGTGCAACTTTCCCCCATGTGCATCAACCCCCATGTGCAACTTCCCCATGTGCAACTTCCCCATGCGCAACTTTCCCCATGCACAACTTTCCCCCATGCACATCATTCCCCCATGCGCAACTTCCCCATGCGCATCATCCCCTCATGCACAACTTTCCCCATGCGCATCATCTGCCGATGTGCAACTTTTTGCCATGCGCAACTTTCCTCCATACAAAACTTTCCCCCATGCACATCATCCCCCCATGTGCAACTTCCACCCATGCGCAACTTCCCCATGCGCATCATCCCCTCATGCGCAACTTTCCCCATGCGCATCATCTGCCGATGCACAACTTTTCCCCATGCACAACTTTTCCCCATGCACAACTTCCCCCATCTGCAACTTCTCCCATCCACAACTTCCCCTCATGCGCAACTTTCCCCCATGCGCATCATCCCCATGTGCAACTTTCCTCCATGCGCACCTTTCCCCCATGCGCATCATCCCCCATGCGCATCATCCCCATGTGCAACTTTCCTCCATGCGCAACTTTCCCCCATGCGCATCATCCCCCATATGCATCATACCCTCATGTGCAACTTCCACCCATGTGCAACTTCTACCCATGCACAACTTTTCCCCATGCGCATCATCCGCCGATGCGCAACTTTACCCCATGCGCAACTTCCCCCATGCGCATCGTTCCCCCATGCACAGCTTTCCCCCATGCGCAACTTCCCCCATGCGCATCATCCCCCCATGCGCAACTTCCCCATGTGCAGCATCCTTTCCAGTGCAACCTCTTCCTCCTAACAACATCCCCCAGTGCACCAGGCACTGAGCACCAAACTGGCTGGATGTTGTTCAGTCTCCCATGTAAAGTATAGGACAGAAACAGGTTGCCCCCTTTTCAGCCCCTGAAGGGTTAAATTCTCCAGATGGTTCTTGGTGGGGGTTCAGGTGACAGAAGGAACTCCCAGAATTCCATGCTTCAGGCCCAGCAGTTGGGGTGGAATGTTGCTGAGTCAGCAATTCTCAATGCAAAGTATAGGGAGGAAAACGCGTTGCGCCCCTTTTCACCCCCTTCCGGTTGGAATTTCCAAAAACCGGTTCTTAGTGCACCCCTCCCTCACGGAAGGAACACCCACCCCAAATTTCACACTTCTAGGCCCACCGGTTTTTGCAGGGCGGTGATGAGTCAGTGAGTCAGTCAGTCAGTCAGTCAGTGAATCAGTGAGTCAGTCAGTGAGTGACTTTTCTCTTTTATATATATAGACAAGAAGACTCTCTTCTGCCTGCTCACAAGGAAAAGGAGGACAATGAAGATATCTTTCCGGGGCACAAGGCTAAAAAAGAGGATTTGTCCTGAAAAATAGGACATCTCATTACCCTACGGCAATCTGGAATGGGACAGATGTAGACATGAAGGGTTAAGGCCCTTCCTCTTAAAAGCTTACTGGTTCTACAGCTAAAAAGCTTACTGGTTTAATGCCTTGTAGTCGAGTGGTTTAAAATGTGTATGAATTTACCCTATAATCCAGAGTAACTATGGGAAGAAGTTAAGAGGCACTTCCTTTGCATTGCTCTATGCATTTCCCATAGGTGGCACAATAACTATGTCGGTGTAAAAGTTCCCGTAGTTACTCTGGATTGTGGCCTCAAAGGGCTTTGCATAAGGAAAACCTCTTGGGTCGCTCTTTCAAAGTCACAAGATTCAGTTCTAATCTGGGCTGGCACAAAAAACACAGAGCCAGGAAGTCCCAGTTTGGCCTGGTGCTTACTCCAGGGAGCAAGGAGTGAGGTTATAAAGGGAGCACATTTTAGCTCCATCCCATATGTGCCCTACTCACTTGGGTTGGAGGTTGTGCATATTTCTTAGTCTCTGCTCCCGTGACGGCCTAAGGAAGAAAAGAAGGATCTTGGATAAGACACCGATCCCAGGGCTGGTTCATCCACATGGCTGCTGTTCCTGCTCCTTGAAATTGACAGGGAGGTAGTAGAAGAGGAAGTGCAAAGGCTCTTCTGTACTTTCTCCTCCACACTTCCTCTGTTGTTACCCTCTTCCTTTCTGAATCCAAGTATTTGGAGGAGACCTGTCATTTATTCATCCTCAGATGGGTTCAGGGGTGGGCTTCAGGGGGTTCTCTCCAGTGATGGGCCTAGCCGCCCTGAAGATCTGGTGCGCCAGAAGTTCGGAGGCTGGGCCGGGGTCAGGGGGCGGGGCCGGGGTCAGGGGCGGGCCGGGGGGGCCACACTGCGCATGCCAGGCCACACCAGGCCACACTGCGCATGCACCAAACTTGGACACAGGCGCACTAAGTGTCCTGGCATGGAGCGGGACGCAGGCGCACTAAGCTCGGCGCCAGGACGCTTAGTGTGTGTGCGTCCAGCTGGACGTAGGCGCACTGAGCGTCCTGGGGCTCGGCGCCAGGACGCTTAGTGCGCCTGCGTTCAGCTCCGCGCCAGGACACTTAGTGTGCCTGTGTCCAGCTGGACGCATGCGCATTGAGCGTCCTGGCGCCAAGCCCCAGGAGATGCGGCACTGGTGGACGCTGGTGAACCGGTCCCCACGGTTCTTGCAGCCGCAGCTATGACCGGATAGCCAACATCAGCCCAGGGGGAAGATCCAGTTCGGGAGAGTAGGCCCGAACCGGCATCTGCCCACCTGTGGTTCTCACAGGTTCTACAGAACCCTTTGCTAATGAGCGCCTGGTTCTGAAAACCGGTTATTAATGGGACATAGAACCTGTTGTTCATTTAGGTTATTAGGACATAGAACCTGTTGTTAATTTGTTTGAATCCCACCACTGGATAAGCTGGTGCGGTGTGAGAAGATGGTGATGAGACCCTTGGAAGTAGGGAGGGAATGTAGACGATGGAAGCACTTACACATGAAGAAGGTAGAAGAGCCGGAAATAGAGCAAGCCTCCTAAGAGCGAAATTCCAAAAATGGATCCGAGGACAATCCCTATGGTGACATTTGGGGAAATCCGTCCCGACCTCTGGATTGGCAAGTTGTTTTCTGCTCTTGCGTTGTCTGAAAGAGCGAAAAGCTGCTTTTGAAGATCAAGAAGTAGAATATGGGTCATAGGTCTGTTGTACCCTCGACAACTGTGTCTTCATCAAATGCACCCTGGTATTGGACATTTGCATCTTTGTTTGCATTAATATTAGATGTATTTGTTAAACACATAGGTAGGGTTAGGGCTGGGCTAAGAGGCTTAGGATATATCACATGGGGTTTGGTGCCCAGTTATAGTGTGATGCAAAACACCAAGCTGTCACCCAGATACAAAAGACCAAAAGATACAAATGTCCAACAACACCTATGACTGGGACATTTTTGACCGGAATACAGTGGCGCCTCACGTAACAAGTTTAATTTGTTCCGGAGGCATGTTTGTTACGTGAAATGTTCTTTACCTGAAGCAGATTTTCCCATAGGAAATAACAAAAACTCAAACGATTGGTTCCACAACCCAAAAAACCTTCATATAAAAATATTAACTGGATGTTAAAATGATGACAGAACACTGGGATTGAATTCAAAACATGCATTCAATGTGCATGATCCTATGAAGTCTACTTAGGCTGCAATCCTAAAGACACTTTCCTGGGAGTAAGACCCATTTAACAAAATGGGGCTTACTTCTGGGTAGACATGGTTAGGAGGCTGCAATCCAATCCACTTTCCAAGTGTCTCCCCACTTTCTCCTTCTCTCCATCCTGAGCCTCTCTCCCCTGCTCCCTTCTGGCCAGCCCTGAGCTGCTTCCCTCTTCTCCACTGCTCTTCTCTCCCTCTGCCCAGCGGACACCTGGCCACAGGAGGAACAGTGCAGAAGTGTTGCTTTCCCTATGGGTAGGCACACTAGGCAACCCTGAAGCTTTTTAAAAGGGCTGCTGGCCAGCGCATCTGCCCCAACTGCCAACAAGTGTGCTTGTTAAATGAAGCAACACTTGTCATGTGAGGCAGAATCCTAGAAAATTTTTGTTTGTTACGTGGAACATACTTTACACGAGGCGTTTGTTACATGAAGGTGCCACTGTACAAAAATTTAAGATTTAAATACCCTACTACCGTGCTTCTCAACCAGTGTTATGGGTACCACCAGTGGTACTTCAAATAGGACATGGACATGGTACAGTGGATGACAAAGACATGCATGTGGTACAGTGGAGGAGAAACACATGCATGTGGTACAGTGGAGGACAAACATGCTGCAATTACTATTTGATACAAAGGATACCTCCAATAGGCACCTCCAAACCTGCAGTTCAAGAGGCAGAACTTGTTAATGTCACAAGATGTGGCCTGGAGATGTCACACAGTTACACAGAAAGATCTCCATTAGATTCAGATGTGGAACCACAAATGAGCCAGGGAAGATGAAGGAAAGAAGATGAAGGAGATGCAGGAAAGGTGGCCAGCATTGGGGAGTGGAATCATGTGTTTGGGCAGCAGTGGCATAGCTAGAGGGGTGCAGAGCAGTCAGTCTTGGAGGGAGCTTCACTCCTTTGAAGCCATTCCGGGGTGGGGGGCGCGCTAGCAAAACACGGCTGTATGGAATGGAATGCCTGGAATGGTTCCAAAAGGGTGAATCTCCCTCCTAGACTAACTGCTCTGAACCCCTCTAACTATGCCACCACCGGGCACCAAAGCCCAAGTCCCTGGTTGGAATCCTAATATCCAGCCGAGCTTCTTATCCGTGTCTGACCTCACTAGAAGACTGGAACGTCTCTTGGCCTTTACCTGCATTGAGGACCACTAAGTATATATTCCCCTCTTGGTGTTCATCAGATCCCCTCAATTTATTCTTGAATATTGTGTAATTTCCACTGTCCTCGGTCGTCAGATTCCTGATGTACAAGGAGCAGCCTTTGCCTGCGATCTCCCTGCCCGTATAGGCTGGTCCTACTTCTTGGTTAAAGTGCGGCGCAGGGAAATAAGTGAAGATTCGGTGCTCCTCTTCTTTCCCTCCTCGTAACCAGAAGCAGATGCCAATGTCCTCCATGTAGCCTCCAGGAATGAGGGTGATGTCTGCTCCTGCGATCGGGATCAGTGGTTTCAAGGTGATGTTAATTTTGGGGTCTGCCTGACTCTGGGTCAACCAGAAGATCTGAGCTGCAATAGGAGATGGGAAAACAGACATTATATACCAGTATATCATTATGTATATACACAACCCCCAGTATATGTAAATATATACACACACACATACAGTACCCTGTTTGAATACAACGCTCACCTTTTTCAGCCAAAGAAACCCTACAATCCAGAGTAACTATGGGAGCACGTAAGAGACATTATGTGCACCCGTAGTTACTGCACATCCTAGTGAAAACCTATGGGAAATTCACATTGCAATCCAGAGTTAATTGTTCTTACACCGGAGCAAGGACTCCCCCATAGTTACTCATAGTTACAAAATCATGGTGTGCATTCGATTTGATGGTGCATTAGATTTGAATAAATACAGGTATTATTATTATAGTTCAGTATTTATTTTAACAGTTCACTATATAGTGATTAAAATGTAATATAAACCCATTGTTGTAAAAAGTACTGCAATTAGATAAAACTCATAACATGAATCTATTGCTATTTTATCATATAACTCGTTATTAAATGCAGTAAAATTAAATTTTGTACCTGCTTTACAGCTGCGCTTTACAGTTGCCAGTAAACATTTTTTTAAAAAAACCTCGAGCCTTTAAAACTAGGGGTGTGCTTTACATTTGTTGGTGTGTTAGATTCGAGTGAATATGGTGTGTGTATATATACATATACTGTATATACTAGAATCTAACGCTCAGCTTTTTCAGCTGACTTCAGGGGTGCACTGGTTTAGAGCTGAGTAAATACAATATTTTGATTATAGGTATAGGGTGTGCATTATATTCAGTGGTGCATTCGGTTCGAGTAAATATGGTGTGTGTATATATGGTGTGAGTAATATGGTGTGCGCAAATATGGTGTGAGTAATATGGTGTGCGCAAATATGGTGTGCGTAAATATGGTGTTCTGTCACACACACACACACACACGTATTTTTTCAATTTATATTCGTCCTAATGAAAGATACCCAATCTGAGGAAAAGGCACAACAACCCCAAAGCATAGATTGATAATTGATTGTTAGCCACTTTGGGTGCCCTTTTGAGAGCACCTGATCTGTACTGATACCGATCTAATAAATAAATACTGATCCAAATAAATAAATAAATAAATAAATAAATAAATAAATAAATAAATAAATAAATAAATAGCACAGATATATTGCTGCGCATCATTTCACAAAGCAGATCTTGGAAACTCTTTAAGTGAAACGCTCTTTAAGTGAAGCAGATTTTTCCATAGGCGATAATGGACACTCAGACGATTGGTTCCACAACCCCCAAAGTACTCATACAAAAATATTAACTGGATGGAAAAATGATGACAAAACGCTGGAATTGAATTCAAAACATGCATTCAGTGTGCATCATCCTATGAAGCCTACTTAGGCTGCAATCCTAAAGATACTTTCCTGGGAGTAAGCCCCATTGAACACAATGGGGCTCACTTCTGAATAGACATGGTTAGGAGGCTGAAATCAAAGACACTTTCCTGGGAGGCTTCCCTGGGCTGCTGCTGAAGGTTCAAGGTGGCCGGTGGGGGCACTTGGGGGCAGTTAGAGGCAGCAGTGCTGGCTGGCAACCCCTTTAAAGAGCCTCCATGTGGAGCGATAGGGCTGCATAGCACACGTGCCCATAGCACGCCTGCTTGTTAAGTGAAGCGGAACTTGTTACGTGAAGCAAGATTTCTTGGAAATTTTTGCTTGTTATGTGAAACACTTGTTAAGCGAGGTGCTTGTTAAGCGAGGTACCACTGTAACTACGAGAGCACATAAGAGACGTTACATGCACCTGTAGTTACAGCACCACCTAGTGAAAACCTATGGGAAATTCATATTGCCATCCAGAGTAAATTCTTACATCGGAGCAAGGACTCCCCATAGTTACTCTGGATTGTGCCCTAAAGCTATCTTTGTGGCAGTAAATTGCATACATTAATCACGCTCCGCATGAACAGGACTTGTTATTGATTATCCTGAATCCAGTGTCAGTCTGCTCCGCATCAGATCAATTTTAATAACAAATGCCAGACTTGCTGTGATGATCTGAGAACGTCTGGGGTCTCTGTTGAGGGCTTTGTGCACCCCAAAGGATGGTTGTGTGGGCTTCCACTGCTCTTTCTATCCAACACATTAACAACTTATTGATTCTATTTCTCCCCCAAAGGCAGGGTTGCCATATTTCCTGAAAAACAGGGACAATCCCGATCTTTGGGAATTGTGTTCACATACTGGCAAATGAAGAGGGTCCCATCCTAATTTTGTGGAAGAGAATTATGGCAACTGTACTTAAAGGATGTGTTTCTGCAGCTATAGGATAAAGATATTCCATCTCTGGAATGAAAATCAGGGATCCTCAACCTCAATCTCTCACCTAACAGGAGAAGCACCAGCCAGGACTTGCCATACCCATGGAGGCCCCGACTGCTGGACATCATGCTCCTCTCCTGCCAAGCAGCAGGTGCCTTGTGCCCCGGGGGGGGGGGGCCTGGGTTGTTCACCACCAGTACCCAGTGAGCACCAGCGGTTTCTGCCCTTCTACCCCCACCACCTTCCCAAGGCAACCTGGAAACTGGTCAGCTAGTCTGACCCCGGAGGTGAGCTCCAAGATGTGCCAGCTCCAAGATGTGCCAGCTCCAAGGTAACAGGTAAAGCTAATAAAGCGGAACCTGAACCATGGTGATGCAGAGGAGGGGGGCACACGGGGAGGGAGGGGCCCTTGAATAAGACAGGTGTGAGGACTGTGACTGTGAAAGGGGGCAAGTGGAATCCGTAGGTGGATAGGACCTCATCAGCGGAAAGGGGGCGATGAATAAACCAGATTGGGAGTCAGTGATGCAGTGATGCCTCCTACTGGATAAGGAAGAAGAATCAGGATGAATCATCTCTGGCCATGAACTGATGAATTCATTTTTTTGGAGGGGGGATTAATAATGCATTAGGCAATTAATAATGCCTAACTGAGCTGGAATTAATAGTTTGTAGACCTCAAAATGGGAAAGAAGGAAGAGTGTTGTTTGAGCCTTCTTTTTCCCTCTGAGCACATACTCCAAGCAGCACATACTCTTTCCCTCCAAGCAGCACATACTCTTATTGGAAGTAATAAATTATATATAATAAATTACCTGTGATGTGGTTTTAAACACATGAAATCAATATATCAGTAATTTTAGCTTTTATTTTGTGACATCCTACATTTTTCTTGGATGCCGTATATCTTGGGATACCTTGTCCTCTTATGAGGTTATGACATCTGGTGACCTTGAACTTGTGATGAATTTTTTAGGCTGGATACTATCATCACATCCTGGGCCAGGGAGTTGGTTGGTTGGTTGGTTGGTTGGTTGGTTGGTTGGTATCTATCTATCTATCTATCTATCTATCTATCTATCTATCTATCTATCTATCTATCTATCTATCTATCTATCTCTCTATCTCTCTATCTATCTATCTATCTATCTATCTATCTATCTATCTATCTATCTATCTATCTATCTATCTAGTGCTTTTCTCCTAAAAAGTTCACAAAGCAGTTTACAAAGATATTAATGGCTAATGGATCCCTATCCCAAAAAGGGCTCAGAAATAAAATACAAAAGAACACCAGCAGAAGCCACTATCACAGACATTGCTGGGGTGGGAAGGGCCAGTTACACTTTCCCACTAAATAAAAGAGGAACACCCACTGGAAAGAGTGTCTCTTGCCCAGTTAGCAGTCGTTCCACAAACTATAGGTCCAACTTAGGCCTATATCCTAAAGTGAAAATAAGCCCCTTCCTCCGGAGCAGTTAAAATGACTTTCCATAAGATAACACTAGAGGATGACGCAACTGCGTGGACCCATAACTGCTATGGATTTTGCCCTAAGTTATACACAGATTTTTTAATACACGGATTTGACTCAACATGAATGGTCACTTTAAATAATAGTTTTAAAAACTGCTTTTCTACTGTTGTAGAAAGGTAGTATGAAAGCAATTATTCCATTTTTCAGTCCCTGCAGATATTGAGGCACTACCTTATTCCATTAGAGGAGCAAGAAATCTGAAAGTTGATCTTTAAACCTATTTACATTATTTTCTTTATGCACAGGTTTTTTTTTATAAAATCCTGTGGTGAGATTGCCTGGAAGGACTATGAGAGGTATAACATGGAGCCGATGGGCACCTATATGGGAGAGCGCCTATATGTGTGCAGACACCCCAGGTGCCCTTCCTTGGATTTAGACCTCTTCCCGGACTCTGTGGCAGTATGGTCCGTAAAAGACTTAGTGGAATTGCGCAGTTGAGGACGGGGAAGTGGCAGGAGAAGGAGGGGAATCACAGTGGGTCCTTCTCCCCGCTGGTATGCAAAAAGAGAGTCAGGATTCTCAACTCCAGACTATTGGGGGAGGCAGACGAGACGGGAAATTTGAGTGAAGAAGAGGCACCAGGGGGACAGTTGGAGACTCTGCCTTGGAAGGAGGAGGACGCAGGTCGAGGAGCTGCAGAGGAAAGCAAAGTCCTGGAGCTGGAGGGGCTGTCGTTGGCTGCAGAGGATCCTGAAACAGATAAAGAAGGCTGTTAAAGACCGGCTATTCCCTACCCAAGAGGAAAGAGGAAGGAGGAAAAGAGACTTGTGTTACCTGTTGGACTTACCTGTTGAATAACCTGGTTGTACTTACTAGCTGAAGGAGCCTGCATGCTCCATTTGAAGTTTGGATACTTGTAACCAAGAAGTTCCTTAAGTAACCATTATGCCTTTGTACCTCAGCTTGCAGTAATCTTGTGTTCTGTACTTACTTAAGGGTTGTGGGTGGTGCAAGTGTTTAAGGCGCTGTGCCTGTTAACCAGCAGGCCAAGGTTCGAGACCCGGGTTGGCCCCACAAGACAGGGTGAGCTCCTGTCCTCAGCCCAGCTCTGCGACGCAGCTGGATCCAATCGTATTGGCTCTGCCTTTCCATTGGACTAATTCAGTGGCGTGGAGAGGGGGGATTTGCTGCTTGGGTAACAGCCTATTCCCCATAACAATCTAACCCAGGCTTTCGTGCTGCGCATGCAGCGTATGCAGCGCTGAGCACGATACCATAGTCTTCCAAGACTGACGGAGGCCTGCTTTTATACTTACCTGTGACTGCCTCTTCCTTGAGATCATCACGACGCGAAGCAGGGACGATGATGAAGATACGGAGGTTTCCTTCCCCAATGGAATTCCCAGAGTAGAGGGGAGGCTAAGGGCATCCCGGGAGAATGGGGAACATGGCAAATCCTTTGGAGCTTCCAGAAAGCAAACCTAGTGGATAACAAGGGACACCTGCACAGCCAAAATGAACGGCTCAGCACGCAAAGAGGGAGGCACATAGAGGTACAGTATTTCTGTTTGGATGCAACTCAGAAACTGCAACATCCAGAGGGGACTGGTCTGATTTGCAAAGGAGCTTGCAAGTCCAATAACAGCCACTGGAGGGAGACAATGCTACATACATTACAGTACATACCACCAGCCAGCAATTACTGAATTGGAATCCAATCATTTTATACTGCAGGATGTTGAGGACAAGGTGACCATATGTCCTCTTTCCCAGGACATGTCCTCCTTTTTAGAATTATATCCTGGAAAAAAATCTTCCTCACCCTCTTTTTCCTTGTGAGCCGGCAGCATGTAGCCTTCTTGGAATTCATAAATTAGATGTAATTAATCGTCATAGTTTTAAATTTCAGTAAAAGAAATAATCAGGGTATAGAAATATAATCATGGTCATCTGTCCTCTTTTAGCCTTCTTGACAGTAATAAAGTATATGCATATGTACCGCATTCACTCGAATCTAATACACCATCAAATCTAGTGTGCATCCTATACTTATAATCAAAATACCACATTTATTCAAATCTAATTAACCACTGAATCTAATGTGCGCCCTGATTTTGGAGATTGTACTTGACTATAGTGTTTAGAATAACTAGATGAAAGCAATATAGGACATATGGTCTCCCCGCCCTTGTGGGGTGCTCATTATTGTTTTTACTGCTTTTAGTTGTTTTTAGCTTCTATGTTTTAATTGTTTTTAATTGAAAGTTTCTATTTAATGTTTTAATTATGTTTTACTGTAAGCCGCTTTGAGACGGACTACTGGCCCAAAAAAGGCGGGATATATTTTTTTAAATAAATAAATAAATAAATAAATAAATAAATAAATAAAAAAAAAAATGTTGAAGCCAGTAATAATTATTCTTTGAGTCCCTTTTTAAAGACTTTATTCTTGCCTTCCCTTCTTGTTGTTTACAGAGAAAATGAAATAGCTATGTCATATCTAGGGATGGGCACAGGCCGGTTCGGGCCTACTCGCCCGAACCGAATCTTCCCATTTCCCCGCCGCTAGCGAGCCAGCAGCAGCGGGGAAACGCAAAAACATAGTGGACTGGTTCGGGCCGGCCACCATGTTTTTGCGCGCACTGCGCAAGCGCCAATGTTGACACTTGCGCAGTGCCTACTCTGAAGCTGGTTGGCCCGCTTCAGGGCAGGCACTGCGCAGGCGCCAACCTTGGCCCTCCCCTCGCCCTGCCCATCCGCACCCACAGCCCTGCCCCTGAACCTCCCCAGCCCCGCCCCTGAACCCCCTGACCCTGGCCCCGCCCCTGACCCCTGGCCTGGCCCCTCCCACTTCCGGCAAGCCAGATCTTGGGCCAGGCTGGGCCCACCTCTGGTCGTATCCTACATTTTTCTTGAGTGTCTGACATTTTATCCTCTTTTTTTGTGAGTCATATGTTCCCCCGGCCCGTGCAGGTCTAGATTCATCCAGTGGCATAGCTAGAAGGGGGCAAAGCACTAAGAGCACAAGCCTAAACTTGTCTACTCAGAAGTACGTCCCATTGTGTTCAACAGGTCTTACTCTCAGGAAATGGTCATTAGGATTGCAACCTTAGTTTTGCAGGGAGCCTCACAGCATTGTCCAAAGCAGCAATAAGTTTTGATTGAGGAGCCCTACAAAATTATGTGCTTTGCACAGTGCAATGAGACTCCCAGGAAAACTCAGTGCTTTGTCCCCCTTTCGCTATGCCGCTGAATTCCATCTCCAAGGGCCCCAAATCTTCAGGGAAGGAGGAGGTGCTCCTGCCTGCCACATCCTCCTCCCATTGAAGTGGGGACTCCCAGAGGGACACTGGAGGCACAGCTGGAGGCACAGACAGACAGCTGGAGGCACAGCTGATCAAAGGAGTCCCAGCCACCCACTGAGCCCAGTCCAAGGATGGGGAGGCAAGAGGAGCATCTGATGGGAGTTTGGGCACCTTCTTGGTGCCAGAGACCTTGGCACCTCCAGCTCCTAGCAGGTGAGCTGAATCAGGACCCTGGAAGGGGAGACCAGGGTGGGAACTTTGGGCAGGGTGATCCTATGTCCAGCATATGGTTTTGCTAGATGAAGGGCAGTGGTTGCTCAGTGGTTTAAAGATGTTTAATGTTAAGAAGCTTTGATTTTCCTGCTCCTCCTCCCAGGGCTACCCTATGCCCTCTTTTCCTGGACATGTCCTCTTTTTTAGCTTTGTGCCCTGAACAAAAAATTCAATGTCCTCTTTTTCCTTGTGAGCAGGCAGCAAACAGCCTTCTTGTCAATAATAAATATTATGTAATGATTCTATATAATAAATGTAATATGTAATAAATTATATGTAATATATATTGTCAATAGATATTTTAAATTTTAAACCACTTTGTGAACTTTTTGTTGAAAAGCAGTATATAAATACTGTTTGGTTGATTGATTTATATGTATTAGCTTTAAATTTAAGTAATATATCCTACAATCCTAAAGACACTTTCCTAGGAGTAAGACCCATTGGGCATAATGGGGCTTACTGTTGAGTAGGTTAGGATGGTTAGGATTGTGCTCATCTTCCCCTTCCTCTTGGGAGCAGAAGGAGCAAATGGATATCAATGTGTGAACTCATTACTTGCACTGAACACCCCCCTTTAGCTACACCATGCCTGATTCCTCCCTCCTTTTGTTCTCACAACAACCCTGTAAGATAGGACAGCCCAAGGTCACCCAGGAAGCTTCATGACTTAGTTTTGAACCTGGATCTTCCAGGCCTACAACTGATTCCTGAACCACACACCATCCTGTCTCTCTGTGCACACTTACCTGGAAGTCGATCGTGCTGAATAGAATTGGACTGACTTCCATGTAGACAGACTTTTCTTGAAAAAGATCCCACTCATGATCCCAAATTGTCATGTGATTGCAGAGTTATGTCTAGCCAGAACTCTCACCTTCCATGCACCTGTTTTGCTGTAATGTGCCCCCATGTTTGGTGGAATGTGAGGTGCACACAACTACATGGATAGTTGTGTATAAGCATATAGGGAGTGGGAGCGACCCAGACTGTTTGTCCTGCCTAAATGGATTTGTGGTTTGTACCCGTACTGCAATTGCGTGAGCCATCTTGCGCCCACGTCAAGCGCAAGCCACAACTCTCTGGGAATCTGCAACTGGAAGCAACAAACTGAAACCGAATCAGGGTGATGGCCCTGAGATTGGCTCCGAGATGCTTCCTCTTTGGGAAAATTTCCCTCCTGGTTCCTCCCACCCATTTGGGTTGAGAGTCTGGAGCAAACTGTCTCGAAATGCAAAGATCATATATGTGACTATGATTTGGGTTGGATGTGTGAAGATGGTTTGCCCCTATAGAATGCGCATGATGTGCAGTGAGCTCCTCTGGGGAAGAGCCTGTGCAGTGTAGTTCTGTTTATGAGATGGAGATGAGTCTGATACAAACCAGTGGGTTTGATTCCCCCAATAAGTTTTACCTGGATTTTTATTTTTTATGTTTTTGTATTCTTACTTTTATACTGACCTTATTTATTTTCCTGCTACAGGCAGGGGTTGGACTGCATGACTTTTTGGATCCCTTCCAACTCTATGATTCCATGTATTTTTATTAGTTCTGAACTACCTTGAATATCTGGCTTTTAAAAGGCACAGAAGAGTCTTTTTAGTAAATATACTGTACCAGATTTACTCAAGATTAATCAATCAATCAATCAATCAATCAATCTTGAGTAAATGTGGTATATTAATGAATTAGTACTCTGCCTTCCTCCCTGAAGGGCACCCAAGGTGCCATCAAATCTATTGTACACCCCTATTTCAAAAGGCTTGAGATTAAAAAAATGTTCACTGGCAATTGTAATGCACAGCTGCAATGCAGTTACAAAATTTAATTTTGTATATGGGTTATATGACAAGAATACTGTGACAATGGGTTTATGTTGGGCACTACTTTATAGGACAATGGGCACTACTTTATACAATGGATTTACGTTCCATTTTTAATTACAATATAGTAGACTGTAAAGTTAAATACTGGCCTGTAATTACAATCAAAATATCAGATTTGCTCAAATCTAATGTGTTATCTATCAAATCTAATGCGCATGCCGATTTTGGAGAAATGCCCTACAATCCAGAGTAACTAGGGGAGCACGTAAGAGACATTACATGTACCCATAGTTACTGCACTACCTAGTGAAAACCTATGGGAAATTCATATTGCAGTCCAGAGCAAATTGTTCTTACCCCGGAGCAAGGACTCCCCGCAGTTACTCTGGATTGCACCCTAAGAGCACAATTTATTTGTTTCTTTGTACTCCACCTTTCTCCCCAAAGGGCACCTAAGGCGGCAATCCTACACACGTCCACTCAAAAGTAAACCCATTGTGTTCAGTGGGTCTTACTCCCAGGAAGGTGTCTTTAGGATTGCAGTCTAAATTTGGCTGAGCATTAGATTCAAGTAAACGTGGTATTAAAAGGTATTAAAAGTCTTATACAAATGCAACAACATTAAGGTTGCTATAATTCTCTTCCACAAAATTGGGACAGGACCCTGTGTCACACTTGCCAGTATGTGAACACAATCGCCCCAAATCAGGGCTGTCCCTGTTTTGGGGGGATATGGGTGGTGCAATTGGTTAAGACATTGTGCCTGTTAACCAGAAAGCCAGGATTCAAGACCAAGGTCTCCACAAGACAGGGTGAGCTCCTGAACTTAGCCCAGCTCTCTGATGCAGCTGGAACCAATTGTATTGATTCTGCTGTTCCATAGGACTATTTCAGTGGCGTGGAGAGGGGGGATTTGCTGCTTGGGTAACAGCCTATCCTCTATATCAATCTACCCAGGCCTTTGTGCTTCGCATACAGCTTTGAGCACGATACCACAGTCTTTCAAGACCGATGGATGCTAAGTAGATGGCAACCCTAAATACAGGGTGACCATATGACCAGAAAAACCCGGATTTGTCCGGATTTTTAGCCTCCTCCTTTAGGGTGTCCTACATTTTGGCTTCATTTTGAAACTTTGCGATAGTGCACATGCCATATGTTGTTGGATTCGTATTGAAGAGCAGAATCCAATGCAAAAATTAATTTGGAGATACCTCCTTCCTATCAAAAGTTATGGTCAAAAGACTGAAAAACAAAAACAAAAATATACTTTTTGGCAATTTTTTTAAGTGGGTAGGAATTTTGGCCTGGGATTAGGAATTTTGGGCTTGGGGTTCAGGAATAATCTGGTCACCCAGCCCTAAATATAATGTGAATTCATCTGTAAGCATTCTTGGGTCATGTGTTAGAAGTGAAATTCTTTTTCTCAACCCCCCCCTTTTGCAGCTTCCATCCTGAGCTCCTTCTTCCTGTCGACTCAAGCCCAAGGTGGGGTGTCTCTCGAGAAACTTATCAAAGCAGAACCATCAAGACCACTAGAAGGACAGAACATCACATTCATTCCAGAAAAACCTTTGGCTGGTCTTCTGAACTGTCTCTGGTACCGGGGCTTCACGACCGACACAGCGGACCTGATTGTCAGCAATCAGGGGTCCCATGAAAGGCAAAACAACGGAAGTGCCTATACTGGGCGGGAGATGGTGGGTCCAGGGTGCTCTCTTCACATCAGCAATTTAACATTCAAGGATTCTGGAACCTATACAGTGACAATGGGCGCTCTTTCGGCTGTTGAAACAAGGCATGTGCGCATAGAGGTGTCAGGTATGGGGAACTCACTTCTTGCCCATCTTGATCCTTTTTTGTGGACTGGTCCACAGGTGGTAAATTGTGCCTGGACCCAATTTGGAAGGAAGAGTCTGAAATTTTATGGGATTGCAGAAAGTGTTTGCATATACAGTGGTGCCTCACATAAAGAGCTTAATTCATTCCAGAGGTGTGCTCTTTAAGTGAAACACTCTTTAAGTGAAGCAGATTTTTGCATAGGAAATAATGGAAACTCAAACGATTGGTTCCACAACCCCCAAAATATTCATATAAAAATATTAACTGGCTGTAAAAATGATGACAAAACGCTGGAATTGAATTCAAAACATGCATTCAATGTGCATGATCCTATGAAGTCTACTTAGGCTGCAATCCTGAAGACACTTTCCTGGGAACAAGCCCCACTGAACACAATGGGCTTACTTCTGGGTAGACATGGTTAGGAGGCTACAATCAAAGACACTTTCCTGGGAGGCTTACCTGGGCTGCTGCTGGAGGTTCAAAGTGGTCGGTGGGGGCACTTGGGGGCAATTAGGGGCAGCTGCCTCTGGCACCCCCAGGCAACTGCCCCCAAGCAGCGCAGGCCGTCAGCCCTTTTAAAGAGCCTCCATGCGGAGCATCAGGGCTGCATAGCACATGTCCCCATAGCACGCTTGCTTGTTAAGCGAAGCAGAACTTGTTATATGAAGCAAGATTTCTTGGAAATTTTTGCTTGTTATGTGAAATGCTTGTTAAGCGAGGCACTTGTTAAGCGAGGTACCACTGTATTGTGTGAAGTCTCACATTCATATTTTGTGTAAATCTACTTAGATTTATTATATCCTAATTTGTAGAAATTTTGATTCAGTGGAGAAGGGAAGGAGTTCAAAATAAACTAAAGCTACATTTTCCTGGGAGTAAGACCCATTGAACACAATGTGACTTTCTTCTGATTAGACATGGTTAGTATTGTGCTCTAAATACTGTTGAGCACAATGGGAGTTACTTCTGAGTAGGCATGCTTCGGATTGCACTGTCAGTCTGTTAAGTTCTACCAAGTGTTGCCTCCCATTAGGCTTTGCTGGGTATAATGGATTAAATATGCAACCCAATTTGGAGCACCTAACACTGAAACAAGTCAGAACATGATGTGCAACAGCTTATATGACATGCAGCAGAACATATATGCAACAGCTTTTCTTCCAAGGAAGAAAAGCAGGATAAAAATGGAGTAAATAATAACAGACTTGAGGCAATAAAAGGGATTTATGTTTGCCAGGCAAAGAAAGTCATTGCCCACCTTCTGACACTACAGCATCTCACGGTGTAAAATTGATCAATTGCATTGGGTCCCCAAGAAGTAACCTATTTCCGGTTGTACCTACATTTGACTAAGGGCGAAATCCAGAGTAACTATGGGGAGTCCTTGCTCTTGTGTAAGAACAATTTACTTTGGACTGCAATATGAATTTCCCATAGGTTTTCACTAGGTGGTGCAGTAACGATGGCTGCAACGTAATGTCTCTTATGTGCTCAGTAGTTACTGTTGATTTGGCTGTTAGGTCACCAAGCGACTTTTACATGACAATCCAGAGTAACCATGTGAATTTTACACCGATGTAGTTAGGGTGCCACCTACGGGGAACCTATGGGAAATGCATAGAGCAATCCAGAGTAAGTGCCTCTTACGTTTTCCTGTAGTTACTCTGGATTGTAGGGTAAAACTCCCATGTCCTTAATAATGCATTTTGTTTCCTGTTTCAGATCCTTCTCTTTTTAGAACAGGAGCCATTGACGGCATCACAATTGGAGCCATCGTGTTGCTGGCATCAGCTGGAATTTTGCTTTACTGCTTCTTCCGTGAGTAAGGCTGAAATCCTAATCTCCAGTTAGGCTGGCTTACCCCCCAGTAGAAGTCCCAGGCTGGTCTGGAGTCTTACAAAAGTACCACAAGACACTTCTGCACCACTTCTGGGAGAGCGAGTGCACGGACATGCAGTTGCATGTCTACAACACCACAGGAATGGGAAGTCCAATAAGTTGTGTGGGCAACCTTAGGATTGCAACCTAAGATTCTCAATGCCTTGGACTCCTGGGTTCTTTTGGCGGTGAATCACCGAAGCAAGAATGGTTGATGGAACCCCAAGACTTGGGTTTTTCTCCTGGTTAAGAGCAGAGATGTGTCTGAAAGCCCAAGATTAGTAGACACTTTCCTTCTGGGAACTAGGATCTATATCATTGTTACTTTCCTGGGAGTAAAACCCATTGAACACAATGGGGCTTACTTTTGAGTAGACATGGTTAGGATTGTGCTCACTGTCTCTTCTTGTGCCACAAAGAAGCATTTTAAAATTTTAAACGTGGAGAAAAAAACCTAAATCTTAAAATGCCCACTTGGGCACAGAGCTTTTACCCTAGCAAGATGCAATGCTTTTCCATCCATACCAACTTATGGGAGATCCAACCAGACTCCTTGAAAGGTTGTGTATTTGTAAGTCTGGTGGGGGTTGGACTAGATGACCTACTAGGTCCCTTCCAACCCTATGATTCTGATTCCTTCCTTCCTTTATTTAATTTTATCTATATCATGCCAATCTTCCTAAAAGAAAGGATACCCAACAACTCTCTGTCTGAACTTATGGACCCAGGATCTGACTCCTGTTTCATGTTCACTTTCCACAGGTATCTGTGCCCAGGATGAGAAGAATTCTTCCCCGGCCATATCAACATGTGTCTATGAGAACATGCCTTTCTCCCCAAAGAAGAAGCCTTGGGTGAGTGATGCCAGTCATTGCCATATTTTTTTTCCCACCACCACATCATGGGCACTAAACTTAAGGCTGCAATCCTAACGATACTTAAGCCCCGTTGGCTATAGTTAAACTTACTTCTGAGTAGACTTGCATAGGATTGGGCTCTAAGAGCATAATAACAACATGCAGTCCTTACCCTACAGAATTTATCATGCTGATTTGAGGGATACTGTATCCTGGATTGTACATTAAAATGCCCAAAAGGCATAATAAGAACATAACAAGAGTCCTGCTGGATCAGGCCAGAAATCAATCTAATCAAATTCCCGAATCTCTTGTATAATATTAGCAAAATGTTCTGAATTCCCCACCAGTGGCGTCACTGGGAGGTGAGTGCAAGCCATACCAGGTGATGTGCACAGAAGTGAGAGACACCACAACCTGCCAAAATTTGTAAAATTGTGGTTTTTAGGAATAATGCCATCATGTTATATACCAATCAATGCATAATTTACAGCAGAATCCCATAGAAATATCTCAGTTCTATTGAATGTTATAGCAAGAAAGCCAAAGAGGGGGTGATGATGCATTGCCATACCCACCACCTCGGGGTGTTGCTATTGGAGGAAATCCATCATTGGGGTGACATGCTGGTCTCGTCCACCACAAACCCTACTGACACCACCGTCCCCCCCCCATTCATACTCTTCCAGCCTGGCCAGTTTAACTGGTGCTGCTGCTGCTGGTCCACTAAATGAGTCTCTGCTTCTCTTTGTTCTGCTCCAGGTGGACACACAGAGCTGCCTTCTTCCCACGTACCAGGTGAGTCTGGATCCCGCCTGCTGCTTCTATTTAATAAGGTGTCCGAGTCCTACAGAGCAGGACTGAAGGGCCAGATTGGAGCTGCATGTAGGGTGCTGCATATATCCCCCCAAACAGGGACAGTCCCGATTCTGGGGGATTGTGTTCACATACTGGCAAAAGGGACAGACGGTCCTGTCCTGATTTTATGGAAGAGAATTATGGCAACCCTAGCTGTGCGTAAGCCTCTCCAGCCTCAAATTGCCCTCTTGTTTCCCTACCTTGTCTGTCTGTCGCAACTCTTTCGTTTCATGGAATGCCCCGCATGACCTCAGTTTCCTTTTCGTTTTTTTTTAATCTGACTTTTAAAAATTGACCCTCCTTCCCATTTATTTTACTTTCTCTTCCTCCCCAGTGTGATTTGTTGCTATGTTTTGACAACACGGAACAATTGATGTTGCCCTAAACTGGTGTTGCAGTTCACATTTTGTGTTTTCGTTTATTAAACAAGGTGGGAAAGGAAAGGAAAGGCATGGGATCCAAAACCACAGCAGACCATGGACGGGGGGAGGAGATAGACTTTAGTAATTTGCCTCTGATATGGTTTCAGTTCCAATCACAGCCCCCTTCCATGGCTGTCTGTTAAACCCTGTCTGTCTGTCTGTCTGTCTGTCTGTCTGTCTGTCTGTCTGTCTGTCTGTCTGTCTGTGGCTGCAATTCTAACTTCCAGTTAGGCCAGCCCAAGTCCCAGCATAAGTCCTGTGCTGACCTGGGTGGGTTAGTCCAGTCCACAGGCATACACTTGCCTCCCTACATCACTATGGGAACATGTACATGTATGTATACACATGTGTCTGTGTATACATACACAGCGTCGGAGTTGCAGGATCAGGATTGTCTCGGAGTACGAAGACCCTCGTCCAGGGTCACCAAATGCCTTAACCGCAAAAGGAGCACAAGGTCTTGGATTCCTCTCAGCCTGGCTTTTGGGTGGACAATGCACATTTTCCTACTCATGAGTAAAGCCGTGATATTGGGCACTTTCACTTTCCCAGAGAGCTCAATGCAAATTTTTGATTTTAATTTTTTCGGCCATAACGTTTGATAGGAAAAAAATAAATCCAAAACTGATTTTTGCATTGGATTCTGCTCTTCAATATGAATCCAACAGCTCCTCTGGTGGCACAAGTGGTTAAGACATTGTGCCTGTTAACCAGCAGGCCAGGGTTCGAGACCCAGGTCCCCACAAGATGAGGATTTCCTGCTACAGGCAGGGGGTTGGACTAAATGATCCACTGCGAGATCTAGGGTGCAATCCAGAGTAACTATGGGGAGTCCTTGCTCCGGTGTAAGAACAGTTTGCTCTGGATTGCAACCTATGAATTTTCCATAGGTTTGCACTAGGTGATGCAGTAACTACCGGTATACGTAATGTCTCTTACATGCTCCCGTAGTTACTCTGGATTGTAGGGCTAGTCTATGAGACATGTGGCAAACTCTATGAAACAACATATGACATGATGGGGTCCTGCACGCCATTGCAAAGTTCCAAAATGAAGCCAAATGGAGGGCAATGAAACCCTTTCGGAGGACATCCGGATAGGAGGCTAAGAAAGAGGACAAATCCGGAAAAATCCGGTCATATGATCACCCTGCATCCTGCACGGAAGTGCCAAACCTGTGTCTCGATAGCCTAGGCAATGGTGAGAGTACTGGATGTACAGCCATTTGTTGGCTTTATGGTGCTGGTAGCTGATCCTCTTCCAGGGTCGCAATGGGACAGCAAGAGTCCCTGCAATGGAGCAAATCCGGAAGCGGACAATCTTGTTTTTCTTTCAAAAACGAATTCTGCGTCTGAGAACAAATGAGTACAACCAGTGGTGGGCTTCAGGGGTTCTGACAAGTTCTATAGAACCCTTTGCTAATGAGCGATGGTTCTGAGAACTGGTTACTAATGGGACTTAGAACCTGTTGTTAATTGAGGTTATTAGGACATAGAACCTGTTGTTCATTTATTTGAATCCCACCACAGGGCACAACCCTAATCCCATTGCACTCCAGAAAACAAACCGAAACACACTTTCCTTTCCAAATGTCTACTTGATGTCTCTCTGCTCTCTTTTCAGACCTTGTCACATGGAGATGAGGCCGAGTACGATTATCTTCAGTGGTAACAGCAAATTCCACCAAATTCCCCTGCGTTGCTGAGTCATGGATTTGTGTGCAGATCACGATGTTTGCAGAAGTTCCCCAAACTAACCCTAGAAGAATTCTGGGTTACCAAACGGAGGAAGACCCTGGCCTGACTCCCTGGAGAACTGATACCAGTTGGAGCAGACCGTTGACCTGACTCTCTCGGAAATGTATTTTTCCCTGCACCAGCCATGGAGACATCTGTGAATTGTGTGGCGCAACAGACAACTGGTGCTAGACATGCCTGGAAATGGTGGCATAGCTAGAGGGGGGTGGAGCAGTCGGTCTTGGAGGGAGCCTCACCCCTACGGAGCCATTCTAGGCAGGAGAGATCAAAATGGAGCAAAAGGGGTGAGGCTCCCTCCAAGACGGACTGCTCCACCCCCTTTAGCTATGCCACTGCCTGGAAATTCCTGGCAGGAACTGTGTGGTTCAGGTTCTTATTGCCTATATGGACACCACCAATAGGATTGGGTCAAGACCTTCCAGCATGGGGATGGTCTGTCCCTGAGGCCAATGCAGTGGTTACAATAACGGACTAAATTAGAGCTCCTCCTCTTCCACTTTCCTGTACTGAATAATAATTTGAACAATAACTTGATTGGTTGGACTAGATGACCTTCTGGGTACCTTCCAATTTTATGACTATGAATAGGAAACAGAGGAAGGGAGAGTGATGATCCTCTTCTCCAACTCTACTCTTCCTCCTCTGACAGTTTCAATCTCTTCCTTTCCAAATTCTGAGATGTGGGGAGAGTGTTTACAAATTTATAGAATTTGTATAAATTTAAATACCGGTAATTTGTTTATATATCAATAGACAAATCTATATGCTGTATATAAAAGAGAAAAGTCATTGACGGACGGACTGACTGACTGACTCACTCACTCATTCACTCACTCACTAATGCCCTGCCAAAACCACTGGGCCTAGAAGTGTGAAATTTGGGGTGGGCGTTCTTTCCATGACCAAGGGGTGCACTAAGAACTGGTTTTTGGAAATTCCAACCGGAAGGGGGTGAAAAGGGGCGCAACGCGTTTTCCTCTCTATACTTTGCATTCAAGAATTGGTGACTGATGGATGCTCTGCCCCAACCCTTGGACCTAGAAGTATGAAATTTGGGGAGGGTGTTCCTTCTGTCACATGAACACCCACCAAGGATCGATGTGGAGAAATTTAACCCTTAAGGGGCTGAACAGGGGTGCAATGTGTTTTTGTCCTATACTTTACATGGAAGACTGACTAACATCCAGTCAATTTGGTGACTGGTGCACTGGGGGGATGTTGTTTGGAGGGAGGGGTTGGATTGGGGAGGATGCTGCGCATGGGGTCCATTGCGCATGGGGGCAGTTGCGCATGGAGGATGATGCTCATGGGGGACCAATACGCAAGGCGTTGATGCACATGGGGGAGTGATGTGCATGGGGAATGATGTGCATGGGGGACTGATGCACAAGGGTGGTTGAAGCGCATGGGTGGTTGAAGCGCATGGGGGATGTTTCACATGAGGGTTGATTCGTGTGGGGGCTGATGCGCATGGGGGAATGATGTGCATAGGGGGATGATGTGCATGGGGTGAATGAACATGGGGGATGTTGCACATGTGGTGGATGCGCATTGGGGTTGATGGGTAGTTAATGTGCATGGATGGTTAATGCGCATTGGAGCATGTCGTCTGGGGAATTTTACTCCCGCAACGTGGGTACGTTTTTGGTAGTTTTATATAATTCATTTGGTGCTTTCTATTTCCAAAGTCCTTTAGAATTATGATTGGGGTTGGGAATTATGATTTACAGGGATAAAATCAAGCGGACATAAATGATACCAGAGTCAAGGTGTGCGCAAAGTGTGTGCAATCCATTGATTTCTTGCCTGGACTTTCTGCCTAACACTGATCTATCTTAGACATGCATCCATCAGGGAGACCATTATATCTTCTTTTTCCAGGACATGTCCTCTTTTTTAGCCACGTGTCCTGGAAAAAAAATCTACCTTCTCCTTGTTTTTCTTGTGAGCAGGGAATATGGTGCCTTCTTCTAATTAACAAATTATAATTAATTAAAATAAGAAATTAAAAGTAATGAAAGTAAATAAATTATAAGTAAAAAATAAGCAGTCCTAAAGACACTTTCCTGGGAGTAAGACCCACTGAACACAGTGTGGGCTAACTTTTGAGTAGAAATGGTTAGGATTGTGCTCTACATGTAACAGCTTTAAATTTACTAATAAGTAATATCGTGATTAAGTTAACCACATGAACGTTCATATATAGGAATTTTTTAGCTTTTATTTTTAATTTAGCTTTTATTTTGTCATCTTATACATTTTCCTTGCGTGTCCTACATTTTGAGTGCCCTGTCCTCTTTGGCAGCACAATGGTACATCTCTTAGAGTGCCTCGAATAGCGAGTGTTCCACATATCGAGTTAAAATTTGAGTGGGCTTCTGCCTCTCATAACAAGCATGTGAGTAAGCCCCAATCTATTCAGTGGGGCTTGATTCTGAGTAGACCCTTCTGTGCCCTTCTGCTGTTGCACTTCATGCAAACTTGGATTCAGGCTGCATCCTACACACTTTCCTGTGAGTAAGCCCCAGTGGAATCAATTGGGCTTGATTCTGAGGAGACAGCATAGGATCTTGCCCTTCTGCTGTTGCTTTTCATGCAAACTTGGATTCAGGCTGCATCCTACACACTTTCCTGTGAGTAAGCCCCAGTGGAATCAATTGGGCTTGATTCTGAGGAGACAGCATAGGATCTTGCCCTTCTGCTGTTGCTTTTCATGCAAACTTGGATTCAGGCTGCATTCTACACACTTTCCTGTGAGTAAGCCCCAGTGGAGTCAATTGGGCTTGATTCTGAGTAGGCCCTTCTGTGCCCTTCTGCTGTTGCATTTCATGCAAACTTGGAAAGAGTCAGGCTGCATCCTACACACTTTCCTGTGAATAAGCCCCAGTGGATTTAATGGGGCTTGTTTCTGAGTAGACATCATTTTTACATCCAGTTAATATTTTTATATGAATATTTTGGGGTTTGTGGAACCATTTGCCACAACCCCTGAGTTTCCATTATTTCCTATGGGAAAGTCTGAGTTTCCATTATTTCCTTTGGGAAAATCCGCTTCACTTAAAGAGTGTTTCACTTAAAGAGCATGCCTCCGGAACGAATTAAGCTCCTTATGTGAGGCCGTAAAAGGGAAAAAGCAGGAAAGCAGCAGTGGGTGTGGAGGAGCTGAAGAAGACACCACTGGAGAGAGTGCTGGACACCTGATCGTTCTTGGCTCTACCTGAAAGACAAATGGGAGAGGGTTAGATGGGGCTTTTTGTTGGACACTTACCTTTATGTTGACCTGGCAAAGGGGATCAACGAGGACCTCCACAAAGAGGTCCTCATGTGGAGATCCTCGGTGAAGGAACCTGGAAGGAGAGACCATGGACATTGAGGAATCATTGAATGGAGATATCTGGTTATGGAAATGAGTTGTTGAAATACAAAGAACCTGTTGATACTCACCTAGTGTCTCTTCTCTGGAGCTGTTGTGGTGTGATGCTGGTATGGCTGAAAAGAGGAAGGAAGTGCACAGCAGGAGGGGGACTGGGAGGATGACTCTGAACAGCCACAGGAGTGTGGCTGGCACTGATCAGAGTTTCTAGAAGACCTAGGCAGCCCCCAAGGGGGAGGAAGGCACCCAAGGGTCCCTCTGAGCTGGGCAAGGAAGCCCTAGGATGGGGAGGCAGCAAGCAAAGGGTCTGGATCCTGCATGGAACAGCTGGCTGGCAGCCCTTCTGGCAGGTGAGAGGGATTGGGACCCTGCAAGGGAGAGCCCCACAGGAACATTTGGGATGTGTGTGTGGGATCTAATAATAGTCCTCAGACAGTAGGGTGAACATATGTCCTCTTTTTCCAGGAAGCATCCTCTCTTTTATCCTTGTGTCCTGGAAAAATATCTTCATTGTCCTCCTTTTCCTTGCCTGGCTTCATATGACCATCTGTCCTCTTTTTCAGGACATGTCTTCCTTTTTAGCCTGGAAAAATATATCTCCATTGTCCTCCTTTTCTTTGTGAGTGGCAAGCATGTAGTATTGTTATTAATTAATAAATTAAACGTACAGTGGCTCCTCACATAACAAATTTAATTCGTTCTGGAGGCATGTTTGTTATGTGAAACGTTCTTTGAATAATTGAATTGAATAAGGGGTTTGCAATATCTGCAGGGGTTCGATTCTGGGACTGAAGAATGGAATGATTGCTTGCATGACTGCCTCTCTACAACAGTAGAAAAGCAGTTTTTTAAGTGTGATTTGCAGTGGCCATCCATGTTGAGTCAAATCAGTGTATAAAAAAATCTATATATAGTAAGGGTTGGACCTGTTTACAGTGTTCTTATAATTAATAAATTATATATATTAGTTGTAAATTTAATAATATAGTGTTAAAATTAACCACATGAAAGCAGTATATATGAGTGTTTTTTGACTTTATTTTGACCCTACATTTTTGTTGAGAGTCCTACATTTTGGGGGGCCTTGTCCTCTTTTGCAGTTTTGACATATGTATGGTCACCCTGCCTGGCAATGACTGAACCTTCCTACTCCTCTTCATAGTGGCTTTCCCACCTTGATGAGATCTATTTCTTCGTCCTATATATAAGACTGGCAGAATTAACCCATCATTCTATGAGCAAAATTTCAAGAATATTTGTGGGCTCCGGGCATGGCTGGGCTTTGATGGACACCAGGCACTGGCACTGTGCACTACTGGGCAATAACAGGCATTGAGCAGCAGAGGATACCAGGGGGCAGAGGCGCCGTGGCATGCACCATCAGGCACCCCTACTAGGCATTGGACACCATCAGGCAACACCAAGATCCACAGGGCATTAGGCACCAATGGGTAGCAATGGGCACTGGGCATGCATTGGGCTGAAAAGATTCCTTACAGCTGCAGTGCAGTGGTTCTCAGCCCAGGACCCCCTTCTGAGAATGACAATCTGGGACCCCCCCCCCCAGAAGAAGTTGTCAGTGCCAGATTACAAGATGGCTTTATCCAGCTTTTTGTGACCCCCCCTGAAATAAAGTTGTGACCCCCTCAAAGGTGTCCCAACCCTCACTTTGAAGACCTCTACTGTAAGGAAACCCATCTTGATCAGGGAAAGAACATGGAAGGGAAGATCAATGGGAATGGCTCTGAAGGTTGGAGGGTTAGAATTAATGGGTTAATGCTTTGCACCCCCTCTAGCTATGCCACTATGTGCAATACTTCCTGTGCATGGAGGTCAACACAACCTGACTCAAAATCAGTGTTGCTCCATGCTGGCCCTGCTGTCTAGTTCCTCTCTCAAGTGAGGAAATTGTCCACATCATTTCCTGCTTCCTACTTGAGCGGAGACCACACAACGTAAGACCAAATCCTGCCTCACCCCTGGAATACACCCTAAAATGTGCACACACATTTTAAGAAAAGAAATAATGTTTATTTTATTAATTTAGGACACAATCCAGAGCAAATTCAGCCTGCTCTGATCTAACTGCACTCTCCTAACTATTCTGTATCCAGAGCAGAAAGTTATGCTGAATCCAGAGAGTCAGGAAGCCTGGGCTGCCCTAACTGCTCCAGAGCATGCTAAGTAATTGACACAAGGGGAAGACTTGCTCCTGAGGAGACACCCCTCAGATCACACTGAACAAGGAACAGCTGTGGTGCCTACAGTGGTGACATGACTCTGCACATCACCTGGTGCGGAAGTCTGTGCGTCATCCCTGGGATGCACGCCCCCCCCTACTTGGACTGCGTAGTCACCAAAGTTGGCGCCTGCGCAGTTGTTTCTGAAGCCAACTGGCTTCAGAAAGAGTACTGCGCAGGCACCATCTCTGACACCTGCGCAGTACTTTTCTGAAGCCTTTTGGCTTCGGGGGAGACTGTGCAGGAGTCAGAGTTGGTGCCTGTGCAGTACTCTTTCTGAAGCCATTCGGCTGCCGCTCCGCCTCCTGAGTGAGGCCGAATGGCTGTGCAGAGGCGCGGACTTTCTCTGCTCTAAGGAAGTCTCCTCTGAAGCTGTTCGGCAGGCTCAGTGTGTTTCTGCGCAGTGTACCTCAGATGGCCGTTCAGGCCAGCTCCTCAGACAAGTGGCAGCTTCTGGCTGCTGCTCTGCCTTGGAGCAAGCTTGAATGGGGGTGCTGACGCCCGGGGCCTGCCAAAGGACAGTCAAACTCCTCTGGCACATCACCCCATACGGAGCGCATCCCCAATGCAGCCCACACCAGCCGCACCAGTCTGGTGACGCCACTGGGTGCCTGCCTTATAAGGAGTCCCTGATGAGATGCCAGTACATTCTACAGTGAATACAAGGGGCTTCTTGGAGTGGCCTGCTGTATCCTGAGCTTTGTGGGCAGCCGTAGTTTGTTCCATATCCTGAGGTTGAGAGGCAGGGGTTGCAGCTAGGATGGCCAAGAACTCAGATTTTTGGTCAGCACTGCCATTCTTACTCGGGCCTTATCATGGACCCCTATGGGTCTACTCATTACTATACCTGCTCCTGAGGTGGCATAACTCTGAGGGCTGGAAGAGGGCATTTCTGCCTTGGAAACAGGCTCTGGATTCAGAGTAACTGCTCTGCCCTAGGCAATGCTAAACATGCCCTCAACTTGCCTCTCCTGAGCTGCTTAGGCTGCCCCAGTTAGGGCAGAGCAGGTCCACCTCTCTTAGGGCACCCTATCTTGCCTTGCTCTGCCCTAAGCCTCTTCCAGAGTAACTGGGCTGGAGCATCTTGCAGTTGCTCCAACCTAGTGTTAGATAGGGCAACCTAAGGGCTCTTATGTGGACAGATTAGTTGCTCTGGATTGTCCTGCTAATTTATTTAAGGGATTTATACCCCACCTTTCCAATACCAAAGCAATTTACAAAACATTAGTTCCACCCCTCTGGCTGTATTCACAACAACCCTGTGAGGTAGGATGAGTAAATGATTGGCCCAAAGTCACCAAAGAAGCTTCATTGCCAAGGAGGGATTTCAACCTGTATCTTCCAGGACTCAGGCTACAATCCTAAAAACACTTTCCTGGGAATAAGCTCCATTTAATATAATTGGACTTACTTCTGAGTAGACAGGGTTAGGATTGCACCCTCAGTCTAATTACCAAAAGACTACACCACCCTGGCTTTCTTAATTTATATCTTGGCTTTCTCCCTGAAGGCCATTCAAGGCCACTAACAATTAAGATGCACAAAAGATAAACTGCATTAAAAATGATAAAATACAAATAAAATGGAAAATAGAAACAAAGTAGCAGCAATAAATCAGAGTTTAAACATAGACTAAATTACAAAAATAGTGACTGTCATATAATCTTACAGGCCATCAAATGCACAATGCTTTAGGAAGGGTGTCCAAACTTTTTGGCAGGAGGGCCACATCTCTCTGACACTATGCTGGGGGTCGGAAAAAAATGATTTACACTTCCAATTTGAATCAAGTTACATAAATTTACATATAAGAGTGTATTAGAGACATTACAAGGCTTGCTGCTGGCTGGATAGAGGGTCTTACCGAGGGCCACATTGAGGCTTGCCGCATCCGGCCTCTGGTCCAAGATTTGGAGATACCTGCTCTAGGATTAGGTTAGGTACCCATTCTTGAGAATCAAACAGCATAAGTATCCCTGGATCCCACCATAGCTACTGATCCCAACACATCTCCTGGTGCAAACTGTGGAAGGCAATGGTGCTTTCAAAAAAACCCCATGCACAACAACCCCCTGTGCGCATCATCTTTCCATCTTTCTGCATGTTCAGCTTTATTGAGCCAGATGCACAGGATATTGTGATGGTGCCATGACCTGTGAATGGCAGTTCTGTTGTTGGAAGGACACAGATCTGCCGCACTCCCCACTCCCTGCCACTCCCAAAAGACTGTAGATTGCCAGCGCAAGTAACTCAGAGGTAGGGTTACCATAATTCTCTTCTACAAAATCAGGACAGGACTATCTGTCACACTTGCCAATGTGTGAACAAAATCCCCAAATGTCGGGACTGTCCTTGTTTTTGGGGACAGATGGCAACCTTACTCAGAGGTGCAAACAGTTCCTGCAAGCAAACGTCTTGAACGTTTTCAAGAACGGGTAACGCCTGTGTCTAGACATGCTTAGGATTGCGCTAAAAAAACACTCATATGTGTTGCTTTTATTATTGGCATCCTTCAGTCTCGAAAGACTCTGGTATCGTGCTCTGATTGGAGGTCCTGAAACAACATCTAGTGTGACTAAAGAGGCCAGTTGGAGAGTGTCCATCCCTTCCACACTGAGGACAAATAAATTCCGTCCCCTGCCCAGGTCCCAGGTTTCGCTGCTTTTGGGTCTGTCTCTTTGCTTCAGCCTGCCGAACAAGTGTCTCTTCCAGTTGGAGAAGGCCATGCTGGGTCTTTTGCCTCCACACTGAACGGTCAGAGGTCAAGGTTTCCCAGCTGTTGATGTCCATTCCCAAGGCCTTTAGATCCCTCTTGCAGATGTCCTTTTATCGCAGCTGTGGTCTCCTTCTTGGGCGCTTTCCCTGCACTAATTCTCCATATAAGAGATCTTTTGGAATCTGACCATCAGCCATTCTCACGACATGCCCAAGCCAGCGTAGACGCCGCTGTTCCAGAAGTGTGAACATGCTAGAGATTCCAGCACGTTCCAATACTGTGTCATTTGAGACTTTGTCATGACAGGTGATTCCAAGAATACGTCGGAGACAGTGCATATGGAAGGTGTTCAGCTTCCTCTCCTGCCATGCATAAAGGGTCCAAGACTCACTGCAGTACAAGAGTGTGCTCAGGACGCAAGCTCTATAGACCTGGATCTTTGTATGTTCCGTCAGCTTCTTATTAAGCCATACTCTCTTTGTAAGCCTGGAGAATGTAGTAGCTGCTTTACCAATGCGTTTATTCAGCTCAGAGTCTAAGGAGAGAGTGTCAGAGATAGTTGAGCCAAGGTACACAAAGTCATGGACAACCTCCAGTTCATGTTCAGAGATTGTGATACAGGGAGGTGGATCCACACCCTGACCCATGACTTGTGTTTTCTTCAGGCTGATTGTTAGTCCAAAGTCTTGGCAGGCTTTGCTAAAACGGTCCATAAGTCGTTGAAGGTCTTCGGCAGAGTGAGCAGTAACAGCAGCGTCATCGGCGAAGAGGAACTCCCGCAAGCATTTCAGCTGGACTGTGGACTTTGCTCTTAGTCTGGAGGGATTGTAGAGTTTTCCGTCTGATCTGGTCCGGAGATAGATTCCCTCTGTTGCGTTTCCAAAAGCATGCTTCAGCATGACTGCAAAAAAGATCCCAAATAAAGTTGGTGCGAGGACGCAGCCCTGCTTCACTCCACTTCGGATGTGAAAGGAATCTGATGTTAGGCCATCAAAAACTACAGTGCCCTTCATGTCCTCGTGAAAGGACCTGATGATGTTGAGGAGCTGAGGTGGGCATCCAATCTTGGGGAGGATTTTAAAAAGGCCATCCCTACTAACCAAATCAAAAGCCTTTGTAAGGTCTATGAAGGCTACAAAGAGTGGCTGTCTTTGTTCCCTACAATTCTCTTGCAACTGTCGAAGGGAAAATACCATATCAGTGGTGGACCTGTTGGCCCGAAATCCACACTGTGATCTATCCTGATAGATCCTCTCTGCAAGCACCTGAAGCCTCTTCAGTATGACTCGGGCAAGCAGCTTCCCTACAACACTAAGAAGAGAGATGCCACGGTAGTTGTTGCAGTCACCCCTGTCGCCTTTGTTCTTGTACAGTGTGACAATATTAGCATCCTTCATGTCCTGTGGTACTCCACCTTCCCTCCCACAAAGGCAGAATATCTCGTACAGTTCAGTGGAGATGGTCCCTCTACAGCACCTCAGAACTTCAGCAGGGATGTGATCTTTCCCGGGTGCCTTGCCAGAAGCAAGGGAATCCAGGGCTTCGTTTAGTTCTTCTAGAGTTGGTTCACTGTTGAGCTCCTCCAAGACAGGCAGGCACTCAATGTTGTTTAATGCTTCTTCAGTTACTGCACTTTCTCTGGAGTATAGCTCAGAGTAGTGCTGCACCCAGCGTGCCATCTGTTGTGCTCGGTCCTGGATGACCTCACCTGTAGCGGACTTAAGCGGGGCAGATTTCCTCACTGTTGGACCTAAGGCCTGCTTGATGCCATCATACATCCCCTTGATGTTGCCTGTGTCAGCTGCTACCTGGATCTGAGAGCAAAGCTGCAGCCAATAGTTGTTAGCACATCTCCTGGCAATCTGTTGGACTTTGCTACGGGCGACTCGCAGGGCTTGAAGGTTGCGCTCACTAGAACAGGCTTTATATGCAGTTAGAGCTCTCCTCTTTTCCTCAAGGGCTGGTGTCGGCTCCTCCGAGTGGGCTTCAAACCAATCTGCTGTCTTTCTAACCTGCTTACCAAAAACTGACAAGGCGGTAGTATAAACAACATTCTTGAAATGTTCCCACCGTGATTAATGTGATTAATTTAAACACTTATTACTAAACTGAAAACTATTACATGAATTTATTACATAGAATTTAATGTGCTTTCCAAGAAGGCTCCCTGCTGTCTGCTCACAAGGAAAAGGAGGATATTGAAGAAATTTTTGGGGGGACACAAGGCTAAAAAAAGAAGGTGTATCCTGGAAAAAGAGGACATGTTCTCATAAGGAAAAGGAGAACAATGAAGTTTTTCCCAGGACACAAGAGTAAAAAAGAGGACGTGTTCTGGGGAAAGGGACATATGTGCTGAAAAACAGGGAGAATCCTGATTTGGGGGGATTGAATTCACATTCTGGCAAATGGGACAGAGGATCTTGTCCCAATTTTGTGGAAGAGAATTATGGCAACCCTAGATAAAGTGGAAGTTTGAAGCAGAGGTTGGGAAGGTGCAAACTGCTCCTCAGATCCATAGAATTTGGGGGCTGATTGCCAGGATGGTTGTGAAATTCTGCAACCTGTTAAGAGGTACATCAGCCCTATTTGGACATTGTACCATTACAAGAAACAGTGTGGGACAGCACAGTGAGTACTTACTTCTAAGTAGACATGCATAAGATTGGGTTCTTGGTTGGTTTGTCCTGCTGTAACAGATTTTCAGTGCAATCCTAAGCAAGTCTACTGAAAAGTAATTCTGATTGTGTTCAGTAGTACCTACTCCCAAGGAAAGTGTGGTTAGGGTTGCAGCCTCAGTTTGATTACAACATCATAGTCTTAAAGGTAAAGGTTGTACTGCTAGTTGTGACTGACTGTAGGGTGTGGCATTTATCCCCATTTCTGAAGCCATAGAGCCAGCACTGTGACCTTCCCACCAAAGTGGTACCTATTTATCTACTTGCATTTGCATGCTTTTGAACTGGAAGGTTGGCATGAGTTGGGCTAAGGATGGAAGGTCTCCCCATCTTGTAGGACCTGGATCTTGAATCCTGGCCTGCTGGTTAACAGGGTTAAGTGGTTAACACATTGTCGTAGAGCACAATCCTAACAATGTCTACTCAAATGTACGCCACATTGTGTTAAATGGGTCTTATTTCAAGGAAAGTGTCTTTAGGATTGCAGCCTGTACCACTTGCACCATCACAGCCATCAAAGCTTTAGAAATGCAGTTATAGCTTCATTACTGACTAAATTCTTCCAAAGAATGAACAAGGTTTTGGTGTTTACTTATCACCTGGAGATCCCCCTGAGTAGAACCAGGAGTGTTGCTATACCTTGGGTTTTTATATACAGTGGTACCTCGCTTAACGAGTGCCTCGCATAGCGAGTGTTCCACTTAAAGAGCAAGAACTTCTGATTGATTTCGCTTTGCTTAAAGAGCATTTTTTGCATAATGAATGCCAATTGGCTGGGCTCCCTGTCCTTTCCCCTATTTCTCCCCAGCATTGCCTGGGCTGAGGGAGTGAGGCAGGACTTTCTTCCCCCTGCAGTACATGGAAGAGACCAGCAGGGGAAGCAGAAGAGCCTCTTCATCAGGGGAACAAAGATGGCTGCTCTTCTCCTGCAGCCAGAGAACTTGGTCAGCCCAGCCTATGCAGCCTCCATAAGGTAGGAGGGAATACTCTCCTGCACCCCCTCTGCAGCCCCCTCAAACAGATCCCTTGCCCCAAGGAAGCACCCCCTGCCTGGACCCCATTACAACCACCCATCTGCCCCCCCACTACCTTCCCTGCCTGCACTTTTCCTTTCCTGTGAGTAAGCCCCAATGTATTCAATATGGCTTGATTCTGAGTAGACAGCATAGAATCTTGCCCTTCTGATGTTGCTGTGCATGCAAAATGCAGCCTACGCACTTTCCTGTGTGGAAACATTATGGAAGCAATATTTCATTGTTTCCTATGGGAAAATCTGCTTCACTTAAAGAGCGTTTCACTTAAAGAGCATGCCTCCAGAACAAATTAAGCTCTTTAAGTGAAGCACCACTGTACTACCACTGCACCACTGTGGCAGAGGTGCCTCACATGAAGAGCTTAATTTGTACAGTGGTACAGTGGTGCCTCACATAAAGAGCTTAATTCATTCCAGAGGCCTGCTCTTTAAGTGAAAAACTCTTTAAGTGAAGCGGATTTTCCCATAGGAAACAATGGAAATGCAGACAATTGGTTCCACAACCCAAAAAAATATTCATATAACAATATTAACTGGATGGAAAAATGATAACAGAACACAGGAATTGAATTCAAAACACTATAATATAATACAGAACACAATTAGTGTGATAAAACACTATAATATTCAGTGTACAGTAAAAAAAAGAAAAGAAAAACCTTTATGGCCAAGGATGACTGATTTTCACTAAGAGTTACTGGTGTCTTTTGGAGCATCTTTAACAAGGAACCTCTCTCTGTGTGAGATCTGTCTATGCAAACTAGTTAGGCAGTCTGTAACAGCAGAGGGGCCAGATCCTATGCTGTCGTCTCAGAATTAAGCCCCATTAAATCCACTGGGGCTTACTCACAGGAAAGTGTATAGAATGCAGCCTGACTCCAAGTTTGCATGAAGAGCAACAGCAGAGGGGCCAGATCCTATGCTGTCTCCTCAGAATCAAGCCCCATTGAATCCACTGGGGCTTACTCACAGGAAAGTGTACAGAATGCAGCCTGACTCCAACTTTGCATGAAGAGCAATGGCAGAGGGGCCAGATCCTATGCTGTCTCCTCAGAATCAAGCCCCATTGAATCCACTGGGGCTTACTCACAGGAAAGTGTGTAGAATGCAGCCTGACTCCAAGTTTGCATGAAGAGCAACAGCAGAGGGGCCAGATCCTATGCTGTCTCCTCAGAATCAAGCCCCATTGAATCCACTGGGGCTTACTCACAGGAAAGTGTACAGAATGCAGCCTGACTCCAACTTTGCATGAAGAGCAATGGCAGAGGGGCCAGATCCTATGCTGTCTCCTCAGAATCAAGCCCCATTGAATCCACTGGGGCTTACTCACAGGAAAGTGTGTAGAATGCAGCCTGACTCCAAGTTTGCATGAAGAGCAACAGCAGAAGGGCAAGATACTATGCTCTCTACTCAGAATCAAGCCCCATTGAATCCACTGGGGCTTACTCACTGGAAAAATTGCTGGCAGGGAAGGTGGTGGTGGGGGGAGGAGGGTGGTTTTAGTGGGGTCCAGGCAGGGGGGGCTTCCTTGGGGGGAAGGGGTCTGTATGAGGTGGGGCTCTAGAGGTGGATGCAGGAGGAGTTTTCCCTCCTACCTGATGGATGCTGCAGTGCAAAGGCTGGGCTGTACATGTTTGCGGGCTGCAGGGGCAGCCATCTTTGTTGCTCAGCTGAAGAGGCTCTTCTGCTCCCTCTGCTGGCCTCTTCATGTACTTCAGGAAGGAAGAGAAAGTCCTGCCTCAGCGCCTCAGCCCAGCCAATGCACTCAGGAGGAGCGGGAGCCCAGCCAATGGGCACTCGTTATGCGAATCATGCTCGTTATGAGAGGCAGAAGCCCTCTCAAATTTTTACTTGTTATGTGGAACATTAGTTATTCGAGGCACTCGTTATGCGAGGTACCACTGTATATAAAAACCATGAGGATATACCACTTGCTAATTGCCTTGGGTGTAGTGGTTTATGCCTGAACTGAATACCCTTTATTGTGTTTCCTCCTACTCCGCAGCCTCCATCCTGAGTTCTTTCTTCCTCCTGACTGAAGTCCAGGCCCTCACGCCGATTCAGATTCAAGTGCAACCAGAACATCCAAGAGAAGGACAGAATGTCACCCTAACCCCCAAAGGCCCTTTGAGGGCAGCTCGTTCCTGTCGCTGGTACCGAGGACGAACAGTTTCCCTAGAAAACCAGATCTTAGGCTATTACTTCCCACCAAATCCTGAGCAAACTCCTGGACCTGCCTTTACTAACCGGGAGACTGCAGGCCCTGGCTGCTCCCTGCACATTAGGAATTTAACACCTGGAGACACCGGGAATTATACAGTGAATGTGGATGGAATTGGGATAAATGCAGAAGGGTCTGCTTCCGTAGTGGTCACAGGTATGATTCTCTCCTGCTATTTTGAGTGTTTTATGTATCCAGGATTGTTGTCTCCTATTGAGCATCCAGATTAAAAGTCCAGAATATTTCCCCAAAATATCTAGTGAGCCTCACTGCAAATGATTTGTTTTCTTCCAATGAGTCCTGAATAGCAGCCTCAGTTTCCCAATCCACAGAGACATGCATGGCTCCCCAAATCAGGATTATGTTCCAGGATATTCCAGCTATCTGGAATATAGATAATCCAGGATATTCCGGGATATTCTTAGTGATCAGCCTCCACTTGGTTCTTGCCTCCCCCTTTATGCACTTTTTCCAGCTTGTCTGGATATTTGAAGTGGATATTTAAAATTTCCTTCCATTAATTCATTGTTTCCTTCTGGGAACTCAGGTTCACATTCGTGACTGTAGCACAGAACCTGGAGTAGCTCAGGATTGCAGGCAAATTTGAAATAATACAGGTTCCCTCCAGTGATGGGATTCAAAGAAATTAACAACCAGCTCTCTGCCCATCTGGCAGACACTTTTAAATGGCTATTTTTAAACTTTATATGTCCTATCTTTCATTAACAACTGGTTCTATCAAGTAGGTGCAAACCTGCTGGAGCCCACCACTGGTTCCCTCCTGCTGGCGCTGGGTACCATTTTTCTAAATCCCTTTCCAAGCCATCTGAACCAATGGCAATCACCAGATCCTGCATCCACAAACCTTTTAAGCCAGAGGTGTCAAACATAGCTGAACAGCTGGATACAACCCTGGGAAGCTCTTTATTCCACTACCTCAGTAATAAATGGCTCTCCCAGTATCACCATCAGCTGCTGGGCAGAAACAGCACTGCTGAATTGGCAGCGCTCGTGATAATTTGAGTGATAATTGGGCTCTCCCATATATTGAAAATATGATAAATATTTGTTTTTTTTTCTCTCCTAACATTTGCAGCTTATGATGAAAGTGAGAGGGAAATGCTTAAAGTATTTATCTTAATCTAACTCTCTACTTTTTCAGCCAAATTTAGTCTCCAAAATTAGGGTGTGCATTTTATTCGATGGTTAATTAGATTTTTGTAAATACAGTATTTTTTTTGTCAGTAAAGGGTGTGCTTTAGATTCGATGGTGCATTAGATTTGAGTTAATATGGTGTTTCTGGCCATCGTCGGCTTTATTATGTGACTTCCCATCCCCAACAGGTGATATGAATGCTGTTTGGCCCATTGTAGAAAATGTGTTGGACAACTCTGATTGATGTGTTGGGTGGAGAATAAATTTCTTCCCATTGAAATCAACAAGAGCCACCTGTTAAAGTTGAATTGATGAGGGAGAACCTCATCAAGTGAATTCTATCTCTGGTTAATTAGTTTGCAAAGTGCCTCTTGGTGGTTCCATTTTGGACACCGAAAAAGCTTTGGCCATTCCTGGGTTGAAGAAGTTCTGCTTTTGTGATTCTGGCAGCAGGCACCAGCAAGAGGGCACCAGCAGGCATCCCTGCCATGCAGCAGGCATCCTACCTGGCACCACTAAGAACTGGGGACTGGGCACCACTGCACAGTGGGCAGCACACCACTGGAAAATGGAAAATACAAGCAAAGCAGCAGAAATAAATCAGAGTTAAAACACTGAATAAATTGTTTATTCAATAAATTGAATAAAATACAAAAATAGTGACCGTCATATAATCTTGCAGGCCATCAAATACACTATGCTCGAGGAAGGGGTATCCAAACTTAAGAGACTTTACGTACATAAGAGACTTTACGTGCACCCGTAGTTACTGCACCACCTAGTGAAAACCTATGGGAAATTCATATTGGAATCCAAAGTAAGCTGTTCTTACACCAGAGCAAGGACTCCCCATAGTTACTCTGGATTGTGCCCATCGTTGCTTGTTTCTGGAAGAGGGTGGTGGAGACAAACAGCATCTCCATATCTCAGTGGTCTCTTTAGGATGCTGACAAAGGAGCTTCCATAAAGGATAAAAAGATTTTAAATAAGTGAAAAAATAGAGGGTCATTAAAAGTTTTCATCAGACCTGGATAGCAAAGCCCCAAGCATTTTCTAAATTTGGGAAACTTACTCTGGAGCAAAGGCATATGAAGAGCTTTGCCAAGGGGGCAGCTGGCCCCGGTGCCAGGTGGTGTCTGAGAGGGTGCCCCAAGATGATGGCGGTGGTGATGGGGAATGATTCTGGCTGCAACTATTTGGATAGTACACACACACACACACACACACACACAGAGTAAATATACTATCTTAACAAGTTAGTATAGAGACAATATCCCTTTAAATCAAGGCCACACTCTTTAATTTTAAAAAAAGCATACACCATATTTACTCGAATCTAACGCTCAGACAAATTTAGTCTCCAAAGTTAGGGTTTGCATTAGATTTGATGTTGCATTAGATTTGAGTAAATACAATAGTTTTATAATGTCTTTCCTGGGAGTAAGATACACTGAACACAATGGGGCTTACTTCTGAATAGACATGGGTTAGGATTGTGCTGGAAAAGTCATATATTTCCTTTAACAGTTTACTATTATTGTAATAAAATATAACATAAACCCACTGTTGTATAAAGTAGATAAAAATAATAACATAAATCCATTGCCATTTTATTATTATCATATTAATATATGCAGGAAAATTAAGTTTTGTATGTAATTTATAGCTGCGCATTTCAATTGCCAATAAACTTTTAAAAAATCTCGTCTATAAAAACTAGGTTACGCATTAGATTCTACGGTGCCTTAGGTTGCAATCCTAAAGACACTTTCCTGGGAGTAAGACCCATTGAATACAATGGGGCTTACTTTTGAGTAGACATGGTTAGGATTGTGCTGTAAGATTCAAGTAAATACAATATTTCCTTCCATGTATCCCAAGTCAAGCCTTCATCATTATATCCATCCACATTTTCCAGTTTCAGGTTCTTCTGTTTCCAGTTCTTTGAGTGCCGGATCCTTGGCTGGCATAATTCTTGGCTCGTTGGCTGTACTGGCACTGAATGGAACCGTCCTCTACTACATCTTCCGTGAGTAAGACTTGGGAATCCTAGAGCCTCCAAGTTTTGTTTCCAGGAAGCAGGGTGACCAGATGACCGGAAAAACATAGACTTTTCCAGATTTTTAGCCTCCTGTCTGGGTGTCCTATATTTTGGCTCCATTGTCCTACATTTGGGCTCCATTTTTGAACTTTGCAATGGTGCACAGTACACCATCATGTCATATGTCGTTGGATTCGTATTGAAGAGCAGAATCCATTGCAAAAATCACTTTTAAGATATTTCCTTTCTATCAAAGGTTATGGCCAAAAAACAAAAATATAAAAACAAAAAAATTACATTTTTGGCATTTTTTTAAGCGGGTAGGAATTTTGGCCTGGGAATATAGGAATTTTGGCCTTGGGGTTCAGGAATTTTGGGTTTGGCATCTGGTCATCCTGCAGGAATGGATCAGGCAGCTAGGATCCCTGGGTTCTGTCTCTTTAAATAAAGATTTAAAGATTATATCTTTAAACACAGACATTTAAAACTAGTCACACCATTCATGCTATCTTATGCTAGAATTTCTAAGATTTTATTTGCATCTTTTTAAAGTAACGAGATCTGATTTCCGATCTTCTTTCTCAATCAGGAGCTCGTGGCCAGGATGACAAGACTTCTGGTCAGATTGAAGCTGCTCCTTCATCCAGTGATAATTTTGGTCCTTCTAGACAGGTAAGAGTGACTCAACTCTTGTTTTTGGCTGCAGCACTAAATGATGTGCTAAGAAGGCGAAAGGAAGGGTCCCAGCCCCAGAGAACATGCAATCTTGATAAAGCAGTGGGGCATAGAAAGAGTTAAAGATTGATGAAATGATCAGCAAGGGTTGGAGTTTGGCCATGTTGTTTGGATCATTACCTACCATAGTATTCAGAATCCAGTACCTAGCCTAGCCTTGACAATACAGCACTTGCTGGTAAGTTACTGGTTGACTCATGGTCGACAACTAGTTAATGACCTTCTACATCTTCTTGCCTCAGCAGGTCAAGCCTGAGAGCTCTGCAGAGAATCCTGTTTACCAGGTGAGTGGAAACCCACATAACTGGATTTGGATCAAACTAAAAAATGGGCTCAGTTAGGGTTGCCATATTTCCAGGACTGTCCCGGTTTTGGGGGATTGTTTGTGTCCATAAACTGGCAAGTTTGACAGGGCTGTTCTGTTCCCGTTTGTAGAAGAGAATTATGGCAACCCTAGGCTTGGGGTGTGCACCAAAGTGTGATTAGGTTCAAAGGAGATCAGGGCTCCCATGACTCCGAATATTAAGCAGGAGAAACTAAAGTTGATGAAAATCTACGTATATTTATTCCTCCAAGACCCAGGAATCTTATCCTTTGAACATCTGGTTATGCTGGGGTGTTCTGTGCGTAGGGTGACCATTAGTCCTATTTTCCCCAAGAAATGTCCCCTTTTTAGCTTTGGGTCCTGGAAAAAAACTTCATTGTCCCCCATTTTCCTTATGAGCAAGCAGCATGGAGCCTTCTTGTAATTCATAATGATGGTTGCAATCCTAGTCACATTTTCCTGGGAATAAGACCCATTGAACACAGTGGGGCTTATATCTGAGTAGACCTGGCTAGGATTGGGCTCCAAATGTAATAGTTTTACATTTAATAATCAGCAGTTTTACATTTAATAATAAGCAAAAACCACATAAAACACTATATATGAGGATTTGTACCTTTTCTTTTGTCATGTCCTACATTTTTCATGTATGTCCTATATTTTCAGGGTTATGGAATATGGTCACCCTGTCTATGTACCAAAATTCTCCAAATTCCATGCAGCCAAAGCTTTACCACCAACATAAAAAATGTAGACATAATTTACATTCAATATCAGTGTTCTCCATTTCCTCTTCAGACCCTGCAACATGGAGACCAAGCCACGTATGAACAGCTCAACATTGCGGCAGACAAGTCAACTAACATCTACACCATTGCTCAATGATAACTCATTGTGGGTCAAGCACCAGCCAAGGGTCCCGGGTTCGAATCCTTATACTCACATCGAGCATTTGAGGAAAACAAACTCTGTAGGAGACTTTCTAGAAGTAGTTTAAACCCATGCTGCGGAGGCTGACGGACTAATGAAACAGCAATAAAAAAGTTCTGTGTTCCCACATGGGAATCTGGTGTTCTTATGATAACCATAAGGGAATCCATGAAATTGGTATACGGATGCCATAAAGATCATGGCAGGGTGGGAAGGAATGAGAGGGGCCAGAGTTCCCTTTACCAATTGCTACACCTGTATTTCTTATTATTACAATTAAAACTAATGCATATTTTACATATACAACGCAGAAACAGTTCTAGCCATGTCTACTCAAAAGTAAGCCCCGTTGTGTTCAATGGGTCTTACTCCCATGAAAGTGTGCATAAGATTGCGGCCATAATTTCTTAATTACAAGAATGACGACACAAAGCCAATAGGCAGGTGTCGAATTTTGGCTCGCTGGTCAAACAAACACAGCTCCACCCTCTTGGGGTCAGGCGAGACCCCCCCAAAAAAGCGGAACCCAAAGGTGGGCTTTATAAACAGCATGCAGGGGGGGGGGGTAGCCCACCCTCTTTGTTCTCCGGGCAGGAGAACAAGGCTCTCTTCACACATCGCACATTCAAGAATGGCGGATTGATCCACGTGCTTCAGGAGCACTTGGCAGAGATGCAGAGTCTCTCCACGCAGGCTTTGGGGGTCTTAAAAAATTAACCCCAGTTCAAGTTCAAGTTTAAGGTCTGCTATTTATCACTGGATTATTAATTGGATTAATTGATTATGGATGATTTTATTAATAATCATTCCGTAAAGTGGTCCATCTCCTCCAATTGTTGTCTGTGTGTTTAATGGACCATGCGTAGACCAAAGCACACCAAAAGCTACATGCTGCTTCCTCACAAGTAAATGGAGGACAATTAAGAACTTTTTCCAGGATACAAGGCTATAAAAGAGGACATGTCCTGGAAAAAGGGAACATACTCAGCGTTACCATATGTCACAACCACAAAAAGAGGACAAGGTCCCCAAAATGTAGCCAAGAAAAATGTAGGACATGACAAAATAAACCCTTGAAACACTCATATACATTGTTTTCATGTCTTTAATTTAAACACAATATTGCTTATTATTAAATATAAAACTGTTATATATACAGTGGCGCCTCACGTAAAGAATGCCTCACGTAAAGTAAGTTTCACGTAACAAACAAAAATTTCTTTAGGTTTCTGCTTCACGTAACAAACTGCTTCACTTAAAGAACACATTCGTTGGCAGTTAGGGCAGACGCGCTGGCCGGCAGCCTGTTTAAAAAGCGTCAGGGCTGCCTAGAGCACCTGCCTATAGCGAAAGCAACACTTCCATGCTGTTCCTCCTATGGCCGGGCATCTGCTGGGCAGAGGGAGAGAAGCGCAGTGGAGAAGAGGGAAGCGGCTCAGGGTAGCCAGAAGGGAGCAGGGGGGGGAGAGAGGCTCAGGATGGAGAGAAGGAGAAAGTGGGGAGACACTTTGAAGGTGTCTTGGATTGCAGCCTCCTAACCATGTCTACCCAGAAGTAAGCCCCATTGTGTTAAATGGGTCTTACTCCCAGGAAAGTGTCTTTAGGATCGCAGCCTAAGTAGACTTCATAGGATCATGCACATTGAATGCATGTTTTGAATTCAATCCCAGTGTTCTGTCATCATTTTTACTTCCAGTTCATATTTTTATATGAATATTTTGGGGGTTGTGGAACCAATCGTCTGCGTTTCCATTATTTCCTATGGGAAAATCCGCTTCACGTAAAGAATGTTTCAAGTAAAGAAACTGCCTCCGGAACAAATTAATTCAGTTATGTGAGACACCACTGTATACTGTATATATAATTGAAAAGTCACTGACTCATCAACGCCCTGCCAAAACCACTGGGCCTAGAAGCGTGAAATTTGGGGAGGATATTCCTTCCATGACGGAGGCACCCAATAAGAACCGGTTTTCAGAAATTCCTACCAGAAGGTGGTGAAAAGGGGCACAACGCATTTTTCTCCCTATACTTTGCATTGAAGAATTGGTGGCTGAGGTATCCTTTTCCCCAACCCCCAGACCTAGAAGCATGAAATTTGGGGAGGGAGTTCCTTCTGTAACATCAACACCCACCAAGAACCCATGAGGAGAAATTTAACCCTTAAGGGGCTGAAAAGGGGTGCAACGTGTTTTTGTTCTATACTTGACATGATCAACCTCCAGCCAATTTGGGGCTCAGTGCCTGGTGCACTGCAGGGGGGGACGTTGTTTGGAGGGAGGTGTTGCACTGGGGAGGATGCTGCGCATGGCAGTGATTATGCATGGGGGTGCTGCGCATGGGTAGATGATGCACAAGTGGGTGTTGCGCATGGGGAGATGATGCATATGGTGGGATGATGTGCATGGGGGGGTGGATGTGCTTGGGTATGATGCACATAGTGGAATGATGCGCAAGGGGGGTTGATGCACATGAGGGGGGTTGATGCGCAGTGGTGGGGGGGTGATGCTCAGCAGGGGGTGGATTCGCAGTGGGGGATGTTTATGGGGTAATTTTACTCCCACAATGCGGGTATGTTTTCGCTAGTATATATAAAAAATGTATTACACTCAGAGCACAATGTTATGCATGACTACTCAGAAGTAATTCCCTTTGCATTCAATAGGACGTACTCCCAGCAAAGTGTGCATAGTTTTGAAGCCATAATTTCTTAATGACCAGAAGGCTATGTGCTGCCTGCTCACAAGGAAAAGGAGGTCAATAAAGATTGTTTTTTTTCCCCAAGACACAAGAGTAAAAAAGAGGATGTGTCCTGGAAAAAGAGAACATCTGCTCACCCCCTCCCCCAAAGCTCTGGCACTCCCTGTGGTTGGTTGTGGGCACTCAAAGGGGGAAGCAGGCAGGGCAGGAGTTGACAGACAGCAATGCAGAGGCGCAGGAGCTGCCTGCAGGGCACCTTTGGGTGGTGGGCCTCCCTATTGACCCCACTGATTGCAGGTGAGGAAGGTGGTGGTGGGAGGACTATTAAGGAGGGGGGCTTGCAGGTGCTTCTCAAGGGAAAGAAGGATTCCTCCCAGTTCCAGGGTAACAATCTGTCCTCTTTTTTCAGGACACATCCTCTTTTTTAGGCTTGTGTCCTGGGGAAAAAAAAATCTTCATTGTCCTCCTTTTCCTCATGAGCAGGCTGCACATAGTCTTCCTCTCATTAATAAATTATATGTAATAATAAATTATATATAAAAAGAGGACATATGGTCACCCTAAGATGATGATGATGATGATGTACAAGGTCCCTTCCCTCCTCTGATCCTCAGAACAACCCTGTAAGGTGGACAAGACTGGTCCAAGGTGGTCACCCAGGAAGCCTCCTGGCTCAGCAGGGATTTCAACCTGGATCTCACTCCTGGACCACTAGCCAGCCTGGCTTTGGTCCCAAAGGTGCTCTACCCCCCACTCCCATCCCGCATCATCTGTGTCAGAAACACGGAGCTGGTTATCTCTGCACACACTCCTAAACATATCTATTCAAAAGTAAGCCCCAGTGTGTTCCATGGATCTTACTCTCAGGAAAGTGTCTTTAGGATTGCGTCAATCAGCATATACAATGGTGCCTCAAATAAAGAGCTCTTTAAGTGAAGCAGATTTTCCCATAGGAAATAATGGAAACTCAGACAATTGGTTCCACAACCCCCAAAAATACTCATATAAAAATATTAACTGGATGTAAAAATGATGACAAAACACTGAAATTGAATTCAAAACATGCATTCAATGTGTGCCTGATCCTAGGAAGTCTACTTAGGCTGCAATTCTAAAGACACTTTCCTGGGAGTAAGCCCCATTTAACAGAATGGGGCTAACTTCTGGGTAGACATGGTTAGAAGGCTGCAATCAAAGACACTTTCCTGGGAGTAAACCCCATTTAACACAATGGAGCTTACTTCTGAATAGACATAGTTAGGAGGCTGCAATCAAAGACACTTTCCTGGGAGGCTTACCTGGGCTGCTCTTGGAGGTTCAAGGTGGTCGGTGGGGGGAATTGGGGACAGCTGCATCCCTCTTTCTATCTGCCTGCAAACTTTCTTTACTTACTTTCTCTCTATCTACCTAATTTACTACAAGTAATTTACCCTCTAACTTATTTACTTTCTTTCTGTCTATATAACTTTCTATCTAATTTAGTTACTTTCTATTGCTTTCAGGGCATCTTACATGTATGTGTCAGAATCATGCTGTGTTGTGCTGCATTGCTTTCAGGGTGTCTTACATGTATGTGTCAGGATCATGTCAGGATCATTTACCCCAAAATATATTTAGATATACCAACATTACCCCCTTGATTTGAAAGGAAGGAAATCATATATTATTAATTATTTGATAATAATAAATATTTTTTTATTTATTATAAATAAATAACACTTTATAGGCAACAAAATATTTATTATTATTATTATTATTATTATTATTATTATTATTATTATTATTATTATTATTATTATTATTATATAAGTTTCCCTCCCTGCCTAAAGGTTCCCATGGAGAGGCTTTAATTATTTGATAATAATAAATAATTATTTATTTATTATAAATAAATAACACTTTATAGGCAACAAAATATTTATTATTATTATTATTATTATTATTATTATTATTATTATTATTATTATTATAATATAAGTTTCCCTCCCTGCCTAAAGGTTCCCATGGAGAGGCTTTAATTATTTGATAATAATAAATAATTATTTATTTATTATAAATAAATAACACTTTATAGGCAACAAAATATTTATTATTATTATTATTATTATTATTATTATTATTATTATTATTATTATTATTATTATTATTATTATTATATAAGTTTCCCTCCCTGCCTAAAGGTTCTCATGGAGAGGCTTCGCCATGGGTGGAGTATCCTCTCCTGACCTTGCTGGCACATGCCTCCAATTAGGAAAGGGAAAGTGCCGGTGAGGTCAGGAGAGGACACTCTGCCCATAGAGAAGCCTCTCCATGGCAGTCTTTGGGCAGGGAGGCAGGGAACGGTTGCACATGCACGTGCAGTCATTTTTTTAAAGATGGATGCCCGCAGTGCTTGGACTTAGCCACGCAAAGCCACAGCTGGCTAAAACTGCTCCCAGTGCCCCTAAGCACCCTGCCAACCACCCTCAGAATCCTAGACAGGCCCAGGGGTTTCCCTACCCTCCCAAAACAGGGTAGGAAATATAGGACAAGTCCGGGGAAATCTGGATGTCTGGACACTCTGGACGCACTGCACTGCGTCAGGTCCTTGTACACTACAGTACTGTAACACACACAGCCGGGCATGCAATGAAATGAAATTCCTGGGGGTAATGAACAGTCACGCTGCCGAGACACAGCCGGGCATGCATTTAGATTCATATGCATGTCCAGTTGTGTCTCGGCAGCACGACCATCCATTACCCCCAGGAATTTCATTTCTACCCCATTTGGGGTAATTTACCTGTTCCCTGACCACTGCTCTAAGGCTCTAGAAACGGGGATAAGCGCCATACCCTACAGTCGGTCACTACTAGCAGTATAACCTGTGGGGAACACATTTACCTTTAATGAAAGATCAAAGAGTAGCATCCCAGCTGACTTGGCTGGACTGAGATGAGAATACCAAAGTGGGCTGGCATAAGAATCACTTTTGTGGGAGAAAGAAGACGTGGTGCAATTTGGGAAGGGAAGTGAGAAGTAGCGTGGAAAGCAGCTAGGGACTTATAGCTGCTTAGCAGAGATCCCCAACCCTCAGAGGTGAAGCCAAGAGAATGCCAGTCTATATTGAACACTTGCTTGAACTGAAGGTCTTCTTTCCCTCCAACCCACAGGCTCCATCTTGGGTTCTTGCTTCCTCCTGACCAAACACCAAAGCTTCAAGACTCAGATTCAGATTCAGGTGCAACCAGAACATCCAACAGAAGGACAGAATGTCACCCTAACCACCAAAGACCCTTTGGTTGGAGCTATTATCTGCCGCTGGTACCGAGGACTGACCACTGACCTAGAAAGCAACATCTTAACCTATTTACTACCAAATGTTGTGCAAAGTCCTGGACCTGCCTTTACTAACCGGGAGACTGCAGACCCCGGCTGCTCCCTGCACATTAGGAGTTTAACATCTGGAGACACCGGGAATTATACAGTGTATGTGGAAGGATATGCGATAAAAGCAGTCGGGTCTGCTTCTGTAGTAGTCACAGGTATGATTCACTCCTGCTATTTTGATTGCTTTATGTATCCAAGGCTGTTGTCTCCTCTTGAGCATCCAGAGTAAAAGTCAAGAATATTTCCCCAAAATACTGAGCCTAATTTTGTGTGCAATCCTAACCACGTCTACTCAAAAGTAAGTCCCATTGTTTTCAATGGGTCTTACTCCCAGGAAAGTGTCTTTAGGATTGAGTCTTTAGGATTTCACCCTTTTGCCAGGAGACCCTTTCAGCGATGTTGGTTCCAAAGCAGGGATGACCTCAGCATGCTAATCCTTATGCACTACTTCCCACCAATCCCAGGAGGCTCTTTGGAAAAGGCTATTATCTGCTGCTGGTTCTGGGGTCAAGGAAATAACTTAAACATGCTCATCTTTACATGTTACTTCCCACCAACCAACACACAATCCAACGGAGCTACCTTCACTGTGTGCAAGACTGGAGGCCCCGACTGTTATAAGCCAGCTTAATTCACACACAGCATCATCAAGAACCCCTCCAACGCCTCATATGCCTTCTTGTTCTAGGTTATGCTAACTCACATGCCGGGATTTCACCATTGGCTGTGGGAGCCATCATAGCTGGATCTTCGGCGGGGACAGCATTAATTGTCGGGATTCTCCTTTACTTCCTTCTCCGTGAGTAAGGCCTGGGCATGAAAGCTCTTGGATTCTGAGTAAGGAAAGGGGATGTGGGTGGAGGTTTTCCATGAACCATTTCCAACTTCCAAAACTGCTCTGGACCATCTCGTGATATGGAGAGAAGACTTCCTGTGGGTTGAACGTTATCCTTCTCTCTCCTTACAGGTACTCGTGGTCGGAGTGAGACATCTTCCATGCAGACCACAGCTGCCTCTTTGACCTATGAGAACGTTACTCCTTTGGGACAGGTGAGGCTTTGTGGAATATGCATCATGTCCATGGTTGGATTCCATTTCACACTTATTTCCGGTATCAACACCAAGCTCTAAAGAACGAGGATGCCGCGTTCCTACCCTGGAGTAGCTACTGAATCAAGACCAACTTTGAGCCTGGGAGTGGGAAGAGGCACTGATGACGGTGGCATCTCCAGAATATAAGCACTGTTTTCAGAACTCAGCACTAAGCCCCGTATGGCCTCAGCAACGCTGCTGCTTCTAATGGTTGATAACTAAAATATTACCTTCAGTATTTTGTTTTTTTGTATCTGACCCAGGTCAAGAATGACAGCACAGCTGATTCCAACCACATGTACCAGGTGAGTGGAGATCCCTCTGGAAGAAGGTTTCAACCTTTGGATCCAATTACAAGATTTGGTGCGTAGTTCAGAGTGACCAGGTATAAAAGTAAAAGGAAGCCCGTGTCTCTAGGAGCTGGGTAGCAGAGGGAATATCATCAAATGCAGCTTTTCTCCCCTTGCAGGACAAACTATACCTGCTGAAATTCCCTCCTCTGCTCATCTCACAGACACATTGAAGCTTTTTCCATTTTCATTTGGGTTGCAAACCTAAACACACTTTCCTGGGAGTGAGACCCATTGGGGCTTACTTCTAAGAAGACATGGAGTACAATCCTAACCAGGTCTTCTCAAAAGTAAGCCCCATGATGTTCAATGGGTCTTACTCCCAGGAAAATGTTTTTAGGATTGCAGCCATGGTTAGGGTTGTGCTCTTGGTCACCTTAGAGAACTCCATGCGATGGCTTACCCAGATTTCATGTAAAGGATGCCCAGATTCTCCATCCACCATGAAGTATCCAGTTGGAAAACATTGGCATGCATTTATCTCTCTGCAAAAATGTATTTTGCTTTCTTGGAGAATAAGTGGCATCAGCTGGACTTTTTTTTTCCGGTTGACATGTCTCCATTTTCTCTTCAGGCCTTGCAACATGCAGACCAGGCAGTGTATCAGCAGTTGAAAGGAAGTGGGCAAGTCAGCCAACCTTCACCGCAATCCTGATTACAACACCAAGCTCTCTGTTAGAGCATGCACCGAAGTTTTAACCAGTTCAACCCCCTGGGAAACTACTCCTGGGATCAAGTGAATACAAGAAAGAAAGCTGATTCTCCAGGTTCAAAAACCTCACATATCAGGACTACAGGAAACTCTGCAGAGCTGCGGCCAGCTGGAACCGATACACACAGGGCTGGGTAGATCAATGGTCTGACCTACTCTCATTGGCATAAAAGTCTGTGAGATTGTGTGACTGCAGACCCGTACCTGGTTAACAGTGAGTTACCCAGCGTGACCATATGACCGGGTTTTTCCAGATTTGTCCTCTTTTTTAGCCTTTTGTCTGGGTGTCCTATATTTTGGCTTCATTGCCCTCCATTTTGGCTTCATTTTGGAACTTTGCAATGGTGTGCAGGACCCCATCATGTCATATGTCGTTGGATTCGTATTGAAGAGCAGAATCCATTGCAAAAATCAGTTTTGAAATATCTCCTTCCTATAAAACATTATGGCCAAAAAACAAAAAATATGAATTGAGCTCTATGGGAAAGTAAAAGTGCCCAATATCACAGCTTTACTCATGAGTAGGCAAATGTTCCATTGTCCACCAGAAAGGACAGGTGGAGAGGAATCCAAGACATTGTCCTCCTTTTGAAATTTGGGAATCTGGTCACCCTGCCTCCTCGAACAGGACCACTACAGCTGAGTTGAATGAATGGAGCCAGCCAGCTCTTTGCTACTCTGTACCTTAAACAATTAACCCCAGAATGTGAACGGATCTTGCTGAAAGCAATAACCATTTATTGATTTTGCTACCTAAAAACTTGTTTTCTGAACTTTTTACCCCTGGAAAATGCATAACAACATTTGTAATAATTCTCTACTGCTAATTTATTTATACCTGGATTGCTAAAGAAATCAAAATTGTAATTCTAAAGCTTGCAAAGGTGTGCAAAAGTATTACAAACAGTTGCTGCAATTGTCATATATAATTTCATCTATTCTGCATCTCTCATTTTGTCTGAAAAAGCACACTAGTAGCTGTGGGTCCGGAGTCAGAGATACTGAACTGGTATCCCAGTGGTATACTGGTATACTGAACTGGTATCCTAATTAAGGCAAAGAGTCTTCCAAGAGATGGGAGAAACCAATGATGGATGCCTACCTGAAAAGGGAAGCCCACTGGCTGAAGAGCATGCAATTCTCTGAATAGCCACTAGAGGTCAACATAAACCCATTAATCAGGACATATTAAGATTGCAGTTTTATATACACTTGTAAATGAGAGCACAATCCCATGCATCATGTCTACTCAGAAGTAAGTCCAATTGTGTTCAATAAGGTTTACTTCCAGGAAAGGGTGTATACACTTCCAGGAAAGGGTGTGCACACGTTCCTGAGAGTAAGACCCATTGAACACAATGGGGCTTATTTTTTAGTAGACATCATGGTTAGGATTGTGCTTCTAGTGTAACCCACATAGTAGAAGTTACTTTTGAGTTAACATCCATAGGATTGCACTGCTAGTTGTTAGAAAGACAGACACAATGTTGGAAAAATATGTGATGTACTGCTGTTTTCTAGGACTTGCACAGTCATAGCCACCCACAAGGATATTACCCCCCCCCCCAATTTCTCCCCACAGGTACACCCTTTATAAGAGCTTCTGCATGTAGTGATTCAATGTGGCTGCAATCTTAACCCCTACTTAGTCCTGGCACAAGTCCTATGCTGGCCTGGGGGTGTCTGCACCACTCGTGGATAGGGGTTAGGCTCAGGTTGCCATATGTCTCCCCAAACCAGGGACAGCCCTGATGTTGGGGGATTGTGTTCACATAGTGGCAAGTGTGACAGAGGGTCTTGTCCCGATTTTCTGGAAGAGAATTATGGCAACCCTAAGCATATGGCAAATACATAAGCAGGTGCTGTGCATCCTGGAATGACTCAGAGCATCCTGAGCCTGCAATGGCTCAGAGATGGGGGGATCCCTTGCTCTGAGCCACTCCTGGATGCTTTCACCTTCAGGAATGGCTTAAAGGAGAGGTGGTCCCTGGCATACTGTGGGGAGGATCCCTGCAAAACTTGATGCCCCCGCCAGCTACAAGCCTTTCTTCATCATATGTACAACCATATTCACCATATGTTATATAATCAATGAACGTGAGACTGACTGGAGAATCTCTTTGAACAATGGATAGATTGATGATGGAATCATGTGAACCACCCCAAGATGGCAAGTGAACAATGTGTGACAATCCTGGTCTAACCGCCTTGTCTGGGAGCTTCCTTTATACACACACACAACTAATCTTCATTTAAAAGCAACTGAGCCATTTATTTGGCCGATCAACAAAGCAAATCCATAAATAAATATTGGAAGGTATATGAAAAAGAACAGCCCCTTTTCTGTCCTACATCATCTGACAATTTGGTTGAGCAGTTTGGAGGACTCTTTGAGAAAGACAATTAATTTCAGGGCTCTGTGACCTTGAGCGGTTGTGTAGAGGAGGGAATTTCAACAGGTGCAGCTTCTCATATCACAGATCACTGTCACAAGAGACCAAAATGTGATCAGGATCAAAGGTGATCAGGATCCTATGCATCATGTCTACTCAGAAGTAAGTCCAATTGTGTTCAATAAGGTTTACTTCCAGGAAAGGGCTCCTATAACTCCGACTATCGAGCAGGACAAACTAAAGTTGATGAAATATCTATATTTAGTCCTCCAAGACCCAGGAATCTTATCCTTTGCACTTGTGGTTATGCTGGGGTGTTCTGATCATAGGGTGACCATTAGTCCTATTTTTCCCAAGACATGTCCTCTTTTTAGCCTTGGGTCCTGGAAAAAAATCATTGCCCCCCCCTTTTCCTTGTGAACAGGCAGCATGGAGCCTTCTCATAATTCATAATTATGGTTGCAATACTAATCACACTTTCCTGGGAGTAAAACCCATTGAACACAATGGGGTTTATATCTGAACAGACCTGATTAGGATTGTGCTCCAAATGTAATAGTTTTACATTTAATAATAAGCAATATAGAATTAAATTAACCACATAAAGTAGTAAATATGAGGGTTTGTACCTTTTATTTGGTCATGTCCTACATTTTTCATGTATGTCCTATATTTTCAGGGTTATGGGATATGGTCACCCTGTCTATGCACTAAAATCCTACAAATTCCATGCAGACAAAGCCCAGAGATTCACCACCCCAAATATAAAATGTAGACATAATTTACATTCAATAACAGTGTTCTCCATTTCCTCTTCAGACTCTGCAACATAGAGACCAAGGCTGCAATCCTAAACACACCTTCTTGGGAGTAAGACCTACTGAACGCAATAGGGCTTACTTTTGAGTAGACATGGTTAGGATTGTTTTCCAAGCCATGAATGAACAGCTCAACATTGTGGCAGACAAGTCAACTAGCTACATCATAGCTGAATGATAGCTCATTGTGGGTCAAGCACCAGCCAAGGGTCCTGGGTTCAAATCCTTATACATTTATAAGGATTGTATAATCCTTACATCGAGCATTTGAGGAAAACAAACTCTGTAGGAGACTTTCCAGAACCAGTTTAAACCAATGCCGCTGACGCTGATGGAATAATGAAATAAATAAAAAGTTCTATGTTCTCACATGGGAATCTGGTGTTGTTATGATAACTGTGGGGGAACGAGGAGACAGACCCCAAACTGGCAGAGGACCGAATGTTCTTGGAGACCCATGGTCATATGAGGTGGGGGATCTGGACTGCCATTGTGGGCCAGCGGTCCGGGTGCAGTCTCTAGGATGACTCCTGAGGAACAGGAGGCCATGGACAAAGAGACGGAGGAAATATGGAACCGGGTGGAAGACCCTGAGGAGGTGGAGAGGTCCCTTAAGGAGTATGAGGAGAATCAGAGGAAGTGAGGGGATGGCTGGCCAAGAGGAGATAAAGGATGGCCTCTGGAGAGGGGTTCACTCTTAGAAGGCCAGGACCTATTAGAGTAGTGGTTCTCAATCTTCCTAAAGCCGTGACCCCTTTATAAGTTTCTCATGTTGTGGGGACCCCAAACCATAAAATTATTTTCGTTGCTACTTTAGAACTGTAATTTTGCTACTGTTATGAATCGTGATGTAAATATCCGATATGCAGGATGTATTTTCATTGTTACAAATGAAATGTGTGTTCTCTGCACATGTTGAACACAATGGGATTTATTTCAGAGTAGGCATGCAGAGGATTGGGCCCTGAGGCTGCAATCCTATCCACATTTACATGGGAATAAAGGCCCCCCTGACTATAATGGGATTTATTTCAGAGTAGGCATGCATAGGATTGGGCCCTGAGGCTGTTAGTCAGCCCCAGTGCGTGCGCAGCTACAGCCGGAGGTCTGGCAAGCCTGACCTGGCCCCCTGCACCAGGGGTCTTTAGGGGACCCCCAGGAAAGCTCTAGGCGACTCCAAAAGGGGTCCCAACCCCCACTTTGAGAAACACTGTATTATAGGGCCAGAATGGCGGTGGAACCTCCCACCCCCTCCCAGGGGGTGACCCAGGGCAGAGGGGTGGAAACTCCCCAGGGGGAGGGACCCATGGTACTGATAAAAGAGGAGAAAAGGTGGGAAACGGGATTAGGAGGAAGAACTGTGACTGTGCTTGTGGCACTGAGAGGCCTTGCCTAGGAGAAAGACTGGGATACTTACCTGTTTAGAGGACTGGTTATGTGAAGTGTATGTACTTACCTGTTGGTGTGTTAACAGAGGGTTCTGATACCCTGGATGAAGCTGGGCTGAGTTACTTACCTGTTAATTGTTCTTGCAACTGTTCAAGTGAAGTGCCTCCAAAATGGATGGAAGTAAAGAAGTGATACCATACCTCACATGTCTCCTTGGAATTACTTCAATGGGGGGAGCGACTCGTTAGTAATGGGAACCCCCAGGTGGAGAGACTTCATCCACCCATACCACCCGGGTTGGGGTTCCTGACAATAACCGTAAGGGAATCCATGAAATTGGTATACGGATGCCATAAAGATCATGGCAAGGTGGGAAGGAATGAGAGGGGCCAGAGTTCCCTTTACCAATGGGAACAGTTGCTACACCTGTATTTCTTATTATTACATTTAAAACTATTGCATATATTACATATACAAGGCAGAACACAATCCTAGCCATGTCTACTCAAAAGTAAGCCCCGTTGTGTTCAGTGGATCTTTGTCCCATGAAAGTGTGCATAAGACTGCAGCCAAAGACCACAATCCTAACTATATCTACTCCAATGTAAGCCCCATTGTGTTCAATGGATCTTTGTCCCATGAAAGTGTGCATAAGACTGCAGCCAAAGACCACAATCCCAACTATATCTACTCCAATGTAAGCCCCATTGTGTTCAATGGATCTTTGTCCCATGAAAGTGTGCATAAGATTGCTGGCATCGTTTCTTAATTACAAGAAGGCTACATGCTGCTTCCTCACAAGGAAAAGGAGGACGAAGATTTTTTTCTCAGGACACAAGGCTAAAAAAGATGACATGTCCTGGAAAAAGAGGACAACTGGTCATCCTCCCCTTGCAAGCTCTGGCACTCCCTGTGTTTGGTTGTGTGCAAGACCTTTGCTCCCTCCTGGCAAGGCTCAAAGGGGGAAGCAGGTAGGGCAGGGCTGGAGGTGCCACCCTTGAGATCAGAGACAGACAGCAATGCAGAGGTGCAGGAGCTCCCTGGAGGGCACCTTTGGGTGGAGGGCCTCGCTACTGACCCCACTGATTGCAGGTGAGGAGGGCGGTGGTGGGAGGACTATAAAGGGGAGGCCTTGCAGGTGCTTCTCAAGGGACAGAAGGATTCTTCCCAGGGTAACAACCTGTTCTCTTTTTTCAGGACAAATCCTCTTTTTTAGCCTTATGTCCTGGGAGAAAACTTCATTGTCCTCCTTTTCCTCATGAGGAGGCAGCATGTAGCCTTCTTGTCATTGATAAATTATATATAAAAAGAGGACATATGGTCACTCGATGACAGGGTGACCAGATTATTCCTGAACCCCAGGGCCAAAATTCCTGAACTCCAGGGCCGAAATTCCTAATCCTAGGCCAAAATTCCTACCACTTAAAAAAATTCCCAAAAGTGTATTTTTTGTTTTTGTTTTTCGGTTTTTTGACCATAACTTTTGATATAAGGAGATATCTCCAAACTGATTTTTGCATTGGATTCTGCTCTTCAATACAAATCCAGTGACATATGGCATGATGGGGTACTGTGCACTATCGCAAAGTTTCAAAATGAAGCCAAAATGTAGGACACCCAGACAGGAGGCTAAAAATCCAGACAAATCCGGGTTTTCGGGTCATATGATCACCCTGCCCGATGATGTTGATGATGTCCAAGGAGCTCATGGTGGGGTAAAAGGGCCCTTCCCTCCTCTGAATCTCAGAACAACCCTATAAGGTGGGCAAGGCTAAGGTTCAGTGGTCCAAGGTGGTCCAAGGCCCAGGAAGCTTCCTGGCTCAGCAAGGATTTCAACCTGGATCACACTCCTGGACCATTAGACCAGCCTGATTTGGTCCCAAAGGTGCTCGACCCCCCATTCCCATCCTGCATCATCTGTGTCAAAAACACTGATCTGGTTATCTCTGTGCACAATCCTAAACATATCTATTCAAAAGTAAGCCCCAGTGTGTTCCATGGATCTTACTCTCAGGGAAGTGTCTTTAGGATTGCGTCAATCAGCATATACAGTGGTGCCTCAAATAAAGTATCTTTAGGACTGTGTCAGGTAACATATATCTGGTTTTCTCTGAGCATGTCTACTCTAACCATGTCTACTCAAAAGCCCCATTGTATTCATTGGGCCTTACTCCTAGGAAAGTGTCTTTAGAGTTGCAGCATCTGTAAATTAGCAAACTCCACAGGGCTTTCTGTGGACTCTGAGCCCAGGTGGTTCCAATTCCAGGAACCCAAGTGTGCCAATAATTTCTATCAGGCTCCAGTGATCCGTCAGGCTGCCAATCATATTTACCAGGAAGCAAAACTAATCCCATCCCAATGTTCACCACACTCTACAGTTATCACAACTAGAAGTATAACCTGCAGGGAACACCTTTACCTTTAATGAAAGATCAAAGAGTAGCATCCCAGCTGACTTGGCTGGACTGAGATGAGAATACCAGGCAGCAAAGTGGGAAGATGCCAGATTTGCATAAGAATCATGTTGCCAAACCCAAAATTCCTGAACCCCAAGACCAAAATAAAAATTGCCTCTAAATATATATATATATTTTTAATATATATATTAAAAATATATATACTTTTATTATATATATATATATATATATGATATTTTTTATATTTTTTTATAGTTATTATTTTTTTGCCATAACTTTTGATAGGAAGGAGATATCTCAATACTGATTTTGCTCTGATTATCATGAAGTTAAAAAATGAAGCCAAAATGTCGGACACCCAGACAGGAGGGTAAAAATCCGGAGAAATCAGGGTTTTCCAGTTATATGGTCACCCTGACATTGGAAAGCAGCTACGTAGCTGCTTAGATGAGATTCTCAACCCTAAGAGGTGAAGCCAAGGGAGCGCCAGTCTATATTAAACAGGGATTTGGGCAGTGGTCAGTTGCTTGAACCGAATATCCTTTGTGTTTCCTCCTACCCCGCAGCCTCCATCTTAAGTTCTTGCTTCCTCCTGACTGAAGGCCAAGGAACCATCATTCTGATTCCGATTCAGGTGCAACCAGAACGTCCAGTACAAAGACAGGATGTCACCCTAACCCCCAAAGGCTCTTTGGATGGAGCTATTATCTGCACCTGGTACAGAGGAAGGACAACTGACCAAGAAAGCAACATCTTAACCTACTTCCCACAAAATGCTGTGCAAACGTCTGGTCCTGCCTTTACTAAGCGGGAGACTGCAGGCCCTGGCTGCTCCCTCCACATTAGGAATTTAACATCTGGAGACACTGGGAATTATACAGTGAATGTGATTGGACCTGGGCTAAATACACTAGGGACTGCTTCCCTCGTTGTCTCAGGTATGATTCACTCCTGCTGTCTTGATTGTTTTATGTATCCAAGATTGTTGTCTCCTGTTGAGCATCCAGATGAAAAGTCCAGAATATTTCCCCCAAATATCTAGAGCCTAAATGCAAAATGTCACCCTTTTGCCAGGAGACCCTTTTGATGATGCTGGTTCCAAAGCAGGGAACTGACCTAAGCTAATCTTTATGCACTACTTCCCACCAATCCCAAGAGATGCTTTGGAAAAGGCTTTTATCTGCCGCTGGTTCCGAGGTCATAACCTAAACATGTTCCTCTTTACATATCACTTTCCACCAACTAACACACAAACCAACGGAACTGCCTTCATTGAGTGGGAGACAAGATGCCCCAACTGTTTCCTTCACATCAGCATAATTGAGTTCCTAAATATAGGTTTTCTTGTTTCAGATCCAGCTCCTTTGGGTGCAGGAGCCATTGCTGGCATCGTTATGGGCTCCTTTGCTGTGATAACATTGTCAGAACCCTTGGGCACAATCCAGAAGTGCACTTGGGTGACCCCATCTATCACTGGGGTGACCCAACTGCAAGATGCTCCAACTTAGTTACTCTGCAAAAGGCTTGGGGCACAATAAGGCAATATAGGCTGCACCCAGACAGGTGGACCAGCCTAGGAAGTTCAGGAGAGGCATGTTGAGGGCATGTTTAGTATTGCCCAGGTCAGAGCAGTTACTCTGGATCCAGAGTAATTGTTTGAAAATTAGCTGAGAATACCAAGATTTTAAAAATTTTAATAAATAGTAGAAATCTTATATTTCCAGGTGAGTCACCCAATGTGGCTTAAATCCTCTGCTCCTTACCAACATCACTGGTTTAAGGAGAGTTTAATGTTTATATATTTTATATATTATAGCTTTACATTTTTATGATTTTTGTAAGCTGGTTGAATGCTCCTTTAGTGGGATATGAATGAATGAATAACAGGCTTCTGGATTCAGAAACTGCCCCTGCTTCTGACCACTGTGAATCATCCTGATCTCATCTCTGGTATCTTTTTTATCTGCTCCAGGTTAAGACTGACAGCTCTCTTAATTCTAGTCATGTATATAAGGTGAGTGGAAAACTCTTGGAGAAAGTTTCAGATAGGAACTGGTGGAAGCCCTGTGTATATTCTTTATATATCTGTATATATACAATATATTCATTTGTATATTCCAGAGTGACCAGATATAAAGGAGAGCGGGGCCTCTGTGAGGGTGGCTGTCCCCAGATGCACATGCAAGTTAAACTGGACCAATTTAGGCCAGCCTAACTCACCTGCCTTATCTTCCCATGTTGGTGTTGGATTGGATTGGCATATCCCTATACATTCAGGGTGACCAGATTATTCCGGAACCCCAGGGCCAAAATTCCTAATCCCAGGCCAAAATTCCTACCCACTTAAAAAATTGCCAAAAATGTATTTTTTTAGGTTTTTTGACCATACCTTTTGATAGGAAGGAGATATCTCCAAACTGATTTTTGCATTGGATTCTGCTCTTCAATACAAATCCAACGACATATGGCATGATGGGGTACTGTGCACTATCGCAAAGTTTCAAAATGAAGCCAAAATGTAGGACAATGAAGCAAAATGTAGGATACCTGGGCAGGAGGCTAAAAATCCAGACAAAACCGGGTTTTCTGGTCATATGGTCACCCTGCTGTACTTTGGCCTAACTCCCCCAAGAGTTGGGCAGAAATACTGCACTTTTGTGACACCCCCATGTCAGCACAGGACTTAAGCCGGGGCTTAGGCCAGTCTAAGTGGAGATTAGAATTGCAGCCTAAAGCATCATATCTGTGTGTCAAACATGGGCATTGCTACCCCAAAGAATAAATGGCATCAGATCACTTGTTTCCATATAATGTGTTTCCATTTTTCCCCTCAGATCCCGTATGAACAGCTGAAACAAAAGCAGGGTGACCAGATACCCAAACCCGAAAAAGTAGAGAAGGTTCTCCAAAATTCCTGACATCCAAGCAAAATTCCAGGCATGTTGTTTTAAAAAATGTAGGAAACCCAATAAAATTTAGAACAAATGTAAGACTAAAATAAAGGCTAAAAACACTTGTATTGCTTTCCTGTACTCAATTTCAACACTACGGGCACAATCCGGCATAACTCTGGGGAGTCCTTTCTCCAGTGTAAGAACAATTTGCTCTAGATTGCAATATGAATTTCCCATAGGTTTTCACTTGGTGGAACAGTAACTATGGGTACACGTAATGTCTCTTACATGCTCCGTAGTTACTCTGGATTTGGGGGATACACACCCTGACAGCAGTACTGCGTTTCCCGTTATACTGCAGCTGTTATTTATAAAGGAAAATGCTGGGACTCAAGCCTTTTAGTGTCCCCCAAATACTCAGAAATTCTGCGAGTTTTTGAGCGAAATTAAAGGGGGGAGTGACTCATGAGAGTTGAGTGAAACAGTGTTGGATTTGCCCAAATCTGGCATTACCCACACTCAATCATTTCCTGCCAACTTGGATTGCCCTCTCCTGATTCCCCCATTAACAGAATAAAAAGAGAAATTTCTCTCTGTACCTTATTGCCAGGTACAGTACAATCAACAGTTTGGCAGCCGAATCCAGTGATTAGAGGCCCTGCCTCCGGTTCCCTTAACTGCAACTGGTGTCCATGCCAAGGAAGGACATTTCCTCCTATGTAGGAAAACGACCATCTGTTTTCCCCTCCTGTTGCCCCAGCTTCATGGCAATCCTGAGCCAAACCTCCCTTCTTTTTCCTGTCTCTTGGGGTTGGCATTGCCAGGCAGCCCCAGATCCAGTTCCCGCAGGCTTCGTCTTGCCACCACAATTCTCCCTACATTGGAGAATACCTCTCCCTACCTCTCCCTACCTCCCTACCCAGGATCTGGGTTACAAGAAAGATAGTTTTTGATGTTGGGGGATATTCCCTCCAAGAAACAGGCAGAAGAGTGGCACAGGAATAGTTCTGCATTAAACCAAGAGACGGCAAAGATGTGGTTCATCGATCCCTGATATCGATCCCTGATAATTTCTTCTTAATTCCAGAGTAAATGTGCCACTGTCTGAAGGTTGGGGGGTCTCCAAGGTTGGCCAAGGAAGAGTGGATGGTGTCCTTGAAGACTACTATGGAATATTTTAAGTCCTCTCCAGCCTGCAAGAGACCATAGTTTGGTGTCAGAGCTTAATTGGAGGCGACTCACAGTGGGGGTACTGTGAGGGTGACAACTTTCTCCACTATGAAAAGGAGTAGAAGAGAAGCAACACCCGTTTCAACAATATACCATAATATACCACCCAAGGCCACCAAGTATACCATAAGTATACCACCATGTATACCATAATATACCACCCAAGGCCACACAATATACCACTTCAAATCATCTGATGTGCAGGAGGTTTCTTTAAGGTACTGGGATAACAGAGGGGTTATCGACACTACTTTGGTAGAGCAAAGAGGGCAATGGCTTGTCACACCTACAAGCCACATGTGTGGGATCCCCATTCCTTCAGCCCCTTCTGTTTCATTCCCTCTCTCTTACCACAGTCCCCACAGATCTCTCTTCCTACCTGTGCCATGTTCGGAGCAGTCCAAGTAAGGTCAGCGAGGAGGGCCCACCTTTAATGCAGACTTCTTCCCTTCCTTCACACTGACGCGTGAGGGTGAGCCACGTGTGCGTGAGGCTTGTGTGGCATGAGAACCATGTGAGCGTGAGACTGAACGACCACGTTTGATAGATACTTTTTCTGTGAAGGGGGGGCAGTGGGGACAGAACAAAAAAGAATGAGAGAGGGCTCAATCTTGTCACCCCCCACAAGCCCCTCTGGTGAGCCACTATCTTTTCCACCACAACATGGCTGCTCCATAGAGCTGAGCAGGAATCCCAAGAAATTATGAAGGTTTGGGGGCAAGAGGGTGACATGGCACCATGCCACCAAACACTCTGTAGCCCTCTTGAGGTCACACCACTCACACCCACATCTCTCTCTCACTCACACCACATACACACCCATACATTCTTTCCTCTCTCTGGCAAGGTCCAAACCTGGGATGGGACGGGACCCCCCAAATGGGAAATGTCCCAGATTCTCCAGGGATATGGCAACTCTTTCTAAGTGACGGGGTCAGTTTGGCGGCGGCAGCAATGATGGCAACACAGAACACATGGCATGTGTCATACTGGACATGGCCCAGCCTGTAGGGCTGATACTTACTCTGGGCACGTTTTGCGGGTACCTGTCCAGTTGTTTGCTTTTGCGGTTGGCTGCGGGTGGTTGCAGGTGGCCTTCCTCTCCTAAACAAACAGTAGAGACGGGGGGATTTTAGGGAAAGCAGGGCTCCCTCCCCCAACAGAACCAGCATATTATGTCTTACTCAACTAACCACTTGTCTGAAATAACATATCCCTGTACACTGGAGTAGTGGCGTACTGAGGGCACCCCAGGCTCGCAAATTTTTTGACCCCTGCACACATCAAAATTATTAAATTTATTATTATCAGTAACAGTTAATTTGATATTAATATTTTCATATTTTAAAAAATCACCCTACCAAGTAAACCCGTTTCATTCTTTTTGGGGAGGGGGTGAGACTACCTTCTGGAGCACTTCACGGGATTGGGACTGTTCTGGTGGCCTTGCATTCCTCTGTGGCTGACCTCAATATGAGCCAAGGCATGTTTGCTTGCTCATAAGTAAATGTGGCTGTGTAACTCAGTTCCACTTTCCATAGAGCTCAATGCAATTATCAGGGACTTCCTGCTGAGTTGATTTGTAGGGGCTGCATTTTGCACCATTCTGAGGGCGTTGGATTCCTCTCAGTCGTCCCTTTACAATGAACTAAGGCATGTTTGCCTACTCACGAGTAAAGGTGTGACGTAGTTCACTTTCACTTTCCATAGGGCTCCATGCATTTTTGTTCTCTAGTTATTTTGGCTGTAACATTTGATAGGAAGGAGATATTTCAAAGCTGTTTTTTGTATTGGATTCTGCGGGAAAATACACATCCAATGCAGTGGTGGGATTCAAATAAATTAACAACAGGTTCTATGTCCTAATAACCTAAAGTAACAACATGTCTATGTCCCATTAGTAACCGGTTCTCAGAACCAGGCGCTCATTAGCAAAGGGTTCTATAGAACCTGTGAGAACCTCCTGAAGCCCACCACTGATCCAATGGTATATGACATGATAGTGTGTATATGACATGAGGTCACCAGTCCTGCGGAGAAGCTCAGCTTGGCCAATGTTCTCACTGACAAAGTGGTTTGAGTATCACTGTTTAATGCACAAGATAGTATATTTTTAATTAAGGCATCCTCCTCCCCCACAAGGACTCATTGGAAAAAAAAATATTTCCTGTGTACATTTCCAACAGAATTGAAATATTTTTTTAATGTGTCCTTGTGGGGGAGGAAGATGCCTTAATTAAAAATATACCAACTTGAACATACTTCTAAAAATCACGTACTGACTCCATGTCTTTCCAGTGCTTCAATGCAGTACTTCCCCATGACTTCAAATGTAGCTTCTGTAGTCAAAGAGTTATTCAAGCTTCAATGTAAGCAGAAGCTTCCTTTTCTCTGCACTGAATCTGCTCACCTGCTCAATATTTATCTGCTTGGGATGGTCCCTTCCAAAAGATGTGTGGGGCAAGACTCTGACCCACGGCAGAGAAACAGGAATCAAAACCTCCAGCAGTGAGACAACCCTGAACCATAAGACGAAGCAAAAGGGGAAACCAAACCAAGCCAGGTGAACAGGAAATTCTTGGAGACGTTTCAGAGGAACCCCAAGGAGATCTTCATACCTGAAGGAAGTCTTGGTGGATAAGAAATACAGCAGACCTGCAACGAGTGCTACTCCAGCCACACAGCCTACAACAATTCCAGCAATGGCACCATTAGACAGATGGTTGTCTGGAAGAACGAGGAAAGGTGGTCGGAAGAGGAGGAAAGAGGAATCCGGTGACGTTTGGAAGCCGTTCATCACCCTTTGCCTCAGCCACCTGAGCACATTAATTCAGATCCACACCCAATAAAGTTTACCCTCCTGAACCACCACCTACCACTTTTTGGGGGTCTTTTTTCCAACCTTTTCTAGATATAAAATATTTTAGACAGGAGTGCATTTGGATGTCCACATTACACTTGGTTCCAGGTTCCTGTGCCAGGTTCCAACGTGGCACAGGCAGGTAGATCTGAGCTTGCCCAGTAGAACTAGCAGTAGACCTGGCTTTCCTGGCTGTTACCATCCTCCCTGCTCTGTTCCATCCCCTTCCATCCTCCATTGGGAAGGAGCCCAAATGAAACTTTATACCCCCTGATCAGATTCCTATCGGAAGCCCTGCCTCTGGCAGAACCCAACTTAGAACAATCTGGAGGAGCAAACTCACCATTGGTCAATATCACATAGCCGGTTCTTTCCTCAGTGTGGTTGGTGAAGGGGTTGGTAGCCTTGCAGGTGAAAGACCCTGCGTCTTTCCAATCTTTTAACCGGACCTGGAGGATGTTCCCAGTTTCTTTCTGCTGGATTTTATTGAAAAACCACTGGAACTTTGGTTCAGGGAAGGAGTCTGCAATGCATTCCACTACCAGGTCAGAATTTAGGCGAGTGTATATAGTTCCTTCAGGGTTCAATTTAATTGCAGGCCCATCTAGAAAGGAAAAGAAATAGAATGAGGGCAGAGGAAGTAGAAGTGCCCCAGCCACACTCAACACATACATAAGACTTCTGTCTCAACTCCTAGTCTTGGGACTGTAATGACCCCCTTGTAACTATACATGATCAATGATCAGTGGCATGACTAGGAAGTACAGGGGGTGCAGTTGCACCAGGCAACAATCTTTAGGGGGGCATCAAGCTGGGCTTTACACTAGTGGCTAAAATTGTGAAAAAATGTGGTATGTATGAATGATAATATCATGTTATATATAGTTGGGAAGGTAATTTAATGCAGAATACAATGAAAAAACTGCATATATATAACATGGCATATGTATACGTATATACATCATGTTATGCATATACATCATGTTATACATATACATCATATATACAACATAATATATAAAAATATATACATGATTCATACACACACAGTTTTCCACAATTTTTATACAAGCTCCGTTTGTAGCCCCCCTGAAGCTTGCAGCCTCATACAACTGCACTCCTTGCACCCCCCCCAGCTATGCCACTGTACCTGGGAATGACATCACTTCTAGTTGTGACATCAGTTCCAGGGCAAAATTTTGAGCTTTGCACTGGGCTACGTGATCATTAGCTACACCACTGTAAATGATCACATATACTGCATTGACTTGAATCTAATGCGCCACTGAATCTAATGCGCACCTCATCAAAATACCGTATTTACATAAATCTAACTATCAAATCTAATGAATTCGGCTGTAAAAAGGTGAGCGTTAGATTCAAGTAAATACAATATATGCAGAAAAGAAGGGGTAAGATTCAGAGGGTGCAAACATTTAGGCAGTTTTGAATTCCAGCATCTCTCATTTTGGAATCAAATGCCACTAATGCTGTCTCTAACACATACATGCATGTGCACACACACACATACACAGAGAGAGAGAGAGAGAGAGAGAGAGAGAGAGAGAGAGAGAGAGAGAAGGCAGTGGGGAAAAGAGTCACATTTTGGCTGGGATTAGATTACTTACATGTTACAAGTATTTGAACGGGGTTGCTCTCCGGATGGCTAATCATATTCCTGGCCATGCATCTATATGTCCCTGTATTGCTTTTGGCAACATGAGAAAGAGTGAGGGTTCGATTCTGATTTGAAAGTTCTCCCATAGTGGTTTTGAGGGGTTTACCATCCTTAGACCAGAAGACACGGACGTCAGAGTGATTGGAAGTGTGGCAGTTCAAGATGTCATCGGAGTTTTCTGCCACTATGCCGTTTGGAGGAGAACTCTCAAGGAGTGGGCTGGGCAGGTTTTCTGTACACAAAAGAGAAAGAGGGTCAAGTCTTGCAGGTTATTATGCAGAGCCATAGCCAGGATTGTAGAAGTAGGGGGTGGCGACAATTTTTTTTTCAGGGGGAGCAATTATACCAAGTATCTATATTGGTGTATATCCATAAAATATAACAATAATTTGCATAGAATAAATGTGTGTATATAGTATGTATTTGTTTACATAGAAATAACATACAACTTATGTTTTAATTTAGCACACCAATACAATACATAGGCATTCCTACAAAACAACAAAAGCCATTCCTACAAAACAACAAAAGCCAAGAAACGGCCCCAGATGATCGCATGCGCTCCCCTTTATTAAGGATCGTTAAGGACTTTTTATTATTATGGATTATTAGAACAAAATCAGTATAAATTATTAAGGATTTTTCACACACACCCCAGCATAAATGTCCTGCATTCAATTAATTCTGAAAGCCAAGTAAGGCCCCAGATGATCCCATATGGTCCCTCAACAGGTAAGGATTCCCTTGCCCCTCCAAGCAAGCTTTAAATTTAAAAATATTTCTGAAAGCGGAAACCCATCTAGGTTTCTCCAAAAAGAAACATTTCTCCCCACTCCACTCCACCCCAAGGTCAAAAGCTTGGTAATAATTTATTTGCATGATCTAGGATAGAATATTCTCTAAGTCACACCAACTGATGCCAGAAGACCAGAGATGAGATGCAGGCTCTAGGACCCTGCAATGGGCTGACATGAACTTCTTTGCCCTTTCTTGAAAAACAGAGTAGCCAGCAAGCTTAGTTCTCCCCCTTGTAATGCAAAAGGGGATTGCTGATGGTCCCTTGGCAATCCCTGACCTGATTGGACCAGACCGCCGGGAGGAGTGAATACTCAGGAAACAAAAACCAAGGACTGTGAAAAATGCTAGGAGGGGCAGGCTGCTTGCTCAGGGGGCCAACACCCATAACCCCCCCCTCCCACCAGGGGTGAAGCCAGGGTTTGTGTCACTTGGTACGGGATCCTGGAGCATCACCCCCCTCAAGGCATCTGGCTGGGACACCCGTCATGCATACGCAACATTCACACATGCACAGTTCACCAGTGAAGTCACTTGTCCTTCCTTCAAAGTTGCACTTCATCTGTGAAGCCTCTTTCTTAGGAAGGGCAAGTGGCTTCAGTGGTGAAAGATGCATGCACTAAGCTTGCGCATGCGTCCTTCAGTAGGGGCATGCTGAAGAGAGATCGGCTTCAATGAAGGATGCATGTGCAAACAACACACATGTGCTCTTCAGGGGGAAGCACTCCGGCTGAGGAGCAGTCCTCTCCACTGGCGCGGGTGGAGGTGACGTGCCAGAGGTGGGTGACGTGCCGCACCAGAGGGGTTTTCAAACCCCTCAGGTGTGTCAATCCCTCCTACATGTCACCTAGTGTGGACCGCACCACCCTCAGCTACATGCCCCCAGCTACCCTTAGTGCCCCCATCTACGACCACGTCATCATGGTTTCCAAATCTGGGTGTGATATCCCTGGTCTCGGAAAACAGGCTGTCTATCACAACTAGAGAAAGATATTTCATCAGAGTACTGATACTGGAATAGGTGTACCGAAGACTTAATTATGAACACCTTCCCACCAGATATATTACTGCCTGCGTACATTGTGTACATTTGGGAAGTCACAAGATCTGCTGTAGTGTGACGGTTAATAGATTAACTTAGTGGCATATCCTGTCCATTGTCAGTGTTCTCTAGGTTGTGTTTTATATTTGTTCTAATATCTAATTGTGCCTTGTCAGTGTGCCATGAGCTGAAAAGGGTTGAAAAATCACAATTTAAGGAATTAACATAAAGAGTTTGTGATGGAGTTTTCAGCTCCATCCAAAATACTGGCAAAGCTTCAGCAAAGGTGAACCGTGTGCCATGCCACCTTCGCACAATTCTCTCATTTTGCTCCAGAGTATTCCCATACAATGATCACTAGCTCCTGGTTCTGCAATATACTCGCCAATGAAGCAGAATTCCCATTTCACCAGTAACCAGAAAATAAGTGGATGGGAAGACGGTGGCAAAAATGTGTGAAAAGAGAGGTGGATCATATGTCCCCGGAAGACGTGAGCATCCTGGAGCACAGATCATGTGGACAGCCACCCATGTCTCTGTGCATATTAGGAAAGTGAGATTTGGTGCAGGGCTCAGTCAAGGGAAACTATTTATAGGGAGGTGCATTGCTTATTTTGTAGGAAATCTGTGGCATTATTAATCTGGAACCTCAGCAGGGCTGTGGGTGGCGCAAGTGGTTAAGACACTGTGCCTGTTAACCAGAAGACCAGGGCTCGAGACCCTGGTCCCCACAAGACCACAAGCTCCTGTCCTTAGCCCAGCTGCAACACAACTGGATCCAATTGTATTGGGTCTGCTGTTCCATTGGACTATTTCAGTGGCATGGAGAGGGGGGATTTGCTGCTTGGGTTAAAGTCTACCCTCAATATTAATCTACCCAGGCCTTTGTGCTTCGAATACAGCATTGAGCACGATACCATAGTCTTTCGAGACTGATGGATGCCAATGCAGCAGGAAACAAATGCTTCAGTGGGATCAGAATAGCAGGAGGAGTGAGCCATACCTGAGACAACTATGGTTGCATACCCTTCTTCATAATACTTAGTGGTATTCACACTTATTGCATAGCCCCCAGCATCTTCGTAGCTTAAATTCATAATGCGAAGGATGCAGTCAGGTCCTCCTGTCTCTCGTCCAGTGAAGGCAGGTCCATTGATTTGCTCATCCTTCTGTTGGTAGTAGTAGGTAAAAATCAGTGTTCGATTTTGTATGCTTTGCCCTCGGTACCAGTTGCAAGATAGCAGCTCAGCCAAAATATATTTTGGGATTAATCGGATCTCCTGTCCTTCTCCTGGAAATTCTGGGTGCAGCTCAATTTGAATGCCCTGGACTTCAGTCAAGAGGAAGGAAGAACTCAAGATGGAGGCTGCAAGGGGAGAGGAAAGAGCAATAAAGACCTTCAGTTGAAAGAAAAGTGTTGCCTGAGGTTAGTGGTTCTCAAATTGAGGTCGGGGACCCCCTTGGGTGGGCATCATGATTTTATTCCAGGGGACACCACCATTTTGGAATCAGGCACTGGGCTCCACCCTCTTGGAATGGGGCACTCAGGCTGCAATCCATACTTTCCTTGGAGTAAGGCTACAATCCAGAGTAGTTATGGGTCAGCTTACATTGACATAGTTATGAGGCCACCTATGGGAAATGCATTGAGCAATCCAGAGTAAGTGCCACTTAGGTTGACGTAAGAGGTCCCATAACTACTGGATTGTAGCCTAAGAGCACAATCCTAACCATGTCTACTCAAAAGTAAGCCCCATTGTGTTCAATGGGTCTTGCTCCAAGGAAAGTGTCTTTAGGATTGCAGCCTAACCCTACAATCCAAAGTAACTACGGGAGCACGTAAGAGTCATTACGTGTACCCGTAGTTACTGTACCACCTAGTGAAAACCTATGGGGAATTCATATTGCAATCCAGAGCAAATTGTTCTTACACCGGAGCAAGGACTGCCCGCAGTTACTCTGGATTGCGCCCTAAGTCTCATTAAACTCAATAAAACTTACTGCTCAATAGACATGGAAGCACGACGGCATTACAGCAATGGCATCACAACTTCCAGGCTTGACGTCACTGGGAGGGGGGCATCCCAGATATATTTTCATTCTCTGAAGGAGGTCTTGGGCTTAAATGCTCAAGAAACACATCCGTAGGCCATTAATACCCAAGTTTACTCAAATCTAATGCACCATCGAATCTCATCCGCACCCCTATTTTTTAACGCTTGAAATTCTTAAAAGCTTACTGACAATTGTAATGTGCAGCTGCAAAGGAGGTGTAAATTAAATTTTACTGCATACAATGAGTTAGATGATGATGATGATGATGATGATGATGATGATGATGATGATGATATGGGTTTCTGTTATGATTTTTACTTAAATCCACTACTTTATACAACAATGGGTTTGTTACATTTTCTATTAAAATAGAGTAAACTGTTAAATATTAAGCTATGCTTATAATCCAAATACTGTATTTACTCAAATCTAATGCACCATCGAATCTAATGTGCACCCCAATTTTGGAAACTAAATTCGGCTGAAAAGGTGCATGTTAGATTTGAATGAATACAGTAATTTCCAATCCAGGCTGTACCTGTAGGTGATGAACAGGTGATGAACATTCAGGTGAAGAACAGGTAATGAATAGTTCTTGTTTACAAAGCTCCTTTGCTCTTCAGAAGAATTTTACAGAGATAGAAAACCCGGCACCACAGCAAGGCTTGAGTTGAGTCTTGAGTCTTCCTCCCCCATATACTAGGGCTAGTAAGTGGCTCATTAGTCTCAAGTCATAAGTCATAGGTCAGGAACATTTAGGCAAAGGCCAAAAGGGAACGGACAAGGTGGGACAGGGTGGGACCCACTGCATGAAAGAGGTGACAAAGGTGGCAAGCTGGAGGAGGGTTGTGTGTTGGCTACTCCAAGGGAACCCCTCCCAAACCCCCTGGGGCTGGGTGCTTCCTCTTACCTGCCAGGAACACCAGCTGCCAGAGGTTCCTCCAGCACATCTTCCTCTTCCTCATTGCAGATCTCAGTTCCACTGGATATTTGGGACCCTGCCATGCCTCCTGTCTGTCACTTTGCAGACTGCCTGGGCACAAGAGACCCATTGGGGTGGGGATGAGAGCAGAACAACCAGTCCAGCCGCTTTGTTGGGAATGGGGAACACGTCTAGTGACGGATCTGGCAGAAGCACTCTGCATATGCTCCGAGGCACTCTTCTTTAGGAATACATCACCCAGCCAAAAACCTGATCTGAGTCTTGGAAATAGGTTATTGGGATGGTGTCCTGGCACCAGACAGATGGACAAAAAGGACGAGGGTGGGACTTTAATCGGCCAATAAGCCCCAGTGGCTATACCGCAGCCATGGTCTTCATGCAAGGGGGCTGTCCTAGTGTGTTAACAGGAGCTGGCCCCTTTGCAAGAGGATCACATTGTGACAGCGTTGTGACACCTTCAGGCAAGGGGTTTCAAAGGGTTTCCTACACATTTCATGAGAGGGCTACAAATGAGCAGCCAGTGATGACCTTGGTCTATTGCAGGCTGTTCAAGTCCTAGGAGACAGCAGCACATCACATATATACTATAGCTGATGTTTCTTCCAAGGAAGTCAGAAGTCAACAGGAACCAAAACACTTGGGATGGATTGAGACTATGGGCAAAATCCATAGCAGTTATGGGTCCACGCAGTTACATCACCCTCATGTGTTATCTTATGGAAAGTCATCTTAATTGCTCCAGAGCAAGGGTCTGGCCCCTTTGCAATTTCACTTTAGGATATAGGCCTAAGGCTATCCAACCCCAAACATGGTATGCTGAACATGGAAGAGGAGAAATCAACTTGGGGGGGGGGGGCATTCTGACACGTGCAGCACCAGGGAGAGAAAAACCAGATTTTTGTTTGCATTTCCTGTTGCATATAAACTGGACGGGGGACCTTTTGGCCAAAAAGGCAATCTTTTTGAGAGTGCCAATCCGGGTGGCACTCTGGTGGGCCACTGGGTGATACAAAAAGCTGGACCAGATGGGCCTTTGATGTGATCCACCAAGGCTGTTCTGATGTTCTTATATCTCAACAACCACCTTGCAAGGGACGTATCCAAGGCCAGCCAGTGATTTTAAAAAGCTGAGTCAGTCCTACCAACAAATAACTAGCAGTACATCCTATGAAAGGTCAGAAGTACCAAGTACCAAGCAAACCTGGGCCAAACCTCCCATCTTTTTCCTGCCTCATGGGGTTGGCATTGCCAGGCAGCCACAAATCCAGTTCCCGTAGGGTTCATGCTGTCCCTACAAGGTTTTCTAGTTTGGGGAAACTGATTTCCTGGGAATCAGGTGTCAACAAAAATGGTTTCCTGCTGGGGCAGTGATTTTAAAACTTTTTCAACATATGGCACACTTATAAGGTGCTAAAAATGTCAAGGCACATCATCTGTTTTTTACCATTGACAAGACACATCATGCGGCTAATGGGAGCTCAAACACCCACTGGCCCTAAATGAACCTTCCCCAAAACCTCCATGGCACACCTGTAGACTATTTGCAGCACACCAGGGTGCCAACACCACACAGGTTGAAAATCATTGTGCTGGAGGTTATTCCCTCTGAGATCTCAGACTGGGGGGAGTGGGGTAGAAAAGAGGTACAGGAATAGTTCTGCAATAAATAGACAGCAAAAAGGGAGTTCATTGATCCATGATAATTTTTTCTTGAGTCCACTGTGCCGCTGTCTGAAGGTTGGGAAGTCTCCGAGGTTGGCTGAGAAGAGTGGTTGGTGTCCTTGAAGGCTAATATTGAATATTTTAAGTCCTCTCCAGCCTGCAAGAGACCATAGTTTGGTGTCAGAACTTAGTAGGGTTCTTAGTCGAATCCCTGTAAAACTTAGTAGAATCCCTGCCCATTGTGGGGAGGTGATGCTTTTCTTACCCACAAAAAGGAGTAGAAGAGAAGCAACACCCACTTCAACAATATACCAAAATATACCTCTCATCAAGTGGTACACTCAATACAGTGGTATCTCGTTTTATGAGCATAATTCGTTCCAGAAGCATGCTCCTCATCCAAAATGCTTGTACATCAAAGCTAATTTTCCATCAGGAAAAATGGAAACTCAGACGCGCTTAGAGAGGTATGGATATGGACAACCACAAAATGCTATATGCTGGGAGGCACCTGGATGCAGGAGTCATATGTGCTCCCTGAGGCATCTGGTGTGATGCTGTGTGATACAGGACTAGATGGGCCTTTGGCCTGATCCATTCAAAGCTCTTCTTATGTTCTTAATCTGCACCCCGTACGCAGGTACGCCCCACTGATTATAATATGGCTAACTTTAGAGCCAGAGTGCAAGGCTACGTCTTTCAGGCTCCTTTCCATTATATAGGAAAGAACCCTACTGACTGTAATAGGCTTACTTCAGAGTAGACATGCATAGGCTGGTCTCTCAGAAGAGGCTGAGCAAATGCTGGAGGATCACCAAAACTGGCCGCATCCCAGCCAGGACTATTTTTTTGCTTGTTTCTCAAGACATTGCTCCGATGTCGTTTTATTTCAAGTGTTCTTGTGGGGGAGGACAGAATTCTTATTAAAAATATACTAACTTGAACTTCTAAAATTTTGCTTATCTATCTTTTCTTATCTATCTTTCTTATCTTATCTAACCATCAGTAGTTACTAATCACAACTACTGGTCTTTGGGACAAAAAGCAAAATACTGTCTCCCCCCCACCTAGGGGTACTGCAGACTCGGCCATCTCCACTGTCCAATTTTCTTCCCTCTTAGTTGTATCATATACCGACTCCAAGTGTTTCCAGAGTGTCAGCTTCAATGCAGAGGAAGTTCCCCAAGCCTTCAAAGAAAAATACTATATTTACTTGAATCTAATGCTCCCACTTTTCAGCCGAATTCAGTTTCTAGAATCAGGGTGTACATTAGATTTGATGGTTAATTAGATTTGAGTAAATGTGTTATTATAATTATAGGGTGGTATCATGTGGAATTATAATTATAATATATAAATGTGGTATATCGTATATACTCGTGTATAAGCCGACCCGCGTATAAGCCGAGGCATCTAATTTTACCACAAATACTGGGAAAACTTATTGACCCGAGTATAAACCGAGGGTGGGAAATGCAGCAACATCAGGAAAGTGTGGCTGGCCTTCTAGGCTCAGGGCCCAATCCTGGGCATGTCTACTCAGAAGTAAGGCCCACAAAGAAGTACCTGAGTCTGAGGAGGGGCTTGGCTGCAGTGGGCTCCATGTCTTCAGTGGGTTCCATGTCTTGCTGCCGCGTGCCTCCTCTGCAGCCCGGAGAGCCAGCGCCAGCAGCTGGAGAGGCTGCAGAGCCTCTGAGGGCGTGTGCTGGAGATTGCACCCGCCATTTTTCTTAATTATTTACTGACTCGCGTATAAGCCGGGGTGGGTTTTGGGGCTCATTTTTTGGGCCCAAAAAACTAGGCTTATACGCGAGTATATATGGTAATTATAATTTAAAGGGATTATAAATATAGGGTGTGCATTAGATTCGACAATGCATTAGATTCAAGTAAATACCATATCAGCCACTGTACTTTCCATGGTTCAAAGAGTTATGCTTTCCATTGAATCTGCTCACCTGCTCAATGTTTATCTGCTTGGGATAGTTCCTGAACCCCTGCGATAGATACGCGGCGCAGTATTCTGGCCCTGGGGAGAGAAACAGGAATCAAAACCGAATTTAAAAATGTTGAGAAAATATTTTGGAAGAAGTTAAGAGAAAATGGTTACTTTAGAGTAAAGGATGTATATAATTCTCAGAGGACTTTGATCCCGGTACAAGAACTATTACAGACAGTTGGAGGACAATATTGGTTAAGGATTATGGCTCTATATAACATTCTGAAACAGAGGAACTATAGTGGAATATTAAATAAGGATGATACATTTTTTGAAAAAAAATATACAGTATTAAGGATGATAATAAGAAAGGTATTGCAAGGAAGTTATATAACTTAATGAATAAGGATAAAGATTATATGTCTGGGACAATACAAACCAAGTGGGAAAGAGAGGTGGAATTGTCAGCACAGGAGATAGAAAGGTTAATGGAAGGAATTGTGGAGATGAAATTGGAAAAATTCAGAGAACTTGAGTTGAAATTAATATTAAAATGGTATAGGACACCACCTCAGTTATCCTATATGATTAAGGGAATGAACCCAACTTGTTGGCATTGTAAAAAGGAAAAGGGATATTATCGACATCTTTGGTGCAAATGTCCTAAGGCAAATCAATTTTGGAAGTTAATTTTGGAAAAGGTGGAAGATTTATGTAATATTATCCAAAAGCGTACCCGCGTTGCGGGTGTAACATTTTCCCCCATGATACAGAAACACCCCATGTGCCACTTCCCTCATGCGCATCATCCCCCATGCGCATCATCCCCCCATGTGCAACGTCCCCTCACGCGCAACTTTCCCCCATGCTCATCATCCGCTGATGCGCAACTTTCCCCCATGCGCAACTTTCCCCCATGTGCAACTTTCCCCATGTGCATAATCCCCCCATGCGCATCATCCCCCATGTGCAACTTTCCCCCACGAGCAACTTTTCCCCACACGCAACTTTCCCCCATGTGCAAGTTTCCCCCATGCGCATCATGACCCCATACGCATCATTTCCCAATGCGCATCATGTCCCAATGCGCATCATGTCCCCATGCGCAATTTTCCCCCGTACTCAACTTCCCCCCATGCGCAACCTCCACCCATGCGCAACTTCAGTCCCCCATGTGAAACTTCCTCCATGCACAACTTCCCGCATGCACAACTTCCCCCCATGTGCATCATCCTCCCATGCGCAACTTTCCTCCATGCGCAACTTCCCCCCATGCGCAGCATCCTTGCCAGTGCAACCTCTTCCTCCGAAAAACATCCCCCAGTTCACCAGGCATTGAGCACCAAATGGGCTGGATGTTGTTCAGTCTCCCATGTTAAGTATAGGACAGAAACACGTTGCCCCCTTTTCAGCCCCTGAAGGGTTAATTTCTCCAGATGGTTCTTGGTGGGAGTTCAGGTGACAGAAGGAACTCCCAGAATTCCATGCTTCAGGCCCAGCAGTTGGGGCGGAATGTTGCTGAGTCAGCAATTCTCAATGCGAAGTATAGGGAGGAAAACACGTTGCGCCCCTTTTCACTCCCTTCCCGTTGGAATTTCCGAAAACCGGTTCTTAGTGCACCCCTCCGTCACGGAAGGAACACCCACCCCAAATTTCACGCTTCTAGGTCTAGCGGTTTTGGCAGGGCGGTGATGAGTCAGTGAGTCAGTCAGTCAGTCAGTCAGTGACTTTTCTCTTATATATATATATATATATAGATTGAGATGACTGGGAAAATTCTATTTATGGGAATATTGGGAAACAATAAAGTAAAGAAACCTGAACAGAATTTATTTAAAGTTATGATTTTAGCTGCACTGGCAGTCATAGCAAATGGGTGGAAGGATGCTTCAAAATGGACTCTGGAAAGAAAGAATTTGTATTTATATGAATTGATACAACAGATATATTGTTAATATTGAGACAGGATAAGACATGGGAGGAAAATAAATTAGAGATAAGAAAGAAATGGTTGAGATATATAGAATGGGTAAGAGAAGGGGGGCCCAAAATGTTATTTTTGTTAAAATCCAAAAGGTGTGCTTATGGCTGAAGTTATAAAATTAAATGGTTGCTTTTTTTCTTTAAGGGGGGGTGGGATTATACAGGGGAAAAAATGAATGATGGTGTAAATATAAGAGAAAACTATGTGTAAATATATAATGCATCAATAAAAATACATAAAAAAACAAGAAATCGAAACCTCCAGGAATGAGACAACACTGAACCATAAGACTAAGCAAAGGGGAAACCAAACCAAGCCAAAAGAGGGAAGCCAAACCAAGAAAGGGACAGGAAGTTCTTGGAGAAGTTTCAGAGAAATCTCAAGGAGACCTTCATACCCGAAGGAAGTCTTGGTTATGAAATACAGCAGACCTGCAACGAGTGCTGCTCCAGCCACACAACCTACAACAACTCCAGCAATGGCACCAGGAGACATGCCTGGAAGAGAGGAAAGAAGAGCCCTGTGAGGTTTGGGGAGCCAGTCATCACCCCAGGTCTCAACACCTGAGCACAATAACTAAGATCCACACCCAGTAAGTTCTACCCTCCTGAACCACCAGCCGTGGTTACCACTTGTTTCCAGCCTTTTCTAGTTGTAAAATATTTAGACAGAAGTGTATTTGGTTGTCCACAATACTCCATCCAGGTTCCAATGTGGCACAGACAGGTAGACCTGAGCTTGCCCAGTAGAACTAGTAGTACACCTGGGTTTCCTGGCTGTTACCATCCTCCCTGCTCTGTTCCATCCCCTTCCATCCTCCATTGGGAAGGAGCCCAAATGAAACTTTATACCCCCTGATCAAATTCCTATCAGGTCCTGCCTCTGGCAGAACCCAACTTGGTACAAGTTGGAGCAGCAAACATTGGAAGAGCTTTTAATGGGGTGGTTTCCATTAGGATCTCACTTTTTTTCAACATCACATAGCTGGTTTTTTCATCAGTGTGGTTGTTGAAGGGGTTGGTAGCCTTGCAGGTGTAAGCTCCTGTGTCCTCCCTCTTTTTTATCTTGACCTTCAAGATGCTCTCAGTAGCCGACTGCTTGATACCATTGAAAAACCATTGAAGCCTCGCTACAGGGATGGAGTCTACAAGGCATTCCACTACCAGGTAAGAATTTAAGCGCTTGTGTGTAGTTCCTTCAGGGTTCAGTTTAATCTCAGGCCCATCTAGAAAGAAAAGGACATAGAATGAGGGCAGAGGAAGCAGCAGTGCCCCAGCCAGCACACTCAACACACACACCTAAAGCCTCCGGCTCAACCCTTAGTTCTGGGACTACAATTCACCCCTTGTAACTGTATATGATGAGTGATCACATTTTCTTCTCCAGTATTTCCTACACCAGTATTTCTTTCCTCCTTATATAGGACAAGATTCACTTACACACTATGTCAAGTGATGTGTATAATGCTGACTTTTTGTGTCATATGTGTGTGTAGATAGACACACAGATATGTAGGTACGTATATAGATACTGAATTTATCTATATCTGGGGCTTACTTTTGAGTAGACATGGTTAGGATTGTGCTCAGTCTCCAAAATCAGGGTGCACATTACTTTTGATGGTTAATTAGATAAGACTAAATGTGGTACTTTGATTATAAGTAGAGAGCGCGTATTAGATTCAAATGCACATTAGATTTGAGTTCAGTATATACAGAAACAAGGGGTTAGCATGCAGAGGGTGCAAGTTCTGCTGGAGCTTTGCCAACTCTGACTCCCAGCATCTCACATTTTTGAATGCAATGCCACTAATACCCTCTCTAACACACACATGCATGTGCACACACACACACACGTAAGGCAGGGGGAAAAGAAGTCACCAACAGCACATTTAGGCTGGGATCAGATTACTTACATGTTACAAGTATTAGAACAGGGTTGCTCTCGTTCAAGCTTATCAAGTTCTTAACTATGCATTTGTATTTCCCTATATGGCTTCTGGCAACATGAGGAAGAGTGAGGGTTCGATTCCGATTCGAAAGCACTCCCACAGTGGGTGGGAGAGGTTCACCATTCATGGACCAGAAGACATAGACATCGGACTGATTGGAAGTGCGGCACATCAAGGTGATGTTGGAGTTTTCTGGCACCATGCCGCTTGCAGGAGAAGTCTCAATGACTGGGATGGTCAGGTTTTCTAAACAGAAAATAGAAAGAGGGTCAAGCCTTGCAGGTCATCACAGCTTCTGAATCCGGGTATAGGGTCCCAGATGTAGAAATACAGGCTTTATATTACATATTAAGATATAGAACATCTATATCTTTGATGTTTGGGGTATTGACACTAGAATACCCCAAAAGGTTATTATGCAATTTGGAGGCAAAACTGTAAATTGAAGTAGCAAAAACGAGCAGTCTGTGAATTTCTCTAGCCCACCCCAAGGAATCCTACACAGCTGTCTCCTTGGTGGCAAATGAAATTCTGGGTTTTATAAGTAACTAGCGAAAGGCGTACCCGCATTGCGGGAGTAAAATTCCCCCGTATGCCATCCCCCCATATGCATCAACCCCCCATGGATAACTTCCCCATGCGCAACTTTCCCCCCATGCGCAACTTTCCCCCCATGCACAACTTTCCCCCATGCGCAACTTTCCCCCCATTCGCAACTTTCCTCCATGCACAATTTTCCTCCCATTTGCAACTTCCCCCCTGTGCAACTTTCCTACATGCGCAACTTTCCCTCATGCGCAATTTCCCCTCATGCGCAGCATCCTCGCCAGCACAACCTCTTCCTCTGAACAACATCCCCCAATGCTCCAGGGTCTGAGCACCAAATTGGCTGGATGTTGTTCAGTCTCCCATGTTAAGTATAGGACAGAAACACGTTGCCCCTTTTTCAGCCCCTGAAGGGTTAAATGTCTCCAGATGGTTCTTGGAGGGTGTTCAGGTGACAGAAGGAACTCCCAGAATTCCATGCTTCAGGCCCAGCAGTTGGGGCAGAATTTTGCTGAGTCAGCAATTCTCAATGCAAAGTATAGGGAGGAAAACGCGTTGCGCCCCTTTTCACCCCCTTCCGGTTGGAATTTCCAAAAACTGGTTCTTAGTGCACCCCTCCCTCACGGAAGGAACACCCACCCCAAATTTCACGCTTCTAGGCCCACTGGTTTTGGCAGGGCAGTGATGAGTCAGTGACTTTTCTCTTTTATATATATAGATTTCATTTTGCTACTAAGTCTATTCCTTGTAGTTGACTGGAACAGTTTTGTTTCCAGTTTATTATTAAATTAATTATTATTAAACAGCTGGTTTTATTACATTTCTATCAACTCATAGATAACTTTCCCATAACTAGGTATATGTTTGATATAGGGAAGGAAGGAAATTATAGAGAATCTTGTGATGCTTTAAATTAATATCCTGAAATGCAAGCTTAGCAATGGATTTTGTTCTCTGCCAAGTTGATTCCAGTTCTCTTTTGGACAGCCAGTTTCAACCCACGTGTTTCAACTGGTGTGCCGCATGTGGTCCACAGATGTGCCACAGAAAATTGGGGAAGCTCTTTAATAGAAGGGCCAATGGGGGTGTGATCCTCCCATTGGCAATGTGGTATGCCTTATCCATTGCCAAGAATTGAATGTTGTGTCTTGATCCAATTTTGGTGCCTTGTCTGCATGCCTTGATGTGAAAACGGTGACAATCACTGCTTTACAAATGAATGTAAAGAGTTCCTGACATTTGCTCTTGCCCCATTCATGCCCCACCTGTGAGTTTCACAGACATTGGAAGTGGAGTGCTGGATGAGATGATCTCTAGGATGGGGTTAGCAGAACTCCCCTGACTGCTTTTACAACCAGCTCATTTGTGTGTTGTGTCCCCTGAACCAGATCTGACAATCTCTCTCTCATTCTGCCATCCTTAATGGTGCGCAAAGTCCATCACCCGAGATGAGTATCTCATCTAACATCTTATGGAGCACCTTCCCATATCTTACCACATTAGAGGTGTTATTGAATCGCAGTGGCAGAGCTACTACTTAGTTACCATATACCCGTTCAGTACACTTTGGAAAGCCCTGCAATGCAACCCAAATATGCACAGAGCAATCTCACAACTACTGCAGCATGTAGACACATTCACTCCACCCCAAACTCAACTTATGATTTGGACTGTGTGGATCGGCCTTGATTTGACCCTTTTGATGTGATGCAAAGAACTTAACATCTGCCTGGAAAGTGTGATCTCAATTATCCCTTGGAGTGTTGTTTGACAATTTAGGGATGGGGTTAAGTGATCAGAAGATTATCTCATTGCAGCAGATTCAAAGTTTTCTCCTCCAAGGGGATCACAAGGTTTGGAAATTGCATCAGAGATGAGTCATTGATACCTACAAATCCATGCCTGTTTTAAGAACATAAGAAAAGCCCTGCGCATCAGGCCAAAGGCCCCTCTAGTCCAGCTTCCTGATCTCACAGTGACCCACCAGATGACTCTGAGAGCAAACAAGACCACAAGATGCATCTCATTTCCATTCCTTTGCACCTGGCATTGAGACATGGTCTACTTCTACAACCAGAAGGTTGTGTATACCCATTATGGCTTGGAACTTGTCATGGACATTTCCTCCATTAATCTGTCCAATTCCCTTTTAAAGGCATCTAGGTCATGTGCCATCACAACCTCCTGTGTAAGGAGTTCCACAGATTAATATCAAAGGGCAGAATTCATTGGAGTACAACAACATAACCTTCTGTGTCTAAAAGGTAAAGACAAATCACTTCCAAATCACAACTCTGTGTCAGACTAAGACAGAAGAACAATAATCAATAGTTTTTCCTTCACTATATTATATCTCAACACAGGTTTGGGAATTGTGACCCTAGGTGAAGCCATGGCTCACTCTCTTGCATCTAAATTAATACAGTACTCTAATGCAGGGGTCTCCAAATCCCGGCCCTGGGGCCAGATGCAGCCCCCAGCAAGCCTCAAGATCCCTCTACCCAGCACCTGGGCAAGCCCTGAAATCCACTCCAATACATTCTTATATACAAATTGATGTACCCTATACACTCGTGTATAAGTCCCTCAGGTTATATGTGGGGCAAGCAGCCAGCTTGTCAACCAGGATTTCCCTGGCAGGAACAGGTCTCTTTACTTTCTTCCTCGATCCCTCCTCCTCTCCCTTCCACTAATCACTTTATTAACCATGTGCAAGGACCACCATTTAGACAGGTTCCCATTAAGAGCATAAATTCCCCCAGCCTAAATAAGTAGGTGTCTTAGCTGTATACTTTACAGTGAGGGTGAGAAACAATTTCTTGGAAATTGCCTTGCAGGAGGCTATTAAGGCAGCCTTTCTCTGCTAAACATCTTATTTTGGTTACTGACCTTATTTCTAGCAAGTTTTCAGAAGTTATTTCCTTGTGCAGTTTGCAAAGCAGGATGGGTTTCTCATATGCAAATGAGGCAGCCTCTCTGGGGATGGTATTTTGGTGGGTATTTTGGGTCAGGCACTTTCATAGACAGCTTTACAAAGGGATCCTTGGGCAGGAATAGAGAAACGTAAGCTGCTGAGAAAGTTCTGTAGGTGAGTAGGAGTGTAGGTGAGTGTTGTGAGGATCTGTCCTCCAGGGCTTTTGGTGGGGGCCATTCCTGCCTGCCTGCCTCCCAGGGGTGCCTTTGCAGCCCAGTACTAGGCATGGAGAACTACTCAGTACTACCCAGTATTACTCAGGAGTAAGCCTCACTGTATAGTAGAGGACTGCAGCCTGTGGCCACAATCTTAGCCACACTTTCCTAGGAGCAATTCCCATTGACCATCATGGGATTTCCTTCTGAGTAGTGTAATATTAGGATTTGAGGCTACTTTCCCATCCACACTCTCCTGAGAGTAAGCCCACTGACTATAATGGGACTTACTTCTGAGGAGATCGGCAGAGGCTTGGATCTCTTCCTCCAGCCCTTTTCCTCCAGTCCTGTCTACTTTTCCCGAGAGTAAGCCCACTGACTATAATGGGACTAACTTCTGAGTAGACATGGTTAGGACTGGGCTCTGAGGCATCCTTCTGTGTCAGAAGTAAGTCTCATTCTAGTCAGTGGGGCTTACTCCCAGGTAAGTGTGGATAGGATTGCAGCCTCAGGACACACTCCACCTGAAGCACAACAAAGCATAATGCATAGGAATAAATTACACTGAACTCAGGGGCTTAATACTGATTAATACTGATTAATACTGATCATACGTGATACAATTTTTTGGGGTAAACTAAGGGTTGAAATGGTCATTAGACCATAGAAAACCTGTTGTTAAAATATCTGAAGCCTACCACTGGGCAGCATGCAGCCTTCTCATAAATTTTATTTTTTCCCAGGATCACATTTTCCCCAGGACATGTCCTCTTTTTACTCTTGTGCCTGGGAAAAAATCTTTACATTTACTGGTAACCTACTGATGCCTCAGTAAATGTTATTTTATTCGTATCTATTTTTACGGTATTTTGAAATGTACCAGTAGCTGCTGCATTTCCCACCCTAGGCTTATACGCGAGTCAACAAGTTTTCCCAGTTTTTTGCGGTAAAATTAGGTGCCTCGACTTATACGCGGGTCGGCTTGTGCACGAGTATATACGATAAATTAATTCAAATTTGAAAAGTAAAATAGTTTTTTTGATCCCTGACACAGTGTCCGAGAGATGATGGGCACAATCCAGAGTAACTATGGAAGCATGTAAGAGACATTACATGCACCCGTAGTTACTTCATCACCTAGTGAAAACCTATGGAAAATTCATATTAAAATCCAGAGTAACTTGTTCTTACTCTGGAGCAAGGACTCCCCGTAGTTACTCTGGATTTCACCCGATGTGGCCTTCCTGCCAAAATGGAGATCCCTGCTTAAAGAACGTATCTAAATTTAAGCTTAGGAATTAATTCATTCACTATCCAGTCAAACCAGTTTGTTGTTTTTTTGGGAATGAATCTAAGGAGATCATGAAACTTTCAGCTCCATGGACCCCAATACCCCAAAATGGTACCCAGCGCCAGCAGGAGTGAACCCATGTTATTTCAAATTTGCCTGCAATCCTGAGCAACTCCAGGTTCTGTGCTACAGTCACGAATGTGAACCTGAGTTCCCAGAAGGAAACAATGAATTAATGGAAGGAAATTTTAAATATCCATTTCAAATATCCAGACAAGCTGGAAAAAGTGTGTAAAGGGGGAGGCAAGAACCAAGTGGAGGCTGATCACTAAGAACATCCTGGAATATCCTGGATTATCTTTATTCCAGATAGCTGGAATATCCTGGAACATAATCCTGATTTGGAGAGCCATGCATGTCTCTGTGGATTGGGAAACTGAGGCTGCTATTCAGGACTCATTGGAAGAAAACAAATCATTTGCAGTGAGGCTCACTAGATATTTTGGGGAAATATTCTGGACTTTTCATCTGGATGCTCAACAAGAGACAACAATCTTGGATACATAAAACAATCAAGATAGCAGGAGTGAATCATACCTGAGACAACGAGGGAAGCAGTCCCTAGAGCATTTAGCCCAGGTGCAACTGCATTCAGTGTATACTTCCCGGTGTGTATAGATGATACATGCCTAATGTGCAGGGAGCAGTCAGGGCCTACAGTCTCCTGGTTAGTAAAGGCAGGTCCACCATTTTGCGCAGACATTTTTGGGAAATAGGTTACAATCCGATCTTCTTGGAAAGTTTTCTCTCCTCGGTACCAGATGCAGGTAATGGCTACTTGCACACTGCTTTTGGAGGTTAAGGTGACATTCTGTCCTTCTCTTGGATGTTCTGGTTGCACCTGAATCTCAATCTTACTCAAGATTACTTGGCCTTCAGTCAGGAGGAAGCAAGAACTCAAGATGGAGGCTGCGGAGTAGGAGGAAACACAATGAAGGGTATTCAGTTCAGGCATAAACCACTACACCCAAAGCAATTAGCAAGAGTTTCCAACACTCCTGGTTCTACTCAGGCGGATCTCCAGTTGATAAGTTAATACCAAAAGCTCTTTCACGCTTTGGAAGAATTTAGTCAGTAATGAGGCTATCCCTGCATTTCTAAATCTATGGTGGCTGTGGTGGTGCAAGTAGTAAAGACAACTGTTAACCACTTAACCCTGTTAACCATCAGGGTCAGGGTTTAAGATCCGGGTCCTACAAGACAGAGGGAGCTCCCATCCGTATCATATCTCCTGCCAACCCGGCAGTTCAAAAGCATGCAAATGCAAGTAGATAAATAGGTACCACTTTGGAGTGAAGGTAATAGCGTTCCTGGCGCATGTGAGCCACATGTTGGACAACGCTGGCTCTTTGGCTCTTGAAATGGGGATGAGCGCCACACACTACAGTCGGTCATGATAAGCAGTATAACCTTTAGCTTTAAGACTATGATGTTGTAATCAAACTGCGGCTGCAATCCTAACCACACTTTCCTTGGGAGTAAGTACTATTTGAACACAACGGGAATTACTTTTGAGTAGACTAGCTTAGGATTGCACTGAGAATCTATTACAGCAGGACAAACCAACCGAGAACCCAACCTTATGCATGTCTACTTAGAAGTAAGTACTCACTGTGCTTTCCCACACTATTTCTTGTAATGGTACAATCTCCGAAAAGGGCTGATGAACCCCTTAACAGGTTGCAGAATTTCACAACCATCCTGCAACCAGCCCCCAAATCCTATGGATCTGAGTAGATTCCTCATGTGTTTGGGGAATTTTTCTATTGGAATAACTTGCAGTACTGCAGCTATCCTGATCCAGGCATGCCGTGCCACATGACTAAGACTGCAATCATATCCACACTTTCCTGGGAGTAAGTTCCACTGAACACATTAGGACTTTTAATCCTTTTTTACTTATTTTTAAATCCTAGACATGCCTAGGATTGTGCCGTGGATCTCTTTCTTGGCCCTTCCAATCTTCTGGAAAGGTATTTTTAATGAAGAGGAGTTCTGCATCCATCTTTGACTAGGGTTGCCATATGCCCCGGAAAACAGAGAGAATCTTGATTTTGGGGGATGGGGTTCACATACTGGCAAATGGGACACAGGATCCTGTCCCAGTTTTATGGAAGAGAATTATGGCAACCCTAGATAAAGTGATAGTTTGAAGCAGAGGTTAGGAAGATGGCAAACTGCTAGAGCAGCATTCCTCAAAGTGGGGGTCGGGAGTCGGGACCCCTTTGGGGGTCGCCTGGAGCTTTCCTGGTGGTCGCCTAAAGACTCCTGGTGCAGGGGGCCAGGAGGGAAGACCTGGCAGAAATGCTGGAGCCGCTGCGGCTGGAAGAAGCCGCTGAGAAGCAGCTCAGAAGGAGCTTCTGAGCAGCTGTGAGAGGATGTGGAGCCTTGGGGGCGGGGAGGATTGCAGCCTTAGAGCCCAGTTCTATGCATGTCTACTCAGAAATCAGTCCCATGGTAGTGAATGGGACTTACTCCCAAGAAAAAGTGGCTGGCTCTGCTGCCTGAGATCCCAATCCTATGGAGATCTCCTCTCACCCAGCTACTTACCTTTCCATTCCTCCATTTCTTTCTTTCTTTCTTTCTTTCTTTCTTTCTTTCTTTCTTTCTTTCTTTCTTTCTTTCTTTACCAGTCACCCTCTCTTATCTATCTATCTATCTATCTATCTATCTATCTATCTATCTATCTATCTATCTATCTATCTATCTATCTATCTATCTATCTATCTATCTATCTAGCAAAATTACAGTTATGAAGTAGCAACGAAAATAATTTTATGGTTGGGGGTCCCCACAACATGAGGAACTGTATTAAGGGGTCACGGCATTAGGAAGTTTGAGAACCACTGTGCTAGAGTCATCACCCTTTATCAAGAGATCAGGACAGGGTGACCATATGTTAGAATCACTAGAAGAGGACAAGGCCCCCCCTCAAAAAACCAGAAGTCCCAAGAAAAATGTTGGACACACACAAATTTTGCCTTCATGCGGATAAAACTATTACATCGAGTTTATGAATTACAAGAAGGCTCCACGCTTCCTGCTCATAAGGAAAAGGAAGACAATCCAGATTTTTTCCAGGACCCAAGGCTAAAAAGAGGACATGTCCAGGAAAGAGAGGAGAGATGGTCACCCTGTTCCAGGCAGGGTCTCTCCATTCTCTCCACCTCCTCCTGGACCCCAAAGTGGCACCAACCCTTTGCTTGGCATCCCTACCCCAAGGGAGGAAGGGGTCCCCAAAGGAAGGAGGAGACTCCCCTATCCAGCCCCCCCATCTCCTGTGGTCCTTCTCACCTGCCAGCAGTGCCATCCTCCAGAGGCTCCTGCAGCCCTCCTTCTTCTTCCCCATCCCCTTCCGCACGGCTGGGCTCTCTCCTCCTGGTCCTGCTGCTCCTCCTCAGCCTGCTGCAGGCAGCTCTTGCCCGAGAGACCTGTCCAGTTGGCAGCTGGAAGCATCAGACTTACCACCCCCTGCCCAAGGCATCCCTTGCCCTGCTAGGCACTGCCACCTCTGGTCCAGCACTCTGGTCCTGATCCAGCAGTACATACCAGCGTATTTCAGTAAATAACTGTAATTTCCAATCCAGGCTGTACTTGCAGGGGAATTTTCAGACGATGAATAATTCTTCTTTACAAGGCTCTTTCACTCAAAAGAGGATTTTAGCAGGAATAGGAACTGGCACCACAGCCACACCGGAGTCACGCCTTGTGTCTCTGCCCCATGACTCGACTCTTGCGCTAGTGATAGTGTGTGGCTTGTGGTGATTTACTGTATTGAATCAAATGTGCCATCAGTTCTAATGCTCACCATATACAGTGGTGCCTCCCGTAACAAATTTAATTCGTTTCGGAGGAATGTTTGTTACGTGAAACGTTCTTTACGTGAAGCAGATTTTCTCATAGGAAATAATGGAAACTCAGACGATTGGTTCCACAATCCAAAAAATATTCATATAAAATATGACCTGGATGTAAAAATGATGACAAAACACTGAAATTGAATTCAAAAGATGCATTCAGTGTGCATGATCCTATGACGTCTTCTTAGGCTGCAATCCTAAAGACACTTTCCTGGGAGTAAGACCCATTTAACACAATGGGGCTTACTTCTGGGTAGACATAGTTAGGAGGCAGCAATCCAAGACACTTTCTTCTGCAATCCAATCCACTTTCCAAGTGTCTCCCCACTTTCTCCTTCTCTTCAACCTCTGCCTCTCTCTCTCCTGCTCCTTTCTGGCTACTCTGAGCTGCTTCCCTCTTCTCCACTGCTCTTCTCTCCCTCTGCCCAGCAGATGCCCGGCCACAGGAGGAACAGCGCAGAAGTGTTGCTTTCGCTATGGGCAGGCACACTAGGCAGTCCTGGCGCTTTTTAAAATGGCTGCCAGGTGGCGCGTGTGCCCCAACTACCAATGAGTGTGTTTGTTACATGAAGCAGAATCCTAGAGAAATTTTTGTTTGTTATGTGGAAAATACTTTACATGAGACTTTTTTATGTGAGGAGTGACTGTATTATAATCAAATACCCTATTTACTTGAGTGTAATTATCCATCAAATCCAACACATCCCCCGATTTTGGAGACTAAGGGCAAAATCCAGAGTAACTACAGGGAGTCTTTGCTCTGGTGTAAGAACAATTTACTCTGGAATGCAATATGAATTTCCCATAGGTTTTCACTGGTGGTGCAGTAACGACAGGTGCACGTAATGTCTCTTGCGTGCTCCCGTAGTTACTCTGGATTGTAGGGTAAATTCGGCTAAAAAAGATGAGCGTTAGATTTGAATAATACAGTCCTTCTCCAAATTCCCCAGTCACTGGACTTGAGTCAGGGTCTTTTGCGAAATGGGGCAGCCGAGGTCAGGCATGGTTGGGCATGGGCCAGAAGGGATCAGGCACAGTGGGAGAGGGTGGGACAGACTACATGAAAGAGGGGGCAAAAGTGGTAAGCTGGAAGAGTCGTGGTTCTGCTGCTACAAGAGCTTTGTGGGGTTTGATGCTCCCTCTTACCTGCTAGGAACAACAGTTGCCAGCTCATCTTCCTCTTCCTCATTGCAGAGCTTGGCTCCATGAATGCTTGGCTCCTTCCCATGTCTTCTGCCTGTCACTTTGCAGACTGCCTGGGCATAAGACAACCATTGGGGTGGGTATTAAGGAAGAACAACCAGCCCAGCCACTTTGTTGGGAATGGTGAACACGTCTAGTGACGGATTTGCAGAGACATTCTGCATATGCTCCAAGGCACTCTTCTTTAGGAGTACATCATCCAGCCCAAAACCTGGTCTGATTCTTGGGCTGGAGTCTTGGCACCAGACAGATGGACAAAAGGGATGAGGGTGGGACAATAATTGGCAGCCCCAGTGGCTATACCGCAGCCATGGTCTTCATGCAAGGAGGCTGTGCTAGAGTGTTAACAGGAGCTGGCCCCTTTGCAAGGGGACCACATTGTGACACGGTTGTGACACCTTCAGGCAAGGGGTTTCAAAGGGTTTCCCACACACTTCATGAGAGGGCTACGAGTGAGCAACCGGTGATGACCCTGGACTCTTGTAGGTTGTGCAAGTCCTAAGAGATAGCAGGACATCACATCTATATATAAAAATGAAATGCTCACGCACTGACTTATCAACGCCCAGTCAAAACGGCTGGGTCAAGAAGTATGAAATTTGGGGAGGGTGTTCATTCCATGACAGAGGCACCCACTAATGACCGGTTTTTGGAAATTCCAAGGAGAAGGGGTGAAAAGGGGTGCAATACTTTTTCCTTCCTATACTTTACATTGGAGGACTGCCCAGCTGAACTTTTCTGCGTGTTTCGGGGCCTACTCCATCTGGCCCCTCCTACTGATAGGGGGGAACACACAGAATCTCGCTGTGGCACATTCACCCAACACTTGGTGAACAAGGTCGTTCAGCTCCGGCATGACTTAGACGCCACTGAAGCATCATCCAGCGATGTCCCTGGGGCACCTGCCAAACCCATTTTGTGGGATTCTTTGCGGCTTGTAGAACCTGAGGGTGTGGACAGGATTCTCTGGAGTGTGAGACGCTCTTCTTGCCCAGGTTAGCTAATTAGATTAATTAGACTGCCCAGGTTAGCTAATTAGATCAGCCTGGGGTGGTCTGGCCGAATGGACATGGAGGATAGTGATCTCTGAGGGAGGGGGTGCTACCTCCTGCATTGAAGCGGGTGGTGGTCCACCCCCTCCTGAAGAAACCCTTCCTTGTTCCTAATAAACAATCATCATTAGTTTCAAACATCCCATTCCTGGGCAAAGTCATGTGTGGTGCGACTCAGCTTCAGAGGGTCCTGGATGAAACTGGTTATCTGGATCTTTTTCAATCTGGTTTCAGGCCGGGGTTTGGGATGGAGACTGCCTCAATCGCCTTGGTTGATGTCCTATGCCAGGGAATGGACAGCGGGAGTTCATCCCTCTTGGTCCTGCTGGATCTCTCAGCAGCCTTCAACACCATCGACCATAGTGTCCTTCTGGATTGGCTGCTGGGTTCGGGATTGGAGGCACTGTTTTGCTGTGGTTCCGCTCCTTCCTGGCTGACAGATCCCAGAATGTGGTTCTGGGGGATGCTTGCTCGCCATCCTGGCCTCTATTCTATCCCCCTTTCTATTTATCATCTGCATGAAGCCGCTGGGAGAGGTCGTCCGGAGGCTTGGAGTGAGATGTCATCAGTATGCTGATGACACACAGCTCTATCTCTCCTTTCCTCCTGAGTCCAAGGAGGCGGTTGAAGTCCTGAATCGTTGTCTGGAGGCAATGGGGGGCTGGATGAGGGTGAACAAGCTGAGATTAAATCCTGATAAGACAGAGGTTCTCCTGGTCCGAAGTTATCGACCTGCGTATTTGAACATCGTCCTGCTCTGGGTGGGGTTGCACTCCCTCTGAAGAAGCAGGTCTGCAGCTTGGGGGTTCTCCTGGATTCGCAGCTACTCCTGGAGTCCCGGGTGTCAGCTGTGGCCAGGGGAGCCTTTGCTCAGCTTCGGCTGATCTGCCACCTGAGTCATTCAGATCTGGCCATGGTACCCCATGCTCTAGAAACATTGAGACTGGACTATTTAACGTGCTGTATGTGGGGCTGCCTCTGAAGATGGTCCAGAAACTCCAACTAGTACAACTAGAATGCAGCGGCTCATGTGGTTGCTGGGGCTCGTCAGCTCAACTCATTCGGGCCACTGCTTCAGCAGCTACACTGGCTGCCCATTTGTTCATATGGGGGTGCATATGGGGTGCACTTGGGATGTTGGTGCGCAAGGGAGGGTATTGTGCATGGGAGGGCATTGCGCATGGGGGGTTGATGCACATGGGGAATGATACACAATGGGAGGATGTGCATATGAGGGCTTGGTGCGCATGGGAGATGAGACACAGGCTGAATTCAAAGTGCTGGTCCTGACCTTTAAACCCCTAAATGGCTCAGGTCCAGGGTACTTGAGGGACTGCCTTTTTCCATACAGTCCAACCCATCACCGAAGGTCAATCCGTCACCTACTGACTGTGCCACCATTGAGGGAGGTGAGAGGTGTGGCGGCCAGGAATAGGGCCTTCTTGGTGGTGACACCCCAGCTTTGGAACTCCTCTCTCTGGAACTTAGGAAAGCTCCCTCCCTACAGAGCTTCAGGTGGAGCCTAAAAACATTTTATTTTTAAAAGCTTTTAATTGAGGTAGTGGCTGGGGGGGGTATTGGTGTTTTTATCTACCGTATATATGTTGTTAATATTTTTAAATGGTTTTATTGAATGTTTTTAATAATTGTTTTTATCTGTTAGCCGCCTTGAGTCAGGCGTGGCCCAAGAAAGGCGGGATATAAATTCATTTAAAAAACAAACAAACACAAATAAATAAATAAGAGTCCCTAACTGAGGAACGCTCTGCCACAATCGCTGGACCGATAAGCATGCAATTCGGGGAGAGTGTTCCTTCTGTGACATCAACACCCACCATGAACCTATTTTTACAAATTAAACACCTAAATAGGGTGCAATGCATTTTCAGCCTTTACTTAACATTAAAGACTGACTGATCAACATGGCTATAACGCAGCCACGGTCCTCATGTAAGAGTGTTAACAGGAGCTGGCCCTTTTGCAAGGGGATCACACTGTGACAGCGTTGTGACACTTTCAGGCAAGGGGTTTCAAAGGGTTTCCCACACACATGATGAGAGGGCTACGAATGAGCAGCCAGTGATGACCCTGGTCTCTTGTAGGCTCTGCAAGTCCAAGAAGACAGCCCCTCATCACATACATACTATAGTTGATATTTCCTCAAAGGAAGTCAGAAGTCAACAGTAATCAAAACACTTGGGATGGACTGAGACGATGGACAAAATCTATAGCAGTTATGGGTCCTCGTAGTTACGTCACCCTCTACTGCAGTGTTTCTCAAAGTGGGGGTCGGGACCCCTTTTGGGGTTGCCTAGAGCTTTCCTCGGGGTCGCCTAAAGACCCCTGATGCAGGGGGCCAGGTCAGGCTTGCCCGACCTCTGGCTGTAGCTGCACGCGCACTGGGGCTGACTGACAGCCTCAGGGCCCAATCCTATGCATGCCTATCCTGAAATAAATCCCATTATAGTCAGAGGGGCCTTTACTCCCATGTAAATGTGGATAGGATTGCAGCCTCAGGGCCCAATCCTATGCATGCCTACTCTGAAATAAATCCCATTGTGTTCAATGTGTGCATAGAACACACATTTCAATTGTAACAATGAAAATTCATCCTACATATCGGATATTTACATTACGATTCATAACAGTAGCAAAATTACAGTTATAAAGTACAACAAAAATAATTTTATGGTTGGGGGTCCCTACAACATGAGGAACTTATAAAGGGGTCACAGCGTTAAGAAGATTGAGAACCACTGCTCTACTGTTATCTTATGGAAAATCATCTTAACTACTCCGAAGCAAGGGGCTGGCCCCTTTGCAATTTCACTTTAGGATATAGGATATATAATTTCACTTTATGATATAGGCCTATGGCTATCCAATCCCCAACATGGTCTGCTGAACATGGAAGAGGAGGAATCAACTGAGGGGCACTCCGACACCTGCAGCCCAAGGGGGAGAAAAACCAGAAGGGGGACAAGATGGGACAACTTGAAGGGACCCACCAAGACTGTTCTGTGTTCTTATATCTCAACAACCACCTTGAGAGGGACCTATCTAAAGCCAGCCAGTGATTTTAAAAAGCTGAGTCAGTCCTACCAACAAATAACTAGCAGTGCATCCTATGAAAGCTCAGAAGTGCCAAGTACCAAGCAAACCTGGGCCAAACCTCCCTTCTTTTTCCTGCCTCATGGGGTTGGTTTTGCCAGGCAGCCCCGAATCCAGTTCTCGTAGGGTTCATGCTGTTCCCACAAGGCTTCCTACTTTGGGGGAACTGATTTCCTGGGAATCAGGTGACAACAAAAAGGGTTTCATGCTGGGGCAGTAATTTTAAATCTTCGTTGAGTCTTTGTATACCTTACAGTCCCCTTGGGGTCTTCTTCTTGCATGCGCAGCGGTGAAATAATAAACACCAATGAACAAAAACTGTTCAAACAAACTGGTTCTGTATTTGAATCTTAAAACACACTTCTCTGGAACATCCAGGGCATTTAAGGCTTCTAAATTACACAAGGCCTAAAGGTCTTAACAGCACATAAACTGTCCTTACATAGAACAGACTGAAGCACATGTAGAGCCTGGGCAGACACCGAGCAGACCTGGAAGTCCTTGGAGCTGCCCTTATATAAGCTTCATCATTGCCCTTATATAAGCTCCATAAACATTGCCCTTATATAAGCTCCATCAACTGACCACCCTCAGCCAATCACTGCAACAAGTGAGTTGGCTTTGCACTACGTTCATGTTGTACAAAATTCCTATTGCATTTTCTCTGCAATTCCTAACAATCTTTTTCAACTCATGGCACGCTGATAAGGTGTTAAAAATGTTAAGGCACATCATATGTTTTTTACCATTGACAAGACACATCCTGCAGCTAATGGGAGCTCAAACACCCACTGGCCCTAAATGAACCTTCCCCAAAACCTCCATGGCACACCTGTAGACTATTCACAGCACACCAGGGTGCCAACACCACACAGGGTGAAAATCATTGTGCTGGAGGTTATTCCCTCTGAGATCTCAGACGGGGGGGGGGGGGAGTGGGTGGGTAGAAGAGAGGTACAGGAATAGTTCTGCATTAAACAAAGAGACAGCAAAAAGGTAGTTCACTGAGCCCTGATAATGTATTCTTGATTCAACTGTGCCTCTGTCTGAAGGTTGGGGGGTCTCCGAGGTTGGCCGAGAAGAGTGGTTGATGTCCTTGAAGGCTAATACAGAATATTTTAAGTCCTCTCCAGCCTGCAAGAGACCATAGTTTTTGGTGTCAGAACTTAGTATGGGTTGGAGACATTGGATGCTGCTTGTTGTGGGGATAACATGGGGGGTGACGCCTTTCTTACCCACAAAAAGGATTAGAAGAGAAGCAACATCCACTTTAACAATACACCACAATATATACACAATACAGTGGTACCTTGGTTTATGAGCATAATTTGTTCCAGAAGCATGCTCCTAATCCAAAATGCTTGTGCATCAAAGCTAATTTTCCCATCTGGAAAAAAGGAAACTCAGACGATTCGTTCCATCACCAAAAAAATATTCCTCTAAAAATTATTACAATACTGTAATCATTCACTGGCATCCTTCAGTCTCGAAAGACTACGGTATCATGCTCTGAATGGAGGTCCTAAGACAACATCTGGTGTGGCTAAAAAGGCCAGTTTGAGAGTGGCAATCCCTGCCATACTGAGGACGGGCAAAGTCTGTCCCCTGCCCAGTCCCCAGATTTCGCTGGTTCCGGGGCTGTCTCTTTGCTTCAGCCTGCTGAACAAGTGTCTCTTTGTATTGGAGACACAAGTGTCTCTTTGTATTGTATAGAATGCAAAATCAAGAAAATACAAAATATAAAAAATAAAACAAATAAACCTGCACTCTATCTCTCAGGTCTCTCAGGGTGCAATTAGGTTACAAGGTGACAAGCCAATGGGGGGAGTGTGTGTGTGTATGCGTGCATAGAGAGATATAGATGCGGACAACCACAAAATGCCATATGCCGGGAGGCACCTGGATGCAGGTGTCATATGTGCTCCCTGAAGCTTCTGGTGTGACGCTGTGTGATACAGGACTGGAAGGGCCTTTGGCCTGATCCATTCGAGGCTCTTCTTATGTTCTTAAACTGCACCCCTTACACAGGGATGAAAAAAAGCAGGCCTCTGTCAGTCTTGGAAGACTATGGTATCGTGCTCGGCGCTGCATACGCTGCATGCGAAGCATGAAAGCCTGGGTTAGATTGTTATGGAGGATAGGCTGTTACCCAAGCAGCAAATCCCCTCTCTCCACGCCACTGAATTAGTCCAATGGAAAGCCAGAGCCGATACGATTGGATCCAGCTGGCGTTGCAGAGCTGGGCTAAGGACAGGAGCTCACCCTGTGTTGTGGGGCTGACCCAGGTCTCGAACCCTGGCCTGCTGGTTAACAGGCACAGTGTCTTAACCGCTTGCACCACCCACAGCCGTGGTAACAGGGATGAGCCCCACTGATTATAATATGGCTTACTTTAGAGTAGGTGTGCAAGCCTATGACTTTCAGGCTCCTTTCCATTACATAGGAAAGACACCAACTGACTGTAATAGGCTTCCTTCACAGTAGACATGCATAGGCTGGACTCTCAGAACAGGCGGAGCAAATGTTGGAGGAGCACCAAAACTGGCCACATTCCAGCCAGGACTATTTTTTTGCTTGCTTATTAAGACATCGCTCAGCTGTCATTTTTTCCAAGTGTTCTTGTGGGGGAGGACAGAATTCTTATTAAAAATATACTAACTTGAACTTCTAAAATTTTTCTTATCTAACGACACCGTCAGTTGTTACTAATCAGCACAACTACTGGTCTTTGGGACCAAATGCAAAATACCGTCTCCCCCTCACCTAGGGGTACCCCAGACGCAGCCCTCTCCGCTGTCCAATTCTCTTCCCTCTTAGTTGTATCTTATACTGACTTCAATGCAGAGGAAGTTTCCCATGCCTTCACTGCAAACTACTGTATTTACTCTAATCTAACGCTCACCCTTTTCAGCTGAATTCAGTCTCCAGAATCAGGGTGCACATTAGATTTGATGTTTGATTAGAATTGAGTGTATGTGTTATTATAATTATATGGTGGTATTATGTAGTATTATAATCATATTATAATATATGAATGTGGTATAATTATAATTTATAGGGATTATAAATATAGGGTGTGCATTAGATTCGAATAAATACGGTATCAGCCACTGTAGTTTCCACAGTCAAAGAGTTATGCTCTCCATTGCTCACCTGCTCAAGGTTTATCTGCTTGGGACGGTTCCTGATCCTCTGTAGCAGATATGCGGTGTAGAATTCTGACCCTGAGGAGAGAAACAGGAATCAAAACCTCCAGCAAGGAGACAACCCTGAACCATAAGACTAAGCAAAATAATAATTAATAAATAATAAATAATAATTAATAATAGACTACACAAAGAAAAGGAACTTCAAGAAAAGACAAGATATTAAGGTGTTAGAAGATGAGCATAAAAAACCTGAAAAAGAATTACAGAAAGTACCACAGGAAAAAGGTATAAAATTGAAAATGGAAGTAATTAAGCATAAAATTAGACTAATAGAGAAAGAAGAACTAGCACAAAAAGTTAGAAGTGCTAAACAAAACTACTTTGAACATGCAAATAAACCAGGTAGATGGTTAGCATATAAACTGAGAAAGGAAAAAGAATCAAGAAAGATATTACAGTTAGTAGATGACCAAGGTCAAATTTGTTATAGTAATAAAGAAAAAAAGGGAATTATTCATGATTTTTATGGCCGCTTTTACAAACGAGAGTATTTGGACGAGGAAAGAATTAAACAGTATTTACAAAATGCTAATTTACCTAAAATATCTGAAGAGGTACAAAAAGTGTTAGAAAGCAATATAACCAGGATGTTATTAACTGAAGCACTTAAAAAGCAAAACAATGGGAAGGCACCAGGCCCAGATGGGCTCCCGTCAGAATTTTATAAGACATTACAAGCATCTTTGAGCCTCCCATTGTTAGAGGTAATGAATGAAGTTATGTCAAAGAAGAGGAGACCTGAAACATGGTCAGAAGCTTATATTACGCTCATCCCAAAAGAAGGGGCTGATCCACTGCAAATTAAGAACTACAGACCCATTTCTTTATTAAATGCAGATTACAAACTCTTTGCCTCAGTTTTGGCAGAAAGCTTGAAAAAATATTTAAATAATTATATTCATCCCGACCAAAACGGATTTCTGCCAAAGAGACAAATTAAAGACAATATGAGAGTAATTTTGGATACTTTGGAATATTATGAGGCACACTCTGAAAAACAAATGGCATTGATATTTGTAGATGCGCAAAAGGCATTTGACAGTGTGAATTGGAGATTTATGTTGGTATTAGTGGAGCAGATGGGTTTTGCCAGAAACTTTATTCAAGCAATAGAAGCCATGAACAAACGGCAAAATTAATAGTAGAGGGAGAGTTGCAGATTCTATTAACATAAGAAAAGGTGTAAGACAAGGATGTCCTTTATCACCTCTGTTATTTATATTGACTTTGGAAGTGTTGAATAGAAATATTAGAGATGATAAGAGTATAAAAGGTATGAAAATTAAAAAAGAAGAATTTAAATTGCAAGCCTTTGTGGATAATTTGGTTTTTATATTAGAGGAGCCCTTGGAGACAGCACCAAGGCTGTTGGAAAAAACAGAAGCATATGGCAAAGTGGCTGGGTTAAAAATAAATACAGATAAAACAAAAATTTTGACAAAGAATATGTTAGTAAAACAAAAAGAGGAATTGGCAGATGTATTGGGGATGCAAATTGTAAATAAGGTTAAGTATTTGGGAATTCAACTGACAGCAAGATGCAGTTCTTTAAAAGAGGATAATTATGTCAGACTTAAACAAGATAGCTTCAGATCTGACTAAATGGGAAAACTTACATCTCTCATTAATAGGGAGAATTTCAACAATTAAGATGAATATCTTGCCCAGAATACTATATTGGTTTCAAACAATACCAATCAGGCTTGGAAAAGATTATTTCAAAGAACTTAATGAAATTGTTTCGAAATATATATGGCAAGGTAAGAAAGCGAGAATAAAGTTAAAACTGTTGCAAGATACTAGGACCAGAGGAGGATTTGGTTTGCCGAATTGGGAGTTATATTACCAAGCTGCAAATCTGATGTGGGCTAAGGAATGGATAACATTAAGAAATTCTAGATTGTTGACATTAGAAGGTCATGATTTGCTACTGGGGTGGCATGCTTTTCTATGGTACAAGGGAAGTAAGGTGCAGGGTTATTTTAGAAGGCATTATATACAGGATTCTTTGTGGTTAAATTGGGAGAAGATTAAAAGATTATGTTATTTGAAAATTCCATTATGGTTATCGACTATTGAAGCATTCTCTTATCCTATAACATATAAAAAAGAACAAACAGTGAGATATGGAGAAATTTTGGATGAAAAGGGTGAACTCAAATCGACGCAAAAATTAGAGGAACAAGGCATAAAGATGAATTGGTTTTCATACGTACAAGTACGTTCAAGATATATTGAAGATTCCAAAACAGAAGGTTTTTACCATAAATTGACGGAGTTAGATAAAATTTTGACAGGTACTGATGATAAGGTGATTAAAAAGCTGTATGGACATTTATGGGAAATTAAACTAGAAGAAGAACAGGGGAAAGAAACTATGATTGTGTGGGGAAGGAATTTTGGATATGGGATTGATTTAGAAAAATGGCAAAAATTGTGGTCTCAAAATTATAGTATGACAATGTCAACAGCATACAAGGAAAACCTGTATAAGATGTTTTATAGATGGCATTTTCCTCCGACTAGAATTGCAGGAATGTTTAAGAATAAATCTGAAAAATGTTGGAAATGCCATCAGATTCCTGGCTCATATTATCATATGTGGTGGACCTGTGGGAATGCTAGAAAGTATTGGGCTAAAATATGTAAAATAAAAAATGACAAAGAAACATATTGATCTGAAACCAGAAATTTTTTTACTGGGAATTCTACCTGAAATGTACAGTAAAGAGTTAAAATATTTGATTGTAAATATATTAACAGCGGCTAGGACTGTATTTGCTAAAAATTGGAAAAGTGAGAAGATACCATCGCAGGAGGAAATTATTAAGAAAATGTGTAGATTGACATTTGAAATTAGAAAACAAGAGGATAAACAATTTTATGAAATTTGGGATTGTTTCTACCAATGGTTAGACAATAAAAATTTTTTAGAATAGTCACCTTGTAAAGTATCAATGAATAAGTTTATAGTTCAAAGGTTGATTAATATGAGTTAATGTGTAATGTAACAGTAATTATGGTTAGCAAAAGGTGACAAAAACTCTGTATAACAACCGACATACTATTTGTATATTTTTGGACTTATTGTTTGTATTTTAATTTGTCTTTAAAAACCAGTAAATCTTGTTTTTAAAAAAAAGACTAAGCAAAAGGGGAAACCAAACCAAGCCAGGTGAATAGGAAGTTCTTGGAGAAGTTTCAGAGGAACTCCAAGGAGACCTTCATACCCGAAGGAAGTCTTGGATATGAAATACAGCAGACCTGCAACGAGTGCTGCTCCAGCCACACAACCTACAACAATCCCAGCAATGGCACCAGGAGACAGGGCTGGAAGAGAGGAAAGAAGAGCCCTGTGAGGTTTGGGGAGCCAGTCATCACCCTTGGTCTCAACACCTGAGCACAATAACTCAGCTCCACACCCAGTAAGTTCTACCCTCCTGAACCACCAGCTGTGGTTACCACTTGTTTCCAGCCTTTTCTAGTTGTAATATATTTTAGACAGGAGTACATTTGGTTGTCCACAATACTCTGTCCAGGTTCCAACGTGGCACAGACAGGTAGACCTGAGCCTGCCCAGTAGAACTAGCAGTAGACCTGGCTTTCCTGGCTGTTACCATCCTCCCTGCTCTGTTCCATCCCCTTCCATCCTCCATTGGGAAGGAGCCCAAATGAAACTTTATACCCCCTGATCAGATTCCTATCGGAAGCCCTGCCTCTGGCAGAACCCAACTGAGCACAAACAGGAGCAGCAAACATTGGAGGAGCTCTTCATGGGGTGGTTTCCATTAGGATCTCACTTTTTTTCAGCATCACATAGCAGGTTCTTTCGTCAGTGTGGTTGTTGAAGGGGTTCATAGCCCTGCAGGTGTAAGCTCCTGTGTCCTCCCTCTTTTTTATCTTGACCTTCAAGATGCTCTCAGTAGCCGACTGCTTGATACCATTGAAAAACCATTGAAGCCTCGCTACAGGGATGGAGTCTACAAGGCATTCCACTACCAGGTAAGAATTTAAGCGCTTGTGTGTAGTTCCTTCAGGGTTCAGTTTAATCTCAGGCCCATCTAGAAAGAAAAGGACATAGAATGAGGGCAGGGGAAGCAGCAGTGCCCCAGCCAGCACACTCAACACACACACCTAAAGCCTCCGGCTCAACCCTTAGTTCTGGGACTATAATTCACCCCTTGTAACTGTATATGATGAGTGATCACATTTTCTTCTCCAGTATTTCCTACGCCCATTTCTTTCCTCCTTATATAGGACAAGATTCACTTACACACTATGTCAAGTGATGTGTATAATGCTGACTTTTTGTGTCATATGTGTGTGTAGATAGACACACAGATATGTAGATACGTATATAGATACTGAATTTATCTATATCTGGGGCTTACTTTTGAGTAGACATGGTTAGGATTGTGCTCAGTCTCCAAAATCAGGGTGCACATTACTTTTGATGGTTAATTAGATGGTTAATTAATAAATACCACTAAATGTGGTATTTTGATTATAAGTAGAGAGCGCGTATTAGATTCAAATGCACATTAGATTTGAGTTCAGTATATACAGAAACAAGGGGTTAGCATGCAGAGGGTGCAAGTTCTGCTGGAGCTTTGCCAACTCTGAATTCCAGCATCTCACATTTTTGAATGCAGTGCCACTAATACCCTCTCTAACACACACATGCATGTGCACACACACACACACACACGTAAGGCAGGGGGAGAAGAAGTCACCAACAGCACATTTAGGCTGGGATCAGATTACCTACATGTTACAAGTATTAGAACAGGGTTGCTCTCGTTCAGGCTAATCAAGTTCTTGACTAAGCATTTGTAGTTCCCTATATGGCTTCTGGCAACATGAGGAAGAGTGAGGGTTCGATTCCGATTCGAAAGCACTCCCACAGTGGGTGGGAGAGGTTCACCATTCACGGACCAGAAGACATAGACATCGGACTGATTGGAAGTGCGGCACATCAAGGTGATGCTGGAGTTTTCTGGCACCATGCCGCTTGCAGGAGAAGTCTCAATGACTGGGATGGTCAGGTTTTCTAAACAGAAAATAGAAAGAGGGTCAAGCCTTGCAGGTCATCACAGCTTCTGAATCCGGGTATAGGGTCCCAGATGTAGAAATACAGGCTTTATCTATATATATAAAAGATAAAAGTCACTCACTGACTCACTGACTCACTGACTGACTGACTCACCACCGCCCTGCCAAAACCGCTGGGCCTAGAAGTGTGAAATTGGGGTGGGTGTTCCTTCCGTGACTGAGGGGTGCACTAAGAACCGGTTCTCAGAAATTCGGGGGGAAAAGGGGCGCAACATGTTTTCCTCCCTATACTTTGCATTGAGAATTGCTGACTCAGCAACATTCCTCCCCAACTGCTGGGCCTGAAGCATGGAATTCTGGGAGTTCCTTCTGTCACCTGAACACCCACCAAGAACCATCTGGGGAAATTTAACCCTTCAGGGGCTGAAAAGGGGGCAACGTGTTTCTGTCCTATACTTGACATGGGAGACTGAATAACATCCAGCCAATATGGTGCTCCGTGCCTGGTGAACTGGGGGATGTTTTCCAGAGGAAGAGGTTGCACTGGCGAGGACGCTGCACATGGGCGGAAGTTGCGCATGGAGGAAAATTGCACATGAGAGGATGATGCGCATGGGGGGAAGTTGTGCATCGGCAGATGATGTGCATGGGGGAAAGTTGCGCATGAGGGGAAGTTGCACATGGGGGAAAGTTGTTATAAGAATTGTTCTCTTACACTATTATACCTTTTATTTAATAGTATAAATGTGTTGGCAAAGTCTCTCATTTCCCTTCCCCCTCTCTCATTTCTGAAAACAACCTTTGGGGCTCACAAACAACGATTCCTGTAATCCTTTATCCTTTGTTAACTACTCTGCAGCCTGCCATTTATATGCTACACCTAGATGGGCATGTCCTTCCTGGACCTAAGATATAAAAATAATATAGGGGCATCCCCTCTGCATGACGCTGTTCTGAGTCCTGCCTAGATCCTGTACTGAACCAAAGAGAAGCACAAGCTAATTCCCCTGTTCTTACTGCTCTCTTGGTAACAAAGTTGTGCATGGTGGGGAAGTTGCACATGGGCAGAAGTTGCGCATGGGGAAAAGTTGCGCATCGGCGGATGATGTGCATGGGGGAAAGTTGCGCATGAGGGGATGATGTGCATGGGGGAAGTTGCGCATGGGTGGAAGTTGTGTATGGAAGTTGCGCATGGGGGGATGATGCGTATGGGGGATGATGTGCACGGGGGGTAATGCGCACGGGAGAAGTTGCACCTGGGGGAAATTTGCACATGGGGACATGATGCGCGTGGGGACATGATGCACATGGGGTCATGATGCGCATGGGGGGAAAGTTGCGCATGGGGGAAAGTTGCGCATGGGGGAAAGTTGCACATGGGGGAAAGTTGCACATGGGGGAAAGTTGCGCATTGGGGTTGATGCGCATGGGGGAAAGTTGCGCATGAGGGGACGTTGCACATGGGGGGACGATGCGCATGGGGAGACGATGCGCATGGGGGGACAATGCACATGGGGGGACGATGCGCATGGATGATGATGTGCATGGGGGAAGTGGCACATGGGGTGTTTCTGCACCATGGGGGGATGGCATAGGGGGAAATGTTACACCTGCAACACGGGTACGCTTTTCGCTAGTATTATATATTAGGATACAGAACATTGACACTAGAATACCCCAAAAGGTTATTATGCAATTTGGAGGCAAAACTGGAAATTGAACTAGCAAAAACGAGCAGTCTGTGAATTTCTCTAGCCCACCCCAAGGAATCCTGCACAGCTGTCTCCTTGGTGGCAAATGAAATTCTGGGTTTTATAAGTAATTTCATTTTGCTACTAAGTCTGTTCTTTGTAGTTGATTGGAACAGTTTTGTTTCCAGTTTATTATTAAATTAATTATTATTAAACAGCTGGTTTTATTACATTTCCATCAACTCATAGATAACTTTCCCATAAGTAGGTATATGTTTGATATAGGGGAGAAAGGAAATTATAGAGAATCTTGTGATGCTTTAAATTAATATCCTGAAATGCAAGCTTAGCAATGGATTTTGTTCTCTGCCAAGTTGATTCCAGTTCTCTTTTGGACAGCCAGTTTCAACCCATGAGCCCTGGCACACTGGTGTGCCGCATGTGGTCCACAGATGCGCCACAGAAAATTGGGAAAGCTCTTTAATAGAAGGGCCAATGGGGGTGTGATCCTCCCATTGGCAAAGTGGTATGCCTTATCCATTGCCAAGAATTGAATGTTGTGTCTTGATCCAATTTTAGTGCCTTGTCTGCGTGCCATGAGGTGAAAACGGTTGACAATCACTGCTTTACAAATGAATGTAAAGAGTTCCTAACATTTGCTCTTGCCCCATTCATGCCCCACCTGTGAGTTTCACAGACATTGGAAGCGGAGTGCTGGATGAGATGATCTTTAGGCTGGGGTTAACACAACTCCCCTGACTGCTTTTACAACCAGCTCCTTTGTGTGTTGTGTCCCATGAACCAGATCTGACAATCTCTCTCTCGTTCTACAACCCTTCATGGTGCACAAAGTCCATCACCTGAGACAAGTATCTCATCTAACATCTTCCGGAGCACCTTGCCACATCTTACCACATTAGAGGTGTTACTGATTCACAGTGGCAGAGCTACTACTCAGTTACCATTCCCTTTCAGTACACTTTGGAAAGCTCTGCAATGCAACCCAAATATGCACGGAGCAATCTCACATCCACTGCAGCATGTAGACACATTCACTCCACCCCAAACTCAACTTATCATTTGGCCTTGATGTGTCCCTTTTGATGTGATGCAAGAACTTTGAATCTGCCAGGAAAGTGTGATCTACATTATTCCTTGGAGTGTTGTTTGACAATTTAGGGATGTGGTTAAGCGATCAGAAGATTATTTCATTGCAGCAGATTCTAGGTTTCCTGCTTCAAGGGGATCAACAAGGTTTAGTGACCTATTTGCCACTCAATCTTCGTACTATTCAGGGATGAACTACTGATGCCTACAATGCTGTTTTAAGAACATGCCTGTTTTTAGCACAGAAGAAAAGCCCTGCGGATCAGGCCAAAGGCCCCTCTAGCCCAGCTTCCTGATCTCAAAGTGGCCCACCAGATGACTCTGGGAGCAAACAAGATCACAAGATGCATCTCATTTCTGTTCCTTTGCATCTGGCACTAAGACATGGTCTACTTCTAGAACCAGGAGGTTGTGTATACCCATTATGGCTTGGAACTTGTCATGGACATTTCCTCCATTAATCTGTCCAATTCCCTTTTAAAGGCATCTAGGTCATGCTCTGTCACAACCTCCTGTGTAAGGAGTTCCACATATTAATTTCAATCTTTGGGCAGAATTCATTGGAGTACAACAATACAGCCTACTGTGTCTAAAAGGTAAAGACAAATCACTTCCAAATCACAACTCTGTGGCAGACTAAGGGTGAAATCCAGAGTAACTACGGGGAGTCCTTGCTCCGGAGTAAGAACAAGTTATTCTGGATTGCAATATGAATTTCCCATAGGCTTTCACTAGGTGGTGCAGTAACTGTGGGTGCACGTAATGTCTCTTACGTGCTCCCGTAATTACTCTGGATTGTGCCCTAAGACAGAAGAACAATAATCAAAAGTTTTTCCATGACTATATTATATTTCAGCACAGGTTTGGATGCTCAACAGGAGACAACAATCTTGAATACATAACACAATCAAAATAGCAGGAGTGAATCATACCTGAGACCACTACGGAGGCAGACCCTTCTGCATTTATCCCAATTCCATCCACATTCACAGCATAATTCCCGGTGTCTCCAGATGTTAAATTCCTAATGTGCAGGGAGCAGCCACGGCCTGCAGTCTCCCGCTTAGTAAAGGCAGGTCCAGGAATGTGCTCAGGATTTGGTGGGAGGTAATAGCTTAAGATCTGGTATTCTAGGGAAATTGTTTGTCCTCGGTACCAGCGGCAGGAACGAGCTCCATTCAAAGGGTGTTTTGGAATTAGGGTGACATTCTGTCCTTGTATTGGATGTTCTGGTTGCACCTGAATCTCAATCTTACTCAAGATTACTTGGCCTTCAGTCAGGAGGAAGCAAGAACTCAAGATGGAGGCTGCGGAGTAGGAGGAAACACAATGAAGGGTATTCAGTTCAGGCATAAACCACTACACCCAAGGCAATTAGCAAGAGTTTCCAACATTCCTGGTTCTACTCAGGCGGATCTCCAGCCGCAGGCCTCCGTCAGTCTTGGAAGACTATGGTATTGTGCTCGGCACTGCATACACTGCATGCAAAGCACGAAAGCCTGGGTTGGATTGTTATGGAGGATAGGCTGTTATCCAAGCAGCAAATCCCCCTCTCCACGCCACTGAATTAGTCCAATGGAAAGGCAGAGCCAATACGATTGGATCCAGCTGGCGTCGCAGAGCTGGGCTAACGACAGGAGCTCACCCTGTCTTGTAGGGCCGATCCGGGTCTCGAACCCTGGCCTGCTGGTTAACAGGCACAGCATCTTAACCGCTTGCACCACCCACAGCCCAGGCGGATCTCCAGTTGATAAGTAAATACCAAAAGCTCTTTCACGCTTTGGAAGAATTTAGTCAGTAATGAGGCTATAAGTGCATTTCTAAATCTATGGTGGCTGTGGTGGTGCAAGTAGTAAAGACAACTGTTAACCACTTAACCCTGTTAACCATCAGGGTCAGGGTTTAAGATCCGGGTCCTACAAGACAGAGGGAGCTCCCATCCGTATCATATCTCCTGCCAACCCGGCAGTTCAAAAGCATGCAAATGCAAGTAGATAAATAGGTACCGCTTTGGAGTGAAGGTTATAGCGTTCCAGGCGCATGTGAGCCACATGTTGGACAACGCTGGCTCTTTGGCTCTTGAAATGGGGATGAGCGCCACACACTACAGTCGGTCATGATAAGCAGTATAACCTTTAGCTTTAAGACTATGATGTTGTAATCAAACTGCGGCTGCAATCCTAACCACACTTTCCTTGGGAGTAAGTACTATTGAACACAACGGGAATTACTTTTGAGTAGACTAGCTTAGGATTGCACTGAATATCTGTTACAGCAGGACAAACCAACTGAGAACCCAATCGTATGCATGTCTACTTACTGTGCTTTCCCACAGTTTCTTGTAATGGTACAATGTCCGAAAAGGGCTGATGAACCCCTTAACTGGATGCAGAATTTCACAACCATCCTGCAACCAGCCCCCAAATCCTATGGATCTGAGTAGATTCCTCATGTGTTTGGGGAATTTTTCTATTGGAATAACTTGCAGTCCTGCAGCTATCCTGATTGAAGCATGCCATGCCACAGGACTAAGACTGCAATCATATCCACACTTTCCTGGGAGTAAGTTCCACTGAACACATTAGGACTTTTAATCCTTTTTTCACTTTTTTAAAATCCTAGACATGCCTAGGATTGTGCCGTGGATCTCTTTCTTGGCCCTTCCAATCTTCTGGAAAGATACTTTAAGTAAGTGGAATTCTGCATCCATCTTTGACTAGGGTTGCCAAATGTCCCGGAAAACGAGGAGAATCTTGATTTTGGGGGATGGGGTTCACATACTGGCAAATGGGACGGAGGATTATGGCAACCATAAATAAAGTGATAGTTTGAAGCAGAGGTTAGGAAGATGTCGAACTGCTAGCGTCATTTAACACGATGGGGCTTACTTCTGGGTAGACATGGTTAGGAGGCAGCAACCAAAGACACTTCCTTCTGCAATCCAAGACACTTTCCAAGTGTCTCCCCACTTTCTCCTTCTCTCCATCCTGAGCCTCTCTCTCCCCTGCTCCCTTCTGGCTAGCCCTGAGCTGCTTCCCTCTTCTCCACTGTTGTTCTCTCCCTCTGCCCAGTGGATGCCCAGCCCAGAAGGAACAGCGCAGAAGTGTTGCTTTCGGCATGGGCAGGCACGCTAGGCAGTCCTGGTGCTTTTTAAAAGGGCTGCCGGCCAGGGCGTCTGCCCAAACTGCCAGTGCGTGTGTTTGTTACATGAAGCAGAATCCTAGAGAAATTTTTTTTGTTATTGGAACATACCTTACGTGAGACTTTTTTATGTGAGGAGTCACTGTACTTATCATCAAATACCCTATTTACTTGAATGTAATTATCCATCTAATCCAACGCACATCCTGATATTGGACACTAATTTCGGCTGAAAAAGATGAGTGTTAGATTTGAATAATACAGTCCTTCCCCAAATTCCCCAGTCACTGGACTTGAGTCAGGGTCTTTTGCGAAATGGGGCAGCCGAGGTCAGGCATGGTTGGGCATGGGCCAGAAGGGATCAGGCACAGCGGGAGAGGGTGGGACAGATTACATGAAAGAGGGGACAAAAGTGGCAAGCTGGAAGAGTCCTGGTTCTGCTGCTACAAGAGCTATGTGGGGTTTGATGCTCCCTCTTACCTGCTAGGAATAACAGTTGCCAGCTCATCTTCCTCTTCCTCATTGCAGAGCTTGGCTCCAAGAACGCTTGGCTCCTTCCCATGTCTTCTGCCTGTCACTTTGCAGACTGCCTGGGCATAAGACAACCATTGGGGTGGGTATTGAGGCAGAACAACCAGCCCAGCCACTTTGTTGGGAATGGTGAACACGTCTAGTGACGGATTTGCAAAGAGATTCTGCATATGCTCCAAGGCACTCTTCTTTAGGAATACATCATCCAGCCAAAAACCTGGTCTGATTCTTGGGCTGGAGTCTTGGCACCAGACAGATGGACAAAAGGGAGGAGGGTGGGACAATAATTGGCAGCCCCGGTGGCTATACCGCAGCCATGGTCTTCATGCAAGGAGGCTGTGCTAGAGTGTTAACAGGAGCTGGCCCCTTTGCAAGGGGATCACATTGTGACACGGTTGTGACACCTTCAGGCAAGGGGTTTCAAAGGGTTTCCCACACACTTCATGAGAGGGCTACGAGTGAGCAACCGGTGATGACCCTGGACTCTTATAGGCTGTGCAAGTCCTAGGAGATAGCAGGACATGACATGTATATATAAAAATGAAATGCTCACTCACTGACTTATCAACGCCCAGTCAAAACGGCTGGGTCAAGAAGCATGAAATTTGGGGAGGGAGTTCAGTCCATGACAGAGGCACCCACTAATGACCGGTTTTTGGAAATTCCAAGGAGAAGGGGTGAAAGGGGGTGCAACACTTTTTCCTTCCTATACTTTACATTGGAGGACCGCCCAGCTGAACTTTTCTGCGTGTTTTGGGGCCTACTCCATCTGGCCCCTCCTACTGATAGGGGGGAACACACAGAATCTCGCTGTGGCACATTCACCCAACACTTGGTGAACAAGGTCGTTCAGCTCCGGCATGACTTAGACGCCACTGAAGCATCATCCAGCGATGTCCCTGGGGCACCTGCCAAACCCATTTTGTGGGATTCTTTGCGGCTTGTAGAACCTGAGGGTGTGGACAGGATTCTCTGGAGTGTGAGACCCTCTTCTTGCCCAGGTTAGCTAATTAGATCGGCCTGGGATGGTCTGGCCGAATGGACATGGAGGGGAGTGAACTCATCTCTGAGGGAGGGGGTGCTACCTCCTGCACTGAAGCGAGTGGTGGTCCACCCCCTCCTGAAGAACCCCTCCCTTGTTCCTAATAAATGATTATCAATCAGTGTCAAACGTCCCACTCCTGGGCAAAGTCATGAGTGGTCCAACTCAGCTTCAGAGGGTCCTGTCTCGGTCGCCTTGGTTGATGACCAATGCCAGGGAATGGACAGGGGGAGTTCATCCCTCTTGGTCCTGCTGGATCTCTCAGCTGCCTTCAACACCATCGACCATAGTGTCCTTCTGGATTGGTTGCTGAGTTCGGGATTGGAGGCACTGTATTGCTGTGGTTCCGCTCCTTCCTGGCTGACAGACCCCAAAATGTGGTTCTGGGGGATGCTTGCTTGCCATCCTGGCCTCTATTCTATCCCTCATTCTATTTATCATCTACATGAAGCCATTGGGAGAGGTCATCCGGAGGCTTGGAGTGCGCATGGGAGGGTATTAAGCATGGGAGGACATTGCTTATGGGGGATTGATACACATGGGGATGATACACAATGGGGGGATGCGCATGAGGGCTTGGTGTCCATGGGGGATGAGAGACAGAGTGGTGCGCATGCAAGGGTAATGTGCATGTGTGGATGGTGCACATGGGAGGCTGTTGCGCATGGGGGGATGGTGCACATGGGATGTTGGTGCGCAGGGGGGATGGTGCACATAGGAGGGTATTGTGCATGGGCGATGAGACACAGAGGGGTGTCTTGATGAGCATGGGGAGTTGGTGCACATGGAAAGGGGTCACAAAAGAGGGGGTGTATATTGAGGGTTGGTGCGCATGGGAGGGTATTGTACTTGGGGGGTTTATGCACATGGAGGGTTGAAGCGCATGGGGGAAGATACACAATGGGGGAGTGTTCATACCCTTGCATAAAGTGTTGATGCGCATAGAAGATGATGCTCATGGGGGATGATGCACATAGGGGGTTGATGTGCAGTGTGGGGATGGCATATGGAAGAAATTTTACTCCCACCATGTGGGTACATTTTCGCTAGTATATACTATAGCTCATGTTTTCTCCCGGGATGTTGGAAGACTTCCTTTGCACCAGAACACTTGGGATGGATTGACTATGGCTATCCACCCCATAGCATATACTAGTATTAAGAACTGCTGAATGTGGAAAAGGAGGAATCAACTGGGGGGCACCTGCAGCCCCAGCGGAAGAAACCAGATGATTTTGTTCGCATTTTCTGCTGTGTATAAACTGGAGGGGGGACCTTTGGCCAAAAAGGCAAAGTAGGCATCTAAACACAGCCAGGGTGGCACTCTGGTGGCCTTTGATGTGGTCCAGCAGGACTCTTCTGATCTTCTTATGTCTTGACAACCACCTTCAGAGAGACGGGCCCAAAGTCACCCAGTGAGCCTGAAAACTGTGTGGATTTTGTCAGACTTTCTAACAAATAACTAGCAGTGCATCCTATGAAAGCTCAGAAGTACCAAGCACACCTGGGCCAAACCTCCCTTCTTTTTCCTGCCTCATGGGGTTGGCATTGCCAGGTGGCCCCAAATCCAGTTCCCGCAGGATTCATGGTGTCCCCACAAGGCTTCCTGCTTTGGGGGAACTCATTTCCTAGGAATCAGGCGACAACAAAAAAGGTGTTTCATGCTGGGGCAGTGATTTTAAAACTGTTTCAACTCATGGCACACGGATAAGGTGCTAAAAATGTCAAGGCGCATCTTCTGTTTTTTACCATTGACAAGACACATCATGTGGCTAATGGGAGATGAAACAACCACTGGCCCTAAATGAACCTTCCCCAAAACCTCCATGGCACACCTGTAGACTATTCACAGCACACCAGGGTGCCAGCACCACACAGGTGGAAAATCATTCTGCTGGAGGTTATTCCCTCTGAGATCTCAGACTGGGGGTCGGGGATAGAAGAGAAAAGAAAAACAGGAAAAGTTCTGCATTAAACAGAGACAGCAAAAAAAATGAGTCCCGATAATTTATTCTTGATTCCAGAGTAAACTGTGCCGCTGTCTGAAGGTTGGGGGGTCTCTGAGGTTGGCCAAAGGAGGACAAGAGTAGTTGATGTCCTTGAAGGTTGATACTGAATATTTTCAGACCTCTCCAGCCTGCAAGAAACCACAGCTTGGTGTCAGAGCTTAGTCGGGTTTGGAGGCAACTTTTAGTGGGGGTGCCATGGGGGTGATGCCTTTTTCCCGCATGAAAAGGAGTAGCAGCAGCACCCTTGGACAACCCCTCTACCCCCACAAAATACCATCCAAGGCCACCAGGGGGTACACACAATACAGTGGTACCTTGGTTTATGAGCATAATTCATTCCAGAAGCATGCTTCTAATCCAAAACGCATGTATATCGAAGCTAATTTTCCCATAAGGAAAAATGGAAACTCAGACGATTCGTTACATAATCCAAAAATATTCTTCTAAAAACTACTACAATACTATAATAAAAGAAAATGCAAAATATAAAAAATAAAACAAACTCACCTGCAATCTGTCTCTCAGGTCTCTCGGGCTGCAATTAGGTTAAAGGATGCAAGCCATGAGGGGTGTGTGTTGTATGTGTGTGTGTGCATAGAGAGATATAGATGCAGACAACAACAAAATACCAGAAGCTGAGAGGCAGCTGGATGCCAGTGTCATAAGTGCTCCCTGAGGCATCTGGTGTGACGCCGTATGATTCGTCACATACTAGATGGTCTAGATGGGCCGCTGGCCTGATCCAGTGGAGGCTCTTATGTTCTTACACAGGAGTGAACCCCACTGATTATACTATGGCTGACTTTAGACATGCCAGACTAAGGAGCACAATCCAACCATGTCTCCGCAAAAGTAAGCCCCATTTTGTTCAACGGGTCTTACTCCCAGGAAAGTGTGTTTCAGACTGCAGCCTAAATCTCTCAGTCTCCTTTCCATTGTGCCCTTACACAAGAGTGAACCCCACTGATTATAATCAGGCTTACTTCAGAATAGAGATGCATAGGCTGGTCTCTCAGAAGAGGCTGAGCAGGTGCTGGAGGAGAACCAAAACTGGTCACATCCTGGCCGAGACTTTTTTTTTTTGCTTGTTTATCAAGACATCAGTCAAATTTTTTCCCCAAGTGTTCTTGTAGGGGAGGACAGAATTCTTATTAAAAATATACTTCTAAAAAGCTGAACTTTCAAAACCTGATTTTGTTTTCTTTTCTAATGACACCATCAGTAGTTACTAATCAGCACAACTACTGGTATTTAGGACAAAATGCAAAATACTCTCTCCCCCGCACCGAGGGGTACCCCAGACTCTGCCATCTCCACTGTCCAATTCTCTTCCCTCTTAGTTGTCTCACATACTGATGTTCATGTGTTTCCAGGGTGTCAGCTTCAATGAAGAGGAAGTCCCCCATGCCTTCATCGCAAAAAACTGTATTTACTCGAATCTAACACGCTTTCCAGCCAAATTCAGTTTCCAGAATCGGGGTGCACATTAGATATGATGGTTAATTAGATTTGAGTATATGTGTTATTATAATAATAGGGTAGTATTATGGGGTATTATAATTATAATATATAAAGGTGGTATAATTATAATTTATAGGGATTATAAATATATAATTTGAAAATGCATTAGATTTGAAAATGCATTAGATTCAAGTAAGTATGGTATCAGCCATTGTACTTTCCCTAGTCAAAGAGTTATGCTTTCCATTGAATCTGCTCACCTGCTCAAGGTTTATCTAATTGGACGGTTCCTGAGCCCCTCCAGTAGACGTGTGGGGCAGGATTCCAACCCTAAGGAGAGAAACAGGAATCAAAACCTCCAGCAATGAGATCAACCCTGAACCATAAGACCAAGCAAAAGGGTGAACAACCAAGCCAGGTGAACAGGAAGTTCTTGGAGAAGTTTCAGAGGAACCCCAAGGAGACCTTTATACCTGAAGGAAGTCTTGGAAAGGAAATACAGCAGACCTGCAACGAGTACTATTCCAACCACACAACCTACGACAATTCCAGCAATGACACCAGGAGACAGGCCTGGAAGAGAAGAAAGAAGAACCCTATGAGGTTTGGGGAGCCAGTCATCACCCTTGGTCTCAACACCTGAGCACAATAACTCAGATCCACACCCAGTAAGTTCCACCCTCCTGAACCACCAGCCGTGGTTACCTCTTGTTTCCTAGATATACAATATCTTAGAGAGGAGTGTATTTGGTTGTCCACAATACTCTTTCCAGTTTGTGTTCCAATGTGGTTCCAGTTTCCAACGTGGCACAAGCAGGAAAACCTGAGCTTGCCCAGTAGAACTAGCAGTAGACCTGGCTTTCCTGGCTGTTACCATCCTCCCTGCTCTGCTCCATCCCCTTCCATCCTCCATTGGGAAGGAGCCCAAATGAAACTTTATACCCCCTGATCAAATTCCTGGCTCTGGCAGAACCCAACATAGCACAAACTGGAGCAGCAAACATTGGAAGAGCTGTTCATGGGGTGGTTTCCATTAGGATCTCACCTTTTTTCAACATCACATTGCAGGTTCTTTCGTCAGTGTGGTTGTTGAAGGGGTTCATAGCCTTGCAGGTGTAAGCTCCTGCGTCACTCCTATCCCGTAACCTGAGTTTGATTATGCTCCCAGTAGCCGACTGCTTGACACCATTGAAAAACCATTGAAGCGTTGCTTCAGGGACGGAGTCTACAATGCATTCCACTACCAGCTCGGAACGTAAGCGCTTGTATATAGTTCCTTCAGGGTTCAATTTAATCTCAGGCCCATCTAGAAAGAAAAGGACATAGAATGAGGGCAGAGGAAGCAGAAGTGCCCCAGCCACATTCAACATACTCAAACCTTATTTTTTGATTGGGTCTGAGCTTACTGGACAAGGCAATGCTGTGGATGTCATTTATCTTGACATCAGCAAACCATTTGACAAGGTCCCATATGACATCCTAATTGGGAAGTTGGAATAATATGGGCTGGACGAGGCAATCGTTAGGTGGATCCGCAACTGGCTCGATGGCCGCACTCAAAGGGTTTTAGTAAATGGTTCTGTGTCAACCTGGAGGTCAGTTGCAAGTGGGGTTCCCCAGAGCTCTCTCTTCGGCCCGGTTCTCTTTAACATTTTCATCAGTGACTTGGAGGAAGGGATACGGGGGAGCCTGATCAAATTTGCGGATGACACTAAGCTGGGAGAGTAGCAAACACAACAGGAAACAGGAGAAACCTCCAGGAGGATCTGGATAAACTGGAATCCTGGGCTGTAACAAACAGAATGAATTCCAACAGGGAGAAGTGCAAGGTGCTGCACTTAGGCAATAAAAACCAAAAACATAGGTATAAAATGGGGGATACTTGGCTTGGCAGCACAACATGTGAGCAGGATCTTGGAGTCGCCGTGGATCACAAGCTGAACATGAGTCAGCATGTGATGTGTCTGCAAAGAAGGCAAATGCCATTTGAGGCTGCATTAAGAGGACTGGAGCTTCCAAGTCCCCAGAGGTTCTAGTTCCTCTTTATTCTGCATTGGTCAGACCTCACCTTGAGTACTGTGTTCAGTTCTGGGCACCTCACTTGAAGAAAGATGCAGCCAAACTGGAGCAAGTCCAGAAGAGAGTGACAAGAATGATCAGTGGGATGGAAGGGAAACCCTGCAAGGAAAGGTTGGGGGAACTTGGGATGTTCAGCCTGGAGAAGAGGAGGCTGAGAGGAGACATGATTGCCCTCTTCAGATACCTGAAGGGCTGTCATAGGGAAGAAGGGGCTCATCTGTTTATGGCTGCTTCTGAAAGCAGAACTAGAACCAATGGGTACAAACTGCAAGAAAGGAGATTCCGGTTGGATATCCAGAAAAAATTCCTGATGGTGAGGGTGGTTTGGCAGTGGAACAGATTGCCAAGGGAGGTGGTGGACTCTCCCTCTCTGGGGGTCTTCAAGCAGAGGCTCGACGAGCACCTCTTGGGGATGCTCTAGGTTGATTTCCTGCTGCAGGCAGGGGGTTGGACTAGATGACATACTAGGTCCCTTCCAACTCTAGGATTCTATGACTCTGACAAACATTAAGCCTTCAGCTCACCCCTTAATTCTGGGACTATAATTCACCCCTTGTAACTGTCTATGATAAGTGACCACATTTTCTAATCCAGTATTTCCTACATCCACTTCTTCCCTCCCTATACAGGACAAGATTCACTTACATGCTGTGTCAAGTGATGTGTATATGACTGACATTTTGTATCCATAAGTGTGTAGATAGATAGATAGATAGATAGATAGATAGATAGATAGATAGATAGATAGATAGATAGATAGACAGACAGACAGACAGACAGACAGACAGACAGACAGACAGACATGTATGTAGGAATAGAGAGATATACTGTATTTATTTGAATCTAATGCTCACCTTTTCAGCTAAATTTAGGGCACAATCCAGAGCAAGGGCAGTGAGGAGAGCCTTAGCTGGGCTGCCCCAACTCCTCTGAATCCCGATCAGAAAGTTACGCTGCATTCAGAGAGTGAGGAAGCCTGGACTACCATAACTGCTCCAGAGGATGCTAAGTAAGTGACAGCTGGGGAGGACTTGCTCCTGAGGAGATCCCCCTCAGATCACACTGAAGAAGGAACAGCTGTAGTGCCTGTATTATAAGGAAGCCCAGCAGTTCCTGACAACCAGTTACAACTGCAGTTCCTCTAGTGGAGGGTGGATGCTTGGAGTGGCTTGCTATATCCTGCTGTAGTTGTGCCATATCCTGAGGTTGAGAGGCAGGGGTTGCAGCTAGGCTGGCCAAAAACTCAGATTTTTGGTCAACCCTGCCATTCTTACTCAGGCCTTATGGACCTCTATGGTTCTACTCATTGTAATACCTGCTCCTGAGATGCTATAACTGTGAGAAGCTTGAAAAGGGCATTTCTGCTGTGGAAACAGGCTCTGGATTCAGAGAAACTGCTCTGCCCTCGGCAATGCTAAACATGCCCTCAACATGCCTCTTTTGAGCTGCCTAGTCTGCCCCAGTTAAGGCAGAGCAGTCCACTTTTGGGGCAGCCTATGTTGCCTTAGGCTGCCCCAAGCCTTTTCCAGAGTAACTAGCGTGAGGCATCTTGCATTTGCTCCACCCTAGAGATAGATAGAGCAACCCAAGTGCTACTCTGGATTGGGCTGGTTAGTCTCCAAAATCAGGGTGCACATTACTTTTGATGGTTAATTTAATAAGAGTAAACATGGTATTTTGATTATATGTATAAGGTGCGTATTAGATTTGATGGAGCATTAGATTTGAGTAAATAAAGTATACACAGAAACAAGGGTTAGCGTGCAGAGGGTGCAAGTCTGCTGCAGCTTTGCCATCTCTGAATTCCAGCATCTCACCTTTTTGAATCCAATGCCACTAATGCCCTCTCTAACACACACATGCGTGTGCACACATGCAAACACATAAGGTGGGGGAAAAGGAGACACCAGCAGCACATTTAGGATGAGATTGGATTACTTACATAGTACAAGTATTTGAATGGGGTTGCTCGCCGGCTGGCTGATCAAGTTCTTGGCCATGCATCTGTATGTCCCTGCATTGCTTTTGGCAACATGAGCAAGAGTAAGGATGTGATTCCGATTTGAAAGTTTTCCCATAGCGGTTGGAAGAGGTTTACCATCCTTGGACCAGAAGACCCCGACATCGGACTGATTGGAAGTGTGGCAGTTCAAGATGGCATCGGAATTTTCTGCCACTATGCCGTTTGGAGGAGAACTCTCCAGGCGTGGGCTGGGCAGGTATTCTAAGCAGAAAATAGAAAGAGGGTCAAGTCTTGTAGGTCATCATAGTTTCTGAATCTGGGTATAGGGTCACATATTAAGAATCAGAACATTGACACTAGAATACCCCAAAAGATTATTATACAATTTGGAGGCAAAACTGGAAACTGAACTAGCTAAAAACAAGCAGTCTGTAAATATCTCTAGCCCACCCCAAGGAGGTGTCTCATTTGTGGGTTTTATATGCAACTAGGGAAAGGCATACCTGCGTTGCAGGAGTAAAATTCCCCCTATGCCATTCCCCCATATGCATCAACCCCCCCTGTACATCAACCCCCCCATGAGCAACTCCCCCATGTGCAACAACCCCCATGCACAACTTCCCCCATGCTCATCAACCCCCCATGCGCAACTTTCCCCCATGCACATCAACCCCATGTGCAACTTCCCCCATGCGTAACTTCCCCACATGTACATCAACCCCCCATGTGCAACTTCCCCCATGCACAATTTCCCTTATGCACAACTTTCCCACATGCACATCAACCCCCCATGCGCATCAACCTCCCATGCGCAACTTCCCCCATTATAATGGAACTGTTATAATGGAACTTACTTCTGAGCAGACAGATGATTGGGCTTTGAGGCTACACTCCTCACAGGGGAGTAAAACCTACTGACTTTAATTGGATTTACTTCAGAGTAGGCAGTGGACTGGGCTCCTGGGGGGCAGGATGGGAACTGGGGCTATTTCTTCAGGTGCCCCCCATACTGCCTACATGCATAGGATAGGGTTCTTAGGCTGCAGTTCTAGCCACACTTTCCTGGGAGTAAGTCCCATTGACTGTCATGGGACTTACTTCAGAGTAGTCAGCATAGGATTGATCTCTCAGGCTGCAATCCTAACCAATTTTACCTGGGAGTAAGCCCCACTGCCTTTAATGTGGCTTCCTTCTGAGTAGGCATGCATGATGAAGGGGCTCTCAGGCTGCAATCCTAAGCATGACGCCCTAAGCACAGAGAGTCATGGGAACTATAGGGGCTTGTGAGGCGGTTTAACCCTTTAATTGCAGTGAGGACCGGTATGCATCGTTCTGGGGACCTCCTGCTCCTGCCTACTCGCCAGCGGCAGGGGGAGTGGAAGAACCCCCCCCCGAACCGGAGCGAACCCCTTTGGGCCCACCCCTGACCTGCATGCAATTCAAAGATGACGGCCCCCTCTTAGCTACCTGTTAACAACCGGTTCTACAGAGAGCCGGCTTCAGCCCACCTGTGGTGTATACCCATTCAATTCTCTTTTAAAGGCATCTGGGTCATGCGCTCTCACACCCTCCTGAGTAAGGAGTTCCACCGTTTAATTTCAATCTTTGGGCAGAATTCATTGGAGTACAAAAATACAGCCTAGCCCAAGCATGGTAACAAGCATGTTGGGGTAAGCATGTTGGGGCAAGCAGGTTGGGGCAAGCATGTCTGAAATGTAAAGACAAATCACTTCCAAATCACAACTCTGTGCCAGACTAAGACAGAACAATAATTAATAGTTTTTCCTTCACTATATTATATCTCAGCCCAGGTTTTGGAACTGTGACTCTAGGTGAAGCCATGGCTCACTCTGTTGCATCTAAATTAATACAGTACTCTAAAGCAGGGGTCTCCAAACCCTGGCCCTGGGGCCAGATGCAGCCCTCTGCAAGCCTCCAGATCCCTCTATCCAGCACCTGGGCAAGCCCTGAAATCCACTCCAATACATTCTTATATACAAATTGTTGTAAATTAATTCAAATTTGAAAAGTAAAATAGTTTTTTTGGCCCCTGACACAGTCCTTCACTATCCAGTCAAACCAGTTGTTTTTTTAGGAATGAATCTAAAGAGATCATGAAACTTTTAGCTCCATGGACCCCAATACCCCAAAATGGTACCCAGCGCCAGCAGGAGTGAACACATGTTGTTTAAAACTTGCCTGCAATCCTGAGCAACTCCAGGTTCTGTGCTACAGGCACGAATGTGAACCGGAGTTTCCAGAAGGAAACAATGAATTAGTGGAAGGAAATTTTAAAATGTTGCAACTTCAAATATCCAGACAAGCTGGAAAAGGTGTATGAAGGGAACCAAGTGGAGGCTGATCACTAAGAATATCCTGGATTATCTATATTCCAGATAGCTGGAATATCCTGGAACATAGATCATGCTTTGGAGAGCCGTGCATGTCTCTGTGGATTGGGAAACTGAGGCTGGTATTCAGGACTTGTTTGACGAAAACGAATCATTTACAGTGAGGCTCACCAGAGGTTTTGGGGAAATATTCTGGACTTTTCATCTGGATGCTCAACAGGAGACAACAGTCTTGGATACATAAAACAATCAAGATAGCAGGAGAGAATCATACCTGAGACCACTATGGAAACAGACCCTTCTGCATTTATCCCAATTCCATCCACATTCACAGCATAATTCCCGGTGTCTCCAGATATTAAATTCCTAATGTGCAGGGAGCAGCCAGGGCCTGCAGTCTCCCGCTTAGTAAAGGCAGGTCCAGGAGTTTCCTCAGGATTTGGTGGGAGGTAATAGCTTAAGATCTGGTTTTCTAGGGAAATTGTTTGTCCTCGGTACCAGCGGCAGGAACGAGCTCCATTCAAAGGGTGTTTTGGGCGTAGGATGACATTCTGTCCTTGTATTGGATGTTCTGGTTGCACCTGAATCTGAATCCGAATCTGAATCGGAGTGATGTCCTGGCCTTCAGTCAGGAGGAAGCAAGAACTCAAGATGGAGGCTGCGGAGTAGGAGGAAACACAATAAAGGGTATTCAGTTCAGGCATAAACCACTACACCCAAGGCAATTAGCAAGAGTTTCCAACATTCCTGGTTCTACTCAGGCGGATCTCCAGCCGCAGGCCTCCGTCAGTCTTGGAAGACTATGGTATTGTGCTCGGCACTGCATACACTGCATGCAAAGCACGAAAGCCTGGGTTGGATTGTTATGGAGGATAGGCTGTTATCCAAGCAGCAAATCCCCCTCTCCATGCCACTGAATTAGTCCAATGGAAAGGCAGAGCCAATACGATTGGATCCAGCTGGCGTCGCAGAGCTGGGCTAAGGACAGGAACTCACCCTGTCTTGTGGGGCCAACCAGGGTCTCGAACCCTGGCCTGCTGGTTAACAGGCACAGCGTCTTAACCGCTTGCGCCACCCACAGCCCAGGCGGATCTCCAGTTGATAAGTAAATACCAAAAGCTCTTTCACGCTTTGGAAGAATTTAGTCAGTAATGAGGCTATCCCTGCATTTCTAAATCCATGGTGGCTGTGGTGGTGCAAGTAGTAAAGACAACTGTTAACCACTTAACCCTGTTAACCATCAGGGTCAGGGTTTAAGATCCGGGTCCTACAAGACAGAGGGAGCTCCCATCCGTATCATATCTCCTGCCAACCCGGCAGTTCAAAAGCATGCAAATGCAAGTAGATAAATAGGTACCGCTTTGGAGTGAAGGTAATAGCGTTCCAGGCGCATGTGAGCCACATGTTGGACAACGCTGGCTCTTTGGCTCTTGAAATGGGGAGGAGCGCCACACACTACAGTCGGTCATGATAAGCAGTATAACCTTTAGCTTTAAGACTATGATGTTGTAATCAAACTGCGGCTGCAATCCTAACCACACTTTCCTTGGGAGTAAGTACGATTGAACACAACGGGAATTACTTTTGAGTAGACTAGCTTAGGATTGCACTGAATATCTGTTACAGCAGGACAAACCAACGGAGAACCCAATCTTATGCATGTCTACTTACTGTGCTTTCCCACAGTTTCTTGTAATGGTACAATGTCCAAAAAGGATTACCAGTTAAGGGGTAACCATAAATAATGGTTGCCATAAAATTATGGCAACCATAAATAAAGTGATAGTTTGAAGCAGAGGTTAGGAAGATGGCAAACTGCTAGGGTCATCACCCTTTATCAAGAAATCAGGACAGGGTGACCATATGTTAGAATCACTGGAAGAGGACAAGGCCCTCCCCTCAAAAAACCAGAAGTCCCAAGAAAAATATAGGGCACACACATATTTTGCCTTCATGCAGATAAAACTATTACATCGAGTTTATGAATTACAAGAAGGCTCCATGCTGCCTGCTCATAAGGAAAAGGAAGACAATCCAGATTTTTTTCCAGGACCCAAGGCTAAAAAGAGGACATGTCCAGGAAAGAGAGGAGAGATGGTCACCCTGTTCCAGGCAGGGTCTCTCGATCCTCTCCACCTCCTCCTGGACCCCAAAGTGGCACCAACCCTTCCCTTGGCATTCCTACCCTAAGGGAGGGAGGGGACTCCCCTGTCCAGCCCCCTGTCTCCTGTGGTCCTTCTCACCTGTCAGCAGTGCCATCCTCCAGAGGCTCCTGCAGCCCTCCTTCTTCTTCCCCAAACCCTTCCCCATGGCTGGGCTCTCTCCTCCTGGTCCTGCTGCTCCTCCTCAGCCTGCTGCAAGCTGCCCTTGACTGGGAGACCTGTCCAGTTGGCAGCTGGAAGCACAGGACTTACTACCCCCTGCCCAAGGCATCCCTTGCCCTGTTGGGCACTGCCACCTCTGGTCCAGCACTCTGGTCCTGATCCAGCAGTACATACCAGCGTATTTCAGTAAATAACTGTAATTTCCAATCCAGGCTGTACTTGCAGGGGAATTTTCAGACGATGAATAATTCTTCTTTACAAGGCTCTTTCACTCAAAAGAGGATTTTAGCAGGAATAGGAACTGGCACCACAGCCACACCGGAGTCACGCCTTGTGTCTCTGCCCCATGACTCGACTCTTGCGCTAGTGATAGTGTGTGGCTTGTGGTGATTTACTGTATTGAATCAAATGTGCCATCAGTTCTAATGCTCACCATATACAGTGGTGCCTCCCGTAACAAATTTAATTCGTTTCGGAGGAATGTTTGTTACGTGAAACGTTCTTTACGTGAAGCAGATTTTCTCATAGGAAATAATGGAAACTCAGACGATTGGTTCCACAATCCAAAAAATATTCATATAAAATATTAACTGGATGTAAAAATGATGACAAAACACTGGAATTGAATTCAAAACATGCATTCAATGTGCATGATGCTATGACGTCTTCTTAGGCTGCAATCCTAAAGAAACTTTCCTGGGAGTAAGACCCATTTAATACGATGGGGCTTACTTCTGGGTAGACATGGTTAGGAGGCAGCAATCCAAGACACTTTCTTCTGCAGTCCAAGACACTTTCCAAGTGTCTCCCCACCTTCTCCTCCTCTTCATCCTGAGCCTCTTTCCCCCCTGCTCCCTTCAGGCTAGCCCTGAGCTGCTTCCCTCTTCTCCACTGCTCTTCTCTCCCTCTGCCCAGTGGACGCCCAGCCCAGGAGGAACAGCGCAGAAGTGTTGCTTTTGGTACAGCCCTTCTCCAAATTCCCCAGTCACTGGACTTGAGTCAGGGTCTTTTGCGAAATGGGGCAGCCGAGGTCAGGCATGGTTGGGCATGGGCCAGAAGGGATCAGGCACAGCAGGACAGGGTGGGACAGACTACATGAAAGAGGGGACAAAAGTGGCAAGCTGGAGGAGTCCTGGTTCTGCTGCTACAAGAGCTCAGTGGGGTTTGATGCTCACTCTTACCTGCTAGGAATAACAGTTGCCAGCTCATCTTCCTCATTGCAGAGCTCCTTGCAGAGGCCAAAAACCTGGTCTGATTCTTGGGCTGGAGTCTTGGCACCAGACAGATGGACAAAAGGGAGGAGGGTGGGACAAAAATTGGCAGCCCCAGTGGCTATACCGCAGCCATGGTCTTCATGCAAGGAGGCTGTGCTAGAGTGTTAACAGGAGCTGGCCCCTTTGCAAGGGGACCACATTGTGACACGGTTGTGACACCTTCAGGCAAGGGGTTTCAAAGGGTTTCTCACACACTTCATGAGAGGGCTACGAGTGAGCAACCGGTGATGACCCTGGACTCTTGTAGGCTGTACAAGTCCTAGGAGATAGCAGGACATGACATCTATATATAAAAATGAAATACTCACTCACTGACTTATCAACGCCCAGTCAAAACGGCTGGGTCAAGAAGCATGAAATTTGGGGAGGGTGTTCATTCCATGACAGAGGCACCCACTAATAACTGATTTTTGGAAATTCCAAGGAGAAGGGGTGAAAAGGGGTGCAAAACATTTTCCTTCCTATACTTTACATTGGAGGACCGCCCAGCTGAACTTTTCTGCGTGTTTCGGGGCCTACTCCATCTGGCCCCTCCTACTGATAGGGGGGAACACACAGAATCTCGCTGTGGCACATTCACCCAACACTTGGTGAACAAGGTCGTTCAGCTCCGGCATGACTTAGACGCCACTGAAGCATCATCCAGCGATGTCCCTGGGGCACCTGCCAAACCCATTTTGTGGGATTCTTTGCGGCTTGTAGAACCTGAGGGTGTGGACAGGATTTTCTGGAGTGTGAGACCCTCTTCTTGCCCAGGTTAGCTAATTAGATTAATTAGACTGCCCAGGTTAGCTAATTAGATCAGCCTGGGGTGGTCTGGCCGAATAGACATGGAGGGGAGTGAACTCATCTCTGAGGGAGGGGGTGCTACCTCCTGCACTGAAGCGAGTGGTGGTCCACCCCCTAATGAAGAAACCCTCCCTTGTTCCTAATAAACAATTATCGATCAGTGTCAAACATCCCATTCCTGGGCAAAGTCATGGGTGGTGCGACTCAGCTTCAGAGGGTCCTGGATGAAATGGATTATCGGGATCTTTTCCAATCTGGTTTCAGGCTGGGGTTTGGATGGAGACTGCCTTGGTTGATGACCAATGCCAGGGAATGGACAGGGGGAGTTCATCCCTCTTGGTCCTGCTGGATCTCTCAGCAGTCTTCAACACCATCGACCATAGTGTCCTGGATTGGTTGCTGGGTTCAGGATTGGAGGCACTGTATTGTTGTGGTTCCGCTCCTTCCTGGCTGACAGATCCCAAAATGTGGTTCTGGGGGATGCTTGCTAACCATCCTGACCTCTATTCTATCCCCCTTTCTATTTATCATCTGCATGAAGCCGCTGGGAGAGGTCATCCGGAGGCTTGGAGTGAGGTATCATCAGTATGCTGATGATACCCAGCTCTATCTTTCCTTTCCTCCTGAGTCTGAAAATGCAGTTGAGATCCTGAATTGCTGTCTGGAGACAGTGGGGGGCTGGATGAGGGTGAACAAGCTGAGATTAAATCCTGATAAGACAGAGGTTCTCCTGGTCCGAAGTTGTTGACCTGTGTATTTGAACATCGTCCTGCTCTGGGTGGGGTTGCACTCCCTCTGAAGAAGCAGGTCTGCAGCTTGGGGGTTCTCCTGGATTCGCAGCTACTCCTGGAGTCTTGGGTGTCAGCTGTGGCCAGGGGAGCCTTTGCTCAGCTTCGGCTGATCGCCACCTGAGTCATTCAGATCTGGCCATGGTACCCCATGCTCTAGAAACATCGAGACTGGACTATTTAACGTGCTGTATGTGGGGCTGCCTCTAAAGATGGTCCAGAAACTCCAACTAGTACAACTAGAATGCAGGGGCTCATGTGGTTGCTGGGGCTCGTCAGCTCAACTCATTCGGGCCACTGCTTCAGCAGCTACACTGGCTGCCCATTTGTTTCCAGGCTGAATTCAAAGTGCTGGTCCTGACCTTTAAACCCCTAAATGGCTCAGGTCCAGGGTACTTGAGGGACTGCCTTTTTCCATATAGTCCAACCCATCACCGAAGGTCAATCAGTCACCTATTGACTTTGAGGGAGGTGAGAGGTGTGGCGGCCAGGAACAGGGCCTTCTTGGTGGTGACACCCCAGCTTTGGAACTCCTCTCTCTGGAACTTAGGAAAGCTCCCTCCCTACAGAGCTTCCGGTGGAGCCTAGAAAATGTTTTATTTTTAAATAAAGGAGGAGTATGGTGCACATAGGGGGTTTGGTGCACAGGTGGGCTGATGCCGGTTCTGGCCAGTTCTATAGAGGTGGTTGTTAATTAGGGGCTGACGTTGTTAATTGGGGGGCATCATCTTTGAATTGCATGCAAGTGTGTTTGCATTTCTCTTAAAGGGCCTCTGGGTCTGTCTTTCCAGAGCTGAAGTTCTACTCCTCCCTCCTCCTCCTCCTCCCTCCCCTCCCCTTCTGAGCCCCCTCCCCTTCTCTCTCCCTCCTTCCCCTCCCTAAGTTTATTTTTTAATTTTAAAATACAAAGAGTGTTCCTTTGACCATCATTCAGACAGAGCACTGTGACCATCACAGCACATCCAGACTCTGACTGCTGAGCTGGAGGGTGTTTGCATCACTGTTAGCTCCATGCTTTAAAGTCAGGGTTAGGAAATACAAACCTCTGGGAGCCTGAGGTGAGTAATAGCAGCAAGCCTTCCTGCCTGCCTCCCTCCTTCCCTGGGTGCCTTTGTAGCCCAGTACTAGCCATGGAGAACTACTCAGTACTACTCAGGAGTAAGCCACACTGTATAGTAGAGGACTGCAGCCTGTGGCCACAATCCTAGCCACACTTTCCTGGGAGCAATTCCCATTGACTATCATGGGATTTCCTTCTGAGTAGCATAGGATTTGAGGCTACATTCCCATCCACACTTTCCTGAGAGTAAGCCCACTGACTATAATGGGACATCTTCTGAGGAGATGGGCAGAGGATTGGATCTCTCCCTCCACTCTGTTCCTCCAGCCCAGTCTACTTTCCTGAGAGTAAGCTCACTGTCTATAATGGGATTTTCTACTGAGTAGACATGATTAGGACTGGGCTCTGAGGCTGCAATCATATCCACACTTACATGGGAGTAAGCCCCACTGACTAGAATGAGAGTTACTTCTAAGTAAGCCTGCATAGCATTGGACTGTAAGGCTAAAATCCTGACCACACAGTTTTGGGAGTAAGCCCCATTGACTTGAATGGTACTTACTTCTGAGTAGACACAGTTAGGATTGGGCTCAGGCTGCAATCCTATCCACACTGTAGACCTTTTGCTTCCCCCCCCCCGAGATCTCCCCACCTCATCCTGCCCCTCTGAGAAATCTCTCCACCTGAGATTGAGGGCAGGAAGTATGGGGGTACCTGAAGAAATAGCCCCAGTTCCCATCCTGCCCCCCCAGGAGCCCACTCCGCTGCCTACTCTGAAATAAATCCTATCCTAGTCCCATCCTAGTCAATGGAGCTTACTCCCAGGTAGGTGTGGATAGGATGGCAGCATCAGAGCCCAATTTTTTGCATGCCTCCTCAGAAGCAAGTACTGAGTGACCATATGTCCTCCTTTCCCAGGACAGGTCCTCTTTTTACTCCTCCTTTTCCTTATGAGCAGGCAACATGGAGTCTTCTTATTATCCATACTTTTTTCCAGGACCACAGTAAATCTTCATTGTCCTCCTTTTCCTTATAAGCAGGCAGCATACAGTTCCCATCCTGCACCCCCAGGAGCCCAGTCCACTGCCTACTCTGAAGTAAATCCTATTAAAGTCAGTAGGTTTTACTCCCCTGTGAGCATAGGAGTGTAGCCTCAAAGCCCAATCACTGTCTACTCAGAAGTAAGTTCCATTATAATAGTGAAGCTTACTCCCTGGAAAGAAGCTGGTTTCTAAGAGCTTGTAATCCTATGCCTGACTACTCAAAAGTTAATCCCATTTCAATCTATGAAGCTTACTCCCAGGAAAGTGTGCAGAGGAGTGCAGCATTAGAGCCCAATCCTATTCTTGGCTACTCAGAAGTAAGTCCCATTAGAGTCTGTGGAGCTTACTCTCAGGAAAGTGAATAGGATTGCAGCCAGAGGCTGGTTACGAAGAGCTCAGTCCTTTGCTTGACTACTCAGAAGTCCTATTATATTCTATGGAGCTTACTTACAGGAAAGTGTGGACAAGATTGTAGCCTTAAGTAGTGGCTTAGAGGCAAACCTCAGCCTGTAGAGGGGACACCACAGACTCTGGTCCTAAACTGTAGATCAGTGTTTCTCAACCAGTGGTATGATTATCACCTGTGAAAGTTGTGGTGTGTCTGCTGGCACTGAGGCACCTGGAGGCAAGTGTTATATTGCAGCAAGGGCTGGGATTCTAAGAGCCCAAATCTTATGTATGACCATTCAGAAGTACTGGTAAGTCCCATCACAGTTAAAATGGAGCTTACTTACAGGAAAGTCTGGACAGGATTGTAGCCTTAAGTAGGGGCTTAGAGGCAAACCTCAGCCTGCAGAGGGGACACCACAGACTCTGGTCCTAAACTGTAGATCAGTGTTTCTCAACCAGTGGTATGAGCACCACCTGTGGAACTTGTGGTTGTGTCTGCTGTATTAAGCACCTGGATGCAAGTGTCATATGTGCTCCCTGAGGCAGCTGGTGTAAATCCTGGTGTGATTCAGGAGCTGGACTAGATGGGTCTTTGGTGTGATCCAGCAGGACTCTTCTGATCTTCTTATGTCTTGACAACCACCTTCAGAGAGACGGGCCCAAAGTCACCCAGTGAGCCTGAAAACTGTGTGGATTTTGTCAGACTTTCTAACAAATAACTAGCAGTGCATCCTATGAAAGCTCAGAAGTACCAAGCAAACCTGGGCCAAACCTCCCTTCTTTTTCCTGCCTCATGGGGTTGGCGTTGCCAGGTGGCCCCAAATCCAGTTCCCGCAGGATTCATGGTGTCCCCACAAGGCTTCCTACTTTGGGGGAACTCATTTTCTAGGAATCAGGCGACAACAAAAAAGGTGTTTCATGCTGGGGCAGTGATTTTAAAACTGTTTCAACTCATGGCACACGGATAAGGTGCTAAAAATGTCAAGGCGCATCTTCTGTTTTTTGACCATTGAAAAGACACATCATGTGGCTAATGGGAGATGAAACAACCACTGGCCCTAAATGAACCTTCCCCAAAACCTCCATGGCACACCTGTAGACTATTCACAGCACACCAGGGTGCCAGCACCACACAGGTGGAAAATCATTGTGCTGGAGGTTATTCCCTCTGAGATCTCAGTCTGGGGGTCGGGGATAGAAGAGAGTACAGGAAAAGTTCTGCATTAAACAGAGACAGCAAAAAAAATGAGTCCCGATAATTTATTCTTGATTCCAGAGTAAATTGTGCCGCTGTCTGAAGGTTGGGGGGTCTCTGAGGTTGGCCAAAGGAGGACAAGAGTAGTTGATGTCCTTGAAGGTTAATACTGAATATTTTCAGACCTCTCCAGCCTGCAAGAAACCACAGCTTGGTGTCAGAGCTTAGTCAGGTTTGGAGGCAACTTTTAGTGGGGGTGCCATGGGGGTGATGCCTTTTTCCCGCATGAAAAGGAGTAGCAGCACCCTTGGACAACCCCTCTACCCCCACAAAATACCATCCAAGGCCACCAGGGGGTACACACAATACAGTGGTACCTTGGTTTATGAGCATAATTCATTCCAGAAGCATGCTTCTAATCCAAAATGCATGTATATCAAAGCTAATTTTCCCATAAGGAAAAATGGAAACTCAGACAATTTGTTACATAATCCAAAAATATTCTTCTAAAAACTACTACAATACTATAATAAAAGAAAATGCAAAATATAAAAAATAAAACAAACTCACCTGCAATCTGTCTCTCAGGTCTCTCGGGCTGCAATGAGGTTAAAGGTTGCAAGCCATGAGGGGTGTGTGTTGTATGTGTGTGTGTGCATAGAGAGATATATGCAGACAACAACAAAATACCAGAAGCTGAGAGGCAGCTGGATGCCAGTGTCATAAGTGCTCCCTGAGGCATCTGGTGTGACGCTGTGTGATTCGGGAAGCTGGTCTAGATGGGCCGTTGGCCTGATCCAGTGGAGGCTCTTATGTTCTTACACAGGAGTTAGCCCCACTGATTATACTATGGCTGACTTTGGACATGCCAGACTAAGGAGCACAATCCAACCATGTCTCTGCAAAAGTAAGTCCCATTTTGTTCATACTTGTTCAAGTATGTCCCATTTTGTTCTTACTCCCAGGAAAGTGTGTTTGCAGATTGCAGCCTAAGTTGCTCAGGCTCCTTTCCATTGCCCGCTTACACAAGAGTGAACCCCACTGATTATAATCAGGCTTACGTCAGAGTAGAGATGCATAGGATGGTCTCTCAAAAGAGGCTGAGCAGGTGCTGAAGGAGCACCAAAACTGGCCACATCCTGGCCGGGACTTTTTTTTTTTTGCTTGTTTATCAAGACATCAGTCAAATTTTTTCCCAAGTATTCTTGTAGGGGAGGACAGAATTCTTATTAAAAATATACTTCTAAAAAGCTGAACTTTCAAAACCTGATTTTGTTTTCTTATCTAATGACACCATCAGTAGTTACTAATCAGCACAACTACTGGTATTTAGGACAAAATGCAAAATACTCTCTCCCCCGCACCGAGGGGTACCCCAGACTCTGCCATCTCCACTGTCCAATTCTCTTCCCTCTTAGTTGTATCACATACTAACGTACATATGCTTCCAGGGTGTCAGCTTCAATGCACAGGAAGTTCCCTATGACTTCACTGCAAAAAACTGTATTTACTTGAATCTAACACTCACGCTTTTCAGCCAAATTCAGTTTGCAGAATCGGGGTGCACATTAGATTTGATGGTTAATTAGATTTGAGTGTATGTGTTATTATAATTATAGGGTGATATTATGAGGTATTATAATTATATTATAATATATAAATGTGGTATAATTATAATATATGGGCTGTGGGTGGCGCAAACGGTTAAGACGCTGTGCCTGTTAACCAGCAGGCCAGGGTTCGATTCCCGGGTCGGCCCCACAAGACAGGGTGAGCTCCTGTCCTTAGCCCAGCTCTGTGACGCCAGCTGGATCCAATCGTGTTGGCTCTGCCTTTCCATTGGACTATTTCAGTGGCATGGAGAGGGGGGATTTGCTGCTTGGGTAACAGCCTATCCTCCATAACAATCCAACCCAGGCTTTCGTGCTTCGCATGCAGCGTATGCAGCACCAAGCATGATACCATAGTCTTTCAAGACTGACAGAGGCCTGCTTATAATTATTATTTATAGGGATTATAAATATAGGGTGTGCATTAGATTGGAAAATGCATTAGATTCAAGTAAGTATGGTATCAGCCATTGTACTCTCCATAGTCAAAGAGTTATGCTTTCCATTGAATCTGCTCACCTGCTCAAGGTTTATCTGCTTGGACGGTTCCTGAGCCCCTCCAGTAGATGTGTGGGGCAGGATTCCAACCCTGAGGAGAGAAAGAGAAATCAAAACCTCCAGCAATGAGACAACCCTGAACCATTAGACTAAGCAAAAGGGGAAAAGAAACCAAGCCAGGTGAACAGGAAGTTCTTGGAGAAGTTTCAGAGGAACCCCAAGGAGACCTTCATACCTGAAGGAAGTCTTGGAAAGGAAATACAGCAGACCTGCAACGAGTGCTGCTCCAGCCACACAACCTACAACAATCCCAGTAATGGCACCAGGAGACAGGCCTGGAAGAGAGGAAAGAAGAGCCCTGTGAGGTTTGGGGAGCCAGTCATCACCCCAGGTCTCAACACCTGAGCACAATAACTCAGATCCACACCCAGTAAGTTCTACCCTCCTGAACCACCAGCTGTGGTTACCACTTGTTTCCAGCCTTTTCTAGATATACAATATTTTATTTGGCTGTCCACAGTACTCTGTCCAGGTTCCAATGTGGCACAGGCAGGTAGACCTGAGCCTGCCCAGTAGAACTAGCAGTAGACCTGGCTTTCCTGGCTGTTACCATCCTCCCTGCTCTGTTCCATCCCCTTCCATCCTCCATTGGGAAGGAGCCCAAATGAAACTTTATACCCCCTGATCAAATTCCTGGCTCTGGCAGAACCCAACACAGCACAAACTGGAGCAGCAAACATTGGAAGAGCTGTTCATGGGGTGGTTTCCATTAGGATCTCACCTTCTTTCAACATCACATAGCAGGTTCTTTCGTCAGTGTGGTTGTTGAAGGGGTTCATAGCCTTGCAGGTGTAAGCTCCTGCGTCACTCCTATCCCATAACCTGAGATTGATTATGCTCCCAGTAGCCGACTGCTTGACACCATTGAAAAACCATTGAAGCGCTGCTTCAGGGACGGAGTCTACAATGCATTCCACTACCAGCTCGGAACGTAAGCGCTTGTATATAGTTCCTTCAGGGTTCAATTTAATCTCAGGCCCATCTAGAAAGAAAAGGACTTAGAATGAGGGCAGAAGAAGCAGAAGTGCCCCAGCCACATGCAACATACTCAAACCTTATTTTTTGATTGGGTCTGAGCTTACTGGACAAGGCAATGCTGTGGGTGTCATTTATCTTGACATCAGCAAACCATTTGACAAGGTCCCATATGACATCCTAATTGGGAAGTTGGAATAATATGGGCTGGACGAGGCAATCGTTAGGTGGATCCGCAACTGGCAAATGCCATTTTAGGCTGCATTAAGAGGACTGTAGTTTCCAAGTCACGAGAAGTTCTAGTTCCTCTTTATTCAGCATTGGTGAGACCTCACCTTGAGTCCTGTGTTCAGTTCTGGGCACCTCACTTGAAGAAAGATGCAGCCAAACTGGAGCAAGTCCAGAGGAGAACGACAAGAATGATCAGTGGGATGGAAGGGAAGCCCTACAAGGAAAGGTTGGGGGAATTTGGGATGTTCAGCCTGGAGAAGAGGAGGCTGAGAGGAGACCTGATTGCCCTCTTCAGATACCTGAAGGGCTGTCATAGAGAGGAAGGGGCTCATTTGTTCATAGCTGCTTCTGAAAGCAGAACTAGAACCAATGGGTACAAACTGCAAGAGAGGAGATTCCGGTTGGAGATCCGGAAAAAATTCCTGACGGTTCGGGCAGTTCGGCAGTGGAACAGATTGCCAAGGGAGGTGGTGGACTCTCCCTCTCTGGGGGTCTTCAAGCAGAGGCTCGACGATCACCTGTCGAGGATGCTCTAAGAGGATTTCCTGCTACAGGCAGGGGGTTGGACTAGATGACCTACCAGTTCCCTTCCAACTCTAGGATTCTATGATTCTAACACACACAGATAAAGCCTCCTGCTCAACCTTTAATTCTGGGACTATAATTCACCCCTTGTAACTGTCTATGATAAGTGATCACATTTTCTAATCCAGTATTTCCTACACCCACTTTTTCCCTTCCTATTCAGGACAAGATTCACTTACATGCTTTGTCAAGTAATGTGTATATGGCTGACATTTTGTATCCATAAGTGTGTAGATAGACAGACAGACATGTATGTACGTATAAAGTGATATACTGTATTTATTTGAATCTAATGCTCACCTTTTCAGCTAAATTTAGGGCACAATCCAGAGCAAGGGCAGTGAGGAGAGCCTTAGCTGGGCTGCCCCAACTACTCTGAATCCCGACCAGAAAGTTACGCTGCATTCAGAGAGTGAGGAAGCCTGGACAACCATAACTGCTCCAGAGAATGCTAAGTAAGTGACAGCTGGGGAGGACTTGCTCCTGAGGAGATCCCCCTCAGATCACACTGAAGAAGGAACAGCTGTAGTGCCTGTATTATAAGGAAGCCCAGCAGTTCCTGACAACCAGTTACAACTGCAGTTCCTCTAGTGGAGGGTGGATGCTTGGAGTGGCTTGCTATATCCTGCTGTAGTTGTGCCATATCCTGAGGTTGAGAGGCAGGGGTTGCAGCTAGGCTGGCCAAAAACTCAGATTTTTGGTCAACCCTGCCATTCTTACTCAGGCCTTATCATGGACCTCTATGTGTCTACTCATTGTTATACCTGCTCCTCAGTGGTGGGCCGAGCCCCCCCAAGATCCGGGGAGCCGAGCCCCCCCAAGATCCCCCCAAGAAGTTGGGGGGGCAGGACCGGGTCAAGGGGCAGGGCTGGGGTCAGGAGGTGGAGCTGGGGGCGGATCCCAATCTCAGCGCACTGCACATGCGCCAAACCCTGGTGCATGCGCAGTGCGTCTCCTCCAGCCGGAGGAGAGCCAGTACGGACGTGCCGACCCCCCGGGTTGGCGCGTGCGCACTGCGTCTCCTCCAGCTGGAGGAGACATACTGCTCATGCGCCGAGGCCAGCGCGTGCTCAGTACGTCTCCTCCATTTGGAGGAGACGCAGGGGGGGAAGATGGCGGCCAGTGCGAACTGGTCCACCCTCTTTTCATTTTCCCTGCTGCTGGCAGTTCGCCAGCGACAGGGAAATGGGAAGATCCGGTTCGGGCGAGTAGGCCCGAACCGGCATCTGCCCACCCCTGCTGCTCCTGAGATGGTATAACTGTGAGAAGCTTGAAAAGGGCATTTCTGCTGTGGAAACAGGCTCTGGATTCAGAGAAACTGCTCTGCCCTCGGCAATGCTAAACATGCCCTCAACATGCCTCTCTTGAGCTGCCTAGTCTGCCCCAGTTAAGGCAGAGCAGTCCACTTTTGGGGCAGCCTATGTTGCCTTAGGCTGCCCCAAGCCTTTTCCAGAGTAACTAGCGTGAGGCATCTTGCATTTGCTCCACCCTAGAGATAGATAGAGCAACCCAAGTGCTACTCTGGATTGGGCTGGTTAGTCTCCAAAATCAGGGTGCACATTACTTTTGATGGTGAATTTAATAAGAGTAAATGTGGTATTTTGATTATATGTATAAGGTGCGTATTAGATTTGATGGAGCATTAGATCTGAGTAAATAAAGTATACACAGAAACAAGGGTTAGTGTGCAGAGGGTGCAAGTCTGCTGCAGCTTTGCCAACTCTGAATTCCAGCATCTCACACTTTTGAATCCAATGCCACTAATGCCCTCTCTAACATACACACATGCGTGTGCACTCACACAAACACATAAGGCGGGGGGAAAGGAGACACCAGCAGCACATTTAGGCTGGGACGGGATTACTTACATGTTACAAGTATTTGAACAGGGTTGCTCGCCGGCTGGCTGATCAAGTTCTTGGCCATGCATCTGTATGTCCCTGCATTGCTTTTGGCAACATGAGCAAGAGTAAGGATGTGATTCCTATTTGAAAGTTTTCCCATAGCGGTTGGAAGAGGTTTACCATCCTTGGACCAGAAGACCCCGACATCGGACTGATTGGAAGTGTGGCAGTTCAAGATGGCATCGGAACTTTCTGCCACTATGCCGTTTGGAGAACTCTCAAGGAGTGGGCTGGGCAGGTTTTCTGTACACAAAAGAGAAAGAGGGTCAAGTCTTGTAGGTCACCATAGTTTCTGAATCAGGGTGTAGGGTCCCAGCAGTAGAAATACAGGCTTTATATCACATTTTAAGATAGGAAGACCTTTATTCAGAGCTCTGACACTAGAATACCCCAAAAGATTATTGTGCAATTTGGAGGCAAAACTGGAAACTGAACTAGCAAAAACAAGCGTTCTGTGAATATCTCTAGCCCACCCCAAGGAGGTCTTTCATTTGTGGGTGACAAATGAAATTCTGGGTTTTATACGCAATTTAATTTTGCCACTAAGTCTATTCTTTGTAACTGATTGGAACAGTTTTGTTTCCAGGTTATTATTAAATTAATTATTATTAAACAGCTGGTTTTATTACACTTCTATCAACTCATAGATAACTCTCCCAAGCATAGGTGTACTGCCGTGAACAGGGTGACCATATAGAATGGAGGACAGAGAGCCTTTACCTTTAACCACTGCATAGAAGATGGAATTGAGGCAGACAGGTTAAGCACAGCAAGAAGGGTATAAAAGCAGCACCTTCCTCAATTCCCTCTTCTATGCAATGGTTAAAGGGAGAGGCACTTTCTCCTCCATTCTATGTGGTCACCCTGAATATGCGTCTATGAACATTGATCTCTTTCTTCTTTGGATAGTCACAGGATCTGCTATACTTTAACTACTGCGTAATAGATTGACTTAGTATTTGTCTACAATAGCAGTCTTCATATGTGACAGATATATGTTTGATAAAGGGGGAAAAGGAAATAATAGAGAATCCTGTGACACTTTAACTAATATCCTGAAATGTAAGCGTAGCAATGGATTTTTTTCTCTGCTAAGTTGATTCCAGTTCTCTTTCAGACAGCCAATTTCAACCCATGGGCCATGGCACACTGGTGTGCTGCATGTGGTCCACAGGTGCACCACAGAAAATTGGGGAAGCCCTTTAGTAGAAAGGCCAATGGGGGATGAGAGCCTCCCATTGGCAATGTGGTATGACTTATCCGTTGCCAAGAACTGAATGGTGAGCCATGATCCAATGTTATTGCTTTTTATATGATGCAAAGAAAGATTGAAAAAATGAACTCAATTATCCCTTGGAGTGTTGTTGGACAATTTAGGGATGTGGTTAAGCGATCAGAAGATTAATTCATTGCATTAGATTCAGTGTTTCCTGCTCCAAGGGGATCAACAAGGTTTAGTGACCAATTTGCCACTCAGTCTTCTACACTATTCAGGGATGAGTCATTGATGCCTACAATCCATGCCTGTTTTTGGCACATAAGAAAAGCCCTGCGCATCAGGCCAAAGGCCCCTCTAGTCCAGCTTCCTGATCTCACAGTGGCCCACCAGATGACTCTGGGAGCACACAAGACCACAAGATGCATCTCATTTCCATTCCTTTGCAACTGGCATTTGGAGATTGTCTACTTCTAAAAAAAGCAGGTTGTGTATACCCATTCAATTCTCTTTTAAAGGCATCTAAGTCATGCACTATCACAACCTCCTGTATAATACAGTATTCTAAGCAGGGGTCTCCAAACCGCAGCCCTGGGGCCAGATGCAGCCCTCGGCAAGCCTCAAGATCCCTCTATCCAGCACCTGGGCAAGCCCTGAAATACACTGCAATACATTCTTATATATAAATTGATGCAAATTAATTCATATTTGAAAAGTAAAATAGTTTTTTTGGCCCCTGACAAAGTGTCAGCAAGATGATGGGCCTTCCTGCCAAAATGGAGACCCCTGCTTAAGGAATGTATCGAAATTTAAGCTTAGAAATTAATTCATTCACCATCCAGTCAAACCAGTTTGTTGTTTTTTTAGGAATGAATCTAAAGAGATCATGAAACTTTCAGCTCCATGGACCCCAATACCCCAAAATGATACCCAGCGCCAGCAGGACTAAACCCATTTTATTTCAAATTTGCCTGCAATCCTGAGCAACTCCAGGTTCTGTGCTACAGTCACGAATGTGAACCTGAGTTCCCAGAAGGAAACAATGAATTAATGGAAGGAAATTTTAAATATCCACTTCAAATATCCAGACAAGCTGGAAAAAGTGTGTAAAGGGGGAGGCAAGAACCAAGTGGAGGCTGATCACTAAGAACATCCTGGAATATCCTTTATTATCTTTATTCCAGATATCTGGAATATCCTGGAACATAATCCTGATTTGGAGAGCCACGTATGTCTCTGTGGATTGGGAAACTGAGGCTGGTATTCAGGACTCATTGGAAGAAAACAAATCATTTGCAGTGAGGCTCACTAGATATTTTGGGGAAATATTCTGGACTTTTCATCTGGATGCTCAACAGGAGACAACAGTCTTGGATACATAAAACAATCAAGATAGCAGGAGTGAATCATACTTGAGCAATGAGGAAAGCAGTCCCTAGTGCATTTAGCCCAGGTGCAACTGCATTCAGTGTATACTTCCCGGTGTGTATTGATGATACATTCCTAGTGCAGGGAGCAGTCAGGGCCTACAGTCTCCAGGTTAGTAAAGGCAGCTCCACCATTTTGCACACCCATTTTTGGGAAATAGGTTACAATCCTATTTCTTGGAAAGTTTTCAAGTAACAATCAAGTTACAATCCAAGATCTTCTTGGAAAGTTTTCTCTCCTCGGTACCAGATGCAGGAAACAACTCCTTGCAAACGGGCTTTGGCGGTTAGTGTGACATCCTGTCCTTCTGCTGGATGATCTGGTTGCACCTGAATCTGAATCTTACTGAAGGTTTCTTGGCTTTCAGTCAGGAGGAAGCAAGAACTCAGGATGGAGGCTGCAGGACAGGAGGAAACACAACAAAGGGTATTAAATTCAAGCCAAAACCACTAAACCCAAGACCATTTGCAAGAATTTCTAGCACTATCTCCTGATGATAAATAAATATTAAAATCATTCTTTGGAAGAATTTAGTCAGTAATGAGGCTATAACTGCATTTCTAAAGCTATGACGGCTGCGGTGGCGCAAGTGGTTAAGACAACATGCCTGTTAACTAGCAGGCCAGGGTTCAAGATCTGGATCCTACAAGATGGGGGGAGCCCACATCCTTAGTCCAACTCCTGCCATCCTAGCAGTTTAAAAGCATGCAAATGCAAGTAGATAAAGAAGTACCACTTCGAAGTGAAGGTAATAGCGTTCCAGGATCATGTGAGCCACATGTCGGATACTGCTGGCTGTATGGCTCTAGAAATGGGGATAAGCGCCACAGCCTACAGTTGGTCACAACTAGCATTATAACCTTTACCTTTAAGAGGATGATGTTGTTGTAATCAAATTGAGGCTGCAATCCTAACCACATTTTCCTTAGCAGTAAGTGCTATTGAACACAGTGGGAATTACTGTTGAGTAGACTTGCTTAGGATTGCACTGAAAATCTGTTACAGTATAGTGAACAAAATCACTTCCCAGGATCAATCAGAATTTATATGAATTTATTAGAATTATTAGAATCATAAATTACAATCAGAAAGCCTTAGAAAAGCCCCAGCCAGGAGCAGGCAGCTCGCTGACAGACCAGAAGCGATCAATAGGCTCCCCTGAAGGGATTAAGCCTTCACAGGGAAGATTCAGTCCTAGAGCTCTTTGATGTGGTCAGAGGTGTGAATTGCCCCATTGTCTTCCATAAACTTTCCCAGCAGCCAAGCCGTCAATCAACCATTGTGGAAGCCGCAGCACTGACAGGCTTAACAAGGTCTGGCCTCCAGCAGTCAAGGAGGATGACGTCCGATGGGTCTGGGAGAAAGCCTTGCTGATGGGTTGACTAGCTTGTTTAGAGCTACAGGAAGGATTCCCCTTGTCCTGATTTGAACCGTCAACTGTCAAAAGGGCTAGATAAAGGAAATAAAGAATTACACAGGGGCCAGGAAACCCATTGCAAAATTGATACCAACTATCAGATAAGTCGGAAGAGCTTATCCAAGACCCATAGATTATAAAAATTAAAATAAAATTTTAATTCATTTCTTATGTGTGAACGGAAACCTAGATGGATCAACCAATGACAGGATACACATACTTAGATTGCCACAAGAACTCTTCATTGTATTGATGTATAATGTCACGTCTTGCCACATATACGTGCTTGATAAACTACGGAAGTTCCTCATTGTACTGATGTGTAGTGTCATGTCCTGCCGCATTTTTCCATCTCAGCTCAGGAAGCCACTGAAGATATCATCTTTTTCCTCTTATGAACGAAATAATCTCTTTAAGTAAGGAATGTATACATGACAGAAATGGTATAAAAAGTCTGAATAATTTGTACAAAGTGCTCAGTCCTTTTAGGAGGCAGAAACTCTGTTTGACTGAGCCCAGAGCTCTGAATAAAGCTGATCCTTGCTTGCATTATCGTCTCCTGAGTTTTCCCTGCCGGTACCTACTTCGTTCCTATTACAACAGCAGGACAAACCAACCAAGAACCCAATCTTATGCATGTCTAGTTAGAAGTAAGTACTCACTGTGCTGTCCCACACTGTTCCTTGTAATGCTGCTGGCATGCTTTTCAGTGTGAATGGAGTAGCTGGGGACAGATGAAGGCACCAAATTGTCTGTCGGGGCTTCTGGGGGATGGTTCTGGGCACACGCTGCCCAGGACCTCATTCGGCTCTACCGCCATGTCTAGGAAGGCAGGGTGCCTTCCAGGAAAGCGCTGCAGCGGGTAAAGCGAGCACAATTTAGCATTTCCCGTCCCGCAAGGGTTCTGGACGGAAGCCTTCCCCAGCCGCTGGGATTAGCTGAGACGCAGGGTGGCTTCTGTGGGGCAAGGTGCCTGGCGGCTTTGGGAATGGCGTGCACCCCTAGGACTGGGCGAACAGGCTCACAGGTTATTGGAGCACTCCTCTGCAGAGGGTGCTAACAGAGCCTGCCACGTGGCTGTGGTGGCCACAATTTTGAATTGCGGCCTCCATTTGTGCAGGAGGCAGCCGTTTTGTCGTGTCTTCAAGGCCTGGCGGCAGGCCCCTGTGAACCCAAGCTGCCTTCTAAAAGGGAGAAGCCTCCATTTCTGGGCTTTAGACCCCTTTTGTAGTGGGTATCGGTGCTACCAGCCCTCCCCAACAAAGAAATTTTGAGATTAATTGAAGATTGTGGGGATTGTAGTGAATGGTGCAGCTCGCCCCCCACCCCAACCAACTTTGGCTTCTATAAGGTATTCATTTGCTTCAGACCGGTCAGGTCTTTGCTTCAGCTGCTGTGGATCCTGCCCATCTTGGCCTACGTGATCTAGCCTGGTTGGGCACAAGTTGTCTTTTGCTTCAACTGCTGTGGCTGCTGCACCTCCGATGTCTTCTTTGCTTTGCTGAGGAGTTGGATCAACATTTGCTGCTGCTGCTTTTTCAAGCTGCCCATACCCTTTGTGTCAAACTTTAAACACACAGGGTGGTGGTTGGTTGTACCCAAGGAAGGTGACATTGCCAGGGTAAATGTTTTTCTTCACCGGGGTAGACTGCCATATGGTGGTTGCTGCTTTAGTTGCAGCTGCCATTTTGAGTACTGTGCTGAAATACCTAGTGCTGGTATAGGTAGTCACCCCAAGTTTACTCTTCAGTCACTCTTTTGGGTTCTCAGGCTGGCCACGTGCGCAGCAGCGGCCCGGTGTGGTGCATTCGCCAGGGCTCAACCATCTGAGACAGGGCATATTGGGCATGGCACAACCCCGAATCTTGCCACTAATGCGCAGGGATCCTCCATCTGAGGGATCCCCAGGGGTTTCTTCTTCCCTATCGACACCAGAGAGATGATGGCACTTGAAGGTGCATCTCTCGGGCTCTGTTTGGCACAGCTTAAATTGGTGGATGCAACCTGATCGCTTAGCAAGCAGGGCCAATATGTGTTTCCCAATTTCCAATGTAGTCACGACAGATGCGAGCCTGTTGGGTTGGGTTGCACATTTGGAGGGGCATCTAACCCAAGGCCAGTGGTCCCAAGAGAAAGCCACACACCATAGAAATTGGCTAGAGCGAAGAGCAGTACGGATGGCATTGATCCACTTCCAGTCTCTTCTGCTGGGGACACATGTATTCATCAGAATAGACAACGTGACGGTGAAAGCATACATCAACAGTCGGGGAGAGGAGGTCCTCGACTCTCATGAAAGAGGATATCCTTCTCCTTCGGTGGGCAGAGGAACATCTTTCCTTATAGGCAGTGCATCTTTCTGATGGGAAAGCCAAACATTGCAGCCAACTGGCTCAGTCAACAATAGTTGAGCAACCTTGAATGGCAGTTAAATCCAAACGTTTTCCTATAAGTCGCTTCAGACTTCTGGATATAGATCTGTTTGCCTCAGAGGCCAACACTCCACTTCCAAGGTTCATTTCTGGAACACCAACTCCAGCAGTAACAGGAGTGGATGCGCTGCAATGTCTCTGGATACAGGGCCTGCTCTATGCCTTTCCCCCAGTACAACTTCTCTCTCCATTTCTTTGCAGAGTGAGGCAACAGGGAACACGAGTAATTCTAATAGCACCATTTTGGCCACATTGGCTATGGTTGGTGAAGATCATCAGGTTCCAAGAGGGACCACGTTGGCAACCTTCCTACACCCTCAACCTCATCTTTTCCGGTTAACAGGATGGGTCTTGAATGGAGGGCATTAGAAAGGAAGGGGTGTGCTAGCAGGGTTATAGGTATGTTGATGGCATCTGGGAAGTTATCCACAGAAAAATTATATGCCTCAACATGGAAGAGGTTTTGTTTCTGGTGTTAAGTTAAAGGAATTTCCCCTCTCAGAGTAAAAGCAGCCCAATTACTCTCGTTTCTTTAGGATGGTCTGGATTTGGGGTTATGGACAAATAACCTCAAGCGTCAGCTTGTGGCTTTGAGTAGTGTCTTGGTTGTCTGTGGGAATAACAGCGTCACTAAACACCCTGATGTTAAAAGATTTATTAAAGGTGTTCATCATACTAACCAACCCAGTTGTTCATTGTTTTCCCTCTTGGGATTTGCATTAGAACTGTCAACTTTTACGCATGCTCCTTCTGAGCCACTGTTTTCTGTTTCACTAGCTAATTCGACTCTGAAAACAATTTTTTTCTAGTGGCCATCACTTTGGCCAGACGAGTGTCAGAGGCGGGGGGCCTAGGGGGGTGAACCCTAACCTTTACCTATTCCAGTGGTCTTAAGACCTGATCCTTCCTTTATTCCTAAAATGAACACTTGGTTCCATCAGGCCCAAGAAATAGTCCTTCCATCACTCTGTCCTAACCCAACCCATCCTAAAGAAAGGGAATGGCATATGGTGGACGTCAGGAGATCTTTAGAATATTACTTGGAACGCACCAACTCTTTGTGTAAGACTGGCTTTTCATTTTGTTCAGAGGCCCGGCAGTGGGAAGGAAGTCATCTATCAACACTTTATCCAGGTAGTTGAAACTGGCCATATCTATGGGATATAAGATACAAGGCAAGGCCCCACCAGATGGTACAGCCGCTCACTCTATCAGAGCAGCTGCTGCTTCTGTAGCATTCGAGGGTTATGTTAGCCTTCCAGAGATATGTAGGGTGGCCACTTGGGCATCACCCAAGTTATGCCTTCACCCATATCTACAAGATAGATCACCAGTTGCGCTTTCAGACAGACTAAAGGTCTGGTTGCCTCTCTAGTCAGAGGAAGCAGAACTTCGTCCGGCCTGCCTCTACACTGGAAGGGCAACCCATGCTGTGAATGAGTGCTGTCCCTTCCTCCTGGGGTTTCCACATGGGGATTGATGCACATGGGGGATATTGCACCATGGGGGATGGCATATGGGGGAATTTTACTCCAGCAACGTGGGTATGCTTTTCGCTAATAGTTGATAAATGGCCCTTTAATCCATATCTGTCTCTGGCTGTTTATTCTCACTGGTGGGGGGGGGGGGGTTAATGGAACAGTGTCCAAAAAGGGCTGACGTATCCCTTAACGGGTTGCAGAATTTCACCACCATCCTGGCAACCAGCCCCCAAATCCTATTGATCTGAGTAGATTCCTCATGTGTTTGGGGAATTTTTCAATTGGAATATCTTGCAGTACTGCAGCTATCCTGATCTCTTGAAAAAGGGCGATGACCCTAGAAGTTTGCCACCTTCCCAACCTCTGCTTCAAACTATCACTTCATCTAGGGTTGCCATAATTCTCTTCCACTAAATTGGGACAAGATCCCCTCTCCTAATTGCCGGTATGAGAACCCAATCCTCCCAAATCAGGATTCTCCCTGTTTTCCAAGACAAATGGCAACCCTACTCAAAGATGGATTCAGAACTCTGCATTAAAATATCTTCCCAGCAGATTGGAAGCGTCAAGAAAAACATCCAGGGCACAATTTTATGCAAGTAGTAAGTGCTAATATGTTCCATGGAATTTACTCCCAAGAAGTGCTAATGTATTTCATGGACACAAAGGATGTATTTCATGGACACAAAGCTAAAAAAAGGAAAGATAGAAGAGATGGTCACCCTGCTGCAGACAGGGTCTCTCCATCCTCTCTGCCTCTAAAGTGGGTCCTACCCTTCTCTTGGTATCCCTACCACAAAGAGGGCAGGGGACCCCCGCTCAGCCCCCCTGGGCTCCTCTGGACCTTCTCACCTGTCAGCAGTGCCATCCTCCAGAGGCTCCTGCAAGCCCACCTTCCTCCCCATCCTCTTCCCCATGGCTGGGCTCTCTCCTACTGGTCCTGCTGCTGCTCCTTTGCCTGCTGCAGGCTGTCCTTGCCCGGGGGACCTGTCCAGTGGGGAGCTGGGGGCACGAGACTTACCACCCCCTGCCCAAGGCGTCCCTTGCCCTGCTGGGCACTGCCACCTCTGGTACAGCACTCTGGTCCTGATCCAGCTGTATTTGAGGAAATATGGTAATTTCCAATGCAGGCTGTACTTGTGGGGAAATTTTCAGATGATGAATAATTCTTCTTTACAAAGCTCTTTCAAGCAACAGAAGATTTTAGCAGGAATAGGAACCTGGCACCACAGCCACACCGAAGTTGAGTCTTGTGTCTCTGCCCCATGACTCAACACTTCTACTAGTGACTGTGTGTGGCTTGTGGTGATTTAATGTATTTACTTGAATCTAATGTGCCATTAAATCTAATGCTCACCATATACTTATAACTGAATACCATAACTGATTATCATATTTACTTGAATCTAATTAACCATCAAATCTAACATGCATTTTGGAGGCTGAATTCAGATGAATAAGGTGAGTGCTAGATTTGAGTAAATACAGTCCTTCCTGAAATTCACCAGTCAGTGGACTTGAGTCAGGGACTTTTGTGAAGTGGGGCAGCCTAGAATGGGTATGGGCCAGAAGGGAAGAGGCACTGTGGGACAGGGTGGGACAGACTGCATGAAAGAGCGGACAAAAGTGGCATGCTGGAGGAGAGTCATGGTTCCGACTCAGCCCCCATGGGGCTCACTTCTCCCTCTTACCTGCCAGAAATACCAGTTGCCAGCGATTCCTCCAGCACATCTTCCTCTTCCTCATTGCAGAGGTTGGCTCCATGAATGCTTGTCTCCTTGCCATGTCTTCTGCCTGTCACCTTGCAGACTGCCTGGGCACAGAGACCCATTGGGGTGGGTATTAAGGCAATTCAACCAGCCCAGCCACTTTGTTGGAAATGGGAAACACGTCTAGTGACAGATCTGGCAAAGGCACTCTGCATATGTTCCAAGGCACTCTTCTTTAGGAATACATCATCCAGCCAAAAACCAGGTCTGATTCTTGGATATAGGTTATTGGGCTGGAGTCTTGGCACCAGACAGATGGACAAAAAGGGCGAGGGTAAGCTCCAGTGCCTATACCACAGCCATGGTCTTCATGCAAGAGGGCTGGCTAGAGTGTTAACAGGAGCTGGCCCCTTTGCAAGGGGATCACATTGTGACAGCGTTGTGACACCTTCAGGCAAAGGGTTTAAAAGGGTATCCTACCTAATTTATGAGAGGGCTACGAATGAGCAGCCAGTGATGATCCTGGTCTCTTGTAGGCTGTGCAAGTCCTAGGAGACAGCAGCACATCACATCTATAAAACTGAAACTCACTCACTCACTGACTTATTGGCCCAGTTTTGGCCCAGCCAAAACTGCTAGGCCTAGAAGTGTGAAATTTGGGGAGGGTGTTCTTTCCGTGATGGAGGCACTCACTAAGAACCGGTTTTCAGAAACTCCAATCAGAAGGGGGTGAAATGGGGTTCAACGTGTTAAAAGAGAGACCTAGCCAAGGTCACCCAGTGAGCCTGAAAACAATGTACATTTTAAAACACTGAGTTAATCTTTCTAACAAATAACTAGCAGTGCATCCTATGAAAGCTCAGAAGTACCAAGTACGACGCAAACCTGGGCCAAACCTCCCTTTTTCCTGCCTCATGGGGTTGGCTTTGCCAGGCAGCCCCAAATCCAGTTCCCGCAGGCTTCCTGCTGTCCCCACAAGGCTTCTTACCTTGGGGGAACTCGTTCACTTGGAATCTGGTGACAACAAAAAAAGATGTTTCATGCTGGGGCAGTGATTTTAACTTACGTCAGGCGAATCGCTCTGATTCCGCGTTAGTTCAAAATGAGCCTAACTGGTCACTGTTAGAAAACTGTTGTTAGCACCTATTCTAACGCTCATCAAGTGATCAGTGATGTTCATTAGGATGTACAAAGAGAATATTTGAAATCTGATTCAAAAACCTCATTTATTAACCTTAAGCATATAAACAAAAAATACTGAAATTTGTCTGACAAGGAGAGTCGAAACTGGCCAAAAAAGCCAACCCTATACAAAGCTACACAGTTTGCAAATTTATAAAGAAGGTGCAAATTTGTCCTGTTTGGCCAGAGGGTGGTCACTACTGCACCCCACACATGCGGCTGGAAAAATGACTAGGGGGATTTCAAACAGCACCTAGAAATAGGAGGGCACTAGGAGGGGCAGGTCCTCTTGGCCATCACGAACCTTGAGCTTGTTTGGAGGTTCTAGCAGGGGAACGCAGCTACCGTATACCCTTGACCAAAGAACAGTACACTCCTATCTGGGATGATCATCCTCTTCCACCGAGAACACAGCTTCGGGAGGGATGCACATGGAGCGGTGAGGGAGGAAGGGGACACATGCCTAGCCAGCCAGATCAGCTGAATCAACCCTGGTGATCAATGGGGTGACAGATGTCGCAGCCAGATCGCCCTCACATCCTTGGCCATCATGGTGCAGAGAGGAAGAAAAAACAAAATTTCAATTGCCTATTTTGCCAGATTCGACCATCCTAGGGTCATCTCATGACACACTGATAAGGTGCTAAAAATGTCAAGGTGCATCTTCTGCTTTTTGACCATTGAAAAGACACATCATGCAGCTAATGGGAGATCAAACACCCATTGGCCCTAAATGAACCTTCCCCAAAACTTCCATGGCACACCTGTAGACTATTCACAGCACACCAGGGTGCCAACACCACACAGGTTGAAAATTATTGTGCTGAAGGTTATTCCCTCCAAGATCTCAGACTGGGGGGAGCGGTGGAGAAGGTAAAAGAGATGTACAGGAATAGTTCTATATTAAACAAAGAGACAGCAAAAAGGTAGTTCATTGAGCCCTGATAATTTATTCTTGATTCCAGAGTAAATTGTTCCCTGTATGAAGTTTGCGGGGTCTCTGAGGTTGGTCAAGAAGAACAAGAGTAGTTGATGTCCTTGAAGGCTAATACTGAATATTTTCAGTCCACTCCAGCCTGCAAGAGACCACAGCTTTGTGTCAGAGCTTAGTAGGGTTTGGAGGCGACTTTTAGTGGGGGTACCTTGGGGGGTGATGCCTTTCTCCCCCATGAAAAGGAGCAGAAGAGAAGCAGCACCCACTTCAAAAACCCATCACCCTCACAATATACCACCCAAGGGATACACACAATACAGTGGTACCGTGGTTTATGAGCATAATTCGTTCCAGAAGCATGCTTCGAATCCAAAATGTTTACATATCAAAGCTAATTTTCCCATAAGATATAATGGAAACTCAGACAATTCGTTTCACAACCCGAAAAATATTCAGATGAATATTATGACAATACTGTAATAGAATGCAAAATAATAAACACAAAATATAAAATAAATAAATAAATTCACTTGCATTTTGTCTCTTATGTCTCTCAGGCTGCAATTAGGTTACAAGGTTGCAAACCATGAGAGGTGTGTGTTGTTTGTGTGTGTATGCAGAGAGAGATATAGATGTGGACAACAACAAAATACCATATGCTGGGAGGCATCTGGATGTAGGTGTCATATGTGCTCCCTGAGGCATCTGGTGTTATGCTGTGTGATAGGGAAACTGGACTAGATGGGCCTTTGGCCTGATCCATTCGAGGCTATTCTTATGTTCTTAATCTGCCCCCTTTACACAGGGTGAGCCCCACTGATTTTAATATGGCTTAATTTAGACATGCTAGACTACCCCGCCAAATCCAGAGTAACTAGAGGAGCACGTAAGAGACTTTATGTGCACCGGTAGTTACTGCACCACCTAGTGAAAACCCATGGGAAATTCATATTGGAATCCAGAGTAAGTTGTTCTTATACCAGAGCAAGGACTTCTCATAGTTACTCTGGATTTTGCCGTAGGAGTACAATCCTAACCATGTGTACTCAAAAGTAAGCTCCATTGTTTTCAATAGGTCTTACTCCTAGAAAAGTGTGTTTCAGGTTTCCTAAGTCTCTCTGGATCCTTTCCATTGCCCCCCTAACATAGGAGTGAACCCCACTGATAGGGCTTACTTTAGTAGAAATGCCAGGCTAGGTCTCTCAGGGTAATTTGCATTTCCTCCTTACACAGGAGTGTGCCCCATGGGTTATAATAGGGCTTACTTTAAAGTAGTCATGCAAGGCTCCTTTCCATTACATAGAGAAGAGCCCCACTGACTATAAGAGGCTTACTTCAGAGGAGACATGCATAGGCTGGTCCCTCAGAAGATGCTGGTGGAGCACCAAAACTGGCCACATCCCAGCCACAACAATTTTTTGCATGCTTATCAAAACATTGCGCATATATCAAGTAAAAATTTATGATAAATGTTTGCTTGTCTTGGAAAACGCTCACAATCCAAGGTTTTACTGTCTGGCACTTCAAATCACCTCATGAGTAGGAGTTTTCTTTAAGGTACTAGGATAACAGAGGGTTATCGGCACTACTCAACTTCAGTAGAGCAAAGAGGGCAATGGCTTGTCACACCTACAAGCCACATGTGTCAGGACCCCATCCCTTCAGTCCCTTCTCTCTTTCATCCCCTCACCCTTACCACAGCCCCATAGACCTCTCTTCTTACCTGTGCCAGGTTTGGAGCAGTCCAAGTAAGGTTGGTGAGTAGGGCCCTCCGTTTATAAAGCCTGTGTCCCTTCCTACAAACTGAAGCGTGAGGGTGAGCGTGATCCATGTGAGCCACGTGAGCTATGTGAGTGTGAGCGTAAGAGTGCAGGACTACTTTTCCTAGACACGGCTTCTGTGAAGGACAGTGGTGGGGCAGTGAGACAAAACAAAACAAGATTAGAGAGGGTTCAGCCTCATCACCCCCCTACAAGCCCCTCTGGTGAGCCACCATCTTTTCCACCACAACAAGGCTGTTCCATAGAACTGAGCAGGAATCCCAAGAAATGTGGGGGCAACAGGGCAATGGGGCAAGGAAAACACCAAACACTGTAGGGAAAAAAACTAGCAGTTTCTTCCCATATGAAGAGTTTCCAAGCCAGACTTTGGAGGAGCTGTGTGGTCCCTGAACTGGAATTTCAGTCCAGTTGGCATGGAATGGGGTCAGGAATGGGGATTAACCTTCCATGTTTCTTTCCTTTGGCACAGATTTTCTCTGCAGTGTCCACAACTGTAGGGATACATGATATTGTTTACTCCCTAAGGCTACAATCCAGAGTAACTACGGGATCTGTTACACCAACATAGTTACCGTACCACCTATAGGAAATGCATAGAGCAATCCAGAGTAAGCACCTCTTACGTCTTCCCGTAGTTAATCTGGATTGTAGGGTTAAGTGGCAATCCTATATGCCCTTTCCTCAGAGTAAGTCCAATAGAACTCAGTGGGACTTACTTCAGAGTAGACATGCTTAAGATTGCACTCAAAGTGACGGGGTCAGCATGGTGGAAGCAGGGATGATGGCAACACAGAGCACTCGGCATGCATCACAGAGACACCAGCCCCGCCTGTAGTCGTGATACTTACTGTGGGCATGTTTTGAGGGTACGTGTCCAATGGTTTCAGGTGGCCCATTTCTCCTAGACAAACAGTAGACATGGGGTGATTTTATAACAAGCGGACTCCCTCTCCCAACAGACAACAAAACTCACACCTTGTCTGAAAGAACATATCCCTGCACACTAAAAGCAAAAGTGAGTAGATGTGCACAAGTCCTGCAGAGAAGCTCAGCCTGGGCACTAATGAAGTGCTTTGAGAACTGCTGTTTAAAGCACAAATATGCATGCATCTACTGTGTACTTTTCCAACATTTTTTTCCAAGTGTTCTCATGGGGGAAAATAGAATTCTTAATTACAAATATACTAACCTAAAAATCTGAACTTGTTTTCTTATCTAAAGATACCATCAGTAGTTACTGATCTGAGCCGGCCCAACCATTGGTCTTTGGGACAAAATGGAAAATATTGTCTCCCTCTCCTTGGAGTACCCCAGACTGTGCCATCTCCACTGTCTGATTTTCTTCCCTCTTAGTTGGATCATATACTATTGTTCATGTGTTTCCAGAGTATCAGCTTCAATGCAGAGGAGTTCCCCATGCAAAATACTGTATTTACTTGACTCTAATGCTCACCCTTTTCAGCCAAATTCAGACTCCAGAATCAGAGTATGCATTAGATTCAATGGTTAATTAGATTCAGTGGTGGCATTCAAATAAATTAACAACACGTTCTATGCCCCATTAGTAACCGGTTCTCAGAACCAGGCACTCATTAGCTATAGAACCTCACTATAGAACCTGTGAGAACCCCCTGAAGCCCACCACTGATTAGATTTGAGTAAATGTGGTATTTTCATTATAAATAAAGGGTGCACATTAGATTTGATGGCATATTAGATATGAGTAAATGCAGTAACAATCATTGTAGCTTCCATAGGCAAAGAGCTTCACTCTGAAGCTTCCTTTTCTTTTCACTGAATCTGCTCACCTGCTCGATATTTATCTTCTTGGGATGGTCCCTAAACCCTTCCAATAGATGTGTGGGGCAAGACTCCGACCCAGGGGAGAGAAAAGGAATTGAAACCTCCAGCAATGAGACAACCCTGAACCAGAAGACTAAGCAAAAGGGGAAACCAAACTAAGCCAGGTGAACACAACACAAGCTACTTGGATAAGGTTCATAGGAATCCCAAGGAGATCTTCATACCTGAAGAAAGTCTTGGATAGGAAATACAGAAGACCTGCAACAAGTGCGACTCCAACCACACAACCAATGACAATTCCAGCAATGGCATCAGCCGACAGATGTTTGTCTAGAAAAAAGAGGAAAGGTGGTCATCTGGAGCAAACAGTAGCCCTGTGAGATTTGGAAAGCAATTTGTCACCCTTTAGCTCAAAGAAATTTACAAACTGGTTCTCTGCCCATCTGGCAGCCACTTTTAAATGGCTATTTTTAAACTTTATATGTCCTATCTCTCGTTAACAACCAGATCTATAGAGTAGGTGCGAAACTGCTGCAGCCCACAACTGATGTTAACCCCCAATAAGGTCTACCCTCCTGAACCTCCACCTATCACTTTTGGTGGTCCTTTTCCATCCTTTTCTAGATATACAATATTTTAGAGAGGAGTGCATTTGGATGTCCATTCTTAGGAACTCTTTGGATGTTTCCATTCTTAGGAACTCACCATTTGTCCATACCACATAGCCGGTTCTTTCGTCAGTGTGGTTGTTGAAGGGGTTGGTAGCTTTGCAGGTGTAAGATCCTCCATCGTTTCTATCTTTTAAGCGAACCTTGAAGGTGCTCCCAGTTTCCTTCTGCTTGATACCATTGAAAAACCATTCAAGTTTTGCTTCAGGGATGGAGTCTGCAATGCATTCCACTACCAGCTCATAATGTAATTTCTTGTATGTCGCTCCTTCAGGGTTCAATTTAATCTCAGGCCCATCTAGAAAGAAAAGAACTTAGAATGAGGACAGAGGAAGCAGAAGTGCCCCAGCAACACTCAACACACACACACCTAAAGCCTCCGGCTCAACCCTTAGTATTGGGACTATAATTCACTCGATGCAACTGTATATGATAGGTGACCACATTTACTTCTCCAGTATTTCCTACACCCACTTTTTTCCTCCCTATGGAGGACAAGATTTACTTAAGGTGCAATCCTAACCATGGTAAAAGTAAGTAAAAACCGTGGTAAAACTAACACCTCAGTAGTAAGCCCCATTGTGTTCAATGGGTCTTCCACCCAGGAAAGTGTCTTTAGGATTGCATTCTATGTCAAGTGACGTGTACATGGCTGATATTTTGTGTGCGTGTGCGCACGTGTGTGCGTATGGGCGGACGGGTGGGCGGACGGGCAGATGGACGGATGGATGCTATATTTACCCGAATCTAACACTCACGTTTTCAGCCAAATATTAATCTACAGTATCAGGGAGTGCATTTGATTTGGTGGTTAATTAGATTCGAGTAATTGTGGTATTTTGATTATAAGTATAGAGTGCATATTGGATTTGATGGCGCATTAGATTCGAGTAAATACAGTAAATTTGTTCTTAAATAAGTGTGTAAAATTTATAGAGGTTTTAAGATTAAAGTGTGAATATGTGATAGAATTTAAATGTTATTCAAAAAATTTCCTAGGGATTATAGTTTATTTTGGGGGTGGCAGGTTTTGACTATAACACCATCAGAGTAATAAGAGGTTATGAGATGAAATAGGTGGTGATTGTGTTTGATCCAGGTGGATTTTGAAGCAGTATTTTGAAGGAGATCTCTGCAGGCTGAGATAAGAGGGACTGAAGCAAAACAGATTATTTTAAGATCTACTAAGGGGTCTCCTTTCTCTCTGCTTTTTTGTTTTTAGCCGTATTATAAGTAAAGCTTGGCGTTGAATACAGCTCCAAGTGGTTAAGTCACTGTGCCTGTTAACCAGCAGGCCAGGGATCGAGACCCGGGTCAGCCCCACAAGACAGGGTGAGCTCCTGTTCTTAGCCCAGCTTTGCGATGCCAGCTGGATCCAATCGTATTGGCTCTGCCTTTCCATTGGAGTAATTCAGTGGCATGGAGAGGGGGGATTTGCTGCTTGGGTAACAGCCTATCCTCCATAACAATCTAACCCAGGCTTTCGTGCTTCGCATGCAGCGTATGCAGTGCCAAGCATGATACCATAGTCTCTCAAGACTGATGGAGGCCTGCTAGATTAACAAGAGACTTACCCTAAAATCCAGAGTAACTACGGGAGCACCTAAGAGATGTGCTCTCTTACACTGACGTAGTTACGGCACCACCTAGTGAAAATCTATGGGAAATTCATATTGCAATCCAGAGTAAATTGTTCTTATGTCAGAGCAAGGACTCCCCATAGTTACTCTGGATTGCACCCTATGAGATGAACAATCAGTGTTGTATTTAATTTAGCCAGATTTTTGAAGTGACATTTCCCCCCCTTTTTGGAATTAGGATTTTTAGGGAAGCAAGATTTATAATGTAAGTAAGATGAAATTTTTATGAAACGGTTTGTTTTAAGATATATTAAGTGGTTTATTTGTAGGCTTTTGAAACAATACTTTCTCCACCTTTTTGGAGCTAACATTTTTTAGGGAAGATTTTAAAAGTAAATAAGATGAAATTTGTTTGGTATAAATGATAGTATTAAAGAACATTATTAATTTTTAGGAATTACCGTTGGTGAGTTTTTAAGTGTTTTCATGAGTTGGGATCTTTTTTTCTCTTTTCTGCTACTCTGTTTATTGAATTTTTTAAAACTTGGTACAGGTTTCATGATTCTTATGCTTGTGGGAATATTGGGCTTATGCTTATAAATGATAATTGAAAAGTTGTTGGAATTAAAATGTGATGGAAGTATTGGTGGTGAAGTGGTTATCCGTAACCCTTCGATGCCCATCCGGATCCAGAGTCCGGAAATTCAAATTTATGCAAATTGGGCTATTTTTATTTTATTTTTTATTTTTATTTTAGGGAATTTTTTTCTTATAGTTTTAATGGAAGAAGATGTAACCCTTTGCCGTCTCTTGAAGTTTCCTTATGTGTGTTCCTTGTGTAGTTCCTCACCTATGTAATTTAAAGTTACCAATGCCTGTATCTAAAATGTATAAAAAGCCAATAAAATTGGATTTTAAAAAAAGAGTAAATACAGTATATATAGAAGCAAGGGGTTAGGATGCAGAGGGTGCACCTATACTCTTTTCTGCCACCTCTATCGCTCTCCCAGGCAGAGATTTTTAGACCATATTTTGGCCTCCATTCATTTGGAAAATCCCTTTTTAGTTGTCTGCTATCTATTCTCTGATATTGATCCACATGTTACATATATGACCTCTCTATATGCAAGGGCTGCCTACGTCTTCCGTTACAACTTTGCAAACTCTGGCACTGCAATTTCTGAATCCTAAATTGCTCAGGGGTTTTTCAGTTCTGATAAGGCCTATATTTCCATGATCCAAACGTACTGGTCATTTCCTTCTTGTTGTTGAGAAGTTTTATTGTTCTGCTAGTAATCTTATTTTGATCTGTTTGTAATTTTATTTTAATTGTTTGAAATTGTAAGGCTTTTAGTCAAACAAATAAACTTTACTACTACTGCAGAGGGTGCAAGTTCTGCTGGAGCTTTGCCAACTCTGAATTCCAGCATCTCACATGTTTGAATCCAATGCCACGAATGCCCTCTCTAACACACACATGCATGTGCACACACATAAACAGGTAAGGCAGGAGAAAAAGGAGACACCAGCAGAAAATTTAGGCTGGGATTGGATTACTTACATGTTACAAGTATTTGAACGGGGTTGCTCTCATTGTGGCTAATCAAGTTCTTGGCTATGCATCTGTATGTCCCTGTATTGCTTTTGGCAACATGAGAAAGAGTGAGGGTTCGATTCTGATTTGAAAGTTCTCCCGTAGTGGTTTTGAGGGGTTTACCATCCTTGGACCAGAAGACCTTGACATCGGACTGATTGGAAGTGTGGCAGTTCAAGATGTCATTGGAGTTTTCTGCCACCATGCCGTTTGGAGGAGAACTCTCAAGGAGTGGGCTGGTCAGCTTTTCTGTACACAAAGTAGAAAGAGGGTCAAGTCTTGCAGGTTGTCACAGTTTCTGAGGTTAAGCACATCACAGAAGTGTTTAAAAAGCAGCAGTTTAAAGTTAGAGGCACTAACGCTTCCATTCTGTATGGTCACCCGGAGCATGAACACCTTTGAACATTGAACACCTTTGAACATCTCTTTCTTCTTTGGATAGTCACAGGATCTGCTGTAGTTTGACCAATGGTTAATAGATTGACAGAATTTGCCTACAGTAGCAGTCTTCATATGTGATGGGGCAGGGTGACCATATAGATTGGAGGACAGAGTGCCTTTACCTTTAACCATTGCATAAAAGAGTGAATTGAGGCAGGTTAAGAAGGGTTTAAAAAGCAGCCTGTGCCTCAATTCACTCTTCTATGCAATGGTTAAAGGAAAAGGCGCTCTGTTCTCCATTCCGTATGTTCATCCTGCATAGGGGAGGAAGGAAATTATAGAGAATCTTTTGACGCTTTAAATTAATATCCTGAAATGTAAGCTTAGCAATGAATTTTATTCTCTGCCAAGTTGATTCCAGTTCTCTTTTGGACAGCCAATTTCAACCCATGGGCCATGGTGCACTGGTGTGCCGCACGTGGTCCACAGGTACGCCACGGTAAATTGAGGGAGCTTTTTAATAGAAAGGCCAGTGGGGGATGAGACCCTCCCATTGGCATTGTGGTATGTCTTATCCATTGCCAAAAAGTGAATGGCATATGTGATCCAATTTTAGCGACTTGTCAGTGTGTCATGAGATGAAAAATAATGAAAAGCACTGCTTTACAGATGAATCTAATGAGTTCCTGAGATTTTCAGCTCAATCAGAAATACTACTGGCCATCTTTTGCCACGCCAGCTTCACAAGATCCTCTTGTTTTGTTCCAGAGTAATTCCCACACAATTATCACCAGCTCCAGGTTCTACACTACAGTCACTAATGAAGCCGAATTCCCATTTCACCAGTAACCAGACAATGGGCACAATCCAGAGTAACTCCGGGGAGTCCCCGCTTTGTAATTGCAAGAACAATTTACTCTAGATTGCAATATGAATTTCCCATAGATTTTCACTAGGTGGTACCATAATTACGTTGATGTAAATGTCTCTTACGTGCTCACGTAGTTACTCTGGATGAATGGGAAGTGAATGGGAGTGAATGGGAAGAAGGTGGCAAAATTGTGTGAATGGCATGGTGGATCACATGTCCCTGGCTGAGCACATAGGAAGACCTGAGCATCCTGGAGCACAGATCATGCATGTTTTTGTGCATATCAGAGCCATCCATGTTTCTGTGCATATCAGGAAACTGAGATTTGTGTGCAGGGCTCAACCAAGGGAAACTATTGGTAGTGAGGTGCACTGGTTATTCTGGAGAACTCTTTGGCTCAGCAGAAACAAGAGCTCAGGAGGGATCAGAAGAGCAGGAGGAGGAATGAGCCTTACCTGAGATAAGTATTGCTCTGTACCCTTCTCCATAATTGTAGGTGTCATTCACAGTCATTAGATACCCTCCAGAGTCCTGAAGTCTTAATCTCTTAATTCTAAGGTGACAGTCAAGGCCTGTTGACTCCCGCCCAGTGAAGGAAGGTCCATTGATTCTTGTATTCCTTGGTCGGAAGCGAAAGCTAAAAATCAGTCCTTCAGGTGTAATATCCCCTCGGAACCACTCACAGGACACCAGATCTGGCCACATCTCCAATGGCGTTATGTACAAGTCCTGTCCTACTATTGGAAATTCTGGGTCCATTTGAAGCCGGAAAAAAATGGGGCTGCCCTGGACATTAGTCAAGAGGAAAGAAGAACCCAGGATGGAGGCTGTAGGGGGAAAGAGAAATAGAGAACCTCAGTTCAAACAAAGACTTGCTCCAGGTCAGTCGTTCTCAAAGTAATAGTCGGGAAAATTTAATGTTATGATAATGATTTACTGATAGTAATTTAACATAAGTATATATAAATAAATATAATAAAACTTAAGCTAATAATATAATAACTTAATACATTTAAATTTAATGATAATATGAGTATGGCAATAAGTTTCTGTTATGATTTTTACCTAACTGCAGTATTTTATAAAAGAGTGGGTTTTTGTTAAATTTTTATACTAATGTACTAATGAAAACATACACATGTTGCGGGAGTAAAATTCCCCCATACGCCATCCCCCCACTGCACATCAACCCCCACTGCACATCATCCCCCTATGCACATCAAACCCCATGCGCATCAACTCCCATGCGCATTATTCCCCCATGCACATTATTTAACTATGCGCAACATCCCCCCATGTGCATCATCCCTCCATTTGCATCAACCCCCATGCACAGCATCCCCCCATGTGCATCAAGCACCCATGTGCATCATCACCCATGGGCATAACCCCCTATGTGAAAAATCCCCCATGTGCATTATCCTCCATGTTCATCCATCCCATGTGCATCAACCCCATGCACATCAACTCCAATGTGCATCAACCCCAATGCATCTCAACACTCCATGCGCAACAACCCCCTATGTGCATCAAACCCTCATGCGCAACAACCCCCCATTCCAGGGTGACCAGATGACCGGAAAAACCCGGATTTGTCTGGATTTTTAGCCTCCTGTCTGGGTGTCCTACATTTTGGCATCATTGTCCTACATTTTGACTTCATTTGGACACTTTGTGATAGTGCACAGTACCCCCATCATGCCATATGTCTTTGGATTCATATTGAAGAGAAGAATCCAGTGCAAAAATCAGTTTTGAGATATCTCCTTCCTATCAAAAGTTATGGTCAAAAGACCGAAACACAAAAACAAAAAAAATACATTTTGGCAATTTTTTTCAGCAGATAGGAATTTTGGCCTGGGATTAGGAATTTTGGCCTTGGGGTTGAGGAATTTTGGGTTTGGCATCTGGTCACCCTGCACCATACGCATCAAACCCCCATGAGCATCAACCCCCATGCACATCAACCCCCATGCACATCAATTCCCCATGTGCATCATCCCCCATGCGCATCATCCATCCATTCGCATCAACCCCCATGCGCAACATCACCCCATGCGCATCATTCCCCCTTGAGCATCATCCCTACATGTGCAACAAACCCCCATGTGCATCAAACCACATGCACATCAAACCCCCATGAACATCATCTCCCCATGCGCAACACCCCCATGTGCAACACCCCCCATGTGCAGCGTCCTCCCCAGTGCAATCTCTGAACAACATCTCCCCAATGCACCAGGCGCAGAGCACCAAGTTGGCTGGATGTTGGTCAGTCAGTCTTCCATGTTAAGTATAGGACAAAAACATGTTGCACCCCTTTGCAGCCCCTTATGGATTAAATTTCTCCACATCGGTTCTTGGTGGGTGTTCATGTCACAGAAGGAATACCCTCCTCGAATTTCATGCTTCTAGGTTGGGGCAGAGCATCCATCAGTCACCGATTCTTGAATTCAAAGTATAGGGAGGAAAATATGTTGCACCCCATTTCACCCCCGTCCTGTTGGAATTTCCAAAAACTGGTTCTTAGTGGATCCCTCCATCATGGAAGGAACTCCCTCCCCAAATTTCATGCTTCTAGTCCCAGTGGTTTTGGCTGGGCATTGATAAGTCAGTCAGTGAGTCAGTGACTTTTCAGTTTCAAATATATATAGAAGATAGTAAACACTTAACCCCATATAATGTGCCATCGAATCTAACATGCACCCAATACTTTTAATCAAAACACCACACTTGCTCAAATCTAATTAACCATAGAATCTAATGCGTATCCTGATTTTGGAGACTAAATTCAGCTAGGAAAGGTGAGTGTTTGATTCGAGTAAATACAGTAAAAACTGACTAATACTTGTAATCAAAATGCAGTATTTATTCTAATCTAATGCACAATCCAATCTAATATCCTCCCTTATTCTGGAAACTAAATTTGGCTCCAAAAGGTGCATGTTAGATTTGAATAAATACAGTAATTTCCAATCCAGGCTGTACTTTCAGGGAAATTTTCAGATGATGAATAATTCTTCTTTACAAAGTTCTTTCATGCATCAGATTTTAGGAGGAATAGGAACTGGCACCACAGCAAGACCCATGTTGAGTCTCTGCCCCATGACTCGACTCTTGCGCTAGTGATAGTGAGTAGCTCATGGTGATTTACTGTATTTACTCGAATCTATTGTGCCATCGAATCTAACGCTCACCATATACTTAAAATCAAATACCCCATTTACTTGAATCTAATTAACCATCGAATCTAACATGCACCCTTATTTTGGAGAATAAATTTGGATGGATAAGATGAGTGTTAGATTCGAATACAGTCCTTCTCCAAATTCCCCAGTCACTAGACTTGAGTCAGGGATTTTTGTGAAATGGGGCAGCCAAGGTCAGGCATGGTTGGGCATGGGCCAAAAGGGGTCAGGCACGGCAGGACAGGGTGGGACAGTCCGCATGAAAGAGGGGACAAAAGTGGCAACTTGGAGGAGTCAAGGTCAGGGTGACCATATAGAATGGAGGACAGAGTGCCTGTACCTTTAAGCATTGCATAGAAGAGGCAGTCGAGGCAGGTGCTGCTTTTTAAACCCTTCCATGTTTAAACCTGCCTAAATTTCCTCTTCTATGCAATGGTTAAAGGTACAGGCATTTTGTCCTCCATTCTATATGGTCACCCTGGTCATGGTTCTGCTACTCCAAGTGGACTCCTCCCCAGCCCCCTGGGTTTCAATGCTCCCTCTTACCTGCCAGAAACACCTTTTGCCAGAGATTCCTCCAGCACATCTTCCTCTTCCTCACTGCAGAGCTTGGCTCCATGAATGCTTGGCTCCTTGCCCTGTCTCCTGCCTTCACCTTGCAGACTGCCTGGGCACAAGACACCCATTGGGGTGGGTATTAAGGCACCACAGCCAGTCCAGCCACTTTGTTGGAAATGGGGAACGTGTCTAGTGACAGATCTGGCAAAGGCACTCTGCATATGCTCCAACGCACTCTTCTTTAGGAATACATAATCCAGCCAAAAACAAAGTCTGATTCTTAGAAATAGGTTATTGGGCTGGAGTCTTGGCACCAGACAGATGGACAAAAAGGACGAGGCTGGGACATTAATCGGCTAATAAGCCCCAGTGGTTATACCGCAGCCATGGTCTTCATGCAAGGGGGCTGTGCTAGAGTGTTAACAGGAGCTGGCCTCTTTGCAAGGGGATCACATTGTGACACAGTTATGACACCTTCAGGCAAAGGGTTTTAAAGGGTTTCCTACACATTTCATGAGAGGGCTACGAATGAGCAGAGAGTGATGTCCCTGGTCATTTGTACGCTGTGCAAGTCCAAGGAGATAGCAGCACATCACATATATACTAAAGCTGATGTTTCCTCCATGGAAGCCAGAAGTCAACAGGAACCGAAACACTTGGGATGAATTGAGACTATGGCTATCCAACCCCCAACATGGTCTGCTGAACATGGAAGAGGAGGAATCAATTGGGGGGGCACTCTGACAGCTGCAGCCCCAGGGGGAGAAAAACCAGATGATGTTTGTTCGCATTTCTGTTGCATAGAAACTGGAGGGGGAACCTTTGGCCAAAAAGGCAAAATATGCAAATAAACACAATCCAGGTGGCACTCTGGTGGGCCACTGGGTGATACAGAAAGCTGGACCAGATGGGCCTTTGATGTGTCCACCAAGACTGTTCTGATCCTCTTTCTGTCTCAACAACCACCTTGAGAGGGACCTATCCAAGGCCAGCCAGTGATTTCAAAACGCTGAGTCAGTCCTTCTAACAAATAACTAGCAGTGCATCCAAAACTCCCTTCTTTTTCCTGCCTCATGGGGTTGGCTTTGCCAGGCAGCCCCAAGTCCAGTTCCCGCAGGCTGTCCCCACAAGGCTTCCTACTTTTGGGAAACTGATTTCCTGGGAATCAGGTGGCAAAAAGGTGTTTCATGCTGGGGCAGTGATTTTAAAACTTTTTCAACTCATGGCACACTGATAAGGTGCTAAAAATGTCAAGGCACATCATCTGTTTTTTACCATTGACAAGACACATCCTGTGGCTAATGGGAGCGCAAACACCCATTGGCCCTAAATGAACCTTCCCCAAAACCTCCATGGCACACCTGTAGACTATTCACAGCACACCAGGGTGCCAACACCACACAGGGTGAAAATCATTGTGCTGGAGGTTATTCCCTCTGAGATCTCAGACTGGAGGGGGGGGGGGAAGAGAAGTACAGGAATAGTTCTTCATTAAACAAAGAGACAGCAAAAAGCCCTGATAATTTATTCTTGATTCCACTGTGCCTCTGTCTGAAGGTTTGGGGGGTCTCTGAGGTTGGCCAAGAAGAATGGTTGGTGTCCTTGAAGGCTAATACGGAATATTTTAATCCTCTCCAGCCAGCCTGCAAGAGACCATAGTTTGGTGTCAGAACTTAGTAAGGGTTGGACGCTGCTCGTTGTGGTGATATCATGGGGTGTGATGCCTTTCCAACCCAGGAAAAGGAGTAGAAGAGAAGCAACACCCACTTCAGCAATATACCACAATATACTACTCATCAAGTGGTACACACAATACAGTGGTACCTTAGTTTATGAGCATAATTGGTTCCAGAAGCATGCTTGTAATCCAAAATGCTTGTATATCAAAGCTAATTTTCCCAAAGAAAAAATGGAAACTCAGATGTTTCGTTCCATAACCCAAATATATTCATTTAAAAAGTATTACAATATTGTAATGGAATGCAAAATAATAAAGAAAACAAAAAATATATAAAAAATAAAACAAATAAACCTGCACGGTATCTCAGGTCTCTCAGGCTGCAAATACCTTTGCAAGTATGAGGGGTGTGTGTTGTGTCTGTGTGTGCATAGAGAGATATAGATGTGGATAAGAACAAAATGCCATATGCTGGGAGGCACCTGGATGCAGGTGTCATATGTGTTCCCTGAGGCTTCTGGTGTGATGCTGTGTGATTCGGGAAGCTGGCTACATGGGACTTTGGCCTGATCCAGTGGAGGATTTCTTATGTTCTTAATCTGCCCCTCATACACAGGGGTGAGTGTGAAGGACCATAGAAATCACACGGGGATCCCAGGGTGTATGGCTTCGGGAAAGTTCTATTGGAATGTTGGGTGGGGCGAGGAGGAGCTGCTTTCTGAGTAGTCCAGGATTGCTGGAGTTTTGGTAGTTATTTATGTTGGCAGTTATTTTTCTGTTGGGAGTTGGGTTCTCCTGTTGGGCATTCGCCTTGTTGTTCATGTTACAACCAGTGCATTACATATTTTATTATCCTTTAGTGTTTTCTTTCCTTTATGCACTTCCAGAGAACCCTGCGGGGCAAACCCATGTTGGGGTTACTGAGATTCCCTAAAACATGCTGTTGCAAGATGCCGGGGGCCCTTGCTAGAAGCAAGAGCTAAGGGTGTCCCAAGGCAGGGGAGAGGTTGAATACAGCAAATAAGAGACCAGGTTGTTCTCCCAGGGAAGCTCTTTTTTACTAGCGGAGCCCATCCCATATTTATTGGGAAATGTGAAGCAAGTGTAACTAAAATAAAAAGCAGGCATCCGTTAGTCTTGGAAGACTATGGTATCATGCTCGGCCAGTGATGGGCTTCAAAAAATTTAAGAACCGGTTCTCTGCCCATCTGGCAGCCACTTTTAAATGGCTATTTTTAAACTTTATATGTACTATCTCTTGTTAAGAACCGGTTCTATAGAGTAGGTGCGAACCCGCCTGTGCCCACCACTGTGCTCGGCGCTGTATACACTGCATGCGAAGCACGAAAGCCTGGGTTGGATTGTTATGGAGGATAGGCTGTTACCCAAGCAGCAAATCCCCCCTCTCCACGCCACTGAATTAGTCCAATGGAAAGGCAAGGCCAATACGATTGGATCCAGCTGGCATTGCAGAGCTGGGCTAAGGACAGGAGCTCACTCTGTCTTGTGGGGCCAACCTGGGTCTCGAACCCTGGCTTGCTGGTTAACAGCAACGGAAATAACCAAACATACTGGAGAAGTTGATTAATTAAAAGGAGAGTTGGACTTCTGATCTTGTGGCAGGAAAGCTTTACATGTTCTGTCTTCATTACTATACAATATGTACCATGCGGCTTGTTCCGTTCTTTACAGCATTCCTTTCCTTATGAGTTTATGTTGTCTTGAGCAGTTGCAGGAAGGTACAAGCATGTTTCAATACAATAATTAGTTATGCTGTGACAGCAGTAGAGTTTCTATCGTAACAGCAGTATAAAACTTCCTGTGTGTTTCTCTGCAATATACATATCTAATTTTGCTGATTTAGAAGCCTAGAACTACTATCCCTTTTTAATCCCCCCAGTACGAGTGGGACTTTTCCACACACTCACTGTGGTTCATAAAGGAGGGAGATCCTCACTTGATTTTCCCATACATGCGGACTCTCCCCTGGTGCTGAGGGGAGAAGTTTGTCACAGTGAGCCCCACTGATTATAATATGGCTTATATTAAAGTAGGTGTGCAAGGCTAGGTCTCTCAGACTCTTTTCCATTACAGAGTAAAGAACCCCATTGACTGTAAGAGGCTTACTTCAGAGTAGACATGCACAGGCTGGTTTCTCCGAAGTGGCTGAGCACCAGAAGTGCTGGTGGAGCACCAAAACTGGCTGCATCCTGGTCTGGACTATTTTTATGCTTGCTTATCAAGACGTTGCTGATATATCATTTTTCCCCAAGTGTTCTTGTGCAGAGAACAGAATTCTTAATTTAAAATATACTAACTTGAACTTCTAAAAATTTGAACTTTCAAAACATGATTTTGTTTTCTTATCTAAAGACAAAATCAGTAGTTACTAATCAGCCCAACTACTGGTCTTTGGGACAAAATGCAAAATACTGTCCCCCCTCAACTAGGGGAACCCCAGACTGTGCCATCTCCACTGTCTGATTTTCTTCCCTCTTAGTTGGATCATATACTGATGTTCATGTTCAATGCAGAGGAAGTTCCTCATGCCTTCTCCGCAAATTACTGTATTTACTTGAATCTAACGCTCACCCTTTTCAGCCAAATTCAGTCTCCAGAATCAGGGTGCAGATTAGATTTGATGGTTAATAGGATTTGATTAAACGTGTTATAATTATAGGCTGGTATTATGTGGTATTATAATTATATTATCTATATATATAAAAGAGAAAAGTCACTGACTGACTGACTGACTGACTGACTGACTGACTGACTTATCACAGCCCTGCCAAAACCTCTGGGCCTAGAAGTGTGAAATTTGGGGTGGGTGTTCCTTCCGTGACAGAGGGGTGCACTAAGAACCGGTTTTCAGAAATTCTAACGGGAAGGGGGTGAAAAGGGGCGCAACGCGTTTTCCTCCCTATACTTTGCATTGAGAATTGCTGACTCATCAACATTCCTCCCCAACTGCTGGGCCTGAAGCAGGGAATTCTGGGAGTTCCTTCTGTCACCTGAACTCCCACCAAGAACCATCTGGAGAAATTAACCCTTCAGGGGCTGAAAAGGGGGCAACGTGTTTCTGTCCTATACTTAACATGGGAGACTGAACAACATCCAGCCAATTTGGTGCTCAGACCCTGGTGCACTGGGGGATGGTGTTCGGAGGAAGAGGTTGCACTGGTGAGGATGCTGCGCATGGGGGGAAGATGCGCTTGGGAGGATGTTGAGCATGGGGGGAAGTTGCGCATGAGGGGAAGTTGCGCATGAGGGGAAGATGTGCTTGGGGGGAAGTTGTGCATGGGGGGGAACTTGAGCATGGGGGGAACTTGCGCATGAGGGAAAGTTGCACCTGGAGGAAAGTTGCGCCTGGGGGAAGTTGCACATGAGGGGAAGTTGCGCATGGAAGAAGTTGCGCATGGGGAAGTTGAGCATGAGGGGAAGTTGTGCATGAGGGGAAGATGCGCTTGGGAGGATGTTGAGCATGGGGGGAAGTTGCGCATGAGGGGAAGTTGCGCATGAGGGGAAGATGCGCTTGGGAGGATGTTGAGCATGGGGGGAAGTTGCGCATGAGGGGAAGTTGCATCTGGAGGAAAGTTGCGCCTGGGGGAAGTTGCACATGAGGGGAAGTTGCGCATGGAAGAAGTTGCGCATGAGGGAAAGTTGCGCATGGGGAATGTTGCGCATGAGGGGAAGTTGCACATGAGGGGAAGTTGCACATGGAAGAAGTTGCGCATGGGTAAGTTGAGCATGAGGGGAAGTTGCGCATGAGGGGAAGTTGCACATGGGGAAAGTTGAGCATGGGAGGAAGTTGCACATGAGGGGAAGTTCCGCATGGAAGAAGTTGCTTATGGGGGAAGTTGCACATGGGGAAAGTTGAGCATGGGAGGAAGTTGCACATGAGGGGAAGTTCCGCATGGAAGAAGTTGCTTATGGGGGAAGTTGCACATGGGGAAAGTTGAGCATGGGAGGAAGTTGCACATGAGGGGAAGTTCCGCATGGAAGAAGTTGCTTATGGGGGAAGTTGCGCATGAGGGGAAGTTGAGCATGGGAGGAAGTTGCACATGAGGGGAAGTTCCGCATGGAAGAAGTTGCATATGGGGGAAGTTGTGCATGAGGGGAAGTTGAGCATGGGGGGGAGTTGAGCATGGGGGGAAGTTGCGCATGAGGGGAAGTTGCGCATGAGGGGAAGTTGCGCATGAAGGGAAGTTGAGCATGAAGGGAAGTTGAGCATGGGGAAAGTTGCGCATGGGGGGAAGTTGCGCATGAGGGGAAGTTGCGCATGAGGGGAACTTGCGCATGAGGGGAACTTGCGCATGAGGGGAAGTTGGGGTGTTGATGCACATGGTTGATGTGCATGGGGGGTTGATGCGCATGGGGGTTGATGCACATGGGGGGTTGATGCGCATGGTGGGTTGATGTGCATGGGGGAAGTTGCACATGGGGAAGTTGCGCATGGGGGGTTGATGCATATAGGGGAATGGCATACGGGGGAATTTTACTCCCGCAACGCAGGTACGCTTTTTGCTAGTCTATACATATAAAAGAGAAAAGTCACTGACTGACTAACTGACTGACTCATCAACGCCCTGTCAAAACTGCAGGGCCTAGAAGCGTGAAAATTGGGGTGGGTGTTCCTTCCGTGACGGAGGGGTGCACTAAGAACTGGTTTTCGGACATTCCAACCGGAAAGGTGTGAAAAGGGGCGCAACGCGTTTTCCTCCCTATACTTTGCATTGAGAATTGCTGACTCAGCAACATTCCGCCCCAACTGCTAGGCCTGAAGCATGGAATTCTGGGAGTTCCTTCTGTCACCTGAACACCCACCAAGAACCATCTGGAGAAACTAACCCTTCAGGGGCTGAAAAGGGGACAACCTGTTTCTGTCCTATACTTAACATGGGAGACTGAACAACATCCAGCCAATTGGGTGCTCAGTGCCTGGTGAACTGGGGGATGTTGTTCGGAGGAAGAGGTTGCAGTGGTGAGGATGCTGCGCATGGGGGGAAGTTGCACATGGGGGAAGATGCGCATGGGGGACTGATGCACATGGGGGGACCGATGACCATGGGGGGGAAAGTTGCGAATGGGGGTTGATGCGCATGGGGGTTGATGCGCATGGGGGATGATGCGCCTGTGGGAAGTTGCACCTGGAGGAAAGTTGCGCCTGGGAGAAGTTGTGCCTGGGGGAAGTTGTGCATGGGAAAAAGTTGCGCATGGGTGGATGATACGCATGGGGGGAAGTTGCACATGGGGGAAGTTGCACTTGTGGGGATGATGCGCATGGGGGTTTATGTGCATGGGCGAAGTTGCTCATGGGGGAAAATTGCGCATGGGGGAAGTTGTGCATGGGGGAAGTTGCGCAGGGGGGAAGTTGCGCATGGGGAAAATTTGCGCATGGGCGGATGATGTGCATGGGGGAATTTGCACATGGGGAAGTTGCGCTTGTGGGGATGATGCGCATGGGGGCTTATGCACATGGACGAAGTTGCGCATGGGCGAAAATTGCGCATGGGGAAAAGTTGAGCATGGGAGAAAGTTGCGCATGGGAGGAGTTGCACATGGGGTAAGTTGCGCATGGGGGAAGTTGTGCATAGGGGTTGATGTGCATGGGGAAGTTGCACATGGGGAAATTGCAAATGGTGGGATGATGTGCAGAGGGAATGATGCGCATGGGGGTTGATGCACATGGGGGAAGTTGCGCATGGGGGAAGTGGCGCATGGGGGAAGTGGTGCATGGGGTGTTTATGCGCATGGGGTAAATGCCCTGTGGGGGATGGCATATGGGGAAATGTTACTCCCGCAACGCGGGTACACTTTTCGCTAGTAATATATAAATGTGGTATAATTATAATTTATAGGGATTATAAAGATAGGGTGTGCATTAGATTTGATGGTGCGTTAGATTCAAGTAAATACAGTTTCAGCCACTGTAGTTTCCAGAGTCAGTGAGTTATGCTTTCCATTGAATCTGCTCATCTGCTCAAGGTTTATCTGCTTGGGACAGTTCCTGAGCCCCTCCAGTAGACGTGTGGGGCAGGAGTCCAACCCTGAGGAGAGAAACAGGAATCAAAACCTCCAGCAGTGAGACAACCCTGAACCATAAGACTAAGCAAAAGGGGAAACCAAACCAAGCCAGCTGAACAGGAAATTCTTGGAGAAGTTTCAGAGGAACCCCAAGGAGACCTTCATACCTGAAGGAAGTCTTGGAAAGGAAATACAGCAGTCCTGCAACAAGTGCCACTCCAGCCACACAACCTATGACAATTCCAGCAATGGCACCAGGAGACAGGCCTGGAAGAGAGGAAAGAAGAGCCCTGTGAGGTTTGGGAAGCCAGTCATCACCCTTGGTCTCAACACCTGAGCACAATAACTCAGCTCCACACCCAGTAAGTTCTACCCTCCTGAACCACCAGCTGTGGTTACCACTTGTTTCCAGACTATTCTAGTATTTTAGAGATGAGTGTATTTGGTTGTCCACAATACTCTATCCAGGTTCCAACATGGCACAGGCAGGTAGACCTGAGCTTGCCCAGTAGAACTAGCAGTAGACCTGTCTTTCCTGGCTGTTACCATCCTCCCTGCTCTGTTCCTTCCATCCCCCATTGGGAAGGAGCCCAAAATAATCTTTATACCCCCTGATCAGATTCCTATCAGGCCCTGCCTCTGGCAGAACCCAACTTAGCACAAACATTGCTGGAGCAACAAACATTGGAAGAGCTCTTCATGGGGTAGTTTCCTTTAGAACCAATGGGTACAAATAGCAAGAAAGGAGATTCCAATTGGATATCAGGAAAAATATTCCTGGTGGTGAGGGCAGTTCAGATTTCCAAGGGAGGTGGTGGACTCTCTCTCACTGGGGCTCTTCAAGCAGAGGCTCCACAAGCATCTGTCGGGGATGCTTTAGGAGGATTTCCTGCTGCAGGCAGGGGGGTGGACTAGATGACCTACCAGGTCCCTTCCAACTCTAGGATTCTATGTCTCTATGATTCTACCTCACCGTTTGTCAATATCGCATAGCCGGTTCGTTCGTCAGTGTGGTTGGTGAAGGGGTTGGTAGCCTTGCAGGTGTAAGATCCTGCGTCATTCCTATCTCTTAACTGGACCTTGAAGATGCTCCCAGTTTCCTTCTGCTTGATACCATTGAAAAACCATTCAAGCTTTGCTTCAGGGACAGAGTCTGCAACACATTCCACTACAAGCTCGGAATGTAAACACTTGTATATAGTTCCTTCAATGTTCTAGTTAATCTCAGGCCCATCTAGAAAGGAAAGAATATAGAATGAGGGCAGAGGAAACAGAAATGCCTCAGCCACACTCAACACACACATAAAGCCTCCAGCTCAACCCTTAGTTCTGGGACTATAATTCACCCCTTGTAACTATATAAGTAATTGCATTTTCTTCTCCATTATTTCCTACACCCACTTTTTTCCTCCTTATATAGGACAAGATTTATTTACTCACACTCTATGTCAAGCAATGTGTACATTTTGTGTGCATTTGTGTGTGTAGATAGATATGTATGTATGTATGTATGTGTGTATGAATGTATGTGTGTATGTATGTATGTATATATGAATGTATGTACATATAGAGAGAGATACTGTATTTACTTGAATCTAATGCTCACCTTTACAGCTAAATTTAGTCTCCAAAATCAAGGTGCTCATTACTTTTGATGGTTAATTTGATAAGAGTAAATGTGGTATTTGATTATAAGTTTTTGATGGCTTATTAGATTGAAATAAATACAGTGTATATAGAAACAAGGGTTAGGATGCAGAGGATGCAAGTTCTGCTGGAGCTTTGCCAACTCCAAATTCGAGCATCTCACATTTTTGAATCCAATGCCAGTAATGCCCTCTCTAACACACACGTGCATGTGCACCCTCACACACACATATACACATGTAAGGCAGCGGGAAAGGAGTCACCGGCACATTTAGGCTGGGATTAGACTACTTATATGTTACAAATATTAGAATCAATAAGTTAACAACAGGTTCTATGTCCCATTAGCAACCAGTTCTCAGAACCAGGTGCTCATTAGCAAAGGGTTCTATAGAACCTCTAAGAACCCCCTGAAGCCCACCACTGAGTTCAATGCATATTTTTTGTTTTAGTGCTTTGGCCATAATTTTAAACAGATTTTTGCATTTGATTCTGCTCTTCAACATGAATCGAACATGTCGTGATGGCGTTTTCACTGCCATTGTGATGTTGCATTGTAGTGTCACCCTCCCCTGGGCATGTAACCTGGTATGGGCTGCACCCACCCCCTACACTTCCCCAGTGCCTCCCCTGCTCCTATTAATCAAATACTTGATGAAATAGGAACATTTTGAGCCCTCACCAAAAAACCATGAGGGAAGGACTTTTTCCAGAAGTAGGGTGACCGGAAGTCCTAACTATATGAGTATAAAGAGGACAAAGGCACCCCACAAAGCAGGACATCAAAGAAAAATGTAGGACATGCCAAAAAGAAAGTGTAAAAACACTTGTATATTTATTTCATGTTGTAAAACATTTTATTACTTATTATTACATTTAAAACTATTTTACATATAATCCATTATCTAAGTAAAAGTGTCTCCTACAGGTGTCCTGTTAGTTGTAACTGACTCTAACAGCAGTTCTCCTCTCCATCACATGCCCAAAGAACCAGCATTGGGTGCCATTTGGGGAGAAAGACAACATACAAATTTAATTGTATGTCCAAATAAACTGTCCAAAGACACCTCCATGATCATGGAAATAGCATGATTAAATGCATATTAAATGGAAATAGCATGATTAAATGCAAAGGAACTCTTCCCACCAGACTGATACTTATTTATCTATTTGCATTTGAATGCTTTCAAACAGTTATGTTGGCAGAAGCTGAGCAAGTAATGGAAACTCACTGTCATGCTGCACTCAGGTGTCAAACCATTAATCTGATGACATTCAGGTGGACAAGCACAGCATCTTTAACCACTGAGCCACCAAATACTTAATTTATTCCTTATGGTGTGTTAATTACAAACAGGTGATGTGCAGAATGCAGGGGCTCACTCCCAGAGGAAAGGATAACATTTAAGATGCACCAGCCTAGCTGTGCTGCCCCGTAACTCCAATGGGATGGGTGCAGAGAGAGCCTTTTGTGCTGACTTAGAAAGGAGGACAGGAATAAGAGATGGGCTCGGATCCTGCAGTTATGCCAGATTCAAACGTCACATCCTGGGCAGCTGAGAACAACCTCTGAGAGCAGCCTCCCAAGGTGGTCTAACGCTACAATCCAGAGTAACAATGGGAAGACATAAGAGGCACCTATATCCCATAGGTTTCCCATCGGTGGCACCTTAACGATGTTGGTGTAAAAGTTCCCATAGTTACTCTGGATTGTAGCCTAAGTTAGAGGAGACCTACTGCAGCTGCTGCAGCCCTAAATTGGGGAAGGGGATGAACCACCACCCCAATAGTAGCATTATCAGCAGTCCCAGTACTTGCACTAGAATCAGAGCATGAAAGCTGGCCTGCCTAATTCAGCAGAACCTAGAATTGCACTGTAAAGGTTGTTTTCTTCTACAATCACTTTTAAGTTCTTTTAAAAAGGTCTCGTTCATAGAGCTTGTTCCATGGACATCGGTTAGAACAGTGGACCTTAACCTTTTTGGCCCTAGGGACTGATTCTGTGGAAAAGAAATTTCCCAGCGACTAGCCCAGGGGTGGGGGGGAGAGTTCTGCCTCTGGAGGGACGGCTTCCCCACCTAGAGTACAGCACAGCTGCCGCCAGCTGTAAATCCCCCTGTAATAAATAGAGCTATTGCTAAGCTATTGCTAAGTGGATTGTATTGCAGGCAAGAGCCAGAAGGGAGCAGGGGAGAGAGATGCTCATAGTGGAGGGAAGGAGAAAGTGGGGAGACACTTTGAAATTGTATTGGATTGCAGAAGAAAGTGTCTTCGATTGCAGTCTCCTAACCATGTCTACCCAGAAGTAAGCCCCATTGTGTTCAATGGGGTTTACTCCCAGGAAAGTGTCTTTAGGATTAAGTAGACTTCATAGGATCATGTACACTGAATGCATGTTTTGAATTGAATTCCAGTGTTTTGTCATCATTTTTACATCCAGTTACTATTTTTATATGAATATTTTTTGGGTTGTGGAACCAATCGTCTGAGTTACCATGATTTCCTCTGGGAAAATCCACTTCACATACAGAACGTTTCACGTAACAAACATGCCCCTGGAACGTATTACATTTGTTACATGAGGTGCCACTGTACATTGGCAGCCCCTGCTCAGCCTTCCTCTCCCACCATTCCGTCTGAACTGTGACTCACAAAGCTCCCCCCACATCACACATCACACACAGTCATCACATGACTGTTGCTGTGGACAGAATCCTTCTCTTTCACTGCCTCACATGGAATTCCCTCTCAATCCTTTCCATGAGCATCCACAGAGAGCCTGTCTGATGAGAAGACCGAACAAGATGCTGTGAACGATTCTTTCCTCTCATTGAGGAAATGACTATGATTCTGCTGCAGCTGCTGGTCCTGATCCTGAGGAATCACCTGCAAGATCCTGCTGGGCAGACACCACCTGAGGGGTATAGGTATGCATACTATGAGGTGATCATCCCAAGGAGACTGACCCCCAGATATGGACAGCAAGAGCTCCGCTATGTCAACTACTGGCTGCAGATTGAAGGGAAGGGCAATTTGGTGTACCTCAGGCAGAAGAAGGGCATAATCCCCAAGCACTTCCCTGTCTTCACCTACAGCGAGGAAGGAAACCTTCAAGTTGACTATCCTTTCATCAGGGATGACTGCTATTACCATGGCCTTGTGCAGGACAAGCCTTCCTCTATGGCTGCCCTCACTACCTGCTCAGGGGGACTTCGGGGAATCTTGAGAATAGATAATAAGACCTATGAAATTCTACCTATCCAGCCTTCTGCTACCTTTCAACACATAGTATATCGCTTACAACGAAAGGAAGGTGCAGTCACCGAGTGGTGTGGGCTCACCGAGGAAGAGAGAAGGCGTCAAGAGGCCATGATGCACAGCAGAAAATACGTAGTAAACAAAACACCATTAAGAGAATTCATTTACCCACACCACAGATATGTGAAGAATTTTGTTGTGATCGATCTCCACCAATATAATTACTTTGGTAGAAATGATACACTTGCTGCCTTGCAAGCGATAGAGATAGTTAATTTTGCAGATTCTTTCTATGAGCCACTTGCTCTTCATATGTCCTTGATTGGATTAGAGATATGGTCAAAAAACAATACAGTAGATACAAAACCTACAAATGGATCGATGGGTGAAATTCTTGGGAAGTTCAATTTATGGAGACGGAATACACTAAATAAACGTATAAAGAATGATATTGGTAGTTTTTGGGTGTATGAAAGCTATCCAAGATACATTGGATTAGCGTTTCTAAAAGGAGTATGTGATCCAGTCTGGGGAAGTAATATTATACATTATGGGCCAGAGAATTCGTTGTATGTTTCTCTCCTATTTGCCCATGAAACGGGGCATAATCTTGGAATGAAACATGATGGCGAAGATAATACCACCTGTATGTGTACTGAAACTGAATGCATTATGGCTGTGTATCACTCAGATTTTGCTGTGTTTAGTAATTGTAGTTATAATTGGTATTTCTCTTCAAGAAGAGACAGAGTTTGCTTGTTCACTCCTCCAGATCCTGAAAATATGTATAAATGGAACTATTGTGGCAACAAAATTGTAGAAAAAGGAGAGCAATGTGACTGTGGATCAAAGCGTGATTGTGCTTCAAACCAATGTTGTCAGAATAACTGCATGCTACGTCCAGGTGCCACATGCGCTTTAGGAACATGTTGCAACAAGTGTTCCTATCTTCCAGCTGGAACTATTTGCAGAAAAGTAAAAAGCATCTGTGACCTTCCCGAATACTGCAGTGGTACCTCAGAATGGTGTCCCAAAGATCTGTATGTACAAAACGGAACTCCGTGCAAAAATGGTACATACTGCTATAATGGGAGTTGCTCCACTCACTATGACCAGTGTCAAGAGATCTTTGGCAGGAAAGCAATAGTAGCTTCAGATGACTGCTTTAGAACAATCAATATTCAAGGTGATCGATTTGGCAACTGTGGCCTCCATCGAGGAGAATATAAGAAATGCCAAGCTAAAGATATCCTGTGTGGCAGGATACAGTGTGAGAATGTTGACCATTTACTTGTGGAAGAACACAGAACTGCCATTCAAACTCCAATTGGCAACACGACATGCTGGGGTACAGACTATCACAGTGGAATGGGTTTGACTGATAATGGAGAAGTAAAACATGGCACACCTTGTGGCACTGACAAGATGTGCATCAATGGAGTATGTACCGCTCTGTCCTTCTTGAAATATGACTGTAATGCAACAAAGTGCCACAGTCATGGAAAATGCAACAGCCTCAGACAATGCCACTGTGATGAAGGCTGGGCCCCTCCAGACTGTCAAATGAAAGGCTACGGTGGCAGCATTGATAGTGGCCCTCCTCCCAGACCTGGTGGAAATAATGGTGACAGTGACGGTGGCAGCGGCGATGGCAGTGGTGGTGACAGTGATGGTGGTGGTGGTGGTGGTGGTGGCAGTGGCGGTGGCAGCAACACTCCAGGTATCATACTTGCAATATCTCTATTTTTTCTTCCGTTTCTGACTCTTTTGGCTCTTCTAGCTGTGTCTCACAAGTTGAAAGAGTGGCTGAGAAAAAAGTTCCAAAATCTAAGATCCACCAAGTCAGAAAAGTCAGAAGAAACCAACATTAAACAAAAGGAAAAAGGAAAGGAAAGGGGAGGAAAGGAAGAAAGAAATGCTGAAAAGGAAGTCCAAAGTTCTAAGATCCTCAAGTCCAAAGAAAGAATTAAATAAAAAAATTTAAAACAGTATAATGAATATAAGATCACAACAGAACACAGCAAATTGTTTTAAATTTGAAAATGTATGCTTTCAAGTACAATGGGGTTGCTCTCGTTGTGGCTAATAAAGTTCTTGGCCATGCATCTATACGTCCCTGTATTGCTTTTGGCAACATGAGAAAGAGTGAGGGTTTGATTCTGATTCAAAAGCTCTCCCATAGCGGGTGGGAGAGGTTCACCATTCATGGACCAGAAGACACTGACATCGGACTGATTGGCAGTGTGGCAGATCAAGATGGCATCAGAGTTTTCCACCACCATGCCATTTGGAGGAAAACTCTCAAGGAGTGGGCTGTGCAGGTATTCTAAATGGAAAATAGAAAGAGGGTCAAGCCTTGCAGTCATCACAGTTTCTGAATCCAGGTGTGGGGTCCCAGATGTAGAAATACAGGCTTTATATCAAAATCTTGGTCCCCAGTGGTATGGAAGATTGGCCATCCTACTTTTGAACAAGCCCCAACCTTTAAATATTTAGGCATCCTCTTCCACTTTCTCTTAAACTGGTCTGCCCACAGTAAGCTCGTTATTTCATCATCTCATCAACATCTCAATGCAATTGCATACTTCCATTTCACCACTGGCAACCAGTTTGTTCCTGCTGCCATCCAGATTTTCAGGGCCAACATCATCGCCCAGATGCTATATGGCATCCCTACATGGATTGCGGCAGCAAACAGTGCACTTGACCAAGTGGTGTCTGCTTTTTTCCAGAAGGATCCTTGGTGTCCCAATCTTATTCGGCTATCAACTTTGGCCCTAGAGCTGGGAGTCCATCTCCCCTCTACCATGGCATGGTATCTAACTTTTAAATTTTAGCTCTGCCTCCATCTGAATCTCCCGGATATCTGAATGATATCCTCAAGGACCCATTTATGTCCAGTTGCTTTCATATAATTGACACCAAGCTTGCTTTTCTGGACATTTCTTTGGAATCTCTTGCTTTAAATCTCTTGATTTAACTAAAGCCTACCAGCTGAATCAAACCAGGCTTTGGAAAGCTGAATGTGTCTCGTTATCTGCTGACCTTAATCCTGTATGTTCCCCTTTATCCTTTGGTCTTTCCCCTTTGCCAGACCACCCTCCTAAATATTTTGATTCATTGAAAAACCCCTCTCTAAGATGGGCCTTCAGGTTGGCATGCTTCAATATTTCCCCCTCCTCGTTCCATCTTGGCAGGATTTCACAAACCCCTCGCGATCATAGATTGTGCCCTTTCTGTTTCCTCAAACCAGACACTCTTGAGCACATTTTTATCCACTGCCCGATGCACGCCTCGCTTCGCAATTCCTTTTGGGGTTCCTTCCAATGGCATTCCCCTGGTCCCTTTATTGATCCTACCTTTGCCCTGCTGAGTGAATATCAACTTGGCTTATTATTACTGCCACTGTAGCAGGTTTTCTCAATCAAATTATTAAATCATCTCCCCTTCTCTGATTTCACTGTCTTCTTCTCACCCTTCTATCTTCTTTCTTGCCAGTTTCTCCTTCTTCCTTTTCCCTTTTCCCTTATTTAATTATCTAGTTTAGGTATTTAGTTTACCTTTTATAAATGTTATCAGTCCTTGCTGACTGTTCTGTAACATACCCATATGCCAATAAAGGATTAACTTGTACTTGAACTATCACATTTTAAGAAAGCAAGACCTTTAGTCAGAGCTCTGACGCTAGAATACCCCAAAAGATTATTATGCAATTTGGAGGCAAAACTGGAAACTGAACTAGCAAAAACCAGCAGTCTGTGAATTTCTCTGGCCCACCCCAAGGAGGCCTTTCATTTGTGGGTGACAAATGAAATTACGGGTTTTATAAGTAATTGAATTTTGCTACATATTCTTTGTAGATGATTGGAACAGTTTTATTTCCAGTTTATTATTAAATTAATTAATATTAAGCAACTGGTTTTATTACACTTCTATGAACCCATAGATAACTCCCCCAAGCATAGATATACTGACAACTTAAGTATGGGTGACCATATAGAATGGAGGACAGAGTGCCTTTACCTTTAATCACTGCATAGGAGAAGGAATGTAGACAGATTAAGCACACCAAGAAGGGTTTAAAAAACAGCACCTTCCTCAATTCCCTCTTCTATACAATGGTTAAAGGTAGAGGCACTTTCTCCTCTGTTCTATATGGTCACCCTGAATATGTGTCTATGAACATTGATCTCTTTCTTCTTTGGATAGTCACAGGATCTGCTATAGTTTTACTATTGCTTAATAGATTGAATTAGTATTGGCCTACAGTAGCAATCTTCATATATGATAGGTATATATGTTTGATATAGGGGGAAAAGGGAATTATAGAGAATCTTGTGATGCTTTAAATTAATTTCCTGAAATGTAAGCTTAGCAATGGATTTTGTTCTCTGCCAAGTTGATTCCAGTTCTCTTTTGGACAGCCAGTTTCAACCCATGGGCCATGGCACACTGGTGTGCCGCATGTGGTCCACAGGTGCGCCACAGAAAATTGGGGAAGCTCTTTAATAGAAGGGCCAATGGGGGTGTGATCCTCCCATTGGCAATGTGGTATGCCTTATCCATTGCCAAGAACTGAATGTTGTGCCTTGATCCAATTTTCTTTTATTTATTTTTATTTTACTTAATTTGTATCCCGCCTTTCCTCATCCACAAGAGAGAGCCCAAGGCTGCTAACATGAATAAAATAAAACACCATTAAAATAATAATAAATAGATGTTAAAAAACAATTAAAATACACTTAAAATACAATTAGATTTAAAAATTGAAACGATTAAAACAGACTAAAAACTTTGTTAAAAACAATATAAAAACAATAAAACTGCCCCCCAACACCTGCCCCATTTAAAAGCTTTTTTTTAAAATAAAAGGTTTTAAGGCTCTGTCTGAAGCTCTGTATTGAGGGAGCTTTCCTCAGTTCTATGGGGAGTGAGTTTCAAAGCTGGGGTGCCACCACCAAGAAGGCACTATCTCTGGCCGCCACACCTCTCATGTCTCAGTGGCGGCACAGTCAGCAGGGCCCCCTCAGATGACCCTAGGTGATGGGTCAGATTGTACAGAAAAAAGCAGTCACTCAGGTACCCTGGACCCGAGCCGTTTAGGGCTTTAAAGGTCAGGACCAGCACTTTGAATTCAGCCCGGAAACGAATGGACAGCCAGCGTAGTCGCTGAAGCAGTGGCCCGACAGAGTCGAGCCGATGAGCCCCAGCAACCATACGGGCCGCCGCATTCTGGACTAGTGGAAGTTTCTGGACCGTCTTCAGAGGCAGCCCCACATAGAGCCCCACATAGAGCATGTTACAATAATCTAGTCTCGATGTCACCAGGGCATGGGTCACCGTGGCCAGATCCGAGCGACTCAGGTATGGTTGCAGCTGGTGGATCAGCCGAAGCTGTCTGTGTGCCGTGAGATGAAAACGGTTTAAAATCACTGCTTTACAAATGAATCTAAAGAGTTCCTGACTTTTGCTCTTGCTCCTGACATTAACTTGTTGTCTCAGCTGGTTGTCCACACAACAACAAATAAGCAGGACAAAGAGAAGTGTCACTTTAGATTCCACATGTAATTCCCCTGCAAGCTTATTAAGTAAAACAGAACATGTTGCTTAGGATCTGTCACTTGTTGGAGTCACAGGCCTGGCTGTACATATTGTGCTCCAGTTAGGTCATTTGGCTTGCTATGCTGTTAAAGCTATTAATGCTACTTCACAGGACATCTCCCTCCTCAACGTGGAGCAGCAGCTACTTCACAGGACATCTCCCTCCTCAACGTGGAGCAGCACGAATTGCGGGAGGTGATTCTGGACAACCAGGCTGCCATTGATTTCTTATTATTCAATAGTAATTATGGTTGTGCTGCAGTAAAAAAGGGTATTGTTTTAATCTGCCTGACAATAAGCAGTCCATTGAGAAATGGTTACAGGAGCTACATGATCTAACACAGTAAATAAAGACATTGGAATGTCTGGACTGTGGGAATGGCTCACAAGCTGGTTGCCTAATTTTTACTGGCTTAAGCAAATATTTGTATATGGCTTAGTAATAATAGGAATATGTATTGCTTTTGGTTGCTTCCTTCAGTGTATCCCATCACTGATTCAATTGGGAAAAACTGCATTTGGCCCGGGATTGTCTCAAGTGATGTACTTACGGTGTGCCCAATTGCGTGCGTTCCACAAAAATGTCTATGAGGACCCCCTCCTTGAACAAAATACGGAAGGAGAAATGTATTAAGATCTTACCGTTTGTCACTATCACATAGCAGCTTCTTTTGTCAGTGTGGTTGGTGTAGGAGTTGGTAGCCTGGCATGTGTAAGATCCTGTGTTGTTTGTATCTCTTAACCTGACCTTGAAAATGCTCCCGGTTTCCTTCTGCTTGATATTATGGGAAAACCATTCAAGCGTTGCTTCAGGGACGGATTCTACAAGACATTCCACTACCAGGTCGGAATGTAAGCGCTTGTATATAGTTCCTTCAGGGTTCAATTTAATCTCAGGCCCATCTAGAAAGAAAAGGACTTAGAATGAGGGCAGAGGAAGCAGAAGTGCCCCAGCCACACTCAACACACACACACCTAAAGCCTCTGGCTCAACCCTTAGTTCTGGGACTATAATTCACCCCTCGTAACTAACTCTACAAGTGATCACATTTTCTTTTTCAGTATTTCCTACACCCACTTTCTTCCTCCCTATACAGGACTTGATTCACTTGCACTCTATATAAAGTGATGTGTATACAGCTGACAGCTTGTGTGCATATGTGTATAGATAGATAGATAGATAGATAGATAGATAGATAGATAGATAGATAGATAGATAGATAGATAGATAGATAGATAGATAGATAGATAGATAGATAGATAGATAGGCACACAGATATGTATGTACATATACAGAGAGATACTGTATTTACTCGAATCTAACACTCACCTTTTCAGGTATATTTACCCCCAAATCCAGAGTAATTCGGGAGCATGTAAGAGACAAGAGTGCAATCCTAAAGACACTTTCCTGGGAATAAGACCCACTGAACACAATGCAGCTTACTTTTAAGTAGACATGGTTAGGATTCTGCTGTAAGAGAGTAAGTTGTTCTTACACTGGAGCAAGGACTCCCTGTAGTTACTCTGGATTTTGCCCATAGTCTCCAAAATCAGGGTGCACATTACTTTTGACTTTTAATTTGATAAGAGTAAACATGCTATTTTGATTATAAGTATAGGGTCCATATTATCCAATATTATCCAATAGAGGGGCCACTAATGCCCCCTCTAACATAAACATGCACATGTACACTCACACAGATACATATGTATTTCAGGGGGAAAGGAGTCACCACCACCACCACGTTTAGGCTGCGATTAGATTACTTACATGTTACAAGTATTTCAACAAGGTTGCTCTCCGAGTGGGTAATCAAGTTCTTGGCCATGCATCTATATGTCCCTGTATTGCTTTTGGCAACATGAGAAAGAGTGAGGATTCCATTCTCATTCGAAAACTCTCCTATACTGAGTGGAAGAGGTTCACCATCCTTGGACCAGGAGACCTCGAGATTCTGAATGGAAATGTAGCAGATCAAGGTGGCATTGGAGTTTTCTGCCACTATGCCATTTGGAGGAGAAGTCTCAAGAAATGGAATGGGCAGCACTCCTGTACACAAAATTGAAAGAGGGTCATGCCTTGCAGATCATCAGTTTCTGAATCTGGGTGTAGGGTCCCAGCAGTAGAAATACAGGCTTTTAAACACATTTTAAGATAGGGATACATTTATTCAGCGCTCTGACACTAGAATACCCCAAAAGATTATTATGCAATTTGGAGGCAAAACTGGAAATTGAATTAGCAAAAACAAGCAGTCTATGAATTTCTCTGGCCCACCCCAAGGAGGCCTACACAGCTGTCTTGTGGGTGACAAATGCAATTCTGGGTTTTATAAGTACCCTATATACTCGAGTATAAACCTAGTTTCTCAGCACATTTTTTTATGCTGAAAAATCCCCCCTCGGCTTATACTTATGTCAGCTTACACTTGTCATAAGATGGGCAAAGAAGTGGATTTCTGCACAAGTAGCTCAGCTTAGGTCAGCCTTTTTAAAAACCAGGAAAGGCTGCTTTGCTTCCTTCTTTAATAAAACAAAAACCAAATCAGCAGATTGATCCCTCTCCTCCCTACATGTAGGAGCTTGATGGCTCACCACATTGGCTGTTTTCTCCTCATTATAACAGGATTAGCTGCTGCATTTCCCACCCTAGGCTTATACTCGAGTCAATAAGTTTCCCAGTTTTTTGCGGCAAAATTAGGTGCCTCGGCTTATACTCAGGTTGGTTTATACTCGAGTATATACGGGTAATTTAAGTGGCTGTTCCTTCCGTGACAGAGGGGTGCACTAAAAACTGGTTTTCGAAAATTCCAACCAGAAGGGAGTGAAATGGGGTGCAACACGTTTTCCTCCCTATACTTTGCATTGAAGAATCAGTGACTGAGGGTTGTTCTGCCCAAACCCCTGGACCTAGAAGCATGAAATTTGAGGAGGGTGTTCCTTCCATGATGGAGGCACCCACCTAGAACTGATTTTTGGAAATTCCAACTGGAAGAGAGTGAAAAGGGATGCAACTTGTTTTCCTCCCTATAGTTTACATTGAAGAATCTTTGACTGATCAAGACCCTGCCACAACCCCTGGACCTGAAAGCGTGAAATTCAGGGAGGGTGTTTGTTATGTGACAACATCCACCATGAACCAACATGGAGAAATTTAACCCTTAATGGACTGAAAATGGGTGCAACGTGTTTTTGTCCTATAATTAACATAGAAGACTGATCAACATCCAGCCAATTTGGTGCCTAGGGCCAAATGCTCTGGAAAGGAGGGTGTACAGGGGGAGATAGTGCACATGGGGGATAGTGCGTATGGTGTTTTGATGCACATGGTTGGGTTGATGTGGTTGGGTGGGCGATGTGCATGGGGGTGTTGCGCAAATGGAGGGATAGGACATGAGCTGGATGGGGTATAGAGCAGTATTTTACTCCGGAAACATGGGTATGTTTTTGCTAGTATATAATATAGTTGATGATTCCCTCCAAGGACATTGGAAGACTTCAATGGCACCAGAACGCTTGGGAGGGATTGACTATGGCTATCCACCCCCAGTATGGACTGGTATTGAGAACTGCTGAATATGGTAGAAGAGGAATCAACTGGGAGGCAACTGCAGCCCCAGAGGGAGAAAGACCAGATAGTTTTTGTTAGCACTTTCTTTTGCATATAAACTGGAAGGGGGACCAGTGATGGGATTCAAAGAAATTAACAACCGGTTCTCTGCCCATCTGGCAGCCACTTTTAAATGGCTATTTTTAAACTTTATATGTCCTAACTCTTGTTAACAACCGGTTCTACAGAGTAGGTGCAAACCTGCTGGAGCCCACCACTGGGTGGACCTCTGGCCAAAAAGGTAAAATATGCAAATAAACACAATCTGGATGGTACTCTGGTGGGCCACTGGGTGATACAGAAAGCTGGACCAGATGGGCCTTTGATGTGATCCACCAAGACTGTTCAGAGGTTCTTATATCTCAATAACCACCTTGAGAGAGACTATCTAAGGCCAGCCAGTGATTTTAAAATGCTGAGTCAGTCCTTCTAACAAATAACTAGCAGTCCATCCTATGAAAGCTCAGAAGTACCAAGTAACAAGCAAACCTGAGCCAAATCTCCCTTCTTTTTCCTGCCTCATGGGGTTGGCGTTGCCAGGAAGCCCTGAATCCACTTCCCGCAGGATTCATGGTATCCCCATAAGGCTTCTTACTTTGGGGAAACTCATTTGCTGGGAATCAGGTGACAGCAAAAAAGGTGTTTCATGCTGGGGCAGTGATTCTAAAACTTTTTCAACTCATGACGCACTGATAAGGTGCTAAAAATGTCAAGGCGCATCTTCTGTTTTTTGACCATTGACAAGACACATCCTGCAGCTAATGGGAGATTAAAACACCCATTGGACCTAAATGAACCTTCCCCAAAACCTCCATGGCACACCTGTAGACTATTCACAGCACAAAATCATTGTGCTGGAGGTTATTCCCTCTGAGATCTCAGACTGGGGGTTGGGGTAGAAGAGAAGTACAGGAATAGTTCTGCATTAAACAAAAAGACAGCAAAAAGGTAGTTCATTGAGTCCTGATAATTTATTCTTGATTCCACTGTGCCTCTGTCTGAAGGTTGGGGGGTCTCTGAAGTTGGCCGAGAAGAGTGGTTGGTGTCCTTGAAGGCTAATACGGAATATTTTAATCCTCTCCAGCCTGCAAGAGACCATAGTTTGGTGTCAAAACTTAGTAGGGGTTGGACACTGCTCGTTGTGGGGATAACATGGGGTGATGCCTTTCTTATCCACAAAAAGGAGTAGAAGAGAAGCAACACCCACTTCAACAATATACCACAATATACCACTCATCAAGTGGAAGACATAATACAGTGGTACCTTGGTTTATGAGCATAATTGGTTTCAGAAGCCTACTTCTAATCAAAAATGCTTGTATATCAAAGCTAGTTTTCCCATAAGGAAAATGAAAATTTCCCATTAGGAAAATTTCCCATAAGGAAAACTCAGATGATTTGTTCCACAACCCCAAAATATTCATCTGAAAACTATTACAATACTGTAATAGAGTGCAAAATAATAAAGAAAATAAAAAATATTAAAAAAATAAAACAAACAAACCTGCACTTTATCTCTCAGATCTCTTGGGCTGCAATTAGGTTACAAGCAATGAGAGGTGTGTTTTGTATGTGTGTGTGTGCATTGAGAGATACAGATGTGGACAACCCCAAAATGCCATATGCTGGGCGGCACCTAGATGCAGGGTTTCCTGCAGATGCTCCCTGAGGCTTCTGGTGTGACGCTGTGTGATATGGGAAGCTGGACTACATGGGCCTTTGGTCTGGTTCAGTGGAGGCTCTTCTTATGTTCTTAATCTGCCCCCTTACACAGGGGTGTACCCCACTGATTATAATATTACTGTAGAGTAGGTGTGCAGGGCCATGTTTCTCAGGCTCCTTTCCATTACATAGGAAAGAACACTATTGACTGTAATCAGCTTCCTTCAGAGTACACATGCATATCTAACAATACCATCAGTAGTTACTGATCTGAGCCAGCTCAACTACTGGTCTTTGGGACAAAATGCAAAATACCATCTCCCCCACACCTAGGGATACCCCAGACTCTGCCATCTCCACTGTCCAATTTTCTTCCCTCTTAGTTGTATCATATACTGATGTTCATATGTTTCCAGGGTGCCAGCTTCAATGCAAAGGAAGTTCCCCATGCCTTCACCGCAAAATATTGTATTTACTTGAATCTAGCTCTCACCCTTTTCAGCCGATTTCTGTCTCCAGAATCTGGGTGCACATTAGATTTGAGTAAATTTGTTATAATTATAGGGTGGTATTATGTGGTCTTATAATTATAATATTTAATATTTATAATATTTAAATAAATGTGGTATAATAATGTAGAGGGATTATAAATATACGGTGTGCAGTAGATTCGACGGTGCATTAGATTTAAATAAATACGGTATCAGCCACTGTCATTTCCAGAGTCAAAGAATCATAGAATCATAGAGTTGGAAGGGACCTAGTAGGTCATCTAGTCCAACCCCCTGCCTGCAGCAGGAAATCCCCCTAGATCATCCCCGACAGGTGCTCGTTGAGCCTCTGCTTGAAGATCCCCAGTGAGGAAGAGTCCACCACCTCCCTTGGCAATCCGTTCCACTGCCGAACCGCCCTCACCATCAGGAATTTTTTCCAGATATCCAACCAGAATCTCCTTTCTTGCAGTTTGTACCCATTGGTTCTAGTTCTGCTTTCAGAAGCAGCTATGAACAAATGAGCCCCTTCCTCCCTATGACAGCCCTTCAGGTATCTGAAGAGGGCAATCATGTCTCCCCTCAGCCTCCTCTTCTCCAGGCTGAACATCCCAAGTTCCCCCAACCTTTCCTCATAGGGCTTCCTTTCCATCCCACTGATCATTCTTGTCGCTCTCCTCTGGACTTGCTCCAGTTTGGCTGCATCTTTCTTAAAATGAAGAGCCCAGAACTGAACACAGTACTCAAGGTGAGGTCTCACCAATGCAGAATAAAGAGGAACAAGAACTACTCACAACTTGGAAGCTACAATCCTCTTAATGCAGGGTGACCAGATGCCAAACCCAAAATTCCTACCTGCTGAAAAAAATTGCCAAAAATGGCAAAAAACTAGAACTAGAAAAAAAATTACAATGGCATTTGCCTTCTTTGCAGACACATCACACTGCTGACTCATGTTCAGCCTGTGATCCATGGTGACTCCAAGATCCCGCTCACATGTTGTGCTGCCAAGCCAAGTATCCCCCATTTTATACCTGTGTTTTTGGTTTTTATTGCCCAAGTGCAGAACCTTGCACTTGTCCCTGTTGGAATTCATTCTATTTGTTACAGCCCAGGATTCCAGTTTATCCAGATCCTCCTGGAGGTTTCTCCTTCTTCTGTTGTGTTTGCTACTCCTCCCAGCTTGGTGTCATCCGCATATTTGATCAGGCTCCCCCGTATCCCTTCCTCCAAGTCATTAATGAAAATGTTAAAGAGAACTGGGCCCAAGAAAGAGCCTTGGGGTACCCGACTAGAAACCGACCTCCAGGTTGACACAACCATTTTTAAAACCCTTTGAGTGTGGCCATCGAGCCAGTTGCAGATCCACCTAAAGATTGCCCTGTCTAGCCCATATTTTTACAACTTCCCAATTAAAATGTCATGTAGGCCTTTGTCAAAAGACTTATGCTTTCCATTGAATCTGCTCACCTGCTCAAGGTTTATCTGTTGGGATGGTTCCTGAGCCCCTCCAGTAGATGTGTGGGGTGCGATTCCAACCCTGAGGAGAGAAACAGGAATCAAAACCTCCAGTAGTAAGACAACCCTGAACGATAAGACTAAGCAAAAGGGGAAACCAAACTAAGCCAGGTGAACAGGAAATTCTTGGAGAGGTTTCAGAAGAACCCCAAAGAGACGTTCATACCCGAAGGAAGTCTTGGATATGAAATACAGCAGACCTGCAACGAATGCAGCTCCAGCCACACAACCTATGACAATTCCAACAATGGCACCAACAGACAGATGGCCTGGAAGAGAGGAAAGAAGAGCCCTGTGAGGTTTGGGAAGCCAGTCATCACCCTTGGTCTCAACACCTGAGCACAATAACTCAGATCCACACCCAGTAAGTTCTACCCTCCTGAACCACCAGCTGTGGTTACCACTTGTTTCCAGCTTTTCCTAGTTGTAATATATTTTAGAGAGGAGTGTATTTGGATGTCCACATTACTCTATACAGGTTCCAACGTGGCACAGAAAGGTAGACCTGAGCTTGCCCAGTAGTACTAGTGGTAGACTTGTCTTTCCTGGCTGTTACCATCCTCCCTGCTCTGTTCCATCACCTTCCATTCTCCATTGGGAAGGAGCCCCAAAGAAACTTTATACCCCCTGATCAAATTCCTATCAAGACCTGACTCTTACAAAACCCAACTTAGCACAAACTGGAGTAGCAAACATTGGACGAGCTGATCATGGGGTGGTTTCCATTAAGATCTCACTTTTTTTCAATATCACATAGCAGGTTCTTTCATCAGTGTGGTTGTTGAAGGGGTTGGTAGCCTTGCAGGTGTAAGCTCCTGTGTCGTTCCTATCCCATAACTTGACCAAGAAGATGCTCCCAGTATCCGACTGCTCAATATCATTGAAAAACCATTGAAGCGTTGCTACAGGGACGGAGTCTACAAGGCATTCTATTATCAGGTAAGAATGTAAGAGCTTGTATATAGTTCCTTCAGGGTTCAATTTAATCTCAGGCCCATCTAGAAAGAAAAGGACATAGAATGAGGGCAGAGAAACCAGCAGTGCACCAGCCAACACACTCAACACACACACATAAACTTCTGGTTCAACTCTTAGTTGACTATAATTCTGGGACTATAATTCACTGGGACTATAATTCTGGGACTGTAATTTACTGCTTGTAACTGTATATGATAAGTGATCACATTTTCTTCTCCAGTATTTCCTACATCCACTTTTCTCCTCCCTATACATGACAAGATTTACTTATTCACACACAATGTCAAGTGATGTGTACATGGCTGATATTTTGTGTGTGTTTGTATGTGTTAGATAGATAGACAGACAGACAGACAGATACTGATCTACTGATGATGGTTATCTAGATAGATAGTTAGATACTGTATTTACTCAAATCTAATGCTGCCCTTTTCAGCTAAATTATGAGCACCATCCTAACCATGTCTACTCAAAAGTAAGCCCCATTGTGTTCAATGGGTCTTACTCACAGGTGGGTGGAGGCCTATTTGCTCCGGTCCCCGGGAATAGGACCTTCCAAATCCCCAGCCGCTGGAGAGCCTGTAGCAGCGGCAGGGGGCTCAACCAAGGGGACCGGTACGCCAGCAGTTAAAGGCTCCAGCACGGAGCGTTTTTCCTCCAGCACGGAGCAGCAGCTGGCCAGAGGAGAACACAGCCTCCCCGGCCCCTTTTTCTTTTTAATTCTTGCCTGCCTCCTTTCCATGATAGAGCCTCTTTCCTTAGCCTGGTGACTAACCATGTCTACTCAAAAGTAAGCCGTATTGTGCTCAATGGGTCTAACTCCCAGGAAACTGTCTCCAGCATTCCTCCCTTCTTTACAGGATAGATCTTTTCTCAGCCTGGTGATTACAATCCTAACCATGTCTACTCAAAAGTAAGCCATAATGTGCTCAGTGGGTCTTAATCCCAGGAAAGTGGGGACAGGGTGCATCCTCAGGGAGCTAGGCAAGGCAGGTCTACTCAGAAGTAGGTCCCATTACAGGCAGTGGATCTTACTCCCAGGAAAGTGTGGACAGGGTGCAGCCTGAGAGCCCAATCCTATGCATGACTACTCAGAGGTAAGTCCCATGACAGTCAATGGGGCTTACTCCCAGGCACGTGTGGCTAGAACTGCAGCCTGAGAACCCTATCATAAGCATGCATACTCTGAACTAAGTCCCATGACAGTCAATGGGGCTTTCTCCCAGGCAAGTGTGGCTAGAACTGCAGCCTGAGAACCCTATCCTAAGCATGCCTACTCTGAAATAAGTCCCATGACAGTCAATGGGGCTTACTCCCAGGTAAGTGTGGCTAGAACTGCAGCCTAAGAACCCTATCCTAAACATGCCTACTCTGAAGTAAGTCCCATGACAGTCAATGGGGCTTACTCCCAAGCAAGTGTGGCTAGAACTGCAGCCTGAGAACCCTATCCTATGCATGCCTACTCTGAAGTAAGTCCCAAGACAGTCAATGGGGCTTACTCTCAGGCAAGCGTGGCTAGAACTGCAACCTGAGAACCCTATCCTATGCATGCCTACTCTGAAGTAAATCCCATGACAGTAAGTCTCACTAACAAAACTTAGATTTAAAAAAAAAATCAAATTTTATTTTTTTAAAAATTCCCCCTTTAAATTCTCCCTGGCTCCTCCCCCTGACCCTGGTCATGCCCCCTGACCCTGGTCATGCCCCCTGACCCTGCCTGGCCTCGCCCACTTCCAGGGAACCGGTTCTTGGGCCATGCTGGGCCCACCACTGGTCTTACTCCCAGGAAAGTGTCTTTAGGATTGCAGCCTAAGTTTTGAAAATCAGGGTGCACATTACTTTTGATGGTTAATTTGATATGAGTAAACGTGGTATTTTGATTATAAGTAGAGGGTACCTATTAGATTTGATGGTGCATTAGATTTGAGTAAAGTATAAACAGCAACCAGGGTTAGGATGGAGAGGGTGCAATTTTTGCTGGAGCTTTTCCAACTCTGAATTCCAGCATCACACTTTATGGAATCCAAAGCCAGTAATGCCCCCTCTAACATACACGTTGTTACGAGAATTGCTCCCTTATTATATTATACTTGCTATTAATTTAATGGTATAAATGTATTGGTCAAAGTCTCTCCTTTCCCTCCCCTCTCTCACTTCTAAAAGCAACCTTGGTGGCTTACAAACAACTCTTTCTATAATCCTTTCTTCTTTGTTAACTACTCTGCATCCTGCCTTTTATATGCTAGTCTGAAGAATGGTCTTCTACTATCCTCCATTGCTAAGGCTGTACCAGTCACATAGCCCCTTCCCCATTCTCTCCCTTTCCAAATCTTGACCACACCCAGCTGGGTGTGTTCTTCTCTGTTTTGGTCCTGATTGGGTGATGGTCTTCAGCTGAGGGTCTTCCAGGTCTTCCTCTTCCTGTAAGGAAAACAGCCCCTCCCCAGTTCTGCCCTTTTCCTAGGTGACCACACCCTGGTGGGCATGTCGCTCTTGGACCTAGGATATAAAAAACCCTGCATCCTATTGTTCTCTCTCTCCCACTTGGATCCTGGCATGGCGTGAAGAAGGTAGATATTGCTCCCTCCATTTTTCTTTCCTGGCTCCCTCTCTTCCCATACCTTTGCCTCCCCTTCTCCTTGGTACACACTATGCAAGGAACAGGTACATCTCATTCTCTGGCTATTTAATGCACGTAATGTTACTTTATGCTTTATGACAATAAAATCTGTATCTTTGTGACAAGTTGTCCTCAGTGGTTCTCTTTCTAATAGGGGTATCCCCTCTGCTTGATGCTGATTAAAGTCCTGCCTAGGTCCTGCATTGTATCCAAAAAGAAGGAAAAGCTAATTCCCCTATTTTTGCTGCTCTCTTGGTAATGTGCATGTGCACACTCCCACACATATATACACATATAAGGCAGGGGGAAAGGAGTCACCACCACCACATTTAGGCTGCGATTAGATTACTTACATGTTACAAGTATGTGAACAGGGAGGCTCTCGTTCTGGCTAATCAAGTTCTTGGCTATGCATTTGTATGTCCCTGCATTGCTTTTGGTAACATGAGAAAGAGTGAGGACTCGATTCCGATTCGAAAGCACTCCCACAGTGGGGGGGAGAGGTTCACCATCCTTGGACCAGGAGACCTCGACATCGGACTGATTGGAAGTATGGCAGATCAAGATGTCATCAGAGTTTTCGTCCACCATGCCGTTTGGAGGAGAACTCTCAAGGAGTGGCCTGGGCAGGTATTCTAAATAGAAAATAGAAAGAGGGTTACCTCTTGCAGGTCATCAGTTTCTGAATCCCAGATGTAGATATACAGGCTTTATATCACATTTTAAGATAGGGATACATTTATTCAGAGCTCTGACAATAGAATACCCAAAAGATTATTATGCAATTTGGAGGCAAAACTGGAAACTGAACTAGCAAAAACCAGCAGTCTGTGAATTTCTCTGGCCCACCCCAAGGAGGCCTTTCATTTGTGGGTGACAAATGAAATTATGGGTTTTATAAGTAATTGAATTGTGCTACATATTCTTTGTAGTTGATTGGAACAGTTTTGTTTCCAGTTTATTATTAAATTAATATTATGGAGCTGGTTTTATTACACTTCTATCAACTCATAGATAACATAGATGTACTGACAACTTAAGTATAATGAACACCTTTCAACCAGATATATATGATAGTTCCTGCTTGTGAACATTGATCTCTTTCTTCTTTGGACAGTTACAGGATCTGCTATAATTATACTATTGCTTAATAGATTGAACTGGGCAAAATCCTTAATGGTGCACAAAGTCCATCACCTGAGAAAAGTATCTCATCTAACATCTTACCAAGAACCTTCCCACATCTTACCACATTAGAGGTGTTATTGAATCGCAGTGGCAGAGCTACTACTCAGTTACCATTCCCTTTCAGTACACTTTGGAAAGCTCTGCAATGCAACCCAAATATGCATGGAACAATCTCACAACTACTGCAGCATACAGACACATTCACTCCACCCCAAACTCAACTTATCATTTGGACTGTGTGGATCGGCCTTGATTTGACCCTTTTGATGTGATGCAAAGAACTTAACATCTGCCTGGAAAGTGTGATCTCAATTATCCCTTGGAGTGTTGTTTGACAATTTAGGGATGTGGTTAAGTGATCAGAAGATTATTTCATTGCAGCAGATTCAAAGTTCCCTGCTCCAAGTGGATCAACAAATAGAAACTGCATTGGGGATGAGTCACTGATGTCTACAATCCATACCTGTTTTAAGAACATAAGAAAAGCCCTGCGCATCAGGCCAAAGGCCCCTCTAGTCCAGATTCCTGATCTCACAGTGGCCCACCAGATGACTCTGGGAGCAAATAAGACCACAAGATGCATCTCATTTCCATTCCTTTGCATCTGGCACTAAGACATGGTCTACTTCTAGAACCAGGAGGTTGTGTATACCCATTATGGCTTGGAACTTGTCATGGACATTTCCTCCATTAATCTGTCCAATTCCCTTTTAAAGGCGTCTAGGTCATGTGCCATCACAACCTCCTGTGTAAGGAGTTCCACAGATTAATATCAAAGGGCAGAATTCATTGGAGTACAACAACATAACCTTCTGTGTCTAAAAGGTAAAGACAAATCACTTCCAAATCACAACTCTGTGTCAAACTAAGACAGAAGAACAATAATCAATAGTTTTTCCATCACTATATTATATCTCAGCACAGGTTTGGGAATTGTGACCCTAGGTGAAGCCATGGCTCACTCTGTTGCAGCAAAATTAATACAATACTGTAAAGAATGTAAATTTAAATTTAAGCTTAGGAACAAATTCATTCAGGTTGAACGAGTTATTTTTTTAGGAATGAATCTAAAGAGAGCATGAAGCTTTCAGCTCCATGGACCCCAATATCCCAAAATGGTACCCAGCGCCAGCAGGAAAGAAGCCATGTTATTTCAAATTTGCCTGCAATACTGAGCAAGTCCAGGTTCAGTCACAAATGTGAACCAGAGTTCCCAGAAGGAAACAATGAATTAATGGAAGGAAATTTTAAAATGTTGCCACTTCAAATATCCAGACAAGCTGGCAAAAGGTGTGTAAAGGGGGAGGAAAGAACCATGTGGAGGCTGATCACTAAGAATATCCTGGAATATCCTGGACTATATTCCAGATAGCTGGAATATCCTGGAACATAGATCATGATTTGGAGAGCCATGCATGTCTCTGTGGATCGGGAAACTGAGGCTGGTATTCAGGACTCATTTAAGAAAACAAATAATTTGCATTGAGGTTCACTAGATATTTTGGGGAAATATTCTGGATTTTTAATCTGGATACTCAACAGGAGACAACAATCTTGGATACATAAAACAATCAAAATAGCAGGAGTGAATCATACCTGAGACTACTATGGAAGCAGACCCAACTGCATCTAGCCCAGTTCCCATCACATTCACTGTATAATTCCCAGTGTCTCCAGATGATAAATCCCTAATATGCAGAGAGCAGCCCCAACCTACAGTCTCCCGGTTAGTAAAGGCAGGTCCAGTATTTGGCAGAGCATTTGATGTGAAATTGGTTAAGATCAGGCTTTTTTCATCAGAGGTCAGTCCTCGGTACCAGCCACAGACACGAGCTGCACTCAAAGGGCCTTTGGGGGTTAGGGTGACATTCTGTCCTTCTCTTGGATATTCTGGTTGCACTTGAATCTGAATTAGCGTGAGGGCCTGGACTTCAGTCAGGAGGAAGAAAGAACTCAGGATGGAGGCTGCAGGGTAGGAGGAAACACAATAAAGGGTATTCAGTTCAGGCATAAACCACTAAATGCAAGGCAATTTGCAAGAATTTCTAGCAAATTGAATTTCTCCTGATGATAAATAAATATTAAAATCACTCTTTGGAAGAATTCATTCAGTAATGAGGCTATGACTGCATTTCTAAAACTATGGCTGTGGTGGCACAAGTGGTTAAGACAACGTGTCTGTTCATTAGATGCCTATCTAAAAATAGCCCAATTTGCATAAATTTGAATTTCCAGACTCTGGATCCAGATGAGCATCTATGGGTTACGCAGCATGCCAGGGTTCAAGATCCGGGTCCTACAAGACGGGGGGAGCTCCCATCCTTAGCCCAACTCCAGACAGCGTGGCAGTTTAAAAGCCTGCAAATTCAAGTAGATGAAGAGGTACCACTTCAGTGGGAAGGTAACAGCGTTTCAGGCTCATGTGAGCCACATGTTGGACAATGCTGACTCTATGACTCTTGAAACAGGGATAAGTGCCGCACCCCCCAGTTGGTCACAACTAGCAGTATAACCATTACTTTTAAGACTATGATGTTGTAATCAAACAGAGACTGCAGTCCTAACCACACTTTCTTTGGGAGTAAGTACTATTGAACACAGTGGGAATTACTTTTGAGTAGACTTGCTTAGGATAGCACTGAAAATCTGTTACAGCAGGACAAACCATCTGAGAACCCAATCTTATGCATGTCTACTTAGATTGAAGGAAGTACTCACTGTGCATTCCAACACTGTTTCTTGTAATGGTACAATGTCCAAAAAGGGCTGATGAACCCCTTGACGGGTTGCAGAATTTCACAACCATCCTGGCAACCAACCCCCAAACCCTATGGATCTGAGTAGATTCCTCATGTGTTTGGGGAATTTTTCTATTGGAATAACTTGCAGTACAGCAGCTATCCTGATCTCTTGAAAAAGGGTGATGACCGTAGCAATTTGCCACCTTCCCAAACTCTGCTTCAAACTATCACTTTATCTAGGGTTGCCATAATTCTCTTCCACTAAATTGGGACAGGATCCTCTGTCCCATTTGCCAGTACATGCACCAAATCCCCAAAAATCAGGTTTCTCCTTGTTTTCCGGGTCATTTAGCAACCCTACACAAAGATGGATGCAGAACTCCTCTTTATTAAAATATCTTTCCAGAAGATTGTAAGGGACAAGAAAGAGATCTAGGGCATAATCCTAGGCATGTCTACATAAAAGTAAGTCCTAATGTGTTCAGTGGAACTTACTCCCAGAAAAGTGTGGATAGGATATCAGTCGTAGTCCTGTGACCTGGCAGGGCTGTGGGACTCCCTTGTGCCTGGAGTCTTCTGGAAAACTAGAAAGATGCCTTTTACAGACCCTCTCACAGACCCTTTAATCAGGGTGACCATACCCCATAACAAAAAAAGGGGACAAAGCCCCCAAAATTTAGGACATCCAAGAAAAAGGTAGGACCTGACAAAATAAAAGCTAAAAACACTCTTATCTATTGCTTTCAAGGGGTTAATTTAAACACTACATTACTTAGACTGAAAACTATGATATGTAATTAATTAATGACAAGAAGGTTGTCCTGGGATGTTCAACAGGTGAAGCCACAAGGGCTCCAGCCCCTCCCACTCTCAAAGGGTCCTGATCCATCTCCCTTTCCAGGGATATTCCAGGCACAGGGTGACCTTATGTTATCTATATATATAAAAGAGAAAAGTCACTCAGTGACTCACTGACTGACTGACTGACTCATCACCACCCTGCCAAAACCGCTGGGCCTAGAAGTGTGAAATTTGGGGTAGGTGTTCCTTCCGTGATGGAGGGTGCACTAAGAACCGGTTTTCACGCGTTTTCCTCCCTATACTTTGCATTGAGAATTGCTGACTCAGCAACATTCCAACCCAACTGCTGGGCCTGAAGCATGGAATTCTGGGAGGGATCCTTCTGTCACCTGAACACCCACCAAGAACCAGGTGGAGAAATTTAACCCTGATGGGGCTGAAAAGGGGGCAACGTGTTTTTGTCTTATAATTAACATGGTGCCTGGTGAACTGGGGGATGTTTTCTGGAGGAAGAGGTTGCACTGGCAAGGATACTGCGCATGGAGGAAAGTTGCGCATGGAGGAAAGTTGCGCATGGGAGGATGATGCGCATGGGGGAAGTTGTGCAGGGGGAAGTTGCGCATGGAGGAAGTTTCGCATGGGGGAAAATTGCGCATGGGAGGATGATGCGCATGGGAGGAAAGTAGCGCATGGGGGAAAGTTGCGCATGGGGAGATGATGAGCATGGGGAAAGTTGTGTATGGGGGAAAGTTGTGCATAGGGAAACGTTGCGCATGGGGGTTGATGCGCATGGGGGAAAGTTGCACATGCGGGAAAGTTGCGCATGGGGGATGATGCGCATGGGGGATGATGCGCATGGGGGAACTTGCGCATGGGGGAAAGTTGCGCATGGGGGAAATTGCGCATGCGGGAAAGTTGCGCATGGGTGGAACTTGCGCATGGGCAGATGATGCGTATGGGGGATGATGCGCACGGGGGGTAATGCGCACGGGGGAAAGTTGCACATGGGGACATGATGCGCATGGGGACATGATGCACATAGGGTCATGATGCGCATGGGGGGAAAGTTGCGCATGGGGGGAAAGTTGCACACGGGGGAAAGTTGCACATGGGGGATGATGCGCATGGGGGATGATTCACATGGGGAATGTTGCACATTGCGGGAAGTTGCGCATTGCGGGAAGTTGCGCATGGGGGGATGATGCGCACGGGGGGATGATGCGCATGGGGGAAGTGGCACATGGGGTGTTTCTGTGCCATGGAGGGATGGCATAGGGGGAAATGTTACACCCGCAATGCGGGTACGCTTTTCGCTAGTAATCACTAAAAGAGAACAATACACCCTCTCAAAAAAACAGAACTCCCAAGAAAAATGCAGGAAACACATATTTTTTGCTTTCATGTGGATAAAAATATTACATTGTACTTATGAATTATAAGAAGGCTCCATACTGCCTGATCTTAAGAAAAAGGAAGACAATCCAGATTTTTTCCAGGACCCAAGGCTAAAAAGATGACGTGTCCTGGAAAGAAAGGAGAGATGGTCATCCTGTTCCAGGCAGGGTCTCTCCATCCTCTCCACCTCCTCCTGGACCCCAAAGTAGCACCAACCCTTCCCTTGGCATCCCTACCCCAAAGGAGGAAGGGGACCCCAAGGGAGGGAAGGAGGGAACCCAGTCTCCAGCTCCCCTGGTCTCCTGTGGTCCTTCTCACCTACCAGCAGTGCCATCCTGCAGAGGCTCCTGCATCCCGCCTTCCTCCCCGTCCCCTTCCCTTTCCCCTTCTCCATGGCTGGGCTCTCTCCTCCTGGTCCTGCTGCTGCTCCTGACCCTGCTACAGGTTGCCTTGCTAGGGAGACCTGTCAAGTGGGCAGCTGGGGGCACCAGACCTGTCACCCCTGCCCAATCAAGGCAACTTTTGCCCTGCTTGGCACAGCTCCACTGGTCCAGCACTCTGGTCCTGATCCAGCAGTACATACTGTATTTGAGCAAATAACAGTAATTTCCAATCCAGGCCGTACTTGCTGGGAAATTTTCAGATAATGAATAATTCTTCTTTACAAAGCTCTTTCAGGCAACGTGGCACCACAGCCACACTTGAGTCTTCTGTCTCTGCCCCTGTGACTCGACTTTTACAACAGTGATAGTGTGTGGCTTGTGGTGATTTTCTGTATTTACTCGAATATAATATGCCATCGATTCCAATGCTCACCATATACCTATAATCAAATACCCTCTTTACCTGAATCTAATTAACCATCGAACCTAACGCACACCCTGATTTTGGAGACTAAATTCAGATGAATATGGTGAGTATTAGATTTGAGTGAATACAGTCCTTCCCCAAACTCTCCAGCCACTGTACTTGAGTCAGGGAATTTTGTGAAGTGGGGTAGCCCAGGTCAGGCATGGTTGGGCATGGGCCAGAACAGAACAGGCACGGTGGAACAGATCACATGAAAGGGGACAAAAGTGGCACACTGGAGGAGAGTCGTGGTTCTGCTGCTCCAATAGCACCCCTCCCCAGTCCCGAGGTTTGATACTCCCTCTTACCTGCCAGATACACTAGTTGCCAGAGATTCCTCCAGCACATCTTCCTCTTCCTCGTTGCAGAGCTTGGCTCCATGAATGCTTGGCTCCTTGCCATGCCTCCTCCCTGTCACCTTGCAGACTGCCTGGGCACAAGAGACACATTGGGGTGGGTAATAAGGCAGCACAACCAGCCCAGGAACTTTGTTGTAAATGGGAAACACGTCTAGTGATAGATCTGGCAAAGGCACTCTACATATGCTCGAAAGCACTCTTTAGGGATACATCATCCAGCCAAAAACCAGGTCTGATTCTTGGATATAGGTAATTGGGCTGGAGTCTTGGCACCAGACAGACAGGCAAAAAGGACGAGGGAATGACATTACATGGCTAATAAGCCCCAGTGGCTATACCGCAGCCACGGTCTTCATGCAAGGGGGCTGTGCTAGAGTGTTACCAGGAGCTGGCCCCTTTGCAAGGGGATCACATTGTGACAGCGTTGTGACACCTTCAGGCAAGGGGTTTCAAAAGGTTTCCCACACACTTCATGTGAGGGCTATGAATGAGCAGCCAGTGATGACCCTGGTCTGTTGTAGGCTGTGCAAGTCCTAGGATAGTAGTGGTTATCATCCTTTTTGGCCTCAGGGACCATTCTATGGAAAAGCCATTTGGTGGGGGGGAGAGTTCTGCCTCTGGCAACCTGGAGGGAGGGCTTCCCCACCTAGAGCACAGCACAGCTGCCACCAGCTGTAAATCCCATTATAATAAAGAGCTATTGCTCATTACTGTGGATAGGAGTGAAGGTCAGAGCTCAGTGTCTCAATGCATGTCTACTCAGAGCAGGGATTTTCAACCTTTTTCAATGCAAGATGCCATCCTAGTCACTCTTTCTAGAGAGTAAGCCTCACTGACTATAATGGAACTTATTTCTTAGTAACAGTCGTTGGATTGGACTCTGAGACTGCAATCTTATCCACACTTTCCTGGGAGTAGCCTTCACTGTCTACAGTGGAACTTATTTCTGAGTAGACAGGCATAGGATTGGGCTCTGAGGCTGCAATACTATACATACTTTCCAGTGAGTAAGCTCTACTGACTACAATGGAAGGACATTGGAAGACTTCCCTGGCACCAGAACACTTGGGAGGGATTGACTATGGCTATCCACCCATACAAAGTCTGGTATGGAGAACTGGTGAATGTGGAAAATGAGGAATCAACTGGGGGGCAATTGCAGCCCCAGCGGGAGAAAAACCAGATGATTTTGTTCGCATTTTCTGTTGCATATAAACTGGAGGGGGGACTTTTGGCCAAAAAGGCAAAATATGCAAATAAACACAATCAGCGTGACAATCTGGTGGCGTTTGATGTGATCCACCAGGACTCTTCTGACCTTCTTGTATCTTAACAACCACCTTCAGATAGGTCTACCTAAAGTTATCCAGTGAGCCTGAAAACAGTGTGGATTTTAAAACACTGAGTCAATCTTTCTAACTGTGCATCCTATGAAAGCTCAGAAGTACCAAGTAACAAGCAAACCTGGGCCAAACCTCCCATCTTTTTCCTGCCTCATGGGGTTGGCGTTGCCAGGCAGCCCTGAATCCACTTCCCGAAGGATTCATGCTGTCCCCACAAGGCTTCCCACTTTGGGGGAACTCATTTCCTAGGAATCAGGTGACAACAAAAATGGTGTTTCATGCTGGGGCAGTGATTTTAAAACTTTTTCAACTCATGGCACACTGATAAGGTGCTAAAAATGTCAAGTCGCATCATCTGTTTTTTAACCATTGACAAGGACATCCTGCAGCTAATGAGAGCTCAAACACCCACTGGCCCTAAATGAACCTTCCCCAAAACCTCCATGGCACACCTGAAGACTATTCACAGCACACCAGGGTGCCAACACCACACAGGTTGAAAATAATTATGCTGGAGGTTATTCCCTCTGAGCGCTCAGACTGGGGGTGGGGGGAGAAGGTGGAAGAGAGGCACAGGAATAGTTCTGCATTAAACAAAGAGACAGTAAAAAGGTAGTTCATTGAGCCCTGATAATTTATTCTTGATTCCAGAGTAAATTGTGCCACTGTCTGAAGGTTGGGGGGGTCTCTGAGGTTGGACAATAAGAGTAGTTGATGTCCTTGAAAGCTAATACTGAATAATTTCAGTCCTCTCCAGCCTGCAAGAGACCACAGCTTGGTGTCAGAGCTTAGTAGGGTGTAGAGGTGGCTTTTAGTGAAGGTACTGTGGGGGTGATGCCTTACTCAAAAGTAAACCCCATTAATTTCAATGGGTCTTACTCCCAGGAAAGTGTGTTTAGAATTGCAGCCTAAGTCTCTCAGGCTCCTTTCCATTGCCCCCCCTTACACAGGAATCATAGAATCATAGAATCCTAGAGTTGAAAGGGACCTAGTAGGTCATATAGTCCAACCCCCTGCCTGCAGCAGGAAATCCTCCTAGATCATCCCAGACAGGTGCTTGTCAAGCCTCTGCTTGAAGGTCCCCAGTGAGGGACAGTCCACCACCTCCCTTGGCAATCTGTTCCACTGGCGAACCACCCGAATCGTCAGGAGTTTTTTCCGGATATCCAACCGGAATCTCCTCTCTTGCAGTTTGTACCCATTGGTTCTAGTTCTGCTTTCAGAAGCAGCTATGAACAAATGAGCCCCTTCCTCCCTATGACAGCCCTTCAGGTATCTTAAGAAGGCAATCATGTCTCCCCTCAGCCTCCTCTTCTCCAGGCTGAACATCCCAAATTCCCCCAGCCTTTCCTCGTAAGCCTTTCCTTTCATCCCACTAATCATTCTTGTCGCTCTCCTCTGGACTTGCTCCAGTTTGGCTGCATCTTTCTTTCTTTTCTTTTTTTTGTAATTAATATCAAACTTTTATTGCTATTTTTCTTAAAGTGAGGTGCCCAGAACTGAACACAGTACTTAAGGTGAGGTCTTACCAATGAAGAGTAAAGAGGAACTAGAACTTCTCGTGACTTGGAAACCACAGTCCTCTTAATGCAGCCTAAAATGCAGCCTAAAACCTCTTTTCTTACCTGTGCCAGGTTTGGAGCAGTCCAAGTAAGGTCGGTGAGCGGGGCCCTCCCTTCATAGAGCCTGCGTCCCTTCCTACAAACTGAAGCGTGAGGGTGAGTGTGATCCATGTGAGCCACGTGAGCTATGTGAGTGTGAGCGTAAGAGTGCAGGACTACTTTTCCTAGACACGGCTTCTGTGAAGGACACTGGTTGGGCAGTGAGACAGAACAAAACAAGATTAGAAAAGGTTCAGCTTCGTCACCCCCGCCCTCCCATAAACCCCTCTGGTGAGCCACCATCTTTTCCACCACAACAAGGCTGTTCCACAGAACTGAGCAGGAATCCCAAGAAATTTGGAGGCAAAGGGGCAACGGGGCAAGGAAAACACCAAACACTCTGCAGGAAAAAAAAACAACCAGAAGTTTCTTCCGATATGAAGAGTTTCCAAGCCAGACTTTGGAGGAGCTGTGTGGTCCCTGAACTGGAATTTCAGTCCAGTTGGCATGGAATGGGGTCAGGAATGGGTATCCCATGTTTCTTTCCTTGGCACAAATTTCCTCTGCAGTGTCCACAACTGTAGGGATAAATGATATTGTTTAGTCCCTAAGGCTACAATCCAGAGTAACTACGGGATCTGTTACACCAACATAGTTACAGTATCACCTATAGGAAATGCATAGAGCAATCCAGAGTAAGCGCCTCTTACGTCTTCCCGTAGTTAATCTGGATTGTAGGGTTAGGCGGCAATCCTATATGCCCTTTCCTCAGAGTAAGTCCAATAGAACTCAATGGGACTTATTTCAGAGTAGACATGCTTAAGATTGCACCCAAAGTGACGGAGTCAGCATGGTGGAGGCAGGGATGATGGCAACACAGAGCACTCAGCATGCATCACAGAGACACCAGCCCCGCCTGTAGTCGTGATACTTACTGTGGGCATGTTTTGAGGGTACGTGTCCAGTGGTTTCAGGTGGCCCATCTCTCCTAGACAAACAGTAGACATGGGGTGATTTTATAACAAGCGGACTCCCTCTCCCAACAGACAACAAAACTCACACCTTGTCTGAAAGAACATATCCCTGCACACTAAAAGCAAAAGTGAGTAGATGTGCACAAGTCCTGCAGAGAAGCTCAGCCTGGGCACTAATGAAGTGGTTTGAGAACTGCTGTTTAAAGCACAAATATGCATGCATCTACTGTGTACTTTTCCAACATTTTTTCCCAAGTGTTCTCATGGGGGAAAATAGAATTCTTAATTACAAATATACTAACCTAAAAATCTGAACTTGTTTTCTTATCTAAAGATACCATCAGTAGCTACTGATCTGAGCCGGCCCAACCATTGGTCTTTGGGACAAAATGGAAAATATTGTCTCCCTCTCCTTGGAGTACCCCAGACTGTGCCGTCTCCACTGTCTGATTTTCTTCCCTCTTAGTTGGATCATATACTAATGTTCATGTGTTTCCAGAGTATCAGCTTCAATGCAGAGGAAGTTCCCCATGCAAAATACTGTATTTACTTGACTCTAATGCTCACCCTTTTCAGCCAAATTCAGACTCCAGAATCAGAGTATGCATTAGATTCAATGGTTAATTAGATTCAGTGGTGGCATTCAAATAAATTAACAACAGTTTCTATGTCCTAATAACCTAAATTAACAACAGGTTCTATGTCCCACTAGTCACCGGTTCTCAGAACCAGGCGCTCATTAGCAAAGGCTTCTATAGAACATGTGAGAATCCTCTGAAGCACACCACTGATTAGATTTGAGTAAATGTGGTATTTTCATTATAAATAAAGGGTGCACATTAGATTTGATGGCATATTAGATTTGAGTAAACACAGTAACAATCATTGTAGCTTCCATAGGCAAAGAGCTGCACTTGTAATGTAAACTGAAGCTTCAATTTCTCTGCACTGAATCTGCTCACCTGCTCAATATTTATCTGCTTGGGATGGTCATGGACCCTAAACCCTTCCAATAGATGTGTGGGGCAAGACTCCGACCCACGGCAGAGAAACAGGAATCAAAACCTCCAGCAATGAGACAACCCTGAACCATAAGACTAAGCAAAAGGGGAAACCAAACTAAGGGCACAATCCAGAGCAAGTTCAGCCTGCTCTGCCTTAACTGCTCTCTCCTAACTATTCTGTATCCAGAGCAGAAAGTAATGCTGCATCCAGAGAGTCAGGAAGCCTGGGCTGCCCTAACGGCTCCAGAGCATACTAAGTAATTGACATATGGGGAGGACTTGCTCCTGAGGAGACACCCCTCAGATCACACTGAACAAGGAACAGCTGTGGTGCCTACAGTGATGACACAACTCTGCGCATCACCCAGTGCAGAAGTCTGTCCGTCACCCCTGGGAGGTGCACACTCCCCTACCTGGACTGCACAGTCGCCAAAGTTGCCACCTGCGCAGTTGTTTCTGAAGCCAACTGGCTTCAGAAAGAGTACTGCGCAGGCACCATCTCTGACACTTTTGCAGTACTTTTCTGAAGACTTTCGGCTTCAGAGGAGACTGTGCAGGCGTCAGAGTTGGTGCCTGTGCAGTACTCTTTCTGAAGCCACTTGGCTGCTGCTCTGCCTCCTGAGCATGGCTGAATGGCTGTGCAGAGGCGCGGACTTCCTCTGCACTAAGGAAGTCTTCTCTGAAGCTGTTTGGCATGCTCAGTGTGTTTCTGCGCAGTGCACCTCAGCTGGCCGTTTGGGCCAGCTCCTAGGACAAGTGGCAGCTTCTGGCTGCTGCTCCACCTGTCACCAGTCTGGTGACACCACTGGGTGTCTGCCCTATAAGGAGTCCCTGATGAGATGCCAGTACATTCTACAGTGAATACAAGGGGCTTCTTGGAGTGGCCTGCTGTATCCTGAGGTTTGTGAGCAGCTGTAGTTGTTCCATATCCTGAGGTTGAGAGGCAGGGGTCGCAGCCAGGCTGGCCAAGAACTCAGATTTTTGGTCAGCACTGCCATTCTTACTCGGGCCTTATCATGGACCCCTATGGGTCTACTCATTACTATACCTGCTCCTGAGGTGGTATAACTCTGAGGGCTGGAAGAGGGCATTTCTGCCTTGGAAACAGGCTCTGGATACAGAGTAACTGCTCTGCCCTAGGCAATGCTCAACATGCCCCTCCTGAACTGCTTAGGGCAGAGCAGGTCCACCTCTCTTAGGGCACCCTATGTTGCCTTGCTCTGCCCTAAGCCTCTTCCAGAGTAACTGGGGTGGAGCATCTTGCAGTTGCTCCACCCTAGTGATAGATAGGGCAACCCAAGGGCTCTTATGTGGACAGATTAGTTGCTCTGGATTGTCTCATAAGCCAGGTGAACAGTAAATTCTTGGAGAGGTTTCAGAAGAACCCCAAGGAGATGTTAGTACCTGAAGGAAGTCTTGGATATGAAATACAGCAGACCTGCAACGAATGCTGCTCCAGCCACACAACCTACAACAATTCCAGCAAGGGCACCAGGAGACAGGCCTGGAAGAGAGGAAAGAAGAGCCCTGTGAGGTTTGGGGAGCCAGTCATCACCCCAGGTCTCAACCACCTGAGCACAATAACTCAGATCCACACCCAGTAAGTTCTACCCTCCTGAACCACCAGCTGTGGTTACCACTTGTTTCCAGCCTTTTCTAGTTGTAATATATTTTAGATAGGAGTGTATTTGGTTGTCCACAATACTCTGTCCAAGTTCCAACGTGGCACAGGCAGGTAGTCCTGAGCTTGCCCAGTAGAACTAGTAGTAGACCTGGGTTTCCTGGCTGTTACCATCCTCCCTGCTCTGTTCCATCCCCTTCCATCCTCCATTGGGAAGGATCCCAAAGTAAACTTTATACCCCTTGATCAAATTCCTATCAGGTTCTTCCTCTTGCAGAACCCAACTTGGTACAAGTTGGAGCAGCAAACATTGGAAGAGCTGATCATGGGGTGATTTTCATTAGGATCTCACTTTTTTTCAACATCACATAGCAGGTTCTTTCGTCAGTGTGGTTGTTGAAGGGGTTCATAGCATTGCAAGTGTAAGCTCCTGTGTCCTCCCTCTTTTTTATCTTGACCTTCAAGATGCTCTCAGTAGTCGACTGCTTGATACCATTGAAAAACCATTGAACTGTTGCTACAGGGACGGAGTCTACAAGGCATTCCACTATCAGGTAAGAATTTAAGCGCTTGTGTACAGTTCCTTCAGGGTTCAGTTTAATCTCAGGCCCATCTAGAAAGAAAAGGACATAGAATGAGGGCAAAGAAAGTAGCCACAGTCAACACACACACCTAAAGTTTCTGGCTCAACATTTAGTTCCTGGATTATAATTCACCCCTTGTAACTGTATATGATAAGTGATCACATTTTCTTCTCCAGTATTTCCTACACCCACTTTTCCCACCTTATATAAGAGAAGATACACTTACACACTATGTCGTGATGTCTATATGGCTGACAATTTGTTTCATATGTGTGTGTAGACAGACACACAGATATGTATGTACATATATAGATACTGAATTTATTGGAATCTAATACTCACCTTTTCAGCTTAATTTATTTTCCAAAATCAGAGTACACATTACTTTTGATCGATAATTTGATAAGAGTAAATGTGTTATTTTGATTATAAGTAGAGGGTCCGTATTAGATTCAGTGGAACTTTAGATTCAAGTTCAGCATATACAGAAACAAGGGGTTAGCATGCAGGGGGTGCAAGTTTTGCTGGAGCTTTGCCAACTCTGAATTCCAGCATCTCACATTTTTGAATCTAATGCCACTAATACCCTCTCTAACACACGCATGCATGTACACACATTCAAACGCATAAGCCAGGGTTAAAGAAGTCACCAACAGCGCATTTAGGCAGGGATCAGATTACTTACATGTTACAAGTATTAGAACAGGGTTGCTCTCGTTGTGGCTGATCAAGTTCTTGACTATGCATCTGTATTTCCCTGTACTGCTTTTGGCAACATGAGAAAGAGTGAGGGTTCGATTCTGATTTGAAAGCTTTCCCACAGAGGGTGGGAGAGGTTCACCACTCATGGACCAGAAGACATACACATCAGACTGATTGGAAGTGTGGCAGATCAAGGTGACAGTGGAGTTTTCTGGCACCATGCCCTTTGGAGGAGAACTCACAAGGAATGGGATGGTCAGTTTTTCTAAAAAGAAAATAGAAAGAGGATTACCTCTTGCAAGTTTCTGAATCTGGGTATAATGTCCCAGTTGTAGAAATACAGGCTTTATATCACATTTTAAGACACAGAACATTGACACTAGAATACCCCAAAAGGTTATTATGCAATTTGGAGGCAAAACTAGAAACTGAACAAGCAAAAATAAGCAGTCTATGAATTGCTCTAACAAACCTCAAGCTGTCTTCTTGGTGACAAATGAAATTCTGGGTTTTATAAGTAACTAGTGAAAAGTGTACCCGCGTTGCAGGAGTAAAATTCCCCCATACACCATCACACTATGGCGCATCAATCCCTCATGCACATCAACCCCCATGTGCAATATTCCCCATGAGCATCAATTCCCCATGCACATCATTCCCCATGTGCAACATGTCCCATGAGCAACATGCCCCATGCGCATCAAGCCCTCATGGGCATCAACCCCCATGAGCATTGAGCCCCCAAGTGCAAATATTCCCCATGCACATCAGTTCCCCATGCACAACATCCCCTCATGCGCGTCAACCCCCCATGAGCATTAACTCCCCTATGTGCATCAATCCCCTATATGCATCATCTCCTTATGCACATCATCTCCTTATGCGCAACAACCCCCATGCGCAACAACCCCCCATGCACATACGCATCAGTCACCCATGTGCAACATCCCCTCTTGCGCATCAACCCCCCATGAGCATCAAAACCCGTGCAACTATCTCCCATATGCAACAACCCCCATTCACATCAACCCCCCATACGCAACATCACCCACGCGCATCAGTCCCCATGCGCAACGTCCCCCATGCACATCAACCCCCCATGTGCATCATCTCCCCATGTGCATTTTCCCATGCACAATCTCTTTCTCCAAACAACATCCCCCCAGTGCACCAGGTACCAAGTACCAAACTGGCTGGATGTTGGTAGTTTCCCGTGTTAAGTATAGGACAAAAACATGTTGCCCCCTTTTCAGCCCCATCAGGGTTAAATTTCTCCACTGGGGTTCTTGGTGGGTGTTCAGGTGACAGAAGGAATCCCTCCCAGAATTCCATGCTTCTAGGCCCAGCAGTTGGGGCGGAATGTTAATGACCCATCAATTCTCCAATGCAAAGTATAGGGAGGAAAACGCGTTGCACCCCTTTTCACCCCCTTCCGGTTGGTATTTCTGAAAACCGTTTCTTAGTGCACCCCTCAGTCACGGAAGGAACACCCACCCCAAATTTCACACTTCTAGGCCAAGTGGTTTTGGCAGGGCAGTGATGAGTCCGTGAGTCAGTCAGTGACTTTTCTCTTTTATATATATACTAGCAAAAAGCGTACCCGCGTTGCGGGAGTAACTTCCCCATACAACATCCCCCATGGCACATCAACAACCCATGCGCAACCTACCTCCATGTACAACATTCCCCTGTGTGCAAGTTTCCCCATGCGCATCATCCCCCATGCGCAACTTTCCCCATGCGCATCATTCCCCCACGCGAAACTTCTCCCCACATGCAACTCTCCCCCGTGCGCAACTTCCCCCCTTTCGCAACTTCCCCCCATGCGCAACTTCCCCCCTTTCGCAACTTCCCTCGTGCGCAACTTCCCTCCATGCACAACTTCCCCCATGCGCAACTTTCCTACATGTGCACCATCCCCCATGTGCAACTTCCCCCATGTACAACTTCCCCCATGCGCTTCATCCCCCCATGCGTAACTTCCCCCATGTGCAACTTCCCCCATGCACATCATCCCCCATGCGCAACTTTCCCCCATACGCATTATCTCCCATGCGCAACTTCCCCCATGCGCAACTTCCCCCATGCGCAGCTTTCCTACATGCGTATCATCCCCCCATGCGCATCATCCCCCATGCGCAATTTCCCCCATGCACAACTTCCCCCATGTGCAACTTCCCCATGTGCAACTTTCCTACATGCGCATCATCCCCCCATGTGCAACTTCCCCTATGCGCAACTTCCCCCATGCACAACTTCCCCCATGCGCAACTTCCCTACATGCGCATCATCCCCCATGCGCAATTTCCCCCATGCGCAGCATCCTCTCCAGTGCAACCTCTTCCTCCTAACAACATCCCCCCAGTGCACCAGGCACTGAGCACCAAACTGGCTGGATGTTATTCAGTCTCCCATGTAAAGTATAGGAGAGAAACACGTTGCCCCCTTTTCAGCTCCTGAAGGGTTAAATGTCTCCAGATGGTTCTTGGTGGGTGTTCAGGTGACAGAAGGAACTCCCAGAATTCCATGCTTCAGGCCCAGCAGTTGGGGCGGAATGTGGATGAGTCAGCAATTCTCAATGCAAAGTGTAGGGAAGAAAACGTGTTGTGCCTCTTTTCACCCCGTTCCAGTTGGAATTTCCGAAAACCGGTTCTTAGTGCACCCCTCCGTCACAGAAGGAACACCCACCTCAAATTTCACGCTTCTAGGGCGGGCAGTTTTGGCAGGGCGGTGATGAGTCAGTCAGTCAGTGAGTCAGTCAGTGAGTGACTTTTCTCTTTTATATATATAGATATATATCTAGATATGAATGTAGTATAATTATAATTTATAGGGATTATAAATATAGAGTGTGCATTAGACTCGACAGTACATTAGATTCGAGTAAATATGGTACCGAGTACCAAATTGGCTGGATGTTGGTAGTTTCCCATGTTAAGTATAGGACAAAAACACGCTGCCCCCTTTTCAGCCCCATCAGGGTTAAATTTCTCCACTGGGGTTCTTGGTGGGTGTTCAGGTGACAGAAGGAACTTCGTCCCCAAATTTCATGCTTCTAGGTCCGGGGGTTGGGGCAGAATGTTGATGAGACATCAATTCTTCAATGCAAAGTATAGGGAGAAAAATGCGTTGGTCCCCTTTTCACCCCCTTCCGGATGGAATTTCTGAAAACTGTTTCTTAGTGCATCCCTCTGTCATGGAAGGAACACCCACCCCAAATTTCACGCTTCTAGGCCCAGTGGTTTTGGCAAGGCACTGATGAGTCATTCATTCAGGAGTCAGTGAGTGAGTGATTTTTCTCTTATATATACAGTATATAGATTTAATTTTGCTATTTTATATATATATATATATACATATACATACATATATACATATACATATACATATACATATACATATATATATATATATATATATATATATATATATATATGTATATGTATATGTATATGTATATGTATATGTATATATAATTCTTTATAGTTGATTGGAACAGTTTTGTTTCCAGTTTATTATTAAATTTATTATTATTATAGAGCTGGTTTTATTACATTTCTGTCAACTCATAGATAAATCTCCCAAGCATAGATGTACTGACGTGAACACCTTCCCACCAGGTATATATGTTGATCCCTGCCTGTACACTTTGATCTGTTTCTTCTTTGGACAGTCACAGAATATGCTATAGTTTGACTATAGCTTAATAGATTGACCTGGGCTACAATCCAGAGTAACCATGGGACATTTTACACCGACGTAGTTACATTGCCACCTATGCAAAACCTATGGGAAATGCATAGAGCAATCCAGAGTAAGTCCCTCTTACGTCTTTCCGTAGTTACTCTGGATTGTAGGGTTAGTATGGCCTACAGCAGCAGTCTTCATATGTGAAAGGTGTATGTTTGATATATGGGAGAAAGGAAATTATAGAGAATCTTGTGATGCTTTAAATTAATTTCCTGAAATGCAAGCTTAGCAATGAATTTTATTCTCTGCCAAGTTGATTTCAATTCTCTTTTAGACAGCTAATTTCAAGGAGGAGGCAGGATCCCATGGGTAGGTGAACTAACAGGAAAAGGGGCCCAAGAGGGGTGGGACCTCCTTAAGAGGCCGCTTCTAAAGCAGTCAGAAATAATTCCTATGAAGAAAGGGGGACCTGAAAAATCAACTTGGGGATCAGCTGAAGTTAAAAAAAGAGAAGTATAGGCAATGGAAGCCTGAAAGCTCACCAGGGAGGAGTACAGGCAGGTAGCCAAGTCCTGTAGGGAGGGGGTCAGGAATTCAAAAGGTCAGTATGAGTTGAGGCTGGCCAGGGGAATCAAAGATAACAAAAGGAGCTTCTTTAGATATGCCCAAAGGAACAGGAGGAGGAACGAGGAGATGGGGCTGCTCCTGGACAAAGATGGACAGCAGGTGTCTGGAAACTAGGAGAAGGTGGAGCTGCTCAACTCCTACTTTGTGTCTATCTATTCTCTGAAGGAGGCTGTGCAAATGGGGTTGCGGGATCATTGGCTGATGCAGGGATGTGCTTGCATCCCCAAAGAGGTAATGGAAACATGGATGGTGCAGAACAGCAGATTAAGATTGACAGAGAACTGGTTTGCAACCACTTAACTGGCCTAAATGAATTCAAGTCATTTGGACCAGATGAGCTGCATCCTCGAACTGGCAGATGTCCTTGCAGAGCCTCTGTCGATCTTCTTTGAGAAAACCTTGAGGAGCGGAGAAGTGCCTGGACTGGAAGAGGGCAAATGTAGTCCCAATCTTTAAGAAGGGGAACAAAGGAGACCCGGAAAATTATAGACCAGTCACTTTAACTTCAATCCCAGGCAAGATATTAGAACAAATCATAAAACACACAATTTGTGCACATCTAGACAAGTACTCGGTGATCAAAACAACCCTGCATGGATTTACCAAGAATAAATCTTGCCAGACAAATATGGTCTTTTTTGATCGGGTTAGAAGATTACCGGACATGGAAATGCTGTGGATGTCATTTATCTTGACTTCAGCAAAGCGTTAGACAAGGTCACACATGACATCTTAATTGGGAAATAGGAAAAATAAGGGCTAGACAAGGCAACCGTTAGGTGGAACCACAATTGGCTAGACGGCCACAGCCAAAGGGTTTTAGTAAATGGTTCTGTGTCAACTTGGTGGTCGGTTTCAAGTGGAGTACTCCAGGGCTCTGTCTTGGGCCCGGTTCTCTTTAACATTTTCATCAATGACTTGGAGGAAGGGATACAGGGGAGCCTGATCAAATATGCAGATGACACCAAGCTGGGAGGAGTAGCAAACACAACAGAAGACAGGAGAAACCTCCAGGAGGATCTGGATAAACTGGAATCCTGGGCTGTAACAAATACAATGAACTTCAACAGGGACAAGTGCAAAGTTCTGGACTTGGGCAATAAAAACCAAAAACACAGCTATAAAATGGGGAATACTTGGCTTAGCAGCACAACCTGTGAGCGGGATCTTGGAGTTGCCATGGATCACAAGCTGAACATGAGTCAGCAGTGTGATGTGTGTGCAAAGAAGGCAAATGCCATTTTAGGCTACATTTACAGTGTGACCAGATGACCAGAAAAACCCGGATTTTGTCTGGGATTTTTAGCCTCCTGTCCGGGTGTCCTACATTTGGGCATCATTGTACTATATTTCGGCTTCATTTTGAAACTTCGTGATAGTGCACAGTACCCCATCATGCCATATGTCAGATTCGTACTGAAGAGCACAATTCAATGCAAAAATCAGTTTCGAGATATCTCCTTCCTATCAAAAGTTATGGTCAAAAAACTGAAAAACAAAAACAAAAAAATACATTTTTTTGCAATTTTTTTCAGCAGTTATGAATTTTGGCCTGGGATTAGGAATTTTGGGTTTGGCATCTGGTCACCCTGCATTAAAAGGACTGTAGCTTCCAAGTCGTGAGTAGTTCTTGTTCCTCTTAATTCTGCATTGGTGAGACCTCACCTTGAGTACTGTGTTCATATCTGGGCACCTCACTTTAAGAAAGATGCAGCCAAACTGGAGCAAGTCCAGAGGAGAGCAACAAGAATGATCAGTGGGATAGAAGGAAAGCACTACGAGGAAAGTTTGGGAGAACTTGGGATGTTCAGCCTGGAGAAGAGGAGGCTGAGAGGAGACATGATTGCCCTCTTCAGATGTCATATGGAGGAAGGGGCTCATTTGTTCATAGCTGCTTCTGAAAGCAGAACTAGAACCAATGGGTACAAACTGCAAGAAAGGAGATTATGACTGGATATTCATAAAAAATTCCTGACGGCCGTGGAACAGATTGCCAAGGGAGCTGGTGGACTCTCCCTCACTGGGGATCTTCAAGCAGAAGCTCAACGAGCACCTGTTGGAGATACTCCAGGAAAATTTCATGCTACAGGCAGGGGGTTGGAGTAGATGACCTACTAGTTCCCTTTCAGCTTTAGGATTCTATGATTCTAACCCAAGGCACACTGGTGTGCCACATGTGGTCCACAGGTGAACCAGAGAAAATTGGGGAAGCTCTTTAATAGAAGGGCCAATGGAGGATGTGAGGCTCCCACTGGCAATGTGGTATGCCTTATCCATTGCAAAAACTGAATGTTGTGCCTTGATCCAATTTTAATGCTTTGTCAGCATGCTGTAAGGTGAAAACAGTTGAAAATCACTGCTTTACAAATGAATCTAAAGAGTTCCTGACATTTGCTCTTGCCCCATTCATGCCCCACCTATGAGTTTCACAGACATTGGAAGCGGAGTGCTGGATGAGATGATCTCTAGGATGGGGTTAGCAGAACTCCCCTGATTGCTTTTACAACCAGCTCATTTGTGTGTTGTGTCCCCTGAACCAGATCTGACAATTTCTCTCTCATTCTACCATCCTTAATGCTGCACAAAGTCCATCACCTGAGACAAGTATCTCATCTAATGTCTTACGGAGCACCTTGCCACATCTTACCACTTTAGAGGTGTTATTGAATCACAGTAGCAGAACTACTACTCAGTTACTATACCCTTTCAGTACACTGTGGAAAGCTCTGCAAAGCAACCCAAATATGCACGGAGCAATCTCACATCCACTGCACCATGTAGACACATTCAACCTAGGTGAAGCCATGGCTCACTCTGTTGCAGCAAAAATAATGCAGTACCCTAAAGAATGTATTTAAATTTAAGCTTAGGAATTAATTCATTCAGGTTGAACAAGTTTTTTTGGGGGGAATGAACCTAAAGAGATCATGAATCTTTCAGTTCTGTGGACCCCAATACCCAAAAATGGTACTCCACGCTAGCAGGAGTAAACCCATTTTATTTCAAATTTGCCTGCAATCCTGAGCAACTCCAGGTTCTGTGCTACAGTCACAAATGTGAACCTGAGTTCCCAGAAGGAAACAATGAATTAATGGAAGGAAATTTTAAAATGTGGCCAAATATCCAAACAAGCTGGAAAAAGTGTGTAAAGGGGGAGGCAAGAACCAAGTGGAGGCTGATCACTAAGAATATCCTGGAATATCCTGGATTATCTATATTCCAGATAGCTGGAATATCCTGGAACATAGATCATGATTTGGAGAGCCATGCATGTCTCTGTGGATTGGGAAACTGAGGCTGGTATTCAGGACTCATTGGAAGAAAACAAATCATTTGCAGTGAGGCTCACTAGATATTTTGGGGAAATATTCTGGACTTTCAGTCTGGATGCTCAACAGGAGACAACAATCTTGGATACATAAAACACTCAAAATAGCAGGAGTGACTCATACCTGAAACTACTAAGGAAGTAGATCCTACTACACTGAACGCCAGTGCTTCCACAGTCAGTATATAATTCCCGGTGTTTCCAGATGATAAATTCCTAATGTGCAGCGAGCAGCCACGGCCTGCAGTCTCACGGTTAGTAAAGGCAGGTCCAGGCCTTTGCATCGCATTTTGTGGGAAATAGGTTAAGATCCGGTTTTCTATGAGAGTTGTCTGTCCTCGGAACCAGGTGCAGGTAAGAGCTCCTTGTGAAAGGCCTTTGGGGGTTAAGGTGACATTCTGTCCTTCAGTTGGATGTTCTGGTTGCACCTGAATCTCAATCTTACTGAAGATTACTTGGCCTTCAATGAGAAGGAAGCAAGAACTCAAGATGGAAGCTGCAGAGTAGAAGGAAACACAATAAAGATTATTCAGTTCAGGCATAAACCACTAAATCCAAGGAAATTTGCAAGAATTTCTAGCACTATCTCCTGATGATAAATAAATATTAAAATTACTCTTTGGAAGAATTTAGTCAGTAATTAGGCTATAACTGCATTTCTAAAGCTATGATGGCTGTGGTGGCACGAGTGGTTAAGATAATGTGCCTGTTAAGCAGCATGCCAAGGTTCAAGATCCGGGTCCTACAAGACGGGAGGAGCTCCTACGCTTAGCCCAACTCCTGCCAACCTGGCAGTTTAAAAGCATACAAATGCAAGTAGATAAATAGGTATCACTTCAGTGGGAAGGTAATAGTGTTCCAGGTGCATGTGAGCCAAATGTCAGACAATGCTGGCTCTATGACTCTTGAAATGTGGAGAAGCACCACAACTAGCATTACTTTTAAGACTATGCAGTTGTTAGAACAAAACTGAGGCTGCAATCCTAACCACACTTTCCTTGGGAGTAAGTACTATTGAACACAATCGGAATTACTTTTGAGTAGACTTGCTTAGGATTGCACTGAAAATCTGTTACAGCAGGACAAACCAACCGAGAACCCAATCTTATGCATGTCCACTTAGAAGTAAGTACTCATTGTGCTGTCCCACACTGTTTTTTGTAATGGTAAAATGTCTGAAAAGGGCTGATGTACCTCATAAAGGGTTGCAAAATTTCACAACCATCTTGGCAACCAGCCCCCAAATCCTATGGATCTGAGTAGATTCCTCATGTGTTTGGGGAATTTTTCTATTGGAATAACTTCCACTACTGCAGCTATCCTGATCTCTTGAAAAAGGGCGATGACCGTAGCAGTTTGCCACCTTCCCAAACTCTGCTTCAAACTATCACTTAATCTAGGGTTGCCATAATTCTCTTCCACTAAATTGGGACAGGATTCTCTGTCCCATTTGCCAGTATGTGAACCCAATCCCCCAAAATCAGGAAGTTCTCCCTGTTTTCTGGGGTCATTTGGCAACCCCACACAAAAATTGATGCAGAATTCCTTTTCATTAAAATATCTTTCCAGAAGATTGGAATGGCCAAGAAAGAGATCCAGGGCACAATCCTAGGCATGTCTACATAAAAGTAAGTTCTAATGTGTTCAGTGGAACTTACTCCCAGGAAAGTGTGAATAGGATAGCAGTCGTAGTCCTGTGGCCTGGCAGGGCTGTGGGACTCCCTTGTGCCTTCTGGAAAACGAGGAAGATGCCTTGTACAGACCCTTTAACCAGAGTGACCATACCTCATAACAGAAAAGAGGACAAAGCCCCCAAAATGTAGGACATCCAAGAAAAATGTAGGATATGGCAAAATAAAATCTAAAAACACTCTTATTTATTGCTTTCAAGTGGTTAATTTAAACACTATATTACTTAGATTGAAAACTATGACATGTACTTAATGACAGGAAGTTTGTCCTGGGATGTTCAACAGGTGAAGCCACAAGGGCTCCAGCCCCTCCTGCTCTCAATGGGTCCGGATCCATCTTCCTTTCCAGGGACATTCCAGGCACAGGGTGATCTTATGTTATAATCTCTAGAAGAGGACAAGGCCCCCTCTCAATAAAACAAAACTCCCAAGAAAAATGCAGGAAACACACATATTTTTTGCTTTCATGCGGATAAAACTATTACATTGTTTTTATGAATTACAAGAAGGCTCCAAGCTACCTGCTCATAAGGAAAAGGAAGACAAGCCAGATTTTTTTCCAGGACCCAAGGCTAAAAAGAAGACATGTCCTGGAAAGAGAGGAGAGATGGTCATCCTGTTCCAGGCAGGATCTCTCCATCCTCCTGGACCCCAAAGTGGCACCAACCCTTCCCTTGGCATCCCTACCTCAAAGGAGGAAGGGGAGGGGACAGTAAGGGAGAGAAGGAAGGAGGGGAAGAGATCCTCCTGGCCAGCCCCCCTGGGCTCCTCTGGTCCTTCTCACTGGCCCGCAGTACCATCCTCCACAGGCTCCTGCAGCCCTCCTTCCTCCCCATCCCCTTCCCTATGACTGGGCTCTCTCCTCCCGGTCCTGCTGCTGCTCCTCTGCCTGCTTCATGCTGCTCTTGCCTGGGAGACCTGTCCAGTGGGCAGCTGGGGGCACGGGCACCAGACTTGCCAACCTTTGCCCAGCCAAAGCATGAGCATCCCTTTCGCTGCTGGGCACTGCCACCTCTGGTACAGCTCTCTGGTGCTGATCCAGTAGTACATACTGTATCTGAGTAAATAAATTTCCAATCCAGGCTGTACTTGTAGAGAAATTTTCCTAGGATGAAAAATTCTTCTTTACAAAGCTCTTTCACTCAACAGAAGATTTTAGCAGGAATAGGAACTGGCACAACAGCCACACCCAAGTCGAGTCCTGTGTCTCTGCCCCATGACTCGACTCTTGCGCTAGTGATATTGTGTGGCTTGTGGTGATTTACTGTATTTACTTGAATCTAATGTGCCATCGACTCTAATGCTCATCATATACTTATAATCAAATACCCTATTTACTTGAATCTAATTAACAATCAAATCTAACATGCACCCTGATTTTGGAGACTAAATTTAGCTGATAAAAGTAGGACTTCTTACCTGTGAAGATCCTGTTCTTGGAGGAGGAAGGGAGAGCACTTGTTCACAGCATGGGTTGCCCTTGTGGTGTAGAGGCAGGCCAGACGAAGTTCTGCTTCCTCTCACTAGAGGGGTACCCAGACCTAAACTATATTTGACATAAGTCAAGGTAAGTAGGAGACAAAGTGAGTAGAGATACCTGAAAGGATAGACCGACATAGGTTCAGAATGCCCCAGTCTATGTCTTCCCAAACTGGATCCAAGGTTGTCCAATCTGAGTAGTGGGCTGAGTGCTCTCCCTTCCTCCTCCCAGAATAGGATCTTCACAGGTAAGAAGTCCTACTTTTCTCTGGAGGGAGGAAGGGAGAGCACTTGTTCACAGCATGGGATGTGACAAAGCAAGACCTCTTCTAGGGTGGGGAACAACCTTAGGGCACTACAACTATATGTAGCACCCATCTACCAAAGGCAGCATCAGCAAATGCTGCCTGATCTATCTTGTAGATATGGGTGAAGGTGGATGGTGATGCCCAAGTGGCCACCCTACATATCTCTGGAAGGCTAATGTAACCCTTGAATGCTGTGGAAGCAGCAGCTCCTCTGATAGAGTGAGTGGTTGTAACTTCCGGTGGAGCCTTGCATTGTACCTGATATCCCATAGATATGGCCCGTTTCAACTACCTGTATAAAGTGTTGATAGATGACTTCCTTCCCATTGCCAGGCCTCTGAACAAAATGGTTCAAAGCAAAATGTAGAGTTAGACTACTCTACCCTTGTGGAATAGGTAAAGGTTAGGGTTCACCTACAAGGCCCCCCACCTCCGACACTCATCTGGTCGAAGTGACAGCCACTAGAAAAAATTGTCTTCAGAGTCGAATTAGTTAGTGAAATGGGAAACTGAGGCTCAGAAGGAGCACGCGTAGAAGCTGACAGTTCTAATGCAAATCCCAAGAGAGAAAACAATGAACAACTGGGTTGGTTAGTATGATGAAACCTTTAATAAATCTTTTAACATCAGGGTGTTTAGTGATGCTGTTATTCCCACAGACAACCAAGACACTACTCAAAGCCACAAGCTGACGCTTGAGGTTATTTGTCCATAACCCCAAATCCAGACCATCCTAAAGAAACGAGAGTATTTGGGCTGCTTTTACTCTGAGAGGGGAAATTCCTTTACCTAAACACCAGAAACTAAATCTCTTCCATGTTGAGGCATATAATTTTTCTGTGGATAACTTCCTAGATGCCATCAACATACCTATAACCCTGCTAGCACACCCCTTCCTTTCTAAAGCTCTCCATTCAAGACCCATCCTGTTAACTGGAAAAGATGAGGTTGAGGGTGTAGGAAGGTTGCCAACGTGATCCCTCTTGGAACCTGATGATCTTCACGAACCATAGCCAATGTGGCCAAAATGGTGCTATTAGAATTACTCATGTTCCCTGTTGCCTCACTCTGCAAAGAAATGGAGAGAGAAGTTGTACTGGGGGAAAGGCATAGAGCAGGCCCTGTATCCAGGGACATTGCAGCGCATCCACTCCTGTTACTGCTGGAGTTGGTGTTCCAGAAATGAACCTTGGAAGTGGAGTGTTGGCCTCTGAGGCAAACAGATCTATATCCAGAAGTCTGAAGCGACTTATAGGAAAATGTTTGGATTTAACTGCCATTCAAGGTTGCTCAACTATTGTTGACTGAGCCAGTTGGCTGCAATGTTTGGCTTTCCCATCAGAAAGATGCACTGCCTATAAGGAAAGATGTTCCTCTGCCCACCGAAGGAGAAGGATATCCTCTTTCATGAGAGTCGAGGACCTCCTCTCCCCGACTGTTGATGTATGCTTTCACCGTCACGTTGTCTATTCTGATGAATACATGTGTCCCCAGCAGAAGAGACTGGAAGTGGATCAATGCCATCCGTACTGCCCTTAGCTCTAGCCAGTTTCTATGGTGTGTGGCTTTCTCTTGGGACCACTGGCCTTGGGTTAGATGCCCCTCCAAATGTGCAACCCAACCCAACAGGCTCGCATCTGTCGTGACATGTCGTGCCATGCCCAATCTGCCCCGCCTCAAGACAGTTGAGCCCTGGGGACTATGCTGCACCAGGCCACTGGTGCATGCAGAGCCAGCCTGAGAACTCAAAAGAGTGACTGAGAGCAAACTTGGGGTGACTACCTACACCAGCACTAGGTATATGATCAGCAAGGCATCAGTTAGTTCTGCTTTCATCCTGACTGGAGGACTAGCTGAAAGATGGACAGTTGGAGGAATCTGGTGTGTAAATATAAATTTACTCAATTTTTAAATGAGATGGTCCTTATAGGCCAAACTATCATCTTTGGTCCAAAATGACTAATGCCAGGGTTAATGTTTCCTCACAGAAAGGAAAACAAACTTTTCCTTTATCTCTGTTATCATCTGACACAGAGTCAAGAACTCTACCAGAACATTTGCTGCCCATAAGAGGCAGGATTGCCAGTTTAACCAAGGATTCTGCACCAACATCCCAATTCCTAAGCCAGATAATGAGAATGGTACATAGGTAAGGGTTAATTCTTTTAAAGAATTAACTTTACAGGCTTGGGGAGAAATTAGCCAGGCCAGATTGTGAAGTTGCCCAGGCCTCGAACCACGGATCTGCAGACCTTCAGACTTACACGTGTAATGCTTTTTGGTTTTTGTTTTGTTTGTTTTAAAGTACACCATTTTACTCTCTCTCAGTGTGACTTCAACTCTCTTACTGCATGGGTTTTCTGGACCTTCTTCCAGAAAATGCAGCCACCAGGGGTTCTGCTTTGGAAATCTACAAAGGCCAAAGTTTCCTGATGTAAATAATAAAACTAACCGACCAATTTTGGCATGCGCTCTCCTGGTGCAGCCACTGTTCCTTCTGCTTTCATGGTCAGTGTAACTTTTCCTGAGGTAAATAATAAAGCTTACCAACCAATTTTGGCATTGCTCCCCTGGTGCAGCCACTGTTTCTTCTGCTTTCATGGTCAGTGTAACTTTTCCTGAGGTAAATAATAAAGCTTACCAACCAATTTTGGCATTGCTCCCCTGGTGCAGCCACTGTTTCTTCTGCTTTCATGGTCAGTGTAACTTTTCCTGAGGTAAATAATAAAGCTTACCAACCAATTTTGGCATTGCTCCCCTGGTGCGGCCACTGTTCCTTCTGCTTTCATGATTGATGTAACTGCGTGAAAGAAGGGAACCTCTGCCATCTTGGAAATGCCCTGAAGAGAGAAAAACGTCAACCGCTGGCTTTGTTCGCTTGTTGGAAGAAGTAATAGGCTAAACCTTGGGATTATAAAGAAGGAAGCCATTATTACAAAGCAATGTTGCATGTTACATTTAGAGCAAGTCTCAGCCAGTCTGTGCTGGTTTAGGCTGGTTCTTCTGCTGTGCATCAGGTTAAGAAATATGGAAAAGGCTACAGGGGCGTTATAAGTTCTCTTAAGTCAAGAACCCAGCGAGCAAGGCTCCAGTGGAGGCTCTGCTGCAGGACATAATCTTTCTGTCACAGCTTTTTCCAGAAGGTTCTGGAGCCACAATGTCACATCTGCGTGGGCTTCCTGAGAGACAGGGATTTTGCCTGGAAAAATAGAAAATTCCCTTGAAAGTAAGCTGAGTAGCCAAACTCGGACATCCCCTGAAGTATTTGAGGCTAAGCCTGCACTGAGTATCTGAGGCCACTGCCAAGCACTTACCTGAAGTAGAACTAAGCACTTACCCAACAGTTTTACCTCAGAAACGTGAGGTAAATTACTGAAGCTTGTGAGTCATTTCACTTTCACTAAGGCAAGAGCTATGAGGCATGAAGTCTTGAGACTCATTTGGGTCACTGCAGAATGTGGAGAATGAGACACTTGGCACCTCCACGTCTCTCCACCGTCTTTATCCTTGCCACTGCTCACTCTTTGTTGGAGGAGGGAGATCGTCCTCAGACTCTGAATCTAATATGGGTTCTGGTTTTAACACCACTTTACGCCTCCTCCTGAGAGAATAGTGTTCCTGAGGTAAAGAGCACTGGGAACACAAAATGGAGGCCAAATGGCACAAAATGGAGGGAAAAGGGAAAGTGAAATAAAATGGTACCCTCCTTTCCCCACCACGAGGAGGAAAGGAAAAAGAGCCTCGCTGGGCCAGTCCCCTGAATTCTGAGGCAAATGGAGGAGAGCGAGGCTGCGCCGCACTGCTCGTCTTTAAGCTGCTGAAATCCTGCGTGCTAGCAGCGAAGTTCAGGGCTGCGCCACGTCAAACCTGCACTGCCTCAGACGGTTGAGCCCCAGGGACTGCGCCGCGCCGGGTTGCTGGTGCACGCAGGGCCAGCAATCATTTCAGCCAACTGGGCCCGCTTGGTAGTCTTGAGGCCTTTGGAGACTGAGGTAAATTTAAAAGGCCCAGACTGAGGTAAATCCCAAAATGGCAGGTGCAACTCTCTGCCGCGAGGTGGAACTAAGATGGCACCCAGGTCTGTTCCCCTATGTATGGGGAAAGGGATGGAGCCAAATGCGCTGGCCGAGGCTACGACGCGCCCGCCGCAGAGCAACTCTGTGGTGCGGGAGGCGGTCGCTGTTAAGCAGGAGGAGCAGGGCTCTGTTGCACCACTTCTCCCAGCCGCTGCAAAAGCCCACACGTGCTTGGTGGGAAGGCTGGGTCTGTGCAGCACCAATCCTTCACCACCCCAGAGGAGAGTCTGCCATGCTGGCCCTCGGGTGCGTGCAGGGCTGGTCTGAGTGGGGCACTCGTCGCCCGCCCTCAGGCCGCTCCGCAACAGGCACTGATGCTGGGGAAGAGACCCCTAAGAAGCATCTCCTGCTTCCCTTCAGTTGGCCCTGTGGCCGGAGGGACAGGGCCTCTCTCCCAGCAGGGGGGAAAGAAGGTGTCCCAGCCAATAATTATAAAATGAGGGGATAGATCACGGAGGAAGCTCCCCAAGAAGATACCCCCCAAAGGAAAGCACAGTGAAAAGGCAAGAAAGCCAGAAAAAATAATTTTAAAAGAACTAGCGAAAAGCGTACCCGCGTTGCGGCAGTAAAATTCCCCTGTATGCCATCCCCCAACAGCGCATCAGTCCCCCATGTGCAATTTCCCCCAAGCGCAACTTCCCCTCTGCACATCAACCCCCCATGCTCAAGATCCCCCATGCTCAAAGCCCCAATGCGCATCAGTCCCCCATGCGCATCAATCCCCCCATGCGCATCAAACCCCGCATGCGCAGCAACCTCCCATGCACATCATCTCACCATGCACATCATCTCCCGAGTGTAACATCTCCACCATGCGCATCAACCGCCCATGCGCATCAACCCCCATGTGAATCTTCCTATGCGCAACACCCCCCCCTCCATGCGCAGCACCCTCCCCAATGCAACCTCTTCCTCTGAAGAACATCTCCCCATTGCACCAGGCACCAAGCACCAAATTGGCTGGAGATTGGTCAGTCTTCCATATTAAGTATAGAACAAGAACACTTTGCACCCCTTTTCAGCCCCTTAAGGGTTAAATTTCTCCACATTGGTTCTTGGTGGGTGTTCATGTCACAGAAGGAACACCCTCCCCAAATTTCATGCTTCTAGGCCCGGCAGTTTTGGCAGGGTGTTGATGACTCAGTCAGTCAGTCAGTCAGTCAGTCAGTGACTTTTCTCTTTTATATATATAGATTGAGGAAGCGTGGAGCAACGGCTCTGAAACACGACCAACCATCTGAAGACGCAGGACTGGATTGAGAGGTCTGGGTGCCCCTCTAGTGAGAGGAAGCAGAACTTCGTCCAGCCTGCCTCCACACCTTAAGGGTAACCCATGCTGTGAACGAGTGCTCTCCCTTCCTCCCTCCAGAGAAAGGTGAGTGTTAGATTCGAGTAAATACAGTCCTTCCCCAAATTCCCCAGTCATTGGACTTGAGTCAGGGTCCTTCCTGAAGCGGGCAGCCTAGGTCAGGCATAGTTGGGCATGGGCCAGAAGGGAAGAGGCACTGTGGGACAGGGTGGGACAGACTGCATGAAAGAGGGAACAAAAGTGGCATGCTGGAGGAGAGTAGTGGCTCCGACTCAGCCCCCTGGTGCTCACTGCTCCCTCTTACCTGCCAGAAACACCAGTTGCCAGAGATTCCTCCAGCACATCTTCCTCTTCCTCATTGCAGAGCTTGGCTCCATGAATGCTTGGCTCCTTGCCATGTCTTCTGCCTGTCACCTTGCAGACTGCCTGGGCACAAGAGACCCATTGGGGTGTGTATTAAAGCAACACAACCAGCCCAGCCAGTTTGTTGGAAATGGGGAACACGTCTAGTGACAGATCTGGCAAAGGCACTCTGCATATGCTCCAAATCACTCTTCTTTAGGGATACATCATCCAGCCAAAAACCAGGTCTGATTCTTGGATATAGGTTATTAGGCTGGATTCTTGGCACCAGGCAGACAGGCAAAAAGGACGAGAGAGGGACATTAATCAGCTAATAAGCCCCAGTGGCTATTCTGCAGCCATGGTCTTCATGCAAGGGGGCTGTGCTAGAGTGTTAACAGGAGCTGGCCCCTTTGCAAGGGGATCACATTGTGACAGCGTTGTGACACCTTCAGGCAAAGGGTTTCAAAGGGTTTCCTACACATTTCATGAGAGGGCTACAAGTGAGCAACCAGTGATGTCCCTGGTCTCTTGTAGGCTGTGCAAGTCCTAGGACAATGGTCATCATCCATTTTGGCCTCAGGGACCATTCTGTGGAAAAGCAGTTTGGTGAGGGGGGGGGAGAGATCTGCCTTTGGTGACCTGGAGGGAGGGAGGGCGACCTGGAGGGAGGGAGGGCGTCCCCGCCTAGAGCACAGCACAGCTGCCTCCAGCTGTAAATCCCATTATAATAAATAGAGCTACTGCTCAGTTACTGTGGATAGGATTGAAGGTGAGAGCTCAATGTCTCAATGCATGTCTACTCAGAGCAGGGATTTTCAATCTTTTTCAATGCAGGATGCCATCCTAGTCACTCTTACTAGAGAGTAAGCCTCATTGACTATAATGGAAATTATTTCTTAGAACAGGCATTGGATTGGGAGACTGCAATCCTATCCACTTTCTTGGGAGTAGCCTCCACTGTCTACAATGGAACTTGTTCTGAGCTGGCAAGATGGCTGCCGGAGCAGAAACCTAATTAAGTTTTATTTTGGTTTTAGCGAACTTTTAACTTTATCTAACAAGCTATAATTGGCAGATTTATTTTCATTATCATAGGAGGCCTTCTATTCTGACAACAAAGTTTCGACTCTTATCTTATTTCCAATGGAACTTATTTCTGAGTAGACAGGCATAGAATTGGGCTCTGAGGCTGCAATACTATTCACACTTTCCTGGAAGTAAGCACATTTTCCTGGGAGTAAGCCTTCACTGACTACAATGGGACTTACTACTGAGTAGATAGTCATAGGATTGGGTTCTGAGGCTGCAATCCTCCAGCAGAACCCTCTGCTGTGAGAAAGAGGGACATAGAGGAGTCCTCTTGTGGACCAGTCAGGTAGCTGCCAAGGACCTCCAGTGGTGCCGTAGAAAGTTGAGAAACCCCGTCCTAGGAGAAAGCAGAACAGCACATATTTAGTATAGCTGATGTTTCCTCCCAGGACGTTGGAAGACTTCCTTGGCACCAGAACACTTGGGAGGGATTGACTATGGCTATCCACCCCCCAGCATAGACTGGTATTGAGAACTGCTAAATGTGAAAGAAGATGAATCAACTGGGAGGCAACTGCAGCTCCAGCAGGAGAAGAACCAGATGTTTGTTCACATTTTCTGTTGCATATAAACTGGAGGGGAGACCTTTGGCCAAAAAGGCAAAATATGCAAATAAACACAATCTGGATGGCACTCTGGTGGGCCACTGGGTGATACAGAAAGCTGGACCAGATGGGCCTTTGATGTGATCCACCAGGACTTTCCTGATGTTCTTATATCTTAACAACCACCTCCAGAGAGACCTACCCAAAGTCACCCAGTGAGCCTGAAAACAGTGTGGATTTTAAAACACCGAGTCAGACTTTCTAACAAATAACTAACAGTGCATCCTATGAAAGCTCAGAAGTACCAAATACCAAGCAAACCTGGGCCAAACCTCCCTTCTTTTTCCTACCTCATGGGGTTGGCATTGCCAGGCAGCCCCGAATCCAGTTCCCACAGGCTTCATGCTGTCCCCACAAGGCTTCCTACTTAAAAGGAACTCATTTCCTGGGAATCAGGTGACAACAAAAAAGGTGTTTCATGCTGGGGCAGTGATTTTAAAACTTTTTCAACACTGATAAGGTGCTACAAATGTCAAGGTGCATCATCTGTTTTTTGACCATTGACAAGACACATCCTGCATCTAATGGGAGATCAAACAGTCATTGGCCCTATATGAACCTTCCCCAAAACCTCCATGGCACACCTGTAGACTATTCATAGTGCACCAGGGTGGCAACAACACACAGGGTGAAAATAATTGTGCTGGAGATTATTCCGCCTGAGGACTCAGACTGGGAAGGGAGGGTAGAAGAGAGGTACAGGAATAGTTCTGCATTAAACACAAGACAGCAAAAGGGTAGTTCATTGAGCCCTGATGATTTATTCTTGATTCCACTGTCATTGTGCCGTTGTCTGAAGTTTGGGGGGTCTCCGAGGTTGGCTGAGAAGAGTGGTTGGTGTCCTTGAAGGCTAATATTGAATATTTTTAGTCCACTCCAGCCTGCAAGAGACCACAGCTTAGTGTCAGAGCTTAGTCAGGTTCAGAGGTGGCTCTAAGTGGGGATATGCTGGGGGGTGATGACTTTCTCTCCCATGAAAAGGAGTAGAAGAGAAGCAGAACCCACTTCAGCAACCCCTCCACCCTCACAATATAGCCCCCAAGGCCATGTAGGGATACACACAATACAGAGGTACATTGGTTTATGAGCATAATTCGTTCCAGAAGACTGCTTGTAATCCAAAATGCTTATACTGTATATCAAAGCTAATTTTCCCATAAGAAATAATGGAAACTCAGACAATTCTTTTCACAACCCAAAAATATTCATATAAAAATTTTTAGAATACTATAACAAAATGCAAAATAATCAAGAAAATACAAAATATAAAAAATAAAACAAATTTGCCTGCACTTAGATCTCTCGGAATGCAATTAGGTTACAAGGTTACAAGCCATGAGCGTTTTGTGTGCGTGTGTGTGTGTGCATAGAGAGATATAAATGTGACAACGCCAAAATGCCATATGCTGGGAGTTACCTGGAGGCAGGTGTCATATGTTCTCCTTGAGGCTACTGGTGTGACACTGTGTGATACGGGAAGCTGGACTACATGGACCTGTGGCCTTGTTATGTTCTTAATCTGCCCCGTTACACAGTGGTGAGCCCCACTGATTATAATATGGCTTAGTTTGGAGTAGGTATGCAAGGCTAGATCTTTCAGGCTCCTTTCCATTACATAGGAAAGAGCCCCATTGACTGTAAGAGGCTTACTTCAGAGTAGACATGCATAGACTGGTCTCTCAGAAGAGGCTGAGCAAGTGCTGGAGGAGCACCAGAACTGGCCGCATCATGGTCTGGACTATTTTTATGCTTGTTTATCAAGACGTTGCTGAGATATCATTTTTTTCCCCAAGTGTTCTTGTGGGGGAGAACAGAATTCTTAATTAAAAATATACTAACCTGAACTTCTAAAAATTTGAACTTTCAAAACATGATTTGATTTTCTTATCTAACAATACCATCAGTAGTAACTAATCAGCCCAAATACTGGTCTTTGGGACAAAATTCCCAATATTGTCCCCCCTCACCTAGTGGTACCCCAGACTCTGCCATCTCCACTGTCCAATTCTCTTCCCTCTTAGGTGTATCATATACAGTGGCGCCTCACATAAAGTATGTTTCACATAACAAACAAAAATTTCTCTAGGATTCTGCTTCACGTAAAGAATATGCTTCACGTAAAGAACACATTCATTGGCAGTTGAGGCAGATGCGCTGGCCGGCAGCCTGTTTAAAAAGCGTCAGGGCTGCCTAGCGCACCTGCCCATAGTGAAAGCAACACTTCCATGCTGTTCCTCCTCTGATGTACATGTGGTTCCAGAGTGTCAGCTTCAATGCAGAGGAAGTTCCCCATGCCTTCACAGCAAAATTCTGTATTTACTCGAATCTAACACTAACCCTTTTCAGCCAAATTCAGTTTCCAGAATCAGGGTGCACATTAGATTTGATGGTTAATTAGATTTGAGTAAATGTGGTATTTTGATCTATATATACAAAAGAGAATAGTCACTGACTCACTGACTGACTGACTGACTCACTCACTCATCAATACCCTGCCAACACCCTTCCTTCCGAGACCAAGGGGTGCACTAAGAACCGGTTTTCGGAAATCCCAACCGGAAGGGGGTTAAAAAGGGGTGCAACGCATTTTTCTCCCTATACATTGCATTGAAGAATCGGTGACTGAGGAACGTTCTGCCCCAACAGATGTAGAAGCATGAAATTTGGGGAGGGTGTTCCTTCTGTGACATGAACACCCACCAAGAACCAATGTGGATAAATTTAACCCTTAAGGGGCTAAAAAGGGGTGCAACTTTTTGTCCTATACTTAACATGGAAGCCTGACCAACCTCCAGCCAATTTTGTGCTTGGTGCCTGGTTAGGGGGGGAGAATGTTTTTCAGAGGGAGGGGTTGCACTGGGGAGGATGCTGCGCATGGTGGTGCTACGCATGGGGGGTGTTGCACACGGGGAGATAATGTGCATGGGGGTTGATGCACATTGTGGGGGTTGATGCTCATGGGGGAGATGATGCGCATGGGGGTTGATGTGCATGGGGGTTGTTGCGCATGAGAGGCTTTGCACAGAGGGGACTTATGCAGATGGGGGAAAGTTGCGCATGGGGGACTTATGCACATAGGGGACATGCGCATGGGGTTGATGCTCATGGGGGGTTGATGTGCATGGGGAGTTGTTGCACATGGGGAGCTGTTGTTCATAGTGGACTTATGCACCTGGGCAAATGTTGCGCATGCGCAGATGTTGCGCATGGGGAGATGATGCGCATGGGGAGATGTGAATGGGGGAATGTTGCACATGGGGAGATGATGTGCATAGAGGACTTATGCACATAGGGACTTATGCGCATAGGGGACTTATGCACATTGGGGGATGATGTGCATGGGGGACTTATTCGCATGGGGGTTGATGCACATAGGGGAGATGATGTGCATAGGGGACATATGCGCATGGGGGCTGATGTGCATGGAGCATTGTTGCGCATGGGGTGTTGTTGCGCATGGGGTGACTGATGTGCATGGGGTGACTGATACACATGGGGGATGTTGTGTCATGGGGGATCTTGCGCCATGGGGGGATATTGCGCCATGGGGTGAAGTTGCACCGTGGGGGGATGTTGGATCGTGGAGGTATGGCGTACGGGGGAATTTTATTCCCACAACACGGGTACACTTGTTGCTAGTTATAAATATAGGATATGCATTAGATATGATGGCACATTAGATTTGAGTAAATGCGGTAACAGCCATTGTAGAGTCCATAGTCAAAGTTTAGTGCTTGTAATGTATGCAGAAGCTACCCTTTCTCCGCATTGAATCTGCTCACCTGCTCAATATTTATCTGCCTGGGCGGATACCTGAACCCTTCTAACGGATTTGTGGGGCAGGATTCCGATACCGACAAAATACTGCAGATGGACCCAGGGGAGAGAAACAGGAATCAAAACCTCCAGCAGTGAGACAAACCTAATCCATATGACTAAGCAAAATGGGAAATTAAACCAAGCCAGGTGAACAGGAAATTCTTGAAGAAGTTTCAGAGGAACCCAAAGAAGATCTTCATACCTGAAGAAGCTCTTGGGTAGAAAATACAGCAGACCTGCAATGAGTGTTACTCCAGCCACACAACCTATGACAATTCCAGCAATGGCACCAGGAGACAGGCCTGGAAGAGAGGAAAGAAGAGCCCTGTGAGGTTTGGGGAGCAGGCCATCACACCAGATCTCAACCACCTGAGCACAATAACTCAGATCCACACCCAGTAATTTCTACCCTCCTGAACCACCAGCTGTGGTTACCATTTGTTTCCAGCCTTTTCTATTTTATATATAAAAAAGAGAAAAGTCACTGATCACCTTCCTGAACCACCAGCTGTGGTTACCATTTGTTTCCAGCCTTTTCCAGACTATTCTAGTTGTAATATATTCTAGACAGGAGTGTATTTGGTTGTCCACAATACTCTGTCCAGGTTCCAACGTGGCACAGGCAGGTAGAGCTGCTTGCCCAGTAGCAGTAGCAGTAGACCTGGCAGTAGAACTAGCAGTAGAACTAGCAGTAGACCTGGCTTTCCTGGCTGTTACCATCCTCCTTACTCTGTTCCATCCCCTTCCATCCTCCATTGGGAAGGAGCCCAAATTAAACTTTATACCCCCTGATCAGATTCCTATCAGAAGCCCTGCCTCTGGCAGAACCCAACTTAGCACAAACTGGAGGAGCAAACATTGGAAGAGCTCTTCTTGGGGTGCTTTCCATTAGGATCTCACCTTTTTCCAATATCACATAGCCGGTTCTTTCGTCAGTGTGGTTGGTGAAAGGGTTGGTACCTTTGCAGGTGTAAGATCCTACATCCTGCCAATCTCTTAACCGGACCTGGTAGATGGTTCCAGTTTCCTTCTGCTTGATACCTTTGAAAAACCATTGAAGCTTTGCTTCAGGGACGGAGTCTGCAACGCATTCCACTACCAGGTCAGAATGTAAGCTCTTGTATATAGTTCCTTCAGGGTTCAATTTAATCTCAGGCCCATCTAGAAAAGGAAAGAATATAGAATGAGGGCAGAGGAAACTGAAATGTCTCAGCCACACGCAACACAAACATAAAACCTCCAGATCAACCCTTAGTTCTGGGACTATTATTCACCCCTTGTAACTGTATATGATAAGTTATCACATTTTCTTCTCCAGTATTTAAAAGTACACCCACTTTTTTCCTCCTTATACAGGACAAAATTTATTTAGTGCAAAATCCAGAGCAGTTATGGGTCCAAGCAGTTACATTACCCGCTAGTGTTATCTTATGGAAAGTTATCTTAACTGCTCCGGAGCAAGGGGCTTAATTTCACTTTAGCATATAGGCCTTACTCACACTCTATGTCAAGTGATGTGTACATGGCTGATATTTTGTGTGCATTTGTATGTATGTATGTATGTATGTATGTATGTATGTATGTATGGGATGGATGGATGGACGGATGGGTGGGTGGGTGGGTGGGTATATTGAGAGAAATACTGTATTTACTCAAATCTAACACTAACCTTTTCCAGCCAAATTTAGGGCACAATCTAGAATAAGGGCAGTGAGGAGAGCCCTAGCTGGGCTTCCCCTACTATTCTGAATCCAAGCAGAGACTTATGCTGGATCCAAAGAGTCAGGAAGCCTGGGCTGCCCTAATTGCTCCACAACATGCAAAGTAAGCACCGTCAGTAACATCAAGTCATTAACAGCTAGGGAAGACTTGCTTCCAAGGAGACCCCCTCAGATCACATAGAACAAAGAACAGCTGTGGAGGCTGCCTTGGAAGCCCACAAGTTCCTGACAACCAGTAACAGCTGCAGCATGAGTCTCCACTACAGTAATACCTCTAGTGGAGGGTGGATGCTTGGAGTGGCCTGCTATATCCCCAGCTTAGTGGCTGCCGTAGTTGTGCCATATCCTGAGGTTAGGGCAGGGGTTGCAGCTAGGCTGGACAAGAACTCAGATTTTTGGTCATTGCTGCCATTCGTAGTCAGGTCTTATCATGGTCCCTGCACCTGTACCTGCTCAATACCTGCTCCTGAGGTGGCATAACTCTGAGGAGCTGGAAGAGGGCAATTCTGCCCTGGATACAAACTCTGGTTCCAGAGTAACTGCTCTGCCCTAGGCAATGTTAAACATGCCCTCAACATGCCTCTCTTGAACTGACTAGGCTGGCCCAGCTAGGGTAGCTCAGGTCCACCTCTTTTGGGGCAGCCTATGTTGCCTTACTCAGCCCCAAGCCTTTTCCAGAGTAACTAGGGCGGAGCATCTTGCAGTGGGTCAACATGGTGATAGACTGGGTCAGCCAAGTGCACTTCTGGATTGTTCCCTCAGTCTCCAAAATCAAGGAGCACATTAGACTTGATGGTTAATTAGATTAGAGTAAATGTGGTATTTTTATTATAAGTATAGGGTGCAGAATATAGATTTGATGGTACATTAGATTCAAGTAAATACAGTATATACAGAAAAAAGGGTTAGGATGCAGAGGGTGCAAGTTCTGCTGGAACTTCACAAATTCTGAATTCCAGCATCTCATATTTTTTAATCCAATGCTACTAATGCCCTCTCTAACACACACACACACACACACACACGTGAGTGTGCACACATGCAAACACATAAGGCAGGGGGAAAGGGAGACACCAGCAGCACATTTAGGCTGGGATTGGTCTACTTACATGTCACAAGTATTTTAACGGGGTTGCTCTCTGGGTGGCTAATAAAGTTCTTGGCCATGCATCTATATGTCCCTGTATTGCTTTTGGCCACACGAAAAAGAGTGAGGGTTCGGTTCTGGTTTGAAAGCTCTCCCATATTGGGTGGGAGAGGTTCACCATCCTTAGACCAGGAGACTTCGACATCAGAGTGATTGGAAGTGTGGCAGACCAAGATGTTGTCGGAGTTTTCTGCCACTATGCCGTTTGGAGGAGAAGTCCGAAGGAGTGGGCTGGGCAGGTTTTCTGTACACAAAAGAGAAAGAGGGTCAAGTCTTGCAGGTCCCAGCTGTAGAAATACAGACTTAATATCACATATTAAGATACAGAACATTGATACTAGAATACGCCAGAAGATTATTATACGATTTGGAGGCAAAACTGGAAATTGATCTAGCAAAAACAAGCAGTCTGTGAATTTCTCTAGCCCATCCCAAGGAGGCCTACACAGCTGTCTGTTGGTGACAAATGAAATTCTGGGTTTTATAAGTAATTTAATTTTGCTACTAAATCTGTTCTTTCTAGTTGATTGGAACAGTTTTGTTTCCAGTTTATTATTAAACTAGCAAAAAGCGTATCCGCGTTGCGGGACTAACATTTCCCCATACACCATCCCTCCATAGAACATCAACACCCCATGCCCATTAAAACTCCTTGCCATCAGTCCCCCATGTGCATCAGTCCCCCATTTGCATCAGCCCCATGCGCAACTTTCCCCCATCTGCAACTTCCCCCATGCACAACATCCCCATGCGCAACTTCCCCCATGCACATCAGTCCCCCATGCACATCAGTCCCCCATGCGCAACTACACTCATGCACATCAACACCCCATGCACTACAGTCCCCTATGTGCAACTTCCCCCACGAGCATCAGACCCCCATGCGCAACTTCCCCATGCGCAAAATCCTGCCATCCCCCATGCGCATCAACACCCCATGCGTATCAGTCCCCCATGTGCGACATTCCCCCCATGCGCATCAGTCCCCCATGCGCAACTTCCCCCATGTGCATCAGTCACCCATGCGAAACTTCACCCCATGCACAACTTCCCCATGTTAAATTTCCCCCATGCGCAATTTCCACCATGCACATCAGTCCCCCATGTGCAAAATCCCCCATGCGCAAAATCCCCCATGCACAACATCCCCCATGCACATCAACACCCCATGCGCATCAGTCCCCCATGCGCAACTTCCCCCATGTGCATCAGTCCCCCATGTGCATCAGTCGCCCATGCGCAACTTCCCCATGCGCAACTTCCCCCATGTGCAATTTCCCCCATGCGCATCAAGTCCCCCATGTGCAACTTCCCCATGTGCAAAGTCCCCCATGTGCAAAATCCCCCCATGCGCAAAATCCCCCATGCGCAAAATCCCCCATGTGCATCAACATCCCATGCGCATCAGTCCGCCATGTGAAATTTTCCCCCATGTGCAATATCCCCTCATGCACATCAGTCCCCCATGTGCAAATTCCTCCCACGTGAAACTTCCTCCCATGCACAACTTCCCCCCATGAGCAACTACCCCCATGCGCATCAACACCCATGTGCAACGTCCCCCATGCGCAACATTCCACCATGCGCAACTTCCCCCATGTGCATCAGTCCCCATGCGCATCTTCCCCCATGCGCGACTTCCCCCAGCACAACTTCCCCCCACGCGCATCAGTCCCCCCATGCGCAGCATCCTCCCCAGTGCAACCTCTCCCTCTGAACAACATCCCCCAGTGCACCAGGCACCGAGCACCAAATTGGCTGGATGTTATTCAGTCTCCCATGTTAAGTATAGGAGAGAAACACGTTGCCCCCTTTTCAGCCCCTGAAGGGTTAAATTTCTCCAGATGGTTCTTGGTGGGTGTTCAGGTGACAGAAGGATCCCTCCCAGAATTCCATGCTTCAGGCCCAGCAGTTGGGGTGGAATGTTGAGGAGTCATCAATTCTCCAATGCAAAGTATAGGGAGGAAAACGCGTTGTGCCCCTTTTCACCCCCTTCCCATTGGAATTTCCGAAAACCGGTTCTTAGTGCACCCCTCATGGAAGGAACACCCACCCCAAATTTCACGCTTCTAGACCCAGCGGTTTTGGCAGGGCATTGATGAGTGAGTCAGTCAGTCAGTCAGTCAGTGACTTTTCTCTTTTATATATGTAGATTAATTATTATTAAACAGTTGGTTTTATTACACTTCTATCAACTCATAGATAACTTTCCCGAGCATAGATGTACTGAAGACTTAAGTATGAACAGTAGCAGTCTTCATATGTGATAGGTATATTTTTGACACAGGGCTGTGGATGGTGCAAGCGGTTAAGACGCTGTGCCTGTTAACCAGCAGGCCAGGGTTAGAGACCCGGGTCAGCCCCACAAGACAGGGTGAGCTCCTGTCCTTAGCCCAGCTCTGCGATGCCAGCTGCATCCAATCGTATTGGCTCTGCCTTTCCATTGGACTAATTCAGTGGTGTGGATAGGGGGGATTTGCTGCTTGGGTAACAGCCTAAACTCCATAACAATCCAACCCAGGCTTCCGTGCTTCGCATGCAGCATATGCAGCACCGAGCACGATACCATAGTCTTTCAAGATTGACGGAGGCCTGCTTTTTATTTTTGACATAGACACCTTCCCACCAGGTATATATGTTAATCCCTTACTGTACACATTGATCTCTGCCTTCTTTGGATAGTCACAGGATCTGCTATAGATTTACTATTGGTTAATAGATTGAATTAGTATTTGCCTACAGTAGCAGTCTTCCTATGTGATAGGTATATGTCTGATATAGGGGAGAAAGGAAATTATAGAGAATCTTCTGACACTTTAAATGAATATCCTGAAATTTAAGCTTGGATTTTATTCTCTGCCAAGTTGATTCCAGTTCTCTTTCAGACAGCCATTCTCAACCTGTAGGCCTTGGCACACTGGTGTGCTGCATGTGGTCCACAGGTGCGCCACAGAAAACTGGGGAAGCTCTTTAATAGAAAGGCCAATGGGGGATGTGAGGCTCCCATTGGCAATGTAGTATGCCTTATACATTGCCAAAAACTGAATGGTGTTCCTTGATCCAATTTTAGTGCTTTGTCAGTGTGCCATGAGGTGAAAAAGAGTGAAAATGAGATTTGTGTGCAGGGCTCAAACCAATGGAAACTATTGTGGTGAGGTGCACTTAACCAATGGAAACTATTGGTGGTGAGGTGCACTGGTTATTTTGGAGAACCCTTTGGCTCAGCAGAAACAAGAGCTCAGGAGAGATCAGAATAGCAGGCGGAGGAATGTGCCATACCTGTGACAAATATCCTTGCGTACCCTTGTGCATACTGGTCGGTAGTATTCACAATCATTAGATATCCTCCAGTGTCTTCAGGTCTTAAATTCTTAATGTGAAGGTGACATTCAAGGCCTGTTGACTCCCGCCCAGTGAAGGCAGGTCCATTGATTGATCTATTAGTTGGTTGGAAGTAATAGCTAACGATCAGTCTTCCAGGCATACTATCCCCTCGGAACCAGTGGCAGGACACCAGATCTGGCCAAATATTCAATGGAAGTAAGTAGAGTTCCTGTCTTTCTATTGGAAATTCTGGGAACATCTGAACTGCAAAATTAATGGTGCCGCCCTGGACTTCAGTCACGAAGAAGCAAGAACTCATGATGGAGGCTGTAGGGGGAGAGGAAAGAGAAATAAAGAGCCTCAGTTAGAACCTTCAGATAGCTTTTAGCCAGTGTTTCTCAAAGAAATGGTTGGGACCCCTTTGGGTGATTTGTGACTTCATTCCAGGAGGTGTCACAAAGATCTGGGCACCACCATCTCGGAAACTCGCAATGTACACACCCTCTTGGAATGGGGCACTCAGTTGGCAATCCATGCTATCCTGGGAGTAAAGGCAAAATCCAGAACAGTTACAGGTCCGTGCAGTTATGTCACCTTCTAGTGTTATTTTATGGAAAGTCACCTTAATAGCTCCATCGCAAAGAGGATTTTAGGATATGGGGCTAAGTTTCATTACACACAATAGGACTAACCTTGGAGTAGACATGGAAGTGCTATGGCATCACAGCAATGTCACTTCCAGCCATGACATCACTTGGGGGGGGGGGGTTTCCCAGACAGATTTTCATTCTCAGAAGGGGGGTGAAATGCTGGAGAACAACAACCCTATGCAATTAATACCAGTGTCAAAAAGTATCTAATGTGCGATCTCTAATGCCACACCTATTTTAAAGGGCTTGAGATTTAAAAAAAATTACTGGCAATTGTAGTGCACAACTGCAAAGCAGGTGCAAAATTCAATTTTATGGTAGTAATTTAACGATAAAAATTTAACATAAATATATATCTATATATAAAAGGCATCTTCATCATCATCACTGACTCATCAACACCCAGCCAAAACCACTGGGCCTATAAGTATGAAATTTGATGAGGGTATTCCTTCCGTGATGGAGGGATCCACTAAGAACCAGTTTTCAGAAATTCTAACCAGAAGGGGGTGAAAAGGGGTGCAATGCGTTTTATAATACTAATCTTCATCGTCATTACTGACTCATCACCGCCCTGCCAAAACCGGTGGGCCTAGAAGCGTGAAATTTGGGTGGACACCCTCCGGGTGTTCCTTCCGTGACTGAGGGGTGCACTAAGAACCGGTTTTCGGAAATTCCAACGGGAAGGGGGTGAAAAGGGGCGCAACGTGTTTTCCTCCCTATATTTTGCATTGAGAATTGCTGACTCAGCAACATTCCGCCCCAACTGCTGGGCCTGAAGCATGGAATTCTGGGAGTTCCTTCTGTCACCTGAACACCCTCCAAGAACCATCTGGAGAAATTAACCCTTCAGGGGCTGAAAAGGGGGCAACGTGTTTCTGCCCTACACTTAAACATGGGAGACTGAACAACACCCAGCCAATTTGGTGCTCAGACCCTGGTGCACTGGGGGATGTTGTTCGGAGGAAGAGGTTGCGCCGGCAAGGATGCTGCGCATGAGGGGAAATTGCGCATGAGGGGGAAATTGCGCATGGGGGAAATTGCGCATGTAGGAAAGTTGCGCATGGGGGGAAGTTGCGCATGGGGGGAAGTTACGCATGGGGGAAGTTGCGCACGGGGGAAAGTTGTGCACGGGGAAAGTTGCGCATGGGGAAAGTTGCACATTGGAGGAAAGTTGCGCATATGGGAAGTTGCGGATGGGGGGATGATGCACATGGAGGAAATATATAATAATATTATAATAATATATTATTTTATAATAATAATATAATATTTTATTTAATATTTTATTTATTATATAAATATATATTTTAATACATTTACATTTAATGATAATATTATTATGGTAATGGGTTTATGTTACGGTTTTAACCTAATTGCATTACAACTGTGGGTTTATGTTACATTTTTATTACATATAGTAAATAAAACAAACAACCAAATTACCATATCAGTATGGTTAAACAACCAAATCTAATGTGCACCCAATACTTATAATCAAAACGCTACACTTGCTCAAATCTAATTAACCATCAAATCTAATGCGCACCTTGATTTTGGAGACTAAATTCAGCTGGAAAAAGTGAGCGTTTGATCCTAGGAAATACAGTAAATATTGATCAGTGGTTGGATCCAGCAGGTTCACACCTACTCTATAGAACCGGACATATAAAGTTTTGAAATAGCCATTTAAAATTGGCTGCCAGATGGGCATTGAACCAGTTGTTAATTTCTTTGAATCCCATCAATGATACTGACCTATACTTATAATCAATATAACAGTATTTATTCTAATCTAATGCACGATTGAAACTAATGTCTAGCCTGATTCTGGAAATGTTTGGGCATGGGCCAAAAGGGATCAGGCACGGAGGGACAGGGTGGGACAGACCACATGAAAGTGGGGGCAAATGTGGTAAGCTGGAGGAGAGTTGTGGTTCTGCTGCTCCAAGGCACCCCTCCCCAGTTCCCTGGGATTCGATGTTCCCTCTTACCTGCCAGGAACACCAGTTGCCAGAAATTCCTCCAGCACATCTTCCTCTTTCTCATTGCAGAGCTTGGCTCCACCGGATATTTAGGTCCCTGCCATGTCTCCTGCCTGTCACCTTGCAGACTGCCTGGGCACAAGAGACCCATTGGGTGAGGACCAGGGCAGCAAACAGCCCAGCTGCTTTGTTGGGAATCAGGAACACGTCTAGTGACGGATCTGGCAAAGGCACTCTGCATATGCTCCAAGCCACTCTTCTTTAGGAATACATCATCCAGCCAAAAACCAGGTCACTTTCTTGGAAATAGGTTACTGGGCTGAAGTCTTGACACCAGACAGATGGGCAAAAAGGACGAGGGAGGGACATTAATCGGCTAATAAGCCCCAGTGGCTATACCGCAGCCATGGTCTTCATGCAAGGGGCCTGTGCTAGAGTGCTAAGAGGAGCTGGTCCTATGCAAGGGGATCACATTGTGACAGCATTGTGACAGGCAAGGGGTTTCAAAGGGCTACACATTTCATGAGAGGGCTACGAATGAGCAGCCAGTGATGACCTTGGTCTATTGTAGGCTGTTCAAGTCCTAGGAGACAGCAGCACATCACATATATACTATAGCTGAAGTTTTCTCCAAGGAAGTCAGAAGTCAACAGGAAACAAAACACTTGGGATGGATTGAGACTATGGGCAAAATCCATAGCAGTTACGGGTCCACGCAGTTACGTCACCCTCATGTGTTATCTTATGGAAAGTCATCTTAATTGTTCTGGAGCAAGGGGCTGGCCCCTTTGCAATTTCACTTTAGGATATAGGCCTATGGCTATCCAACACCCAACATGGAAGAGGAGGAATCAACTGGGGGGCACTCTGACACCTGCGGCACCAGGGGGAGAAAAACAAAATGATTTCTGTTTGCATTTCCTGTTGCATATAAACTGGAGGGGGGACCTTTGGCCAAAATGGCAAAATATGCAAACACAATCTGGATGGCAGTCTGGTGGGCCACTGGGTGATACAGAAAGCTGGACCAGATGGGCCTTTGATGTGATCCACCAAGACTGTTCAGAGGTTCTTATATCTCAATAACCACCTTGAGAGAGACCTGTCTAAGGACAGCCAGTGATTTTAAAATGCTGAGTCAGTCCTTCTAACAAATAACTAGCAGTCCATCCTATGAAAGCTCAGAAGTACCAAGTACCAAGCAAACCTGAGCCAAAACTCCCTTCTTTTTCCTGCCTCATGGGGATGGCTTTGCCAGGCAGCCACAAATCCAGTTCCCGCAGGCTTCATGCTGTGGGGGAACTCATTTCCTGGAAATCAGGTGACAACAAAAAAGGTGTTTCATGCTGGGGCAGTGATTTTAAAACTTTTTCATCTCATGACACACTGATAAGGTGCTAAAAATGTCCAGGCACATCATCTGTTTTTTGACCATTAACAAGACACATCCTGCAGCTAATGGGAGCTCAAACACCCATTGACCCTAAATGAACCTTCCCCAAAACCTCCATGGCACACCTGTAGACTATTCACAGCACACCAGGGTGCCAACACCACACATGTTGAAAATCATTGTGCTGGAGGTTATTCCCTCTGAGATTTCAGACTGGGGAGGGAATAGAAGAGAGGTACAGGAATAGTTCTGCATTAAACAAAGAGACAGCAAAAAGGTAGTTCATTGATCTCTGATAATTTATTCTTGATTCTTGATTCTTGATTCTTGGTGTGCCGTGGTCTGAAGGTTGGGGAGTCTCCAAGATTGGCCAAGAAGAGTGGTTGGTGTCCTTGAAGGCCAGCAGGGAATATTTTAAGTTCTCTCCAGCCTGCAAGAGACCATAGTTTGGTGTCAGAACTTAGTAGGGGTTGGACGCTGCTTGTTGTGGGGATAACATGGTAAGAAAGGTGATGCCTTTCTTACCCAGGAAAAGGAGTAGAAGAGAGGCAACACCCACTTCAACAATATATCATTAATATACTATTTGTCAAGTGGTACACACAGTACAGTGGTACCTTGGTATATGAACGAGTTCTTGGCCAGCCTAGCTGCAACCCCTGCCTCTCAACCTCAGGATATGGAACAAACTACAGCTGCCCACAAACCTCAGGATACAGCAGGCCACTCCAAGAAGCCCCTTGTATTCACTGTAGAATGTACTGGCATCTCATCAGGGACTCCTCAGAAGGCAGGCATCCATTGGCGTCACCAGACTGGTTTGGCTGGTGTGGGCTGCATTGGGTGATGCGCTCCGTATGGGGTGATGTGCCGGAGGAGTTTGACCGTCCTTTGGCAGGCCCCAGGCATCAGCATGCCCATTCAGGCCTGCTCCAAGGAGTATCAGCAACCCAGAAGCTGTGACTTGTCCTCAGGGCTGGCCTGAACGGCCAGCTGAGGTGCACTGGGCAGAAACACACTGAGCATGCCAAACAGCTTCAGAGGAGACTTCCTTAGAGTGGAGGAAGTCTGCGCCTCTGCACGGCCATTCGGCCATACTCAGGAGTTGGAGCAGCAGCCAAATGGCTTCAGAAAGTGTACTACACAGGCACCAACACTGACTCCTGCACAGTCTCCCCCGAAGCCGAAAGGCTTCAGAAAAGTACTGTGCAGGTGTCAGAGATGGTGCCTGCACAGTACTCTGAAGCCAGTTGGCTTCAGAAACAACTCCACAGGCACCAACTTCGGCAACTGCGCAGTCCAGGTAGGGGGGTGCGCGCATGCCAGGGGTGACGCACAGACTTCCGCACCAGGTGATGCGCAGAGTCGTGTCACCACTGCAGGCACCACAGCTATTCCTTCTTCAGTGTGATCCGCAAGAGCAAGTCCTTCCCATGTGTCAATTACTTAGCATGCTCTGGAGCAGTTAGGGCAGCCCAGGCTTCCTGACTCTCTGGATGCAGCATAACTTTCTGCTCTGGATACAGAATAGTTAGGAGAGAGCAGTTAGGGCAGAGCAGGCTGAACTTGCTCTGGATTGTGCCCTATGTCTCTCAGGCTCCTTTCCATTACATAGGGAAGAGCCCCATTGACAGTAAGAGGCTTACTTCAGAGTAGAGATACATAGGCTGGACTCTCAGAAGTGGCTGAGCAGGTGCTGACGGAGCACCGAAACTGGCCGCATCCTGGCCAGGACAATTTTTTTGCTTGTTTATCAAGACATCACTCAGATGTCATTTTTTTCCAAGTGTTCTTGTGGGGGAAGGATATAATTTTTTATTATACTAACTTGAACTTCTAAAAATCTGAATTTTCAAAACCTGATTTTATTTTCTTATCTAACGACACCATCAGTAGTTACTAATCAGCCCAATTACTGGTCTTTGGAACAAAATGGAAAACACCGTCTCCCCCTCATCTGGGGGTACCCCACACTCTGCTATCACCACTGCCCAATTTTCTTCCTTTTTAGTTGAATCGTATACTAATCTTCACGTGTTTCCAGAGTATCAGCTTCAATGCAGAGGAAGTTCCCCATGCCTTCCACAGCACAATACTGTATTTACTTGAATCTAACGCTCACCCTTTTCAGTCAAATTCAGTCTCCAGAATCAGGGTGCACATTAGATTTGATGGTTAATTAGATTTGAGTAAATGTGGTATTTTGATTATAAATACAGGGTCTGCGTTAGATTTGAGGGCACATTAGATTTGAGTAAAAGTCATTGTAGATTCCATAGTCAAAGATTTGTGCTTGTAATGTATGCGGAAGCTGCCCTTTCTCTGCATTGAATCTGCTCACCTGCTCAATATTTATCAGCTTGGGAGGGTACCTGAACCCTTCCAATGGATGTGTGGGCAGGACTCCGACCCCGACAAAATACTGCAGATAGACCCAGGTGAGAGAAACGGGAATTGAAACCTCCAGCAACAACCCTGATCCATATGACTAAGCAAAAGGGTCAACCAAACCAAGTCAGGTGAACAGGAAATCCTTAGAGAAGTTTCAGAGGAACCCCAAGGAGACCTTCATACCTGAAGAAAGTCTTGGAAAGGAAATACAGCAGACCTGCAATGAGTGCTACTCCAGCCACACAATCTACAACAATTCCAGCAATGGCACCAGGAGACAGATGTCCTAGAAGAGAGGAGAGAAGAGCCCTATGAGGTTTGGGGAGCCAGTCATCATCCCTGGTCTCAACCAGCTGAGCACAATAACTCAGATCCACACCCAGTAATTTCTACCTTCCTGAACCACCAGCTGTGGTTACCACTTGTTTCCAGCCTTTTCTATTTTATATATATATAAAAAGAAAAGTCACTGACTTACTCACTGACTGACTCATCAGCACCCTGCCAAAACTGCTGGGCCTAGAAGCATGAAATTTGTGGCGGGTGTTCCTTCTGTGACCAAGGGGTGTGCTAGTAACCGGTTTTTGGAAATTCCAACCAGAGGCTGGTGAAATGGGGCACAACGTGTTTTCCTCTCTATACTTTGCATTGAAGAATCGGTGACTGAGGGATGCTCTGCCCCAGAAGCAGAAGAATGAAATTCAGGGAGGATGTTCCTTCTGTCACCTGAACTCCCACCAAGAACAAATGTGAAGAAATTTAACTCTTGAAGGGCTCAAAAGGGGTGCAACGTCTTTTTGTCCCATACTTAACCCGGAAGACTGACCAACATCCCGCCAATTTGGTGCTCGGTGTCTGGTGCACTGTTGTTCCATGCAAGAGGTTGCACTGGGTAGGATGCTGCGCACGGGAAGATGAGATTGGTGGGTTGATGCGCAAGGGGGTTGATGGGCATGGGGGATGATGCACATGGGGGAATTATGTGCATGGGTGGTTGATGCGCATGGGGGATGTTGCAGATGGGGTTGATGAGCATGGGGATTGATGTGCATGGGGGATGTTGAGTATGGGGGTTGATGAGCATGGGGGGTTGATGCATGGGCAACGTTGTGCATGGGTGATGTTGCTCATGGGCGATGTTGGGCATGGGAGTTGATGCGCATGGGGGATGATGCACATGGGGGAATTATGTGCGTGGGGGAATTATGCGCATGGGCGGTTGATGTGAATGGGGGATGCTGCGCATGGGGGATGTTGCAGATGGGGATGTTACGCATGGGTGTTGATGATCATGGGGATTGATGTGCATGGGGGATGTTGTACATGGGGGTTGATGAGCATGGAGGGTTGATGTATATGGGGGTTGATGCAGATGGGGGATGATGTGGATGGGAGTGTTGTGCATGGGTTGATGCGCATGGGGCAATGTGGTGCATGGGGGATTTTGCACATGGGGGAATGTTGCACAAGGGGGGTTGATGCGCATCGGGGATGATCCGCATGGGGGAATGATGCACATGGAGGTTGATGCGCATGGGGGTGTTGCGCATCGGAGGATGAGCATGGGGGGAATGTAGCGCATGGGGTTGTTGTGCATTGGGAGTTCATGAGCATAGGGGTTGATGAGCATAGGGGGGATAATGTGCATGGGATGGATGAACATGGGGGATGTTGCACATGGTGGTGGATGAGCATGGGGGTTGATGTGTGTGGGGGTTTTCTCTGTTTCAAACAATTTTATTCCAAATTTTTAACCAATACAGAGAAGGCAGAAAAGAAATATTTTTTTAATTTTTAACCAATACAGAGAAGGCAGAAAAGAAATAAGTTTCTTACATTTTCATGTTTCTGATTATTTCTTCTCTGTCTTAATCTACCCATCCTATCTTATCTCCTTATCTTCAGTTTTGTGACTTCCCACAGCTACCCTCCAATTACCTCTAAACATCTGTAATCCCTCTTATTCATCAAACAACCATACTAAATTTGTTATACCCTGCTTTATTCCTAGATAAGTTTTGAATTTTTGCCATTCCAATTGAAATTTCTCTACCATTTCTTCTTTTAGGTTTCTTGTGAGTTTATCCATTTCCACCATATATAACATTTTTTGTATCCATTCTTCTTTTTCTGGTATTTTCTCTTGTTTGCAATATTTTCCATAAACCATCCTTGCTGCTGTTACCATATACAATATCAAGGTTCTATCATTAGCTCTCATTGTTTCTAACTTTAATCCTACTAGAAACATCTCTGGGTTTATATCTAATATTTTCATTATTTCCTCATGTATTTCTGCCCAGAAGGTTTTTGCTTTGTGATATTGTCCACCACATATGATAGAAAGAACCTTCCTGTTCCTTACATTTCCAACCTTTATTGGATAACTTATTACTCATATTTGATAACTTTTTAGGGGTTAGCTACCATCTGTATATCATCTTATAACAATTTTCGTTTATATTATTACATACTAATATATTTAAAGATTTCTTCCATAAATATTCCCACGAAGGCATCATTATTTCTCTATTTATATTTATAGCCCACATGACAATTTGCACTTTTACAAGCTCATCTAAAGTATAAAATTGATTTAGCAGCTTATAAATTTTTGAGATTTGTTTTTTCTATTCTCCCATCACCAATGCTTCTAATTCAGTATTTTCTCCCCTAAAACCACAGGTTATCTTATCTTTCTCAAATAACTCTTTAATCTATAACAAAGGCTACAATCCAGAGTAACTACAGGAGCACGTAAGAGACATTACGTTCACCCATAGTTACTGCATCACATAGTGAAAACCTATGGGAAATTCTTATTGCAATCCAGAGCACCTTGTTCTGACTCCGGAGGAAGGACTCCTCGTAGTTACTCTGGATTGCACCCTAAACCATATTTATAACTTATATCCTACTTTCTCTTCATTTCCACTTTTTCTTTCTTCATCTCCAAATATGACTGCATATTGTAGCCAGTCTTGCCCTTGTGAATATCACAAAGCTGATGCTGCTTTTATCACTTCTGCTGGCACTACCCATAACGGATTCTCCTCTCATAATTGTTTTTTATGTATCTCCCAAACCATATAAATACTCCCACATGATGTGTGTGTGTGGGGGGGGGGGGGGTTGATGCGCAGTGGGAGGATGCCGTATGGGGGAATTTTACTCTTGCAACGCGGGTATGCTTTTCGCTAGTTCTACAATATTTTAGAGAGGAATGTATTTGGATGAACACAATACTCTATCTAGGTTCCAACATGGCACAGGCAGGTAGTTCTGAGCTTGCCCAGTAGAACTAGCAATAGACCTGGCTTTCCCGGCTGTTACCGTCCTCCCTGCTCTGTTCCATCCCCTTCCATCCTCCATTGGGAAGGAGCCCAAAGTAAACTTTATACCCCCTGATCAGATTCCTATCAGAAGCCCTGCCTCTGGCAGAACCCAACTTAGCACAAACTGGAGCAGCAAACATTGGAAGAGCTCTTCATGGGGTGCTTTCCATTAGGATCTCACCTTTTTCCAATATCACATAGCCGGTTTTTTCATTATGTAGTTGGTCAAGTGGTTGGTACCTTTGCAGGTGTAAGATCCTGCGTCATTCCTATCTCTTAACTGGACCTTGAAGATGCTCCCAGCTTCCTTCTGCTTGATACCATTGAAAAACCATTCAAGCTTTGCTTCAGGGACGGAGTCTGCAACACATTCCACTACCAGCTCGGAATGTAATTTCTTGTATATAGTTCCTTCAGGGCTCAATTTAATCTCAGGCCCATCTAGAAAAAAGGACAGAGAATGAGGGGTAGAGGAAACAGAAATGCCTCAGCCACACTCAACACGCACATGAAGCCTCTGGCTCAACCCTTAGTTCTGGGACTATAATTCACACCTTGTAATTATATAAGTGATCACATTTTCTTCTCCAGTATTTCCTACACCCACTTTTTTCCTCCCTATAAAGGACAAGATTTACTTAGGGCAAAATCTAGAGCAGTTGCATCACACAGTTATATCACCCCCTAGTGTTACCTTATGGAAAGTCATCTTAAGTGCTGCAGAGCAAGGGGCTTATTTTCACTTTAGCATATAGGCCTTACTCACATTCTATGTCAAGTGATGTGTACAAGGCTGATATTTTGTGTGTATTTGCATGTACAGTATGTATGGATGGATGGATGGGATGGATGTATGGAAAGATATATTGAGATAAATACTGTATTTACTCAAATCTAAAACTAACCTTTTCCAGCCAAATTTAGGGCACAGTCCAGAGTAAGGACAGTGAGGAGGGCCCTAGCTGGGCTTCCCCTACTAGTCTGAATCCAGAGCAGGGACTTACACTGGATCCAAAGAGTCAGGAAGCCTGTGCTGCCCTAATTGCTCTATAGCATTCAAAGTAAGCACCAAGTCAGTAACACCTAGGGAAGTCTTGCTTCCAAGGAGACCCCCCTCAGATCACATAGAACAAAGAACAGCTGTGGAGCCTGCCTTATTGGGAAGCCCACAAGTTCCTGACAACCAGTAACAGCTGCAGCATGAGTCTCCACTACTCATGGAATACTCATGGAAGAGGATGGATGCTTGGAGTAGCCTGCTGCATGGGGATACAGCAGGCCACTCCAAGCTTAGTGGCTGCCGTAGTTTTGCCATATCCTGAGGTTGAGAGGCAGGGGTCACAAATTGGCTGGCCAAGAACTCAGATTTTTTTGGTCAACACTGCCATTCTTACTCTGCCTTATCATGGACCCCAATGGGTCTACTCATTACTATACCTGCTCCTGAGGTGGTATAACTCCGAGGAGCTGGAAGAGGGCATTCCTGCCCTGGAAACAAACTCTGGATCCAGAGTGCTCTGCCCTAGGCAATGCTAAAAATGCCCTCAACATGCCTCTCCTGAATTGCCTAGGCTGGTCCACCTCTCTGGGGGGCAGCCTATGTTGCCTTAGGCTGCCCCAAGCCTTTTCAAGAGTAACTAGCAGTTAGGGTCAGCCCCGTGAGAGACAGGGTCAACCAAGTGCATTTCTGGATTGTTTCCTCAGTCTCCAAAATCAAGGAGCGCATCAGATTTGATGGTTAATTAGATTAGAGTAAATGTGGTATTTTGATTATAAGTATAGGGTGCATATTATATTCGATGGCACATTAGATTCAAGTAAATCTAACAGTATTCTGTTTAAAACAGTAAATACCGAAACAAGGGTTAGGATGCAGAGGGTGCAAGTTCTGCCAGAACTTCGCCAACTCTAATGTCCAGAATCTCACATTTTTAATCCAATGCCATTAATGCCATCTCTAACACACACACGTGTGCACACATGCTAACATATAAGGCATGGGGAAAAGGAGATACCAGCAGCACATTTAAGCTGGGATTAGATTACTTACATGTTACGAGTATTTGAACGGGGTTGCTCTCTGGGTGGCTAAAAAATGGCACGTATATGTCCCTGTATTGTTTTTGGCAACATGAGAAAGAGTGAGGGTTCGATTCTGATTTGAAAGCTTTCCCATCATGGGTGAGAGAGGTTTACCATCCTTGGACCAGGAGACCTCGACATCGGACTGATTGGAAGTGTGGCAGTTCAAGATGTCATCAGATTTGGTGCCACTATGCCATCTGCAGGAGAACTCTCAAGGACTGGATTGTGCTGGTTTTCTGTACACAAAACAGAAAGAGGGTCAAGTCTTGCAGGTCATCAGTTTCTGAATCCAGGTGTAGGTTCCCAGCTATAGAAATACAGGCTTTATATTACATTTTAAGATATAGAGCATTGACACTAGAAAACCCCAAAAGATTATTGTGCAATTTGGAGACAAAGCTGGAAACTGAGCTCGCAAAAACAAGCAGTCTATTAATTGCTCAAGCCCACCCCAAGGAGGCCTACACAGCTGTATTGTTGGTGACAAATGAAATTCTGGGTTTTAAAACTAATTTTATTTTTGCTTCTTGGTCCATTCCTTGTAGTTGATTGGAACAGTTTAATTTCCAGTTTAGTATGAAATTAATCATTATTAAACAGCTGGTTTTATTACACTTCTATCAACTCATAGATAACTCCCCCAGGCATAGAAGTACTGAAGACTTAAGTATAAACAGTAGCGGTATTCATATGTGATAGGTATATGTTTGACACAGATGTGAACACCTTCCCACCAGGTATATATGTTAATACCTCACTGTGAACATTGATCTCATTCTTCTCTGGATAGTCACAGGATCAGTTATAGTTTTACTATTCAATAGATTGACTTATTACTTGCCTACCGTAGCAGTCTTCCTATGTGATAGGTATATGTCTGATATAGAGAAATTATAGACTCTTGTGACACTTTAAATGAATATCCTGAAATTTAAACTTAGCAGTGGATTTTATTCTCTGCCAAATTGATTCCAGTTCTCTTTCAGGCAGCCAGTTTCAACCTGTGGGACATGGCACATTGGTGTGCCACATGTGGTCCACAGGTGCACCACAGAAAATTGGGGAAGCTCTTTAATAGAAAGGCCAATGGGGCATGTGAGGCTCCCATTGACCATGTGGTATGCCTTATCCATTGCCAAAAACTGAATGTTATGCTTTGATCCAATGTTATTGCTTTGACAATTGTGTCTTGTCAGCGTGCCTTGAGATGAAAATGACTGCAAATCACTGCTTTACAAATGAACCTAAAAAGTTCTTGACATTTTCAGCTCAATCCAAAATAGTGGCAGAGCTCCAGCAAAGGTGAACCCATGCCACGTTCACAACATGTGCCATGCCACCTTCTCAAGACACTCTTGTTTTGTTCCAGAGTAATTCCCATGCAATTATCACTAGCTCCTGGTTCTACACCACAGCCACCAATGAAGCCAAATTCCCATTTCACCAGACAATGGGCGCAATCCAGAGTAACTATGGAGAGTCCTTGCTGTGACATAAGAACAATTTACTCTAGATTGCAATATGAATTTCCCATAGATTTTCACTAGGTGGTGCCATAACTATGTTGATGTAAATGTCTCTTACGTGCTCCTGTAGTTACTTTGGATTGTAAGGAATGAGTGAATGGGAAGAAGGTGCCAAAATTGAGTGAATGGCATTGTGGATCATATGTCCCTGGCCAATCGCATAGAAAGTCCTGAGCATCCTGGGGCACAGATCATGCAACCCACGGGGAGCCATCCATGTTTCCGTGCATATCAGGAAACTGAGATTTGTGTGCACTTGCAGGGCTCAACCTAGGAAACTATTGGTAGTGAGGTGCACTGGTTATTTTGGAGAACCCTTTGGCTCAGCAGAAACAAGAGCTCAGGAGAGATCAGAATAGCAGGCAGAGGAATGTGCCATACCTGTGACAAATATCCTTGCGTACCCTTGTGCATACTGGTCGGTAGTATTCACAATCATTAGATACCCTCCAGTGTCTTCAAGTCTTAAATTCTTAATGTGAAGGTGACATTCAAGGCCTGTTGACTCCCGCCCAGTGAAGGCAGGTCCATTGATTGATCTATTAGTTGGTTGGAAGTAATAGCTAACGATCAGTCTTCCAGGCATACTATCCCCTCGGAACCAGTGGCAGGACACCAGATCTGGCCAAATATTCAATGGAAGTAAGTAGAGTTCCTGTCTTTCTATTGGAAATTCTGGGAACATCTGAACTGCAAAATTAATGGTGCCGCCCTGGACTTCAGTCACGAAGAAGTAAGAACTCATGATGGAGGCTGTAGGGGGAGAGGAAAGAGAAATAAAGAGCCTCAGTTAGAACCTTCAGATAACTTTTAGCCAGTGTTTCTCAAAGAAATGGTTGGGACACCTTTGTGTGATTTATGATTTCATTCCAGGGGATGTCACAAAGATCTGGACACCACCATCTCGGAAACTCGCAAGGTACACACCCTCTTGGAATGGGGCACTCAGGTGGCAATCCATGCTTTCCTGGGAGTAAGGGCAAAATCCAGAGCAGTTACAGGTCCACGCAGTTATGTCACCTTCTAGTGTTATTTTATGGAAAGTCACCTTAACAGCTCCATCGCAAAGAGCTTTATTTGATTTTAGGATATGGGCCTAAGTTTCATTACACACAATAGGACTAACTTTGGAGTGGACATGGAAGTGCTATGGCATCACAGCAATGTCACTTCCAGCCATGACATCACTGGGGGGGGGGGTTTCCCAGACAGATTTTCATTCTCAGAAGGGGGGTGAAATGCTGGAGAACAACAACCCTATGCAATTAATACCAGTCTCAAGAAGTATCTAATGTGCGATCTCTAATGCCACACCTATTTTAAAGGGCTTGAGATTTAAAAAAAATTACTGGCAATTGTAGTGCACAACTGCAAAGCAGGTGCAAAATTCAATTTTATAATGATTCAATGATAATAATTTAATACAAATATATAAAAATAAATATAATAAAACTTAAGCTAATAATATAATAATTTAATACATTTAAATTTAATTATAATATTAATATTGCAATGGGTTTATGTTATGATTTTAACCTATTTGCACTACAACCATGAGTCTGTTACATTTTTTATTACAATATAGTAAATGGTTAAACAACCGCATATGTGCCATCAAATCTTATGTGCACCCAATACTTATATTCACAACACCACACTTGCTCAAATCTAATTGACATCAAATCTAATGCACACACTGATTTTGGAGACTAAATTCAGCTGGGAAAAGTGAGGATTTGATTCGAGTAAATACAGTAAATACTGACCTATAATTATAATCAAAATACAGTATTTATTCTAATCAAATGCACAATTGAATCTAATGTCCACCCTGATTCTGGAAACTAAATTTGGCTCCATAAGGTGCATGTTAGATTTGAGTAAATACAGTAATTTCCAATCCAGGCTGTACTTGCAGGAAAATTTTCAGATGATGAATAATTCTTCTTTACAAGGCTCTATCACTCAAAAGAGGATTTTAGCAGGAATAGGAAAAGGCACCCCAGCAAGACCTGTGTTGAGTCTTTGTCCCTATGACTCGACTCTTGCACTGGTATAGTGAGTGGCTTGTGGTGATTTACTGTATTTACTCGAATCTACTGTGTCATCGAATCTAATGCACCATATACTTTTAATCAAATACCCTATTTACTTGAATCTAATTAACCATCAAATCTAACGCACACTCTTATTTTGGAGATTAAGTTCAGATGAATAAGTTGAGTGTTAGATTCGACTAAATAAGTCCTTCCCCAAATTCCCCAGTAACTGGACTTGAGTCAGGGACTTTTGTGAAGGGGGGCAGCCTAGGACAGGCATGATTGGGCATGGGCCAAAAAGGGTCAGGGACAGCAGGGCAGGGTAGGATAGATCGGATGAAAGAGGGGACAAAAGTGGCAAACTGGATGATTCATAGTTCTGCTGCTCCATGGGCACCCCTCTCCAGCCCCCTGTGGTTCAATGCTCCCTCTTACCTGCCAGGAACACCAGTTGCCAGAGATTCTTCTAGCACATCTTCCTCTTCCTCATTGCAGAATTTGGCTCCATGAATGCTTGGCTCCTTGCCATTACACCTGCCTGTCACTTTTCAGACTGCCTGGGCACAAGACACTCATTGGGATGTGTATTAAGGCAACACAACCAGTCCAGCTGCTTTGTTGGGAATGGAGAACACATCTAGTGACACATCTGGCAAAGCTCCAAGGCATCTGCATATGCTCCAAGGCACTCTTCTTTAGAAATACATCACCCAGCCAAAAACCAGGTCTGTTTCTTAGAAATAGGTCACTGGGCTGGAGTCTTGGCACCAGACAGATGGACAAAAAGGACGAGGGTGGGACATTTTTTGGCTAATAAGCCCCAGTGGCTAAACTGCAGCCATGGTCTTTATGCAAGGAGGCTGTTCTAGGGTGTTAACAGGAGCTGGCCCCTTTGCAAGGGGATCACACTGTGACAGTGTTGTGACACCTTCAGGCAAGGGGTTTCAAAGGATTTCCTACACACTTCGTGAGAGGGCTACGAATGAGCAGCCAGTGATGACCCTGGTCTCTTGTAGGCTGTGCAAGTCCAAGGAGACAGCAGGACATCACATCTATAAAACTGAAACATTATACCACTGACTTATCAACGCCCAGCCAAAACCACTAGGCGGAGAAGTGTGAAATTTGGGGAGGGTGTTCGTTCTATGATGGAGGCACTCACTAATAACCGATTTTCGGAAACTCCAACCAGAATGTGGCAAAAAGGGGTGCAACATTTTGATTAATTACGGTAACTAATTAACCAATTAATTAATAACTCCAACCAGAATGTGGTGAAAAGGGGTGCAACGTTTTGAGAGAGAGACCTTCCCAAGGTCATCCAGTGAGCTTGAAAACAATGTGGATGTTAAAACACTGAGTCAATCTTTCTAACAAATAACAAGCAGTGCATCCTATGAAAGCTGAGAAGTACAAAGTACCAAGCAAACCTGGGCCAAAACTCCCTTCTGTTTCCTGACTAATGGGGTTGGCTGTGCCAGGCAGCCCCAAATCCAGTTCCCGCAGGATACATGCTGTCCCCACAAGGCTTCCTACTTTGGGGGAACTGATTTCTTGGGAATCAGGTGACAACAAAAAGGTGTTTCATGCTGGGGCAGTGATTTTAAAACTTTTTCAACTCATGGCACTCTGATAAGGTGCTAAAAATGTCAAGGCGCATCATCTGTTTTTTAACCATTGACAAGGACATCCTGCAGCTAATGAGAGCTCAAACACCCACTGGCCCTAAATGAACCTTCCCCAAAACCTCCATGGCACACCTATAGACTATTCACAGCACAAAATCATTGTGCTGTAGGTTATTCCCTCTGAGATCTCAGGCTGGGGGTTGGGGTAGAAGAGAAGTACAGGAATAGTTCTGCATTAAACAAAGAGACAGCAAAAAGGTAGTTCATTGAGCCCTGATAATTTATTCTTGATTCCACTGTGCTGCTGTCTGAAGGTTGGGGGGTCTCCGAAGATGGTCAAGGAGAAGAAGAGTAGTTGATGTCCTTGAAGACTAATATTGAATATTTTCAATCTACTCCAGCCTGCAAGAAACCACACCTTGGTGTCAGAGCTTAATCGGGTTTGGAGGCAGCCCTAAGTGGGGATATGGTGGGGTTCATGACTTTCTCCTCCATGAAAAGGAGTAGAAGAGAAGCAGAACCCACTTCGACAACAGCTCCACCCCCATAATATACCACCCAAGTACACCTAGGGGTACACACAATACAGTGGTACACTGGTTTATGAGCATGATTCGTTCCAGAAGCCTGCTTATAATCCAAAATGCTTATACTGTATATCAAAGCTAATTTTCCCATAAGAAATAATGGAAACTCAGACAATACGTTTCACAACCCAAAAATATTCATATAAACATTTTCACAAAACTGTAATAGAATGCAAAATAATCAAGAAAATACAAAATATAAAAAATAAAACAAATTAACCTGCACTTTGCCTCTTGGGTTTCTTGGGCTGCAATTAGGTTACAAGGTTACAAGCCATGAGAGGTGTGTGTGTGTTTGTGTGTATGTATGTGTGCGTGCATGTGTGCGTGCATGTGCGTGTGTGTGCATAGACAACCACAAAATGTCATATGGACAACCACAAAATGTCATAGGCTGGGAGGCACCTGGATGCAGCTGTCATATGTGGTCTCTGAGACATCTGGTGTGAAGCCTTCTGATTCAGGAAGCTGGACTAGATGGTCCTTTGGCCTGATCCAGTGGAGGTTCTTATGTTATCACACTGATTATACTATGGCTGACTTTAGACATGCCAGGCTAGAAGCACAATCCTAACCATGTCTACGCAAAAGTAAGCCCCATTTTGTTCTATGGGTCTTACTCCCAGAAAAGTGTGTTTCAGATTGAAGCCTCTCAGGTGCCTTTCCCTTGCCCCCCTTACACAGGAGTGAACCCAATGATTAATAGGGCTTACTTTAGAGTAGACATGCAAGGCTAGGTCTCTCAAGCACCTTTCCATTACAAAGGGAAGAGCCCCATTGACAGTAAGAGGCTTACTTCAGAGCAGAGATGCATAGGCTGGACTCTCAGAAGAGGCTGAGCAGGTGCTGACGGAGCACTGAAACTGGCTGCTTTCCGGCTGGGACTATTTTTGTTTGTTTATCAAGACATCACTCAGATATCATTTTTTCCAAGTGTTCTTGGGGGAGGACAGAATTCTTCATTAAAAATATACTAACTTGAAGGTCTAAAAATCTGAATTTTCAAAACCTGATTTTGTTTTCTTATCTAACGACACCATCAGTAGTTACTAATCAGCACAACTACTGGTCTTTGAGACAAAAAGCAAAATACCGTCTCCCCCTCACCAAGGAGTAGCCCAGACTCTGCCATCACCACTGTCTGATTTTCTTCCCTTTTAGTTGAATCATATACCAATGTTCATGTGTTTCCAGAGTATCCGCTTCAATGCAGAGGAAGTTCCCCATGCCTTCCACAGCGCAATACTGTATTTACTTGAATCTAACGCTCACCCTTTTCAGCCAAATTCAGTCTCCAGAATCAGCATGCAGATTAGATTTGATAGTTAATTAGATCTGAGTAAATGTGGTATTTTGATTATAAATATAGGTCTGTGTTAGATTTGAAGGCACATTAGATTTGAGTAAATGCGGTAACAGCTATTGTAGATTCCACAGTCAAAGATTTGTGCTTGTAATGTATGCGGAAGCTGCCCTTTCTCTGCATTATATCTGCTCACCTGCTCAATATTTATCTGCTTGGGAGGGTACCTGAACCCTTCCAATGGATGTGTGGAGCAGGACTCCAATCCCGACAAAATACTGCAGATAGACCCAGGGGATAGAAACAGGAATTGAAACCTCCAGCAACAACCCTGATCCATATGACTAAGCAAAAGTGTCAGCCAAACCAAGCAAGGTGAACAGGAAATTCTTGGAGAAGTTTCAGAGGAACCCCAAGGAGACCTTCATACCTGAAGAAAGTCTTGGAAAGGAAATACAGCAGACCTGCAACGAGTGATGTTCCAGCCACACAACCTATGACAATTCCAGCAATGGCACCAGGGGAGAGAAGGCCTAGAGAGAGGAGAGGAGACAAGAGTCCTGTGAGGTTTGGGGAGCCAGTCATCATCCCTGGTCTCAACCACCTGAGCACTACTACCTCAACCACCTCAGATCCACACCCAGTAGGTTCTACACTCCTGATACATCAGCTGTGGTTAACACTTGTTTCCAGCCTTTTCTACTTATACAGTGTTTTAGAGAGGAGTGTGTTTGGTTGTCCACAATACTCTATCCAGGTTCCAACATGGCACAGGCAGGTAGTTCTGAGCTTGCCCAGTAGGACTAGCAGTAGACCTGTCTTTCCTGGCTGTTACCATCCTCCCTGCTCTGTTCCATCCCCTTCCATCCTCCATTGGGAAGGAGCCCAAATTAAACTTTATACCCCCTGATCAGATTCCTATCGGAAGCCCTGCCTCTGGCAGAACCCAACTGAGCACAAACAGGAGCAGCAAACATTGGAGGAGCTCTTCATGGGGTGCTTTCCATTAGGATCTCACCTTTTTCCAATATCACATAGCCAGTTTTTTCGTCAGTGTGGTTAGTGAAGGGGTTGGTAGCCTTGCAGGTGTAAGATCCTGTATCATTCCTATCTCTTATCTGGATCTTGAAGATGCTCCCAGTTTCCTTCTGCTCGATACCATTGAAAAACCATTCAAGCTTTGCATCAGGGACGGAGTCTGCAATGCATTCCACTACCAGGTCGGAATTTAATTTCTTGTATATAGTTCCTTCAGGGTTCAATTTAATCTCAGGCCCATCTAGAAAGGAAAGAATATAGAATGAGGGCAGAGGAAACTGAAATGCCTCAGCCACCCTCAACACACACGTAAAACCTCCGGCTCAACCCTTAGTTCTGGGACTATAATTTACCCCGTGTAACTGTATATGATAAGGGATCACATTTTCTTCTCCAGTATTTCCTACATCCACTATTCTCATCCCTATACAGGACGAGATTTACTTACTCACACTCTATGTGAAGTGATGTGCACCTGGCTGATATTTTGTGTGTTTGTATGTGTAGATCAGTGGTTCTCAAACCAGGGGTTGCGACCCCCTGGGATATTTTTCCTTCCCCCCTCCCCCCCAGCTTCCTTCCCCCTCCCCCCCCCCCGCTTCGTTCCTGCTCCCTCTCCTGTCCCCCAGCACCACCACTTTGCAGGGGCTGCAATAATGAGGGGCAGAGCAATGCACTCCTGGAGGTGGGGCCTGGACAGAGCCCTTCCTCAGCAGCAGCAGCAGCAACCCATGTGCCCCAGAAGTGGGGCATTTGTGTGTGACTGTGGTGTGTGTGACTGTGTGACTGGGGTCAGAAAAGGCAGGCTGAGAGTATGCAAGGACACCAAAAAGGTCTTGATCCAATGAAGGCAGCCTAACAGTCACCCCAGAGGAACTTCCCTCCTCCAAGCTTGCACTGACCCCACTGAAACAAACTGCACAGCTGCTTTTACTCACAAGTAAACAAATGTTTTGGCTGGGGTGCAGGGGTGCAAGCCTTCCAGAATGGCCCTGATCCCAGGCACCTGGGCCTTGAAAGTGCTCCTGAAGGAAGCCCCAGCGCTGAGACTGGCTCAGCAAGTATTCAAAAATAAATTTATTTCTAAAGCTGGTGATGGTCCTAACTTCTCTTCCCTCCCACTCAAGTCCCATTTCCTATCCCATCCCCTCTGGGGGTCAAGCCTGGTTTTTATTCTTTTTCTTTTCTGCAGGACAAGTCCTCTTTTTTGAGGCTTCTGTCCTGGAAAGAAATCTCAATTTCCCTCCATTTCCTTGTGAATAGGCATCCTGTAGCCAGGGATGTAATATAGGCTATATTACATTGTGCCTGCAATCCCAAAGACACTTTCCTGGGAGTAGCCCCATTGCATCTAATGGGGCTTGCTTCTAAGTAGAGAGACAGAAAGAATTAGGCCCTTGGGAGAACCATTAATGCTCACTTTTGGCCCTAAATATGAAATGTTAGACACCCCTGCCCTACTCCTAGGTAAAAGTGAATAGGACATCACACTGCCCAGCCTTCCACAACTCTACTCACAAGAAGCCCCATTACAGTCAATAGCTCTACTCCCAGATAAAGGTGAATGTGTGTGGATGTGTGGTCAGCCAAGTGCATTTCTGGATTGTTCCCTCATTCTTCAAAATCAAGATTTGGTGGTTTACTAGATTAGAGTAAATGTGGTATTTTGATTATAAGTATAGGGTGTGAATCATATTCGATGGTGCATTAGATTCAAGTAAATACATTATATATGGAAACAAGGGCTAACCCTTTTTTTGGGATGCAGAGGATGCAAGTTCTGCAGGAACTTTGCTACCCCTGAATTCCAGCATCTACCATTTTTTAATCCAATGCCACTAATGCCATCTCTAACACACACACACACACACACACAAACATGTGCACACACACAAACACATAAGGCAGGGGGAAAAGGAGACACCAGCAGCATATTTAAACTGGGATTAGATTACTTACATGTTACAAGTATTTGAACGGGGTTGCTCTCTGGGTGGCTAATCAAGTTAGTGGCCACACATCTATACGTCCCTGTATTGCTTCTGGCAACATGAGAAAGAGTGAGGGTTCGATTCCGATTCGAAAGCTCTCCCATGGTGGGTGGGAGAGGTTTGCCATCCTTGTACCAGGAGACCTTGACATCGGGGTGATTGGAAGTGCGGCAGTTCAAGACGTCATCTGAGTTTTCTGCCACTATGCCGTCTGCAGGAGAACTCTCAAGGACTGGATTGTGCAGGTTTTCTGTACACAAAAGAGAAGGAGGATTAAGAGCACAATCCTAACCATGTCCACTCAAAAGTAAGCACAATTCTGTTCAATGGGTTTTACTCCCAGGAAAGTGTCTTTAGGATTGCAGCCTAAGTCTTGCAGGTCATCACAGTTTCTGAATCCGGGTATAGGGTCCCAGCTGTAGAAATACAGGCTTGATATCACAATATTAAGATACAGAACATTGACACTAGGATACCCCAAAAGATTATTATGCAATTTGGAGGCAAAACTGGAAGTTGAATGAGCAAAAACAAGCAGTCTATGAATTGCTCTAGCCCACCCCAAGGAGGCCTACACAGCTGTCTTGTTGGTGACAAATGAAATTCTGGGTTTTAAAACTAATTTTATTTTTGCTTCTTGGTCCATTCCTTATAGTAGATTGGAACAGTTTAATTTCCAGTTTAGTATGAAATTAATCATTATTAAACAGCTGGTTTTATTACACTTCTATCAACTCGTAGATAACTCCCCCAAGCATAGATGTACTGAAGACTTAAGTATAAACAGTAGCAGTCTTCATATGTGATAGGTATATCTTTGACATAGGGGCAGGGTGACCATATAGAATGGAGGACGGAGTGCCTCTACCTTTAAACATTGCATAGAAGAGGGAACTGAGGCGGGTTAAACACATCATAGAAGGGTTTAAAAAGCACCCCCTTCCTCCATTCCTGTCCTCCATTCTATATGGTCACCCTGAGTATGAACACCTTCCCACCAGTATATATTTTAATCCCTTACTGTGAACATTGATCTCTTTCTTCTTTGGATAGTCACAGGATCTGCTATAGTTTGACTACTGGTTAATAGATTGACTTAGTATTTGCCTACAGTAGCAGTCTTCCTATGTGATAGGTATATGTCTGATATAGGGGAGAAAGGAAATTACAGAGAATCTTGTGACACTTTAAATGACTATCCTGAAATTTAAGCTTAGCATTTTATTGAATTTTATTCTCTGCCAAGTTGATTCCAGATCTCTATTAGACAGCCAGTTTCAACCCATGGGCCCTGGCACACTGGTGTGCCGCATGTGGTCCACAGATGCGCCAGAGAAAATTGGGAAAGCTCTTTAATGGCGGATGTGAGGCTCCCATTGGCAATGTGGTATGCCTTATCCATTGCCAAAAACTGAATGGTGTGCCTTGATCCAATTTTATTGCTTTGCCAACTGGGTCTTGTCAGTGTGGCTTGTGGTGAAAATGATTGAAAATGGGGAGATTCGATCTTACCTGTGTAAGCCCCCTTCTGAGTGGTAATGTCCATGGTGGGGTCAGCCTCTCTCTAGGGATGCCATACCCTATGGAAGGTGGGGTCAATTGAAAGTCTTCCTGGAGGGGGTGCTCCCCTAGATCCCCAGACTGTCCAAGCAATGAGGACTGATCAACTCCAGGAACAAAGTGTAAGAATCAACAAAGTCTCTCCGGCCCTGCAGCAGAACCTGAAGCAAGCTCAAGAGAGCGTCCAAGAGAACAGGCTTGGAGTACAAGAGAGAAGGGCAGCAACAAGCCAGTAGTCAACATGCACAAGGTGGAAGTGATAGAATCACAAAATAGAATATAGAACACATGGAGGGAGAGCAATGGGGAATAATACAAGGCAGGGCAGCTGTCCCTCCCACTAGCTGCTAACCCCTGCTGCTACCCTTAACGCCTGCATGTGTTACTCTCTGTTTTGCAGCCCACCAGCAGCGCGGGCAGGCCTGACCCCACCATGGACATTACCACTGAGAAGGGAGATTACACAGGTAAGACCAAATCTCTCCATTCTCTAGTGGTGTATCCATGGTGGGGTCAGCCTCTCACTTAGGACATGCCCAACCAGTGGTGCTCCTTAAGAGTGGGAGCTGTTTCAAGGATATGAAAGTACCAACTGGAGGACGCGCCTAGCGAAGGCAGCGTCTTCCATGGCATATCTATCAATCTTATAATGTTTTATAAAGGTATTGGGCGTGGACCATATAGCCGCCCGGCATACTGCCTCCAGAGAGGGACAAGGTCGGTAGTCTACTTTGGTAGCCACACTTCTGGTGGAGCAGGCCTTGAAACCAGGTGGGGGCTCTGTACAAGCAGACCTGTAGGCTAAGGCTATCACCACCGTGACCCACCTGAAGGCAATACCTTCTTTCCCTTAGAACACAGGTTTTCACAGGCGCAGTCGCGTCCTGCAGCTGGTCGAAGGACCAGCTTCTGATGTCCTGAAGATGATGCGACTCTGCCTGTCAAGGTTGACGCAGGCGCAGTGATGGGCTCCCCCAGGTGACGAACCAGTCTGCCCAGGTTTTTGGCCGCCCTTAGCTACCAGTATGGTAGCAGGTGGCCAAAATTAGGAAGCGGTTAGAAAGTACTGGTAGTGAGGTGCACTGGTTATTTTGGAGAACTCTGGCTCAGCAAAAACAAGAGCTCAGGAGGGATCAGAATAGCAGGAGGAGGAGTGAGCCTTACCCGTGACAGTTACCTTTGCGTACCCTTCTGCATAGTTGGAGGGGGTATCCACAGTCAATAGATACTCTCCACTGTCTTCACGTCTTAAATTCTTAATGCGAAGGTCACATTCAAAGCTGGTTGACTCCCGCCCAGTGAAGGCAGGTCCATTGAGTGATCTTTTAGTTGGTCGGAAGTAATAGCTAACAATCAGTCTTCCAGGTATACGATCCCCTCGAAACCAGTGGCAGGACACGTGATTATCATATGGCCGAAAATTCAATGGAATTAAGAAGAGTTCCTCTCTTTCCACTGGAAATTCTGGGAACACCTCAACTGCATAATTAATTCTGTAGCCCTGGACTTCAGTCAAGAAGAAGGAAGAACTGAAGATGGAGGCTGTAGGGGGAGAGGAAAGAGAAATAAAGAACCTCAGTTAGAACCTTCAGAGAACCTTTAGCCAGTGGGTCTCAAAGTAATGGTCAGGACCCCATGGGGTGATTTGTGACTTCATTCCAGGGGGTGTCACAAAGATACGGGCGCCACCATCTCGGAATCTGGCATTGTGCACCACCCTCTTGGAATGGGGCAATCTCAGGTGCCAATCCATGCTTTCCTGGGAGTAAGTCTCATTGTACACAATAGCATAGAAGTCCTATGGCATCACAGCAATGTCAAATCCAGCCATGACATCACTTGGTGGGGGTTCCCCAGACAGATTTCATTCTCAGAAGGGGGTGGGTGAAATGCTGGAGAACAACACCCCTGTGCAATTAATATCCGTGTTAACTAATATCTAATGTACCATTATATCTAATGCCACACCTATTTTAAAGGTCTTTAGATTTAAAAAAAATTTACTGGGTATTGTAATGCACAACTGCAAAGCAGGTGCAAAATTTAATTTTATAGTAGTAATTTAACATAAATATATATTAATAAGTATAATAAAACTTAAGCTAATGATATAATAATAACATAATATTAATAATAATTTAATTTAATTATAATATTATTATGGCAATGGATTTATTTTACAATTTTAACCTAATTGCACTACAACTGTGGGTTTATGTTACATTTTTATTGCAATACAGTAAATGGTTAATCAACAAAATCTATTGTGCCATCAAATCTAATGTACACCCAATAATTATAATCAAAAAGCTACACTTCTCAAATCTAATTAACCATCAAATCTAATGCGCATCTCGATTTTGGAGACTAAATTCAGCTGGAAAAGGTGAACATTTGATTTGAGTAAATACTGACCAGTGATGGGCTCCAGCAGGTTCGCACCTACTCTAAATAGTTTAAAAATAGCCATTTAAAAGTGGCTGCCCGATGGGCACAAAACCAGGTGATTTCTTTGAATCCCATCATTGATACTGACCTATACTTAGATTCAATATACAGTATTTATTCTAATCTAATGCACAATTGAAACGAATGTCCACCCTGATTCTGGAAATGGTTGGGCATGGGCCAAAATGGAACAGGCACAGCAAGAAAGGGTGGGACAGATCTCATGAAAGAGGGGGGAAAAGTGGCAAGCTGGAGGAGAGTTGTGGTTCTGCTGCTCCAAAGACACCCCTCCCCAGATCCCTGGGGTTCAATGCTCCCTCTTACCTGCCAGGAACACCAGTTCCCAGAAATTACTCCAGCACATCTTCCTCTTTCTCATTGCAGAGCTCAGCTCCAGGGGATATTTAGGTCCCTGCCATGTCTCCTGCTTGTCACCTTGCAGATTGCCTGGGCACATGAGACCCACTGAGTGAGGACCAGAGCAGTAAACAGCCCAGCCGCTTTGTTGGGAACGGGGAACACGTCTAGTGACAGATCTGGCAAGTGCACTCTGCACATGCTCCAAGGCACACTTCTTTAGGAATACATCATCCAGCCAATAACCAGGTCTGATTCTTGGAAATAGATTATTGGGCTGGAGTCTTGGCACCGGACAGATGGACTAAAAGGACAAGGGAGGGACATTAATCAGCCAATAAGCCCCAGTGGCTATACCGCAGCCATGGTCTTCATGCAAGGGGGCTGTGCTAGAGTGTTAACAGGAGCTGGTCCTATGCAAGGGGATCACATTGTGACAGCGTTAGGAGGGCTATGAATGAGCAAACCGGTGATGACCCTGGTCTCTTGTAGGCTGTGCAAGTCCTTGGACAGTGGTCATCATCCATTTTGGCCTCAGGGACCGTTCTGTGGAAAAGTAACTTGGTGGGGGGAGAGATCTGCCTTTGGTGACCTGGAGGGAGGGAGGGCGTCCCCACCTAGAGCACAGCACAGCTGCCACCAGCTGTAAATCCCACTATAATAAATAGAGCTGCAGCTCAGTTACTGTGGATAGGATTGAAAGTGAGAGCTCAATGTCTCAGTGCATGTCTAACTCAGAGCAGGGATTTTCAAACTTTTTCAATGCAGGATGCCATCCTAGTCACTCTAACTAGAGAGTAAGAGCACAATCCTAACCATGTCTACTCAAAAGTAAGCCCCGTTATGTTCAATGAGTCTTACTCCCTGGAAAGTGTCTTTAGGATTGCTCAGTAAGGATTCCTGAACCTCATTGACTATAATGGAACTTATTTCTTAGGAACAGGTATTGGATTGGACTCTGAGACTGCAATCTTATCCACACTTTCTTGGGAGCAGCCTTCACTGTCTACAATGGAACTTATTTCGGAGTAGACAGGCATAGGATTGGGCACTGAGGCTGCAATACTATACACACGTTCCAGGGAGTAAGCTCTACTGACTACAATGGGACTTACTACTGAGTAGATAGGCATAGGATAGGGCGCTGGGGCTGCAATCCTCCAACAGAGCCCTCTGCTGTGAGAAAGAGGCACTTAGAGGAGTCCTCTCGTGGATCAGTCAAGCAGCTGCCAGGGACCTCCGGTGGTGCCCAGCCCAGGATTTGAGAAAGCAGGACATCACATTTATACTGTCGCTGATGTTTCCTCCCAGGATGTTAGAAGACTTCCTTGGCACTTGGGAGGGATTGAGTATGGCTATCCACCCCCAGCACAGAACGGTACTGAGAACTGCTAAATATAAAGAAGAGGAAACAACTGGGGGGCACCTGCAGCCCCAGCAGGAGTAAAACCAGATGATTTTGTTAGCATTTTCCGTTGCATATAAACTGGAGGCCAAAAAGACAAAATATGCAAATAAACACAGTCAGGGTGGCACTCGTGGCCTTTGATGTGATCCAGCAGGACTCTTTTGATCTTCTCATATCTTAACAACCACCTTCAGAGCAGGGTGACCAGATTATTCCTGAACCCCAGGACCAAAATTCCTGAACCCCAGGACCAAAATTCCTAATCCTAGGCCAAAATTCCTACCCACTTAAAAAATTGCCAAAAAGTGTATTTTTTGTTTTTGTTTTTTGGTTTTTTGAACATAACTTTTGATCGGAAGGAGATATCTCAAAATTGATTTTTGCATTGGATTCTGCTCTTCAATGCAAATCCAACGACATAACGACATGACGGGGTACTGTGTACTATTGCGAAGTTTCAAAATGAAGCCAAATGTAGGACATCCGGACAGGAGGCTAAAAATCCAAACAAATTCTGGATTTTTCTGGTCATATGGTCGCCCTGCTTAAGAGGGAACTACCCAAAGTCAACCAGTGAGCCTGAGAACGGTGTGGATTTCAAAACACTGAGTCAATCTTCCTAACAAATAATTAGCAGTGCATCCTATGAAAGCTCAGAAGTACCAAGTAAACCTGGGCCAAACCTCCCTTCTTTTTCCTGCCTTATGGGGTTGGCATTGCCAGGCAGCCCCGAATCCGCTTCCTGCAGGCTTCATGCTGTCCACACAAAGCTTCCTACTTTGGGGGAACTGATTTCCGGGGAATCCGGTGACAACAAAAAAGGTGTTTCATGCTGGGGCAGTAATTTTAAATCTTTTTCAACTCATGACACACTTATAAGGTGCTAAAAATGTCAAGGCGCATCTTCTGTTTTTTGACCGTTGACAAGACACATGTGGCTAATGGGAGCTCAAACACCCACTGGCCCTAAATGCATTTTCCCCCAAACCTCCATTGCACACCAGTAGACTATTCACAGCACACCAGGGTGCCAACACCACACAGGTGGAAAATCATTCTGCTGGAGGTTATTCCCTCTGAGAACTCGGGCTGCGGCATAGAAGAGAGGCACAGGAACAGCTCTGCATTAAACAAAGAGACAGCAAAAAGGTGGTTCATTGAGCCCTGATAATTTATTCTTGATTCCAGAGTAAATTGTACCGCCGTCTGAAGGTTGGGGGATCTACGAGGTTGGTCAAGGAGGAGAAGAGTAGTTGATGTCGTCCTTGAAGGCTATTACTGAATATTTTCAGTCCTCTACAGCCTGCAAGAGACCACAGCTTGGTGTCAGAGCTTAATCGGGTTCGGAGGCGGCCCCAAATGGGGATATGGTGCGGGTGATGACTTTCTCCCCCATGAAAAGGAGTAGAAGAGAAGCAGAACCCACTTTGACAACCCCTCCACACCCCATAATATACTACCCAAGGCCACCTAGGGGTACACACAATACAGTGATACCTTGGTTTATGAGCATAATTCATTCCAGAAGCCTGCTTGTAATCCAAAATGCTTATACTGTATATCAAAGCTAATTTTCCCATAAGAAATAATGGAAACTCAGACAATTCTTTTCACAACCCAAAAATATTCATATAAAAATTTTTATAAAACTAAAAGAATGCAAAATAATCAAGAAAATACAAGTTATAAAAAATAAAACAAATTAACCTGCACTCTTGGATCTCTCAGGCTGCAATTAGGTTACAAGGTTACAAGCCATGAGGGGTGTCTGTGTGTGTGTGTGTGTGTGTGTGTGTGTGTGTGTGTGTGTGTGCACGCACATGCATAAATAGATATAGATGTGGACAATCACAAAATGTCACATGCTGGGAGGCAGCTGGTTGCAGGGATCATATGTGCTCCCTGAAACATCTGGTGTGACGCTGTGTGATACGGGAAGCTGGACAAGATGGTCCTTTGGCCTGATCCAGGGCAGGCTCTTCTTATGTTCTCACACAGGAGTGAGACCCACTGATTATACAATGGCTGACTTTAGACATGCCAGACTAAGGAGCACAATCCCAACCATGTCGCCACAAAAGTAAGCCCCATTTTGTTCAATGGGTCTTACTCCCAGGAAAGTGTGTTTCAGATTGTAGCGTCTCAGGCGCCTTTCCATTGCCCCCCTTACACGGGAGTGAACCCAATGATTAAGAGGGCTTAGTTTAGAGTAGACATGCAAGACTAGGTCTCTCAGGCTCTTTTCCATTACTTAGGGAAGAGCCCCATTGACTATAAGAAGCTTACTTCAGAGTAGAGATGCATAGGCTGGACTCTCAGAAGAGGCTGAGCAGGTGCTGACGGAGCACTGAAACTGGCTGCTTTCTGGCTGGGACTATTTTTGTTTGTTTATCAAGACATCACTCAAATATAATTTTTTCCAAGTGTTCTTGGGGGAGGACAGAATTCTTCATTAAAAATATACTTGAAGGTCTAAAAATCTGAATTTTCAAAACCTGATTTTGTTTTCTTATCTAACGACACCATCAGTAGTTACTAATCAGCACAACTACTGGTCTTTGAGACAAAAAGCAAAATACCGTCTCCCCCTCACCGAGGAGTAGCCCAGACTCTGCCATCACCACTGTCTGATTTTCTTCCCTTTTAGTTGAATCATATACCAATGTTCATGTGTTTCCAGAGTATCCGCTTCAATGCAGAGGAAGTTCCCCATGCCTTCCACAGCGCAATACTGTATTTACTTGAATCTAACGCTCACCCTTTTCAGCCAAATTCAGTCTCCAGAATCAGCATGCAGATTAGATTTGATAGTTAATTAGATCTGAGTAAATGTGGTATATCTATATATATAAAAGAGAAAAGTCACTCACTGACTGACTCACTGACTGACTCACTCACTCAATCACTCATCACCGCCCTGCCAAAACCGGTGGGCCTAGAAGCATGAAATTTGGGGTGGGTGTTCCTTCCATGAGGGAGGGGTGTACTAAGAACCGGTTTTCTTAGTACGATTTCTGGGAGAAATTCCAACAAGAAGGGGGTGAAAAGGGGCGCAATGCGTTTTCCTCCCTATACTTTGCATTGAGAATTGCTGACTCCTCAACATTCCTCCCCAACTGCTGGGCCTGAAGCATGGAATTCTGGGAGTTCCTTCTGTCACCTGAACTCCCACCAAGAACCAGCTGGAGAAATTTAACCCTTCAGGGCCTGAAAAGGGGGCAACGTGTTTCCTATACTTTACATGGGAGACTGAACAACATCCAGCCAATTGGGTGCTCAGACCCTGGTGCACTGGGGGACATTGTTCGGAGGAAGAGGTTGCGCTGGCGAGGATGCTGCACATGAGGGGAAATTGCACATGAGAGGAAATTGTGCATGGGGGAAGTTGCACATGTAGGAAAGTTGCGCAGGGGGGAAGTTGCACATGGGAGGAATATTGCACATGGGAGGAAGTTGCACATGGAGGAAAGTTGCGCATGGGAGGAAGTTGCACATGGGAAAATTGCGCATGGGGGAAAATTGCGCATGGGGAAAAGTTGCGCACGGGGGGAAGTTGCGCATATGGGAAGTTGCGCATGGGGGGAAGTTGCGCATGGGGGAAGTTGCACATGGGGGGAAGTTGCACATGGGGGAAAGTTGCGCCTGGGGGGAAGTTGCGTATGGGGGAAGTTGCGCATGGGGGAAAATTGCGCATGGGGAAAATTGTGCACGGGGGGAAAGTTGCGCACGGGAGGAAAGTTGCGCACGGGAGGAAAGTTGCGCATATGGGAAGTTGCGTATGGGGGGAGTTGCGCATGGGGGAAGTTGCGCATGGGGAAAATTGCACATGAGGAAAGTTGTGTATGGGGAAGTTGCGCATGGGGGAAGTTGCGCATGGGGAAGTTTCGCATGGGGGGATGATGCACACGGAGGAAAGTTGCGCATGGGGGGATGATGCGCACGGAGGAAGTTGCGCACAGAGGAAGTTGCGCATGGGAGGAAAGTTGCGCATATGGGAAGTTGCGCACGGGGGAAGTTGCACATGGGGAGAAGTTGCACATGGGGGAAAGTTGCGCCTGGGGGGAAGTTGCGTATGGGGGAAGTTGCGCATGGGGGAAAATTGCGCATGGGAGGAAAGTCGCGCATGGGGGAAAGTTGCGCATGGGGAGAAGTTGCACATGGGGAGAAGTTGCACATGGGGGAAAGTTGCGCCTGGGGGGAAGTTGCGTATGGGGGAAGTTGCGCATGGGGGAAAATTGCGCATGGGGGAAAATTGTGCACGGGGGGAAAGTTGCGCATATGGGAAGTTGCGTATGGGGGAAGTTGCACATGGGGAAGTTGCGCATGGGGGAATGATGCACACGGAGGAAAGTTGTGTATGGGGGGATGATGCACACGGAGGAAGTTGCACACGGAGGAAGTTGCGCACGGAGGAAGTTGCGCACGGAGGAAGTTGCGCATGGGAGGAAAGTTGCGCATATGGGAAGTTGCGCATGGGGGAAGTTGCGCATGGGGATGATGCACATGGAGGAAAGTTGCGCACGGGGGAAGTTGCGCACGGGGGAAGTTGCACCTGGGGAAAGTTGCGCATGGGAGGAAAGTTGCACATGGGAGGAAAGTCGCGCATGGGGGAAAGTTGCGCATGGGGAGCAGTTGCACATGGGGAGAAGTTGCACATGGGGAAAGTTGTGCATGGGGTTTGATGCATATGGGGGAAGTTGTGCATGGGGGGTTGATGCGCATGGGGGAAGTTGTGCATGGGGGGTTGATGGGCATGGGGGAAGTTGCGCATGGGGTAACTTGTGCATGCTGGGTTGATGCGCATGGGTGAAGTTGCGCTTTGGGGGGGTTGATGTGTATGAGGGAAGTTGCGCATGGGGGGTTGTTACGCCTGGGGGAAAGTTATCCGGGGGGGTTGATGATTATGGGGGAATGGCATACAGGGGAATTTTACTCCCGCAACGCGGGTACGCCTTTCGCTAGTTGATTATAAATATAGGTCTGCGTTAGATTTGAAGGCACATTAGATTTGAGTAAATGCGGTAACAGCCATTGTAGATTCCATAGTCAAAGATTTGTGCTTGTAATGTATGCGGAAGCTGCCCTTTCTCTGCATTGAATCTGCTCACCTGCTCAATAGTTATCTGCTTGGGAGGGTACTTGAACCCTTCCAATGGATGTGTGGAGCAGGACTCCAATCCCGAAAAAATACTGCAGATAGACCCAGGGGAGAGAAACAGGAATTGAAACCTCCAGCAACAACCCTGATCCATATGACTAAGCAAAAGTGTCAGCCAAACCAAGCAAGGTGAACAGGAAATTCTTGGAGAAGTTTCAGAGGAACCCCAAGGAGACCTTCATACCTGAAGAAAGTCTTGGAAAGGAAATACAGCAGACCTGCAATGAGTGCTACTCCAGCCACACAACCAATGAAAATTCCAGCAATGGCACCAGGAGACAGATGGCCTGGAAGAGAGGAGAGATGAGCCCTATGAGGCTTGGGGAGCCAGTCATCACCCCTGGTCTCAACCACCTGAGCACTACTACCTCAACCACCCCTGATCCACACCCAATAGGTTCTACCCTCCTGAAACACCAGCTGTGGTTAACACTTGTTTCCAGCCTTTTCTAGTTATACAACATTTTAGAGAGGAATGTGTTTGGTTGTCCACAATATCCAGGTTCCAACATAGCACAGGCAGGTAGTTCTGAGCTTGCCCAGTAGGACTAGCAGTAGACCTGGCTTTGCTGGCTGTTACCATCCTCCCTGCTCTGTTCCATCCCCTTCCACCCTCCATTGGGAAGGAGCCCAAATGAAACTTTATACCCCAATCAGATTCCTATCAGGTCCTGCCTCTGGCAGAACCCAACTGAGAACAAACAGGAGCAGCAAACATTGGAGGAGCTCTTCATGGGGTGGTTTCCATTACGATCTCACCTTTTTCCAATATCACATAACCGGTTTTTTCGTCAGTGTGGTTGGTGAAGGGGTTGGTACCTTTGCAGGTGTAAGATCCTGCATCATTCGTATTTCTTAACTGGACCTTGAAGATGCTCCCAGTTTCCTTCTGCTTGATACCATTGAAAAACCATTCAAGCTTTGCATCAGGGACGGAGTCTGCAATGCATTCCACTACCAGGTCAGAACGTAAGTGCTTGTATATAGTTCCTTCAGGGTTCAATTTAATCTCAGGCCCATCTGGGAAAAAAAGGACATAGAATGAGGGCAGAGGAAGCAGCCACACTCAACACGCACATAATGCCTCCGGCTCAACCCTTAGTTCTGGGACTATAATTCACCCCGTGTATATGATAAGTGATCACATTTTCTTCTCCAGTATTTCCTACATCCACTATTCTCATCCCTATACAGGACAAGATTTACTTATTCACACTCTATGTGAAGTGATATGTACATGGCTGATATTTTCGGTGTGTTTGTATGTGTTGACAGACAGACACACAGACAGATAGATGTACATATACAGAGAAATACTGTATTTACTCAAATCTAACGCTGACATTTTCCTGCCAAATTTAGGGCACAACCCAGAGAAAGGGCAGTGAGGAGAGCCCTAGCTGGGCTGCCCCACTAATTCTGAATCCAGAGCAGAGAATTATGCTGAATCCAGAGAGTCAGGATGCCTGGGCTATCCTAACTGCTCTAGAGCATGCAAAGTAAGCACAAAGCCAGGGACACCTAGGGAGGTCTTGCTCCCAAGGAGACATTCCTCAGATCACATAGAACAAAGATCAGCTGTGGAGCCTGCCTTATAGGGAAGCCCACAAGTTTCTGAAAACCAGTAACAGATGCAGCATGAGTCTCCACTACAGTAATGCCTCTTGTGGAGGGTGGATGCTTGGAGTGGTCTACTATATCCCAAGATTAGTGGCTGCCATGGTTGTGCCATATCCTGAGGTTGAGAGGCTGGGGTAGCAGATAGGCTGGCCAAGAACTCAGATTTTTGGTCAACACTGGCATTCTTACTCTGGCTTATCATGGACCCCTATGGGTCTAATTATTATACCTGCTCCTGAAGTGGTATAACTCTGAGGAGCTGGAAGAGGGCATTCCTGCCCTGGAAACAAACTCTGGATCCAGAATGCTCTGCGCTAGGCAATGCTAAACATGCCCTCAACATGCCTCTCCTGAACTGCCTAGGCTGGTCCACCTGTCTTGGGGAAGCCTATGTTGCCTTAGGATTCCCTGAGCCTTTTCCAGAATAACTAGCAGTTAGGGTCATCCCAGTGATAGATAGGGTCAGCCAAGTGCACTTCTGGATTGTTCCCCAAGTCTCCAAAATCAAGGAGCACATTAGATTTGATGGTTAATTAGATTAGAGTAAATGTGGTATTTTGATTATAAGTATAGGGTGCATATTATATTCGATGGTGCATTAGATTCAAGTAATCTATATATATATAAGAGAAAAGTCACTCACTGACTCACTCACTGATTCACTCACTGACTCATCACCGTCCTGCAAAAACCGGTGGGCCTAGAAGTGTGAAGTTTGGGGTGGGTATTCCTTCCGTGAGGGAGGGGTGCACTAAGAACCGGTTTTTGCAAATTCCAACCGGAAGGGGGTGAAAAGGGGCGCAACGCGTTTTCCTCCCTATACTTTGCATTGAGAATTGCTGACTCATCAACATTCCTCCCCAACTGCTGGGCCTGAAGCATGGAATTCTGGGAGTTCCTTCTGTCACCTGAACATCCACCAAGAACCATCTGGAGACATTTAACCCTTCGGGGCTGAAAAGGGGGCAACGTGTTTCTGTCCTATACTTAACATGGGAGACTGAACAACATCCAGCCAATTTGGTGCTCAGACCCTGGTGCACTGGGGGATGTTGTTCAGAGGAATAACATGCACTGATGTGCATGCTGCACATGGAGGGAAGTTGCGCATGGGGGACTGATGCACAAGGGGAAGTTGCGCATGGGGGATGTTATGCATGGGAGGAAGTTGCGCATGGGGAAAGTTGCGTATGGGGGATGTTGCACATTGGGGATGATACGCATGGGGAAAGTTGTGCACGGGGAAAGTTGCACATGGGGGAAGTTGTGCATGGAGGACATTGCGCATGGGGGGAAGTTGCGCATTTGGGACTGATGCTGATGGGTGATGTTGCATATGAGGAGTTAAGGCACATGGGGGATGATGCACATGGGGAGGTTGTGCATGGGGGACTGATGCGCATGGGGGGATGATGTGCATGGAGAGAAATTGTGCATGGGGGAAGTTGCGTATGGGGTGTTGATGTGCATGGGGTAAGTTGTGCATGGGGGGTTGATGCATATGGGGGATGGCATACAGGGGAATTTTACTCCCGCAACACGGGTACGCCTGTCGCTAGTTATATACAGAAACAAGGGGTTAGGATGCAGAGGGTACAAGTTCTGCTGGAACCAATTCTGAATTCACCAACTCTGAATTTGAGCATCTCACATTTTTTCATCCAATGCCACTAATGCCATCTCTAACACACACAGACGCACACATATACACACATGTGCACATATGTAAACACATAAGGCAGGGGGAAGGAGACACCAGCAGCACATTTAAGCTGGGATTAGATTACTTACATGTTACAAGTATTTGAACGGGGTTGCTCTCTGGGTGGCTAATCAAGTTCTTGGCCATGCATCTATATGTCCCTGTATTGCTTTTGGCAACATGAGAAAGAGTGAGGGTTCGATTCTGGTTCGAAAGCTCTCCCATGGTGGGTGGGAGAGGTTTGCCATCCTTGTACCAGGAGACCTTGACATCGGGGTGATTGGAAGTGCGGCAGTTCAAGACGTCATCAGAGTTTTCTGCCACTATTCCGTTTGCAGGAGAACTCCGAAGGAGTGGGTTGGGCAGGTTTTCTGTACACAAAAGAGAAAGAGGGTCAAGTCTTGCAGGTCATCAATTTCTGAATCCAGGTGTAGGTTCCCAACTGTAGAAATACAGGCTTTATATTACATTTTAAGATATAGAACATTGAAACTAGAATACCCAAAAGATTATTATGCAATTTGGAGGCAAAACTGGAAATTGAACTAGCAAAAACAAGCAGTCTATGAATTGCTCAAGCCCACCCCAAGGAGGCCTACACAGCTCTCTTCTTGGTGACAAATGAAATTCTGGGTTTTATAAGTCATTTAATTTTGCTACTGTCCATTCCTTGGTGATTGGAAGTTTTATGTCCAGTTTATTATGAAATTAATTATTATTAAACAGCTGGTTTTATTACACTTCTATCAACTCACGGATAACTCCCCCAGCATAGATGTACTGAAGACTTAAGTATGAACAATAACAGTCTTCATATGTGATAGGTATATGTTTGACATAGGTCTGAACACCTTCCCACAAGGTATATATGTTAATCTCTTACTGTGTACACTGATATCTTTCTTCATTGGATAGTCACAGAATCTGCTATAGTTTTACCACTGGTTAATCGATTGACTTAGTATTTGCCTACAGTAACATTCTTCAAATGTGCCTGATATAGGGGAGAAAGGAAATTATAGAGAATCTTGTGACACTTTAAATGAATGTCCTGAAATTTAAGCTTAGCAGTGGATTTTATTCTCTGCTAAATTGATTCCAGTTCTCTTTCAGATAGCCATTTTCAACCAGTGGGCCTTGTCACACTGGGGTGCCCCATGGGGTCCACAGGTACATGACATAAAATTGGGAATACTCTTTAATGGGGGATGTGAGGCTCCCATTGGCATTGCGGTATGCCTTATCCATTGCCAAAAACTGAATGGTGTGCCTTGATCCAATTTGCTTTGACAATTGGGTCTTGTCAGCGTGTCTTCAGGTGAAAAAGGTTGAAAATGGGGAGATTTGGTGTTACCTGTGGTAATGTTCATGGTGGGGTCAGACTCTCACTTGGGATGCCATGCCCTCCAGAAGGCGGAGTCAATTGAAAGTCTTCCTGGAGGGGGTGCTCCCCAAGATCCCCAGACTGTCCAAGCAATGAGGACTGATCAACTCCAGGAACAAAGTGTAAGAATCAACAAAGTCTCTCCGGCCCTGCAGCAGAACCTGAAGCAAGCTCAAGAGAGCGTCCAAGAGAACAGGCTTGGAGTACAAGAGAGAAGGGCAGCAACAAGCCAGTAGTCAACATGCACAAGGTGGAAGTGATAGAATCACAAAAGAAGGAATATAGAACACACGGAGGGAGAGCAACGGGGAATAATACAAGGCAAGGCAGCTCTCCCTCCCACTAGCTGCTAACCCCTGCTGCTACCCTTAACTCCTGCGTGTGTTACCCTCTATTTCACAGCCCACCAACAGCACGGGCGGGCCTGAACCCACCATGGACATTACCACTGAGAAGGGGGTTTACACAGGTAAGACCAAATTCTACCACTAGAGAATGGGACCAACCTCCATGGTGGGGTCAGCCTCTCACTGAGGACATGCCCAAGCAGTGGTGCTCCCTAAGAGTAGGAGCTGCTTTGAGGATGCGAAAGTACCAACTGGAGGACGCGCCTAGTGAAGGCAGCGTCTTCCGTGACATACCTGTCAATCTTATAAAGTTTGACAAAGGTATTGGGCGCGGACCATATAGCTGCTTGGTGTACTGCCTCCAGAGAGGGACAATGTCGGTAGGCTGCCATGGTAGCCATGCTTCTGGTGGAGTGAGCCTTGAACCCAGGTGGGGGCTCCCTACAAGCAGACCTGTAGGCTAAGGCTATCACCACCGTGACCCAACACGAGATGGATGAAGGCAATACCTTCTTTCCACTGGAACAATTCCGAAAGGACACAAAGAGGACCTCCGTCCTCCTATACGGGACAGTGCATCGTAAATAGAAACTTACTGCCCACTTAACGTCTGATAGGTGCCACTCCTGTTTCAAGGGGTGGGATGGGGCAGAAAGAGGGTAGTACTCTCTCCTGCAACCTGTGGAAAGACAAATTGACCCTGGGCATGAATGCTGGATCTGCGCACAATACAACTCTGTCTTCCATCCTAGATGGAGAGGGGGCAGCAGCAGCAGGAATCTGAGACATGAAGATCGAAAGCAACCAGGACTGCTGAGAGAGCAGGGAGAACAGTGAAGAAGCTCCATCTCCACTCCTGCAGAGACCCAGAATGGACAGGCGGGGAGGGGGGTGCAAAGTGAAGCCTGGATACTACGAGGCAAAACCACTCTGGATCACAACAACCAGGCCTGCTGTGGAAAAAAGGGCAGGAAAAAAACCCAGAGCTGAGGTAAAAAACCACCTGAGGTTAAAAAAAACCAGCCAAAATAAATTCTTGCTTGCTGCAGCTGCCCAGGGACCGCACCAGAGGTGGGCTGAGCCTCCCCCAAGATCCAGTTCGCTGGAAGTTGGGGTAGGGGTGGGGCCAGGATCAGGGGGTGGGGCTAGGGGCAGACCCCAACCCCGGCGCACTCCGCGTGTGCCAACCCCCGGCACATGCACGATGTGTCTCCTCCAGTTGGAGGAAACACACCCTCCTCCAGTTGGAGGAGACACTCTCGTCTCTTCCTGCTGGAGGAGGCGCAGGAGGAAAAGATGGCGGCCGGCGCAAACCAGTCCACCCTCTTTTTCCTTTCTCTGCCGCTGGCAGTTCGCCAACGGCAGGGAAAAGGCAAGATCCAGTTCGGGCGAGTAGGCCCGAACCAGCATCTGCCCACCCCTGGTCCGCACCCTGTGAAGCACTGTGTAGCGCTAAGTTTGGGCAGGCCCCTTCCCAGGATGGCGACACTTCAACTTCAAAACCTTTATTAGGCATACAGACGATACAAAAACAAAGTTACAAAGAGTACCAATTTACATAAAATCATAATAAATTAAAGTACAGTCAAAATGAGAGAAAGTCCAAATAGCCCTACAATCCAGAGTAACCACGGGAGCACGTAAGAGACATTACGTGCACCTGTAGTTATGGCACCGCCTAGTGAAAACCTATGGAAAATTCATATTGCAATCCAGAGTAAATTGTTCTTACTCTGGAGCAAGGACTCCCCGTAGTTAGTCTGGACTGTGCCCTATGTGTAGGTCTTAATTTAGGTTCTTATGTCTCATAAACGCTTCTAAAAGAAAACTACTAACAGGAGAAAGATTGTCCACATTATCAAAAGAGAGAAAGAGCACAATCCTAAACATGTCTACTCAGATGTAAGCCCCATTGTGTCCAATGGGTCTTACTCCCAGGAAAGTGTCTTTAGGATTGAAGCCTAAGGCTACAATCCTAACAACACTTTCCTGGGAGTAAGACCCATTGAACACAATGGGGCTTACTTCTGAGTAGACACGGTTAGGATTGTGCTCTAAGTGTCTGACTATTTTAATATCCTGAATAGGACGAAGATTAGATAAAAGGGGGGATAGGAATCTAGATCTGATGTCGTTGTAGAAGGGACAGTGTAGTAAAATGTGGATGAGTGACTCAATGGCCCCTAACAGGCAATTGCATCTTCCAAAAGAAGGGGGTCGACGATGGAGTTCAGTTTCAAGTTCACAGGAAGGGAAAGCGTTACAGCGAGCCAAAGAAAACAAGTGTCGCATCTGAGGGTTGTAAATTAAGGAGAAATAGGTAGGGCATTGGCAGAGAACGGGTGATAACTGGAAGTAAAGGGGAGAGCAATTTTTAGCCACTGCTGCCATGACTGCCTTTCAATATTGTGAAGGTGTTGGATAATAACCCGCTTAGTCACCTCTAGATTGTTGTTACCTAGGAGGTGCGGGGAAAACCTAATGGAGGAGAGCTTCTCACTAAATCGGCGAAAGCCCGCCGATTGCCACGTGTCCGCAAGCAGGTCTTGAAGAAGTGGGGCAAGGCTAGCGCAAAAGCAGACTCTGAGCCAGAATTTAATGAAGGCACACCATGCTGGATGTTCTAATCTGTACTGTCCGGCCTCCAGACAAAGGGCTGCGTAGGAGATACAGTGAGGAAAACCAAAAATTTTATAAAGGAAAGAGGATTGAATTCTTTCAACATCAATGTTAAAGCCGGGTAGCCAGATGGGGCTGCCCTACAGAAGCTGAGATGTGACTTTAGCATTGAAGATTCATAAAGCAGCGGAGATGTGTTGATCACCTTTTAAAAAGAACCGTGAAATAGATGAAGAGATGGTTTTAGCTGAGTTAGTTGCAGTTCTACGATGGGCTACCCATGACAGATTATACTGGAATGTCAGACAAAGATATTTAAAGGATCTGACTTGTTGGATCTCTTCTGGTGGCACAAGTGGTTAAGACATGGTGCCTGTTAACCAACAGACCAGGGTTCAAGACCCAGGTCCCCACAAGATGAGGATTTCCTGCTACAGGCAGGGGGTTGGACTAGATGATCCACTGGGTCCTTTCCAGCTCTGTGATTCTATGATTCTATGATTTGTTGTGAAAAACCCAAGACTGCTGCTTCCAGGCCCTCTCAAAACTAAGATTTTAGATTTCGTATAATTAAGTATAAGGTCGTTAGAATTGATGTATTTCATACAACTGTAAATTAACCGCTTTAATCCGACACGGGATTGGGACAAGAGAACAATATCATCCACGTAGAGAAGTAAGGGAACCGGACGTTGATTTAGTTTTGGGCAATGAGAAACAACATGGGCCAAATGAGAAGAAAGATGGTTAATGAATAAGTTGAATAGGGTAGGAGCTAGAATGCAACCCTGTTTGACACCTATGTTCATAGCAAACTGGTCGGATAGGTTCCCCTGGATGTCAAGTCTAATTTGAGAAGAGGTGACACTCAGCACGAAGCCTAGCCTGGGAGGGAGGGGAGCGTCCCACCCGCTGTGGGCTGCGATAGCAGCAGGCGCCCAAGCGGGAGTCCCTCTTGGTCCCCCCAACTCGGCTGGCTCGAAGGCCTCCACGGAGGCTGAGAAAGGGTGGTTGGGCAGAAGCCCCTTCCCCTCAGCAAGCCAGGCCCTGGTGGGGGGAGGGGAAGAACAAAGGTGCTTCCCTAAGCACACTGGCCACCTGAAGGCAGGCTCGGGGGCCCCCTATTCTGGCGCTTAGCACCAGAAGCCAGGAAGTGGGGGGCAGTCCAATGGAGATGCAAAAGGAAGCCAAGGCGCCCCCCTCACGCTCCTGGGCACCCACGCTCGCCCGCCTGAGGGAAGGTTCATGGTGCAGCTGGGGCCTCCATGACCACCAGCAGGTCACCGGGCCCCCTCACAGAGGCCTCTTGATCGGTGACCCCTCGAAGGGGGGACCACGATCGGCCTCTCCCCGGGCTCCAATGAGAGAGGGGGGGCTTGGGAGCATTGACACCTGCAGTACCAGGAAAATGCCCCCCAGTCTCCCAGAGGTAGGGGGCAAGATATAGCTACCTCAAAGGTGGAAGGCAGCAGAGCTGTCGACTTTCTACCCAACCTAGCTTAAGGCGAGGCCAGTCTGGAGATCTTAGAGAACACCCCTCCAGGAAGACTTTCGACTGACCCTGCTTTCCAGAGAGCGTGGCATCCCAAGTGAGAGGCTGACCCCACCATGGATATACCACTGGAGAATCACTGCTTTACAAATGAATCTAAAGAGTTCCTAACATTTTCAGCTCAATCCAAAATAGTGGCAAAGCTCCAGCAAAGGTGAAGCCATGCCACCTTCACAAGATGTGCCATGCCACCTTCTCAAGATCCTGGTTCTACACTACAGTCACCAATGAAGCCGAATTCCCATTTCACCAGTAACCAGACAATGAGTGAATGGGAAGAAGGTGGCAAAATTGTGTGAATGGCATGGTGGATCATATGTCTTTGGCCAATCGCATAGGAAGACCTGAGCATCCTGGAGAACAGATCATGCACCCCATGGGGAGCCATCCATGTTTCCGTGCATATCAGGAAACTGAGATTTGTGTGCACTTGCAGGGCTCAACCTAGGAAACTATTGGTAGTGAGGTGCACTGGTTATTCTGGAGAACTCTTTGGTTCAGCAGAAACAAGAGCACAGGATGGATCAGAATAGCAGGAGGAGGAGTGAGCCTTACCTGTGATAAATATATTTGCATACCCTTCTGCATAATGGTAGGTGTTATTCACAGTCAATCGATACCATCCAGCGTCTTCAGGTCTTAAATTCTTAATGTAAAGGTGACAGTCAAGGCCTGTTGCCTCCCGCCCAGTGAAGCCAGGTCCATTGATTGATCTATTAGTTGGTTGGAAGTAATAGCTAACGATCAGTCTTCCAGGCATACTATCCCCTCGGAACCACTGGCAGGACATCAGATCTGGCCAAATATTCACTGGAATTAAGTAGAGTTCCTGTCTTTCTATTGGAAATTCTGGGAGCACCTGAACTGCAAACTGAATGGGGCTGCCCTGGACTTTAGTCAAGAAGAAGGAAGAACTCAAGATGGAGGCTGTAGGGGGAGAGGAAAGAGAAATAAGTTAGAACCTTCAGAGAACTTTTAGCCAGTGGTTCCCAAAGTAATGGTCAGGACCCCATTGGGTGATTTGTGACTTTATTCCAGGGGGTGTCACAAAGATATGGGCACCATCATCTCAGAGTCTGGCAATGTGCACCACCCTCTTGAAATGGGGCAATCTCAGGTGGCAATCCATGCTTTCCTGGGAGTAAATAGTGCTACACAATAGCACTAACTTCTGAGTAGACATAGAAGTGCTATGGCATTACAGCAATGTCACTTCTAGCCATGACATCACTTTCATTCTCAGAAGGGGGGGTGAAATGCTGGAGAACAACACCCCTATGCAATTAATACCTGTGTTAATTAATATCTAATGTACCATTATATCTAATGCCACACCTATTTTAAAGGTCTTTAGATTAAAAAAAAATTTACTGGCTATTGTAATGCACAACTGCAAAGCAAGTGCAAAATTAATTTTATGGTAGTAATTTAACATAAATATATATAAATAATAAAAGTTAAGCTAATGATATAGGTTTGCACCTACTCTAAATAGTTTTAAAATAGCCATTTAAAAGTGGCTGCCAGATGGGCACAAAACCAGGTGATTTCTTTGAATCCCATCATTGATACTGACCTATACTTATATTCAATATACAGTATTTATTCTAATATAATGCACAATGTCCACCCTGAAACTAATGTCCACCCTGATTCTGGAAATGGTTGGGCATGGGCCAAAAGGGAACAGGCACAGCGGGGGACAGAGTGGGACAGATCGCATGAATGAGGGGGGAAAAGTGGCAAGCTGGAGGACAGTTGTGGTTCTGCTGCTCCAAGGGCACCCCTCCCCAGACCCCTGGGGTTCAATGCTCCCTCTTACCTGCCAGGAACACCAATTGCCAGAGATTCCTCCAGCACATTTTCCTCTTTCTCATTGCTGAGCTCAGCTCCAGGGGATATTTAGGTCCCTGCCATGTCTCCTGCCTGTCACCTTGCAGACTGCCTGGGCACAAGAGACCCATAGGGTGACGACCAGGGCGGCAAACAGCCCAGCCGCTTTGTTGGGAATGGGGAACACGTCAAGTGACAGATCTGGCAAATGCACTCTGCATATGCTCCAAGGCACTCTTCTTTAGGAATACATCATCCAGCTTATAACCAGGTCTGATTCTTGGAAATAGATTATTGGGCTGGAGTCTTGGCACCAGACAGATGGACAAAAAGGATGAGGGTGGGACATTACTTGGCTAATAAGCCCCAGTGGCTATACCGCAGCCATGGTCTTCATGCAAGGGGGCTGTGCTAGAGTGTTAACAGGAGCTGGCCCCTTTGCAAAGGGATCACATTGTGACAGAGTTGTGACACCTTCAGGCAAGGGGTTTCAAAGGGTTTCCCACACACTTCATGAGAGGGCTACGAATGAGCATCTGGTGATGACCCTGATATGTTGTAGGCTATGCAAATCCTAGGACAGTGGTCATTATCCATTTTGGCCTTAGGGACTAACCAGTCCTGTGGAAAAGCCATTTGGTGGGTAGAGAGTTCTGCCTTTGGTGACCTGGAGGGAGGGAGGGTATCCCCACCTAGAGCACAGCACAGCTGCCGCCAGCTGTAAATCCAATTATAATAAATAGAGCTATTGCTGGTTACTGTGGATAGGACTGAATGTCTCAAGGCATGTCTACCCAGAGCAGGGGTTTTAAAACTTTTTCAATGCAAGATGCCATCCTAGTTGCTCTTACTAGAGATTAAGCCTCATTGACCATAATGGAAATTATTTCTTAGTAACAGGCATTGGATTGGACTCTGAGACTGCAATCTTTTCCACACTTTCCAGGGAGTAAGCTCTACTGACTACAATGGGACTTACTACTGAGTAGATAGGCATAGGATAGGGCTCTGGGGCTGCAATCCTCCAACAGAGCCCTCTGCTGTGAGAAAGAGGCACTTAGAGGAGTCCTCTTGTGGACCAGTCAGGCAGCTGCCAAGGACCTCCGGTGGTGCCCAGCCCAGGGGAGAAAGAAACCCCATCCTAGGAGAAAGCCATTCATTGGCATCCTTCAGTCTGGAAAGACTCTGGTATCGTGCTCTGATTGGAGGTCCTGAAACAGCATCTAGTGTGGCTAAAAAGGCCAATTCGAGAGTGTCCATCCCTTCCACACTGAGGACAAATAAATTCCGTCCCCTGCCCAGGCCCAGGTTTCGCTGCTTTTGGGTCTGTCTCTTTGCTTCAGCCTGCCAAACAAGTGTCTCTTCCAGTTGGAGAAGGCTATGCTGGGTCTTTTGCCTCCACGCTGAACGATCGGAGGTCAAGGTTTCCCAGCTGTTGATGTCCATTCCCAAGGCCTTAAGATGTCTGCAGATGTCTTTGTATCGCAGCTGTGGTCTCCCTCTAGGGCGCTTTCCCTGCACTTATTCGCCATATAGGAGATCTTTTGGAATCCGACCATCAGCCATTCTCACGACGTGCCCAAGCCAGCGTAGACGCCGCTGTTTCAGAAGTGTGAACATGCTAGAAATTCCAGCACATTCCAAAACTGCAACATTTGAGATTTTGTCACGCCAGGTGATTCCAAGAATACGTCGGAGACAGCGCATATGGAAGGTGTTCAGCTTCCTCTCCTGCCATGCATAAAGGATCCAAGACTCACTGCAGTACAAGAGTGTGCTCAGGACGCAAGCTCTATAGACCTGGATCTTTGTATGTTCCGTCAGCTTCTTATTAAGCCATACTCTCTTTGTAAGCTTGGAGAACGTGGTAGCCGCTTTACCAGTACGTTTGTTCAGCTCAGTATCTAAGGAGAGAGTGTCAGAGATAGTTGAGCCAAGGTACACGAAGTCATGGACAACCTCCAGTTCATGTTCAGAGATTGTGATACAGGGAGGTGGATCCACACCCTGACCCATGACTTGTGTTTTCTTCAAGCTGATTGTTAGTCCAAAGTCTTGGCAGGCTTTGCTAAAACCATCCATAAGTTGTTGAAGGTCTTCAGCAGAGTGAGCAGTAACAGCAGCGTCATCGGCGAAGAGGAACTCACGCAAGCGTTTCAGCTGGACTGTGGACTTTGCTCTTAGTCTGGAAGGACTGTAGAGTTTTCCATCTGATCTGGTACGGAGATAGATTCCCTCTGTTGCATTTCTAAAAGCATGCTTCAGCATGACTGCAAAAAAGATCCCAAATAAAGTTGGTGCGAGGACGCAGCCCTGCTTCATAGAATCATAGAATCATAGAGTTGGAAGGGACCTAGTAGGTCATCTAGACCAACCCCCTGCCTGCAGCAAGAATCCCCCCTAGAGCATCACCAACAGGTGCTCATCGAGCCTCTGCTTGAAGATCCCCAGTGAAGGAGAGTCCACCACCTCCCTTGGCAATCTCTTCCACTGCCAAACAGCCCTCACCATCAGGAATTTTTTCCGGATTTCCAGCCAGAATCTCCTTTCTTACAGTTTGTACCTATTGGTTCTAGTTCTGCTTTCAGAAGCAGCTATGAACAAATTGGCCCCTTCCTCCCTATGACAGCCCTTCAGGTATCTGAAGAGGGCAATCATGTCTCCCCTCAGCCTCATCTTCTCCAGGCTGAACATCCCAAGTTCCCCCAACCTTTCCTCGTAGGGTTTCCCTTCCATCCCACTGATCATTCTTGTCGCTCTCCTCTGGACTTGCTCCAGTTTGGCTGCATCTTTCTTCAAGTGAGGTGCCCAGAACTGAACGCAGGACTCAAGGTGAGGTCTCACCAATGCTGAATAAAGAGGAACTAGAACTTCTCGTGACTTGGAAGCTCCAGTCCTCTTAATGCAGCCTAAAATGGCATTTGCCTTCTTTGCAGACACATCACACTGCTGACTCATGTTCAGCTTGTGATCCACGGTGACTCCAAGATCCTGCTCACATGTTGTGCTGCCAAGCCAAGTATCCCCCATTTTATACCTTTGTTTTTGGTTTTTATTGCCTAAGTGCAGAACCTTGCACTTCTCCCTGTTGAAATTCATTCTGTTTGTTACAGCCCAGGATTCCAGTTTATCCAGATCCTCCTGGAGGTTTCTCCTATCTTCTGATGTGTTTGCTACTCCTCCCAGCTTGGTGTCATCTGCAAATTTGATCAGGCTCCCCCGTATCCCTTCCTCCAAGTCATTGATGAAAATGTTAAAGAGAACCGGTCCCAAGACAGAGCCTTGGGGTACCCCACTTGAAACCGACCTCCAGGTTGACACAGAACCATTTACTAAAACCCTTTGAGTGCGACCATCGAGCCAGTTGCAGATCCACCTAACAATTGCCCTGTCTAGCCCATATTTTTCCAACTTCCTAATTAAAATGTCATGTGGGACTTTGTCAAATGCTTTGCTGAAGTCAAGATAAATGACATCCACAGCATTGCCACTGTCCAGTAAGCTCGTAACCCGATCAAAAAAGGAGATCAGATTTGTCTGGCAAGATTTATTCTTGGTAAATCCATGCTGGGTTGTTTTGATCACTGAGTACTTGTCTAGATGTGCACAAATTGTGTGTTTTATGATTTGCTCTAATATCTTGCCCGGGATTGAAGTCAAACTGACTGGTCTATAATTTCCCGGGTCTTCTTTTTTCCCCTTCTTAAAGATTGGGACTACATTTGCCCTCTTCCAGTCCAGGCTCTTCTCCACTCCTCAAGGATTTCTCAAAGATGATCGACCGAGGCTCTGCAAGGACATCTGCGAGTTCCTTAAGAACTCGAGGATGCAGCTCATCTGGTCCAAATGACTTGAATTCATTTCGGATGAATTCACTCCACTTCAGATGTGAAAGGAGTCTGATGTTAAGCCATCAAAAACTACAGTGCCCTTCATGTCCTCGTGAAAGGACCTGATGATGTTGAGGAGCTTAGGTGGGCATCCAATCTTGGGGAGTATTTTAAAAAGGCCATCCCTACTAACCAAATCAAAAGCCTTTGTAAGATCTATGAAGGCTACAAAGAGTGGCTGTCTTTGTTCCCTACATTTCTCTTGCAACTGTCGAAGGGAAAATACCATATCAGTGGTGGACCTGTTGGCTCGAAATCCACACTGTGATTCAGGATAGATTCTCTCTGCAAGCACCTGAAGCCTCTTCAGTATGACACTGGCAAGCAGCTTCCCTACAACACTAAGAAGAGAGATGCCACGGTAGTTGTTGCAGTCACCCCTGTCGCCTTTGTTCTTGTACAGTGTGACAATATTAGCGTCCTTCATGTCCTGTGGTACTCCACCTTCCCTCCCACAAAGGCAGAATATCTCGTACAGTTCAGTGGAGATGGTCCCTCTACAGCACCTCAGAACTTCAGCAGGGATGTTATCTTTCCCGGGTGCCTTGCCAAAAGCAAGGGAATCCAGGGCTTCGTTTAGTTCTTCTAAAGTTGGTTCACTGTCGAGCTCCTCCAAGACAGGCAGGCACTCAATGTTGTTTAGTGCTTCTTCAGTTACTGCAGTTTCTCTGAAGTATGGCTCAGAGTAGTACTATAGCTGATGTTTCCTCCCAGGATGTTAGAAGACTTTGCTGGCACTTGGGAGGGATTGATTATGGCTATCCACCCCCCAGTAAAGACTGGTACTGAGAACTGCTAAATATAAAGAAGAGAACCTGCAACCCCGGCGGGAGAAAATCCAGAAGATTTTGTAAGCATTTTCTGTTGCATATAAACTGGAGGGGGGACCTTTGGCCAAAAAGGCAAAATAGGCATCTAGACACAGTCAGGGTGGCACTCTGGTGGCCTTTGATGTGATCCAGCAGGACTCTTTTGATCTTATGTCTTGACAACCACCTTCAGAGAGACGGGCCCAAAGTCACCCAGTGAGCCTGAAAACTGTGTGGATTTTGTCAGACTTTCTAACAAATAACTAGCAGTGCATCCTATGAAAGCTCAGAAGTACCAAGCACACCTGGGCCAAACCTCCCTTCTTTTTCCTGCCTTATGGGGTTGGCGTTGCCAGGCAGCCCCGAATCCACTTCCTGCAGGCTTCATGCTGTCCACACAAAGCTTCCTACTTTGGGGGAACTGATTACTGGGGAATTCGGTGACAACAAAAAGGTGTTTCATGCCGGGGAAGTAATTTTAAAACTTTTTCAACTCATGACACACTTATAAGGTGCTAAAAATGTCAAGGCGCATCTTCTGTTTTTTGACCGTTGACAAGACACATGTGGCTAATGGGAGCTCAAACACCCACTGGCCCTAAATGCATTTTCCTCCAAACCTCCATTGCACACCAGTAGACTATTCACAGCACACCAGGGTGCCAACACCACACAGGTGGAAAATCATTCTGCTGGAGGTTATTCCCTCTGAGAACTCAGGCTGCGGCATAGAAGAGAGGCACAGGAACAGTTCTGCATTAAACAAAGAGACAGCAAAAAGGTGGTTCATTGAGCCCTGATAATTTATTCTTGATTCCAGAGTAAATTGTACCGCCATCTGAAGGTTGGGGGATCTACTAGGTTGGTCAAGGAGGAGAAGAGTAGTTGATGTCCTTGAAGGCTATTACTGAATATTTTCAGTCCTCTCCAGCCTGCAAGAGACCACAGCTTGGTGTCAGAGCTTAATCGGGTTTGGAGGCGGCCCTAAATGGGGATATGGTGGGGGTGATGACTTTCTGCCCCATGAAAAGGAGTAGAAGAGAAGCAGAACCCACTTCGACAACCCCTCCACACCCATAATATACCACCCAAGTCCACCTAGGGGTACACACAATACAGTGGTACCTTGGTTTATGAGCATAGTTCGTTCCAGAAGCCTGCTTGTAATCCAAAATGCTTATACTGTAAATCAAAGCTAATTTTCCCATAAGAAATAATGGAAACTCAGACAATTCATTTCACAACCCAAAAATATTCATATAAAAATTTTTAGAATACTGTAATTGAATGCAAAATAAAAAAAATACAAAATATAAAAAATAAAACAGATTAACCTGCACTCTTAGGTCTCTCGGGCTGCAATTAGGTTACAAGGTTACAAGCCATGAGGGGTGTCTGTGTGTGTGTGTGTGTGTGTGTGTGTGCACGCACATGCAGAAATAGATATAGATGTGGACAATCACAAAATGTCATATGCTGGGAGGCAGCTGGTTGCAGGTATCATATGTGCTCCCTGAAACATCTGGTGTGACGCTGTGTGATACGGGAAGCTGGACTAGATGGTCCTTTGGCCTGATCCAGGGCAGGCTCTTCTTATGTTCTCACACAGGAATGAGACCCACTGATTATACAATGGCTGACTTTAGACATGCCAGACTAAGGAGCACAATCCTAACCATGTCTCCACGAAAGTAAGTCCCATTTTGTTCAATGGGTCTTACTCCCAGGAAAGTGTGTTTCAGATTGCAGCCTCTCAGGCGCCTTTCCATTGCCCCCCTTACACAGGAGTGAACCCACTGATTAATAGGGCTCACTTTAGAGTAGACATGCAAGACTAGCAGCCCAATCCAGAGCAACTAATCTGTCCACATAAGAGCCCTTAGGTTGCCCTATCTAACACTAGGTTGGAGCAACTGCAAGATGCTTCAGCCCAGTTACTCTGAAGGAGGCTTAGGGCAGAGCAAGGCAAGATAGGGTGCCCTAAGAGAGGTGGACCTGCTCTGCCCTAACTGGGGCAGCCTAAGCAGCTCAGGAGAGGCAAGTTGAGGGCATGTTGAGCATTGCCTGGGGCAGAGCAGTTACTCTGTATCCAAAGCCTGTTTCCAAGGCAGAAATGCCCTCTTCCAGCCCTCAGAGTTATACCACCTCAGGAGCAGGTATAGTAATGAGTAGACCCATAGGGGTCCATGATAAGGCCTGAGTAAGAATGGCAGTGCTGACCAAAAATCTGAGTTCTTGGCCAGCCTAGCTGCAACCCCTGCCTCTCAACCTCAGGATATGGAACAAACTACGGCTGCCCACAAACCTCAGGATACAGCAGGCCACTCCAAGAAGCCCCTTGTATTCACTGGAGAATGTACTGGCATCTCATCAGGGACTCCTTATAAGGCAGGCACCCAGTGGCATCACGAGACTGGTGCGGCTGGTGTGGGCTGCATTGGGGATGCGCTCCGTATGGGGTGATGTGTCGGAGGAGTTTGACTGTCCTTTGGCAGGCCCCGGGCGTCAGCACCCCCATTCAGGCCTGCTCCAAGGCGGAGCAGCAGCCAGAAGCTGCCACTTGTCTGAGGAGCTGGCCTGAACGGCCATCTGAGGTGCACTGCGCAGAAACACACTGAGCATGCCGAACAGCTTCAGAGGAGACTTCCTTAGAGCAGAGAAAGTCCGCACCTCTGCACAGCCTTCGGCCTCACTCAGGAGGCGGAGCGGCAGCCGAATGGCTTCAGAAAGAGTACTGCACAGGCACCAACTCTGACGCCTGCACAGTCTCCCCCAAAGCCAAAAGGCTTCAGAAAAGTACTGCGCAGGTGTCAGAGATGGTGCCTGCGCAGTACTCTTTCTGAAGCCAGTTGGCTTCAGAAACAACTGCGCAGGCGCCAACTTTGGTGACTGTGCAGTCCAGGTGGGGGGGGGCGCATCCCAGGGATGACGCACAAACTTCTGCACCAGAGTCATGTGCAGAGTCATGTCACCACTGTAGGCACCACAGCTGTTCCTTGTTCAGTGTGATCTGAGGGGTGTCTCCTCAGGAGCAAGTCTTCCCCATGTGTCAATTACTTAGCATGCTCTGGAGCAGTTAGGGCAGCCCAGGCTTCCTGACTCTCTGGATTCAGCATAACTTTCTGCTCTGGATACAGAATAGTTAGGAGAGTGCAGTTAGGTCAGAGCAGGCTGAATTTGCTCTGGATTGCAGCCTAGGTCTCTCAGGCTCCTTTCCATTACATAGGGAAGAGCCCCATTGACAGTAAGAGGCTTACTTTAGAGTAGAGATGCATATACTGGACTCTCAGAAGAGGCTGAGCAGGTGCTAATGGAGCACCAAAACTGGCCAACTGGCCGGGACTATTTTTTGTTTGTTTATCAAGACATTGCTCAAATATTTTTTTTCCAGGTATTCTTGTTGGGGGGGGGAACAGAATTCTTCATTAAAAATATACTAACTTGAAGGTCTAAAAATCTGAATTTTGAAAACCCGATTATGTTTTCTTATCCAACGACACCATCAGTAGTTACTAATCAGCACAACTACTGGTCTTTGAGAAATAAAGCAAAATACCGTCTCCCCCTCACCGAGGAGTAGCCCAGACTCTGCCATCACCACTGTCTAATTTTCTTCCTTTTTAGTTGAATCATATACTAATCTTCACGTGTTTCCAGAGTATCAGCTTCAAAGCAGAGGAAGTTCCCCATGCCTTCCACAGCACAATACTGTATTTACTTGAATCTAATGCTCACCCTTTTCAGCCAAATTCAGTCTCTGAAACCAGAGTGCAGATTAGATTTGATGGTTAATTAGATTTAAGTAAATGTGGTGTTTTGATTATAAATATAGGGTATGCATTAAATTCGAAGGCACATTAGGTGGTATCAGCCATTGTAGCTTCCATAGTCAAATAGTTGTGCTTGTAATGTATGCAGAAGCTGCCTTTTCTCTGCATTGAATCTGCTCACCTGCTCAATAGTTATCTCCTTCTGATGATAAACCCTACCTGAAACCTTCCGATGGATGTGTGGGGCAAGACTCCAACCCCGACAAAATACTGCAGATAGACCCAGGGGAGAGAAACAGGAATTGAAACCTCCAGCAGCAACCCTGATCCATATGACTAAGCAAAAGGGTCAACCAAACCAAGCCAGGTGAACAGGAAATTCTTGGAGAAGTTTCAGAGGAACCCCAAGGAGACCTTCATACCTGGAGAAATTCTTGGAAAGGAAATACAGCAGACCTGCAATGAGTGCTACTCCAGCCACACAACCTATGACAATTCCAGCAATGAAACCAGGAGACAGATGGCCTGGAAGGGAGAAAGACCCCTATGATGTTTGGGGAGCCAGTCATCATCCCTGGTCTCAACCAGCTGAGCACAGTAACTCAGATCCACACCCAATAAGTTCTACCCTCCTGAATCACCAGTTGTGGTTACCAGTTGTTTCCAGCCTTTTCTACTCTATATGTATAAAAGAGAAAAGTCACTGACTCACTCACTGACTCACTCACTGATTGACTCATCAACGCTCTGCCAAAACCGCTGGGTCTAGAAGCGTTAAATTTGGGGTGGGTGTTCCTTCTGTCACATGAACACACACCAAGAACCGATGTGGAGAAATTTAACCCGATGTTGATCATGGGGGATGTTGAGGGATTTTGCGCATGGGGGATGTTGTGCATGGGGGACTGATGCACATGGGGGATTGATGCACATGGAGAGATGTTGAACATGGGGGATGCTGATGCGCAAGGGGGGCTGATGCGCATGTGGTGATGTTGTGCATGGGTGGATGTTGCGCATGGGGATGTGCATGCGGGGATGTTACGCATGGGGGATGTTGCACATGGGTGGGTTGATGCACATGATGGGATGTTGCTCAAGAGGAATGATGCACTTGGTGGGATGTTGCGCATGGGGGATGTTGCGCATGGGGGATGTTGCGTGTGGGGGATGCTGCATGTGGGGGGATGCTACACATGGGGGAATATTGCGCATGGGGGCATGAATGTGGGGAATATTGCTCATGGGGGTTGTTGTGTATGGGGGATTTGTACATGGGGTTCATGAGCATGGGGTTGATGTACATAGGGGGATAATGCACATGGGATGGATGCACATGGGAATGTTGCACATGGGGCTGGATGCGCATGGGGGGTTGACGTGCGTGGGGGATTGATACGCAGTGGGGGGATGGCGTAAGGGGGAATTTTACTCCCGCAATGCGGGTATGATTTTTGCTAATTATACAATATTTTAGAGAGGCGTGTATTTGGATATCCACAATACTCTATCCAGGTTCCAACATGGCACAGGCAGGTAGACCTGAGCTTGCCCAGTAGGACTAGCAGTAGACCTGGCTTTCCTGGCTGTTACCATCCTCCCTGCTCTGTTCCATCCCCTTTCATCCTCCATTGGGAAGGAGCCCAAAGTAAACTTTATACCCCCTGATCAAAATTCCTATCAGGTCCTGCCTCTGGCAGAACCCAACTTAGCACAAACAGGAGCAGCAAACATTGGAAGAGCTGTTCATGTGGGTGCTTTCCATTAGGATCTCACCTTTTTCCAATATCACATAGCCAGTTTTTTCGTCAGTGTGGTTGGTGAAGGGGTTGGTAGCCTTGCAGGTGTAAGATCCTGCATCATTCCTATCTCTTAACTGGACCTTGAAGATTCTCCCAGTTTCCTTCTGCTTGATACCATTGAAAAACCATTCAAGCTTTGCTTCAGGGACGGAGTCTGCAACACATTCCACTACCAGCTCGGAATGTAATTTCTTGTATATAGTTCCTTCAGGGTTCAATTTAATCTCAGGCCCATCTAGAAAAAAAGGACAGAGAATGAGGGGTAGAGGAAACAGAAATGCCTCAGCCACACTCAACACACACATGAAGCCTCCGGGACTGGGACTATAATTCATAACTGTACATAAGTGATCACATTTTCTTCTCCAGTATTTCCTAGCCCACTTCTTTCCTTCCTATACAGGACAAGATTTACTTACTCACACTCTATGTCAAGTGATGTGTACATGGCTGATATTTTGTGTGCATTTGTGTGTGTTGTGTGTGGGTAGATGGATAGGTGGGTGGGAGGATGGATGGATGGATGGACGGACATATTGAGAGAAATACTGTATTTACTCAAATCTAATGCTAACCTTTTCAAGCCAAATTTACGGCACAATCCAGAGTAAGGATAGTGAGGAGAGCCCTAGCTGGGCTCCCCCTACTATTCTGAATCCAGAGCAGAGACTTATGCTGGATCCAGAGAGTCAGGGAGCCTGGGCTGCCCTAATGCGCCACAGCATGCAAAGTAAGTACCAAGTCAGTAACGCCTAGGGAAGTCTTGCTACCAAGGAGACCCCCCTCAGAGCACATAGAACAAAGAACAGCTGTGGAGCCTGCCTTATAGGGAAACCCACAAATTCCTGACAACCAGTATGAGTTCCTGCAGCATGAGTTTCTACTACAGTAATACCGCTAGTGGAGGGTGGATGCTTGGAGTGGCCTCCAGTGGTGGGCACTTACCGGTTCGGGCCTACTTGCCCAAACCGGATCTTCCAGTTTCCCTGCCGCTGGCGAACCGCCAGCGACAGGGAAACACAAAAACATAGCGGACCAGTTTGGTCCGCTATGTTTCTGCGCCCACCGCGCAAGCGCCAACATTAGCACTTGCATGGTGCCTGCTCTGAAGCAGGCCTGCCCGCTTCAGAGCAGGCACAACGCAAGCGTTGATGTCGGCGCTTGCGCGGTGCCTGCTTTGAAGCAGGCTTGCCCGCTTCAGGGCTGGCACTGCGCAGGCGCCAACCTTGCCCCGCCCTTTGCCCCGTCCCAGCCCCACCCCTGACCCTGGCCTTGCCCCTGACCCCAGCCCCTTCCCCTGACCCAAGGCTGGCCCCTCCCACTTTCGGCAAACCGGATCTTGGGACAGGGCCAGCCCACCTCTGGTGGCCTCCTGTGTTCCCAGGTCAGTGGAGGCAGTAGTTGTGCCATTTCCTGAGGTTGAGAGTCAGGCGTAGCAGATAGGCTGGCCAAGAACTCAGATTTTTGGTCAACACTGCCATTCTTACTCTGCCTTATCATGAACCACTATGGGTCTACTCATTACTATACCTGCTCCTGAGGTGGTATAACTCTGAGGAGCTGGAAGAGGGCATTCCTGCCCTGGAAACAAACTCTGGATGCAGAGAAACTGCTCTGCCCTATGCAATGCTAACCAGGCCCTCAACTTGCCTCTCCTGAACTGCCTAGGCTGGTCCACCTGTCTTGGGGCAGCCTATGTTGCCCCAAGCCTTTTCCAGAGTAACTAGCAGTTAGGGTCAGCCCAGTGATAGATAGGGTCAGCCAAGTGCATTTCTGGATTGTTCCCTCAGTCTCCAAAATCAAGGAGCACATTAGATTTGATGTTTTGATTAGAGTAAATGTGGTATTTTGATTGTAAGTATAGGTTGTGTATCATATTCGATGGTGCATTAGATTCAAGTAAATACATTATATATGGAAACAAGGGCTAATCCTTGTTGCTGTGATGCAGAGGGTGCAAGTTCTGCTGGAACTTTGCTAACTCTGAATTCCAGCATCTTACATTTTTTAATCCAGTGCTGCTAATGCCATCTCTAACACACACTCAGTCTCTCTCTCTCTCTCTCTCTCTCACACACACACACACACACACACACACACGCACACACGCACACACACATACACTAGGCAGGGAGGAAAGAAGACACCAGCAGCAGATTTAAGCTGGGATTAGATTACTTACATGTTACAAGTATTTGAACGGGGTTGCTCTCTGGGTGGCTAATCAAGTTATTGGCTATGCATCTATATGTCCCTGTATTGCTTCTGGCAACATGAGAAAGAGTGAGGGTTCGATTCCGATTCGAAAGCTCTCCCATGGTGGGTGGGAGAGGTTTACCATCCTTGGACCAGGAGACCTTGACATCGGGGTGATTGGAAGTGCGGCAGTTCAAGATGTCATCTGAGTTTTCTGCCACTATGCCGTTTGCAGGAGAACTCTCAAGGAGTGGGTTGGGCAGGTTTTCTGTACACAAAAGAGAAAGAGGTATTTGCCTTCATTTGACTTAGTATTTGCCTTCAGTAATTTATTATGAAATTAATTATTATTAAACAGCTGGTTTTATTATACTTCTATCAACTCATAGATAACTCCCCCAAGCATAGATGTACCGAGGACTTAAGTATGAACAATAACAGTCTTCATATCTGATAGGTATATGTTTGACATAAGCAGGGTGAACATTTAGAATGGAGGACAGAGTGTCTCTACCTTTAACCGTTGCATAGAAGAGGGAACTGAGGAAGGTTAAACACATCATAGAATGGATTAAAAAGCAGCACCTTCCTCCATTCCTGTCCTGCATTCTATATGGTCACCCTGAGTATGATCACCTTCCCACCAGGTATATAAGTTAATGCCTTACTGTGAACATTGATCTCTTTCTTCTTTGGATAGCCACAGAATCTGCTATAGTTTTACTACTGGTTAATAGATTGACTTAGTATTTGCCTTCATATGTGATAGGTATATGTCTGATATAGGGGAGAAAGGAAATTCTAGAGAATCTTGTGACACTTTAAACGAATATCCTGAAATTTAAGCTCAGCAACGGATTTTATTCTCTGCTAAGTTGATTCCAGTTCTCTTTCAGACAGCTATTTTCAGCCTGTGGGACATGGCACACTGGTGTGCAGCATGTGGTCCACAGGTGCGCCACAGAAAATTGGAGAAGCTCTTTAATAGTAAGGCCAATGGAGGATGTGAGGCTCCCACTAGCAATGTGGTATGCCTTATCCATTGCCAAAAACTGAATGGTGTGCCTTGATCCAATGTTACTCCTTGACAATTGTGTCTTGTCAGCGTGACTTGAGGTGAAAATGACTGCAAATCATTGCTTTACAAATGAATCTCAAGAATTCCTGACATTTTCAGCTCCATCCAAAATAGTGGCAGAGCTCCAGCAAAGGTGAACCATGCCACCTTCACAAGATGTGCCATGCCACCTTCTCAAGACCCTCTTGTTTTGTTCCAGAGTAATTCCTATGCAATTATCACCAGCTCCTGGTTCTACACTAGTCACCAATGAAGTCGAATTCCCACTTCACCAGACAATGGGCGCAATCCAGAGTAACTATGGGGAGTCCTTGCTCTAGCATAAGAACAATTTACTCTGGATTGCAATATGAATTTCCCATAGGTTTTCACTAGGTGGTGCCATAACTACGTCGATGTAAATGTCTCTTACGTGCTCCCGTAGTTACTCTGGATTGTAAGGAATGAGTGAATGGGAAGAGAGTGGCAAAATTGTGTGAATGGCAAGGTGGATCATATGTCCCTGGCTGAGCGCATAGGAAGACCTGAGCATCCTGGAGCACAGATCATGCACCCTATGGGGAGCCATACATGTTTCTGTGCATATCAGGAAACTGAGATTTGTGTGCAGGGCTCAACCAAGGGAAACTATAGGTAGTGAGGTGTACTGGTTATTTTGGAGAACTCTTTGGCACAGCAGAAATAAGAGCTCAGGGGGGATAAGAAGAGCAGGAGGAGGAGTGAGCCTGACCTGTGATAAATATTCGTCTGGACCCTTGTCCATAATTGTAGGTATTTTTCACTCTCATTATATACTCTCCAGCATCTTCAGGTCTTAATTTGTTAATTCTAAGGTGACAGTCAAGGCCTGTTGACTCCCGCCCAGTAAAGTCAGGTCCCTTGATTGATCTATTAGTTGGTTGGAAGTAATAGCTAAAAATCAGTCTTCCAGGCAAATAACGCCCTCGAAACCAGTGGCAGGATATCAGATCTTTCCACATATTTGATGGAGTTAAGTAGACTTCCTGTCCTTCTGTTGGAAATTCTGGGAACATCTGAACTGCAAAATTAATGGTGCCGCCCTGGACTTCAGTCAAGAAGAAGCAAGAACTCATGATGGAGGCTGTAGGGGGAGAGGAAAGAGAAATAGAGACTCTCAGTTCAAACAAAGACTTCCTCCAGGTCAGTCGTCCTCAAAGTAATAGTCAGGAAAATTTAATTTTATAATAATTTAATGATAGTAATTTAACATAAATATATATAAATAAACATAATAAAGCTTAAGCTAATAATATAATAATTTAATGCATTTAAATTTAATGATAATATTAATATGGCAATGGGTTCATGTTATGATTTTAAACTCACTGCACTACAAGCATAGGTTTGTTACATTTTTATTACAATATAGTAAACGGTTAAACAACCAAATCTAATGTGCCATTGAATCTAATGTGCACCCAATACTCATAATCAAAATGCAGTGCTCAAATCTTGCTCAAATCTAATGTGCCATCGAATCTAATGTGCACCCTGATTTTGGAGACTAAATTCAGCTGGGAAAGGTGAGCGTTTGATTCTAGTAAATACAGTAAATACTGACCTATACTTATAATCAAAATACAGTATTTATTCTAATCAAATGCACAACTGAATCTAATGTCCCCCCTGAGTATGGAAATGGTTGGGCATGGGCCAAAAGGGAACTCCTGGGGTTCGATGCTCCCTCTTACCTGCCAGGAACACCAGTTGCCAGAGATTCCTCCAGCACATCTTCCTCTTTCTCATTGCAGATCTTGGCTCCACTGGATATTTGGGTTCCTGCCATGTCTCCTGCCTGTCACCTTGCAGACTGTCTGGGCGCAAGATACCCATAGAGTGACAACCAGGGCAGCGAACAGTCAAGTTGTTTTGTTCGGAATGGGGAACACGTCTAGTGACGGAACTGGCAAAGGCACTCTGCATATGCTCCAAGGCACTCTTCTTTATGAATACATCATCCAGTCAAAAACCAGGTCTCTTTCTCAGAAATAGGCTATTGAGCTGAAGTCGTGGCACCAGACAGATGGACAAAAAGGACAGAGTGGGATATTAATCGGCTAATAAGCCCCAGTGGCTATACCACAGCCATGGTCTTCATGCAAGGGGGCTGTGCTAGAGTGTTAACAGGAGCTGGCTCCTTTGCAAGGAGATCATATTGTGACAGTGTAGTGACACCTTCAGGCAAAGGGTTTCAAAGGGTTTCCTACACATTTCATGAGAGGGCTACAAATGAGCAGCTAGTGATGATCCTGGTGTCTTGTAGGCTGATTTGGGGGGGGGGGTGTGTTCACATACTGGCAAATGGGAAAGAGGGTCCTGTCCCGATTTTGTGGAAGAGAATTATGGCAACACTATCTTTGGAGTAACTACCATACCATTGAACAGAAATGGGACTCAGAGCACAATCCTAACCATGTCTACTCAAAAGTAAGCCACATTGTGTTAAATGGGTCTTACTTCCAGGAGAGTGTGTTTTAAATTGCAGCAATACTTCTTAGTAGATATGGTTAGGACTGCACTGAGAGTGGATTTTCAAAAGCTGAGTCAGTCTTTCTAACAAATAACTAGGGGCGCATCCTATGAAAACTCAGAAGTAACTTCCACCAAGTTTAATGACGTTTACAAGTGTGTATAAAACTGCAATCTTAATATGTGATATGAATGTGTAATATGTAACAAATATGTAATATATGTAATATGTAATATACAGTATTCTGAATATATTCTGATATTTTGGATTATGCTGCCCTCTAGTGGCACTTAAGAAATTGCATATACTTTGCCAGGTGGCCTTCCTTTTTAAGGTCCTGATCCATGGACAGTCTCTCCCATCTCTTGTTAACCCCTTTTCATTAACTAACCATCTAATTCATCTAATTAACCATCGAATCTAACGCTCACCTTTTTCAGCTGAATTTAGCTTTCAAAACCAAATTGTGCATTAGATTTGATGGTTAATTAGATTTGAGTAAATAGGGTATAATAATCAAAATTAAATTATTTTGATTATAAGTATCAGGTGAGCATTAGATTTGATGATGCGTTAGATTTCAGTAAATGTGGCACATCACTGGTGATGTCAATTCAGTGCCTCCAACTTGGATTTAGGACCCAGCACAAGTTTTTTCATAACCTCTATTGCTGTTTAAGTACTTTTCCAGACCAAATGAGAAAGGAAGAATATATGGAATTTTTTTAGTTCTTTTCCCCTTCTCTAATGTACATTTATTATGGAGCTCTATAAGCATCCTTGGGCATTCACTCCTGCATGGGTGAGAAAGACATGATATAAACTATTATATTAGTGATCCACATGGAGCAAATAATTTCAGAGACATCCACAGAACCATATCCTACTACAATCCTTCTCAAAATTTTTAGAAGGCCTTCTTTTTAAAATGATTAAAATGCTCCACCATGGGCTGTGGGTGGCGCAAACGGTTAGGACGCTGTGCCTGTTAACCAGCAGGCCAGGGTTCAAGACCCGGGTCGGCCCCACAAGACAGGGTGAGCTCCTGTCCTTAGCCCAAGTCTGCAGTGCCAGCTGGATCCAATCGTATTGGCTCTGTCTTTCCATTGGACTAATTCAGTGGCATGGAGAGGGGGGATTTGCTGCTTGGGTAACAGCCTATCCTCCATAACAATCCAACCCAGGCTTTCGTGCTTCGCATGCAGTGTATACAGCACCAAGCACGATACCATAGTCTCTCAAGACTGACAGAGGCCTGCTGCATGCTCCACCAGATTTTTTTAAAAGGGATGTAAAAAGAAATATTTGACCGACTCACTGACTGATGGGTGGGCAGATAGATAGATCCTTTTGTATTGTATGGTCCTTATATATAGTGTTTGTCCTTATGTATAGTGCATGCATATAGTGTGTAGAGTATATGTAATGTGTGTGAGTATAATCCTAACCTTGTCTCCTCAAAAGCAAGCCCCATTTGTGTATCTTTAGGATTGAATCCCCTCACTCTCTGTGTGTGTGTCAAAATAAGAGGCTGCAGTCCTAACCACACCTTCCTGGGAATAAGTACTATTTAACACAATGCGACTTACTTCTGAGTAGTCATGCTTAGGATTGCACTGAAAAATACACATATATGTTACTTTCATATGATTCATTTAAACACTTTTTACTAAAGTGAAAAATATTACAATGAATTTATTACATAGAACTAGCGAAAAGCGTACCTGCGTTGCGGGAGTAACATTTCCCCATATGCAACTTCCCCCCACGGTGCTTCAACACCCCATGTGCATCAACACCCCATGCGCAACTTTCCACCATGCGCAACTTCCCCCATGCGCAGCATCCTCGCCAGTGCAACCTCTTCCTCCAAACAATATCCCCCCCAGTTCACCAGGGTCTGAGCACCATATTGGCTGGATGTTGGTCAGTCTCCCATGTTAAGTATAGGAGAGAAACACGTTGCCCCCTTTTCAGCCCCTGAAGGGTTAAATTTCTCCAGATGGTTCTTGGTGGGTGTTCAGATGACAGAAGGAACTCCCAGAATTCCATGCTTCAGGGCCAGCAGTTTTGGCAGGGCAGTGATGAGTCAGTCAGTCAGTGAGTCAGTCAGTCAGTCAGTCAGTGACTTTTTTCTTTTATATATATAGATTCCAAGAAGGCTCCCTGCTGTCTGCTCACAAGGAAAAGGAGGGCAGAGATTGGGGGGGGGGCAGTTTTATTGTTCTATTTTATATTATTGTTTTTAACAAATGTATTTTAGTCTGTTTTAATTGTTCTTAGCTTTTTAAATCTAATTGTACTTTAATTGTATTTTAATTATGTTTTAATCTCTATTTATGATCATTTTAATGGTATTTTATTATGATCGATGGTAGCTGCCTTGAGCTCCCTCTTGCAGGTGAGGAAAGGCAGGACATAAATTATAGAAATAAACAAAAGGAGGACAATGAAGATTTTTTTTCCAGGACACAAGGCTAAAAAAGAGGATGTATGCTGGAAAAAGGGGACCTGTTTTTCTCATAAGGAAAAGGAGGGCAATCAAGATTTTTTTCAGGGCACAAAGTTAAAAAAGAGGATGTTTCCTGGAAAAAGAGGTCATGTGGTCCCTTAGAAAAGGGGGACAATGAAGACTTTTCCCAGGACACAAGGCTAAAAAGTGGACACGTCAGGAAAAAGAGGACTGCGTATCCTGGGGCGGTGGCGTAGCTGGAGGGGGCTTCAACCCTTTGGTTCCTTTTTGTTCCCCCTTCCTGGAATGGCTTGGAATGGGTACAACTCCCTCCAGGACTGACTGCTACACCCCCCTCTAGCTACTCCACTTTCCTTGTGTTGGGAGCAGCACCTCCAACCTTCTGCTGGATCAGGACCAGAGGTGGCAATGCCCAGGGCAAGGGGTGGCAAGGCTGGTGCTCCCAACAGCTCCCCTCGGAGCCTGCCCTTTCCAGGAGGAGAGAGGCAGCTGTGGGGCTGGCTGGGCAAAGTCCAGCCCCTGAAGGAGGGGCTGTGCCTGGGCAGGGCTGGCTGGGCTTGCCAAGTCCCCACCCGACGGGTCTCCCCGGCAAGGGCAGCTTGCAGCAGGCAGAGGAGCAGCAGTAACAGGACCAGGAGGGGAAATGGGGAGGAAGGAGGGCTGGAGGAGCCTCTGGAGGATGGCACTGCTGGCAGGTGAGAAAGACCACAAGAGCCCAAGGGGGGCTGGGCAGGGGGTCCCCTTCCTCCCTTGGGGTAGGGATGCCAAGAAAAGGGTTGGTGCCACTTTGGGATGCAAGAGGATGGAGAGATCCTGCCTGCAACAGGATGACCATCTCTTCTCTTTTTCCAGGATATGTCCTCTTTTTCAACCTAGTGTCCTGAAAAAATAAATTTCATTGTCTTTCTTTTCCTTATGAGAACATGTTCTCTTTTCCAGCCTTGTGCCCTGGGGAAAAAAATCTTTATTGCCTTCCTTTTCCTTATGAGAAAACATGCCCTCTTTTCCCTCTTTTTAAACTTTGTGTCCTGAGGAAAAATCTGCATTGTCCTCCTTTTCCTTATGCCCTCTTTTTGCAAGACATGTTCCTCTCATTTAGCCTTGGGTCCTGGAAAAAAAATCTGCATTGTCTTCCTTTTCCTTATGAGCAGGCAGCATGGAGCCTTCTTGTAATTCATAATAGTTTTATGCACATGAAAGCAAAAAAATGTGTGTGTATTTAACCAAGAGTACAAGCCTAACCATGTCTACTCAAAAGTAAGCCCCATTGTGCTCAATGTATCTTACTCCCAGGAAAGTGTCTGTAGGATTGCAGTCCAAGTCCTACATTTTTCTTGGATGTCCTATTTTTTGGGAGGAAGCCCTGATCTCTTTTAGTGATTATAACATATGGTCACCTTGTGCCTGGAATGTCCCTGGAAAAGGAGACGGATTTGGACCGTTTGAGAGCGGGAGGGGCTGGAAACCCTGTGGCTTCACCTGTTGAACATCCCAGGACAAACTTCTTGTCATTAATAAATTATATGTCATAGTTTTAAATCTAAGTAATATAGTGTTTAAATTAACCACTTGAAAGCAATATATAAGGGTGTTTTTATTTTTTATTTTGTGATGGCCTACATTTTTCTTGGATGTCCTACATTTCAGGGGCCTTGTCCTCTTTTTTGTTATGGGGTATGGTCACCCTGGTTAAGGTCTGGTTCTGTAAAAGGCATCTTTCTAGGTTTCCAGAAGTCTCCAGATACAAGGCAGTCCACCAGTCCACAGGACTAAGACTGCAATCCTATCCGCAGTTTCCTGGGAGTAAGTTCCACTGAACACATTAGGACTTATTTTTATGTAGACATGCCTAGGATTGTGCCCTGGATCTCTTTCTTGGCCCTTCCAAACTTCTGGAAAGATATTTTAATAAAGAGGAGTTCTGCATCCATCTTTGTGTAGGGTTGCCAAATGACCCGGAAAACAAGGAGAATCCTGATTTTTGGGGATTGGGTTCACATACTGGCAAATGGGACAGAGGATCCTGTCCCAATTTAGTGGAAGAGAATTATGGCAACCCTAGATGAAGTGATAGTTTGAAGCAGAGGTTGCGAAGGTGGCAAACTGCCGCGGTCATCGCCCTTTTTCAAGAGATCAGGATAGCTGTAGTACTGCAAGTTATTCCAATAGAAAAATTCCCCAAACACATGAGGAATCTACTCTTTGCATCCATCAGTCTTGAAAGACTATGGTATCGTGCTCAACGCTGCATGCAAAGCATGAAGGCCTGGGTAGATTGATATGGAGGATAGGCTGTTACCCAAGCAGCAAATCCTCAGTGAAACGGCAGAGCCAATATGATTGATTCCAGATGCATCACAGAGCTGGGCTAATGACAGGAGTTCACTCTGTCTTGTGGGGACCCACGTCTTGAACCTTGGCCTACTGGTTAACAGGCAGTGTCTTCACCACTTGTGCCACCCACAGCCCCCAGATCCATAGGATCTGGAGATTGGTTGCCAGGATGGTTGTAAAATTCATTGTACCATTACAAGAAACAATGTAGGAAACCACAGTGAGTACTTCTAAGTAGACATGCATAAGATTGGGTTCTCGTTTGGTTTGTCCTGCTGTAACAGATTTTCAGTGCAATCCTAAGTAACTCTGCTCAAAAGTAATCCCCATTGTATTCAATAGTACTTAAGGAAGGTGTGATTAGGATTGCAGCCTCTGTTTAATTATAACAACATCACACTGTGCCTGTTAACCAGCACGCCACAGTTCGAGACCCGGGTCTCCACAAGACAGGGTGAGCTCCTGTCCTTAGCCCAGCTCTTCAATGCAGCTCGAACCAATTGTATCAGCTCTGCTGTTCCAGTGGCATGGAGAGGGGGGATTTGAGGGGGAATTTGGCAGGCTGACCAGATGACGGGAAAAACCTGGATTTGTCCAGATTTGTAGCCTCCTGTCCGGGTGTCCTACATTTTGGCATCATTGTCCTACATTTTGGCTTCATTTTGAAACTTAGTGATAGTGCACAGTACCCCATAATGCCATAGGTCGTTGGATTCGTACTGAAGAGCAGAATCCAGTGTAAAAATCAGTTTTGAGATATCTCCTTCCTATCAAAAGTTATGGTCAAAAAACCAAAAAACAAAAACAAAAAAATACATTTTTTGGCAATTTTTTTTTTCAGCAGGTAGGAATTTTGGCCTGGGATTAGGAATTTTGGGTTTGGCATCTGGTCACCCTGGGAATTTGGTTACAGCCTATCCTCCATATCAATGTACCCAGGCCTTCGTGCTTTGCATACAGCGTCAAGCATGATACCATAGTCTTTCGAGACTGATGGAGGCCAAGTTAAGTCAAGTTAAGTCTTAAAGGCAAAGGTTATCGTGCTAGTTGTGACCGACTGTAGGATATGCACTTATCCTTGTTTCTGGAGCCATACAGCCATTGTTGTCTAACATGTGGCTCAAATGCCCCCAGAACGCTGTAACCTTCCCCCTGAAGTGGTACCTATTTATCTACTTGCATTTGCATGCTTTTGGACTGCTAGGTTGGCAGGAGTTGGGCTAAAGATGCAAGCTTCTTCTGTCTTGTAGGACCTGGATTTTGAACCCTGGCCTGCTGGTTTACAGGGTTAAATGGTTAACAAGTTGTCTTAACCACTTGCACCACGACAGCCATAATAGATTTAGAATTGCTGCTATAGCTTCATTACTGACTAAATTCTTCCAAAGAGCTTTTGGTATTTACTTATCACCTGATGATCTGCCTGAGTAGAACCATGAGTGTCGCTATACCTTGGGTTTTCATATATATAAAAACCATGAGTATATACTTGCTAATGAATATGAATCTTGCTAATTCCCTTGGGTTTCATGGTTTTTGCTTGAACTGAATATCCTTTATTGTGTTTCCTCCTATCCTGCAGCCTCCATCTTGAGTTCTTGCTTCCTCCTGACTGAAGGCCAAGGAACCATCATTCAGATTCCGATTCAGGTGCAACCAGAACGTCCAATAGAAGGACAGAATGTCACCCTAATCCCAAAAGACCCTTTGACTGGAGCTCGTTCCTGTCGCTGGTACCGAGGACGAACAGTTTCCCTAGAAAACCAGATCTTGAGCTATTACTTCCCACCAAATCCTGAGCAAACTCCTGGACCTGCCTTTACTAACCGGGAGACTGCAGGCCTTGGCTGCTCCCTGCACATTAGGAATTTAACACCTGGAGACACCGGGAATTATACAGTGAATGTGGATGGAGGTGGGAGAAATGCAGAAGGGTCTGCTTCCGTAGTGGTCACAGGTATGATTCACTCCTGCTATTTTGATTGTTTTATGTATCCAAGATTGTTGTCTCCTATTGAGCATCCAGATTAAAAGTCCAGAATATTTCCCCAAAATATCTAGTGAGCCTCACTGCAAACAATTTGTTTTCTTCAAATGAGTCCTGAATACCAGCCTCAGTTTCCCAATCCATGGAGATATGTGGCTCGCCAAATCATGATCTGTGTCCCAGGATATTCCAGCTATCTGGAATATAGATAATCCAGGATATTCTTGGTGATCAGCCTCCACTTGGTTCTTGCCTCTGCTTGGTTTCCTTTACACACTTTTTCCAGCTTGTCTGGATATTTGAAGTGGCAACATTTTAAAATTTCCTTCCATTAATTCATTGTTTCCTTCTGGGAACTCAGGTTCACATTAGTGACTGTAGCACATTTTTGGGTATTGGGGTCCATGGAGCTGAAAGTTTCATGATCTTGTTAGATTCATTCCTAAAAACAAAACAAAACTGGTTTGTCCAGATGGTGAATGAATTAATTCCTAAACCTAAATTTAAATGAGTCACATCATCTCTCTGACACTGTGTCAGGGGCCAAAAAAACTATTTTACATTTCAAATTTGAATAAATTTACATCAATTTACATATAAGAATGTATTGGTGTGTATTTCAGAGCTCGACCAGGTGCTGGCTAGAAGTATCTTGAGGGTTGCCGAGGGCCACATCTGGCCCCAGGGCTGGGGTTTGGAGACCCCTGCTTTAGAGTACTGCAATATTTTTGCTGCAAGAGAGTGAGCCATGGCTTCACCTAGGATCATAATTCCCAAACCTGTGCTGATATATAATATAGTCATGGAAAAAATATTGATTATTGTTCTTCTGTCTTAGTCTGGCACAGAGTTGTGATTTGGAAGTGATTTGTCTTTACCTTTTAGACATACCCCCAAAGCCAGAGTAACTACGGGAGCACGTAAGAGACGTCACGTGCACCCGTAGTTACTGCACCACCTAGTGAAAACTTATGGAAAATTCATATTGGAATCCAGAGTAAGTTGTTCTTACACCGGAGCAAGGACTCCCTGTAAGTTACTCTGGATTTTGCCCATTGTAGGCTATGTTGTTGTACTCCAATGAATTCTGCCCAAAGATTGAAATTAATCTGTGGAACTCCTTACACAGGAGTTGTGATAGTGCATGACCTAGATGCCTTTAACAGGGGATTGGACAGATTAATGGAGGAAATGTCCATGGCAAGTTTCAAGCCATAATGGGTATATACAACATCCTGGTTTTAGAAATAGACTACCTCTCAATACCAGGTGCAAAGAAACAGAAATGAGATGCATCTTGTGGTCTTGTGTGCTCCCAGAGTCATCTGGTGGGCCACTGTGAGATCAGGAAGCTGGACTAGAGGGGCCTTTGGCCTGATCAAGCAAGCCTTTTCTTATGTGCTAAAAGCAGGCATGGATTGTAGGCATCAATGACTTATCCCTGAATAGTGTAGAAGACTGAGTGGCAATTGGGTCAGTTTCTAAACCTTGTTGATCCCCTTAGAGCAGGAAACCTTGACTCTGCTGCAATGAGATAATCTTCTGATCGCTTAACAACATCCCTAAATTGTCAAACAACACTCCAAGGAATAATTTAGATCACACTTTCCAGGCAGGTTCAAAGTTCTTTGCATCATATAAAAAGGGTCACATCAAGGCCAATTCACACAGTCCAAAAAATAAGTTTGAGTTTGGGGTGGATTGAATGTTTCTACATGCTGCAGTAGTTGTGAGATTGCTCCGTGCATATTTGGGTTGCATTGCAAAGTGTACTGAAAGGGTAGATGATAACTGAGTAGTAGTTCTGCCACTGTGATTTAGTAAAACCTCTAATGTGATCAGATGTGACAAGGTGTTCCATAAGATGTTAGATGAGATACTCATCTCGGGTGATGGACTTTGTGCACCATTAAGGATGGTAGAATGAGAGAGAGATTGTCAGATCTGGTTCAGGGGACACAACACACAAATGAGCTGGTTGTAAAAGCAATCAGGGGAGTTCTGCTAACCCCAACCTAGAGATAATCTCATCCAGCACTCCACTTCCAATGTCTGTGAAACTCACAGGTGGGGCATGAATGATGGCAGTAGTGCACTGTCTAATGCTAGAGGTCCTATTGAGCCATTAATAGCAACTGATAAATCTGTTATCCTTTGAAATTATCTCGATCCCTTTCTAAGCCATCTGAACCAATGGCAATCACCACATCCTGTGTCCACAAACCTTTTAAGTCAGAGGTGTCAAACATATGGCTGGATACAACCCCTGGAAGCTCTTTATTCCACCACCACCTCGGTAATAAATGGGCTGTCCCAGTATCACCATGAGGTGCTGGGCAGAAACAGCACTGCTGAATTGGTAGCGTTCATGATAATTTGAGTGATAATTGAGCTCTCCCATATATTGAAAATATGATAATTGTATTTTTCTCTCTCATATTTGCAGCTTATGAGGAAAGTGAGGGGGAAATGCTTAGTATATTTATTTAAATCTAACACTACTTTTTCAGCTGAAATTGGTCTCCAAAATCAGGGTGCACGTTATATTTGATGGTTAATTAGATTTTAGTAAATACAGTATTTTTATTATAAGTAAAGGGTGCGCTTTAGATTCGATAGCACATTAGATTTGAGTAAATACGGTGTTTCTGGCCATCGTCAGCTTCATTATGTGATTTCCTGTCTTCAACAGGTGACATGAATGCTGTTTGGCCCATTGTAGAAAATGTGTTGGACAACTCTGATTTATGGGTTGTGTGGAGAACTAATTTCTTCGCTTTTAAATTAACAAGAGCCACCTGTTTAAGTTGGACTGATGAGGGAGAACCTCATCAAGTGAATTCTATCTCTGGTTAATTAGTTTGGAGTGTGCCTCTTGGTGGTTCCATTTTGGACACCAAAACGTACTGGCCATTCCTGGGTTGAAGAAGTTCTGCTTTTGTGATTAGGAAAATTAAAATATGCTTTGATTCCTTGGCTGAGCAGAGATGTGCTGTTACTTAACAGAAAGAGCGACCTAATATTTTGTTGCTTTCGTGACTTAAGGCACAGTCTAATTTATGCAAGCATAACTCACCTCTGATATCTTCCCATGATGGTTTGCGGAAGCAAGCACATGCCTGTACACTGGCCAAACCCACCCTGGAGTGGGACAGAAGTGTCTTGCGGCACTTTTGTGACTCCTTCAGGTCAGCACAGGACTTATGCCGGGGCTTATGCCAGCCTAACTAGAGTTTAGGATTGCATCCTCAGTGGTGAAGTAGACTGGATTGCAGCGTTTGGGTATTAATTTGCCTTTCTAGGTCAGGTTTGTTGCTGGTACTGCAGATTGTTATCCAGTAGGATTGCCATATGCCCCCAAAACAGGGACAATCCCAATTTTTGGGGATTGTGTTCGCATACTGGTAAGTGGGACAGAGGGTCCTGTCCCAATTTTATTGAAGAAAATTGTGATGACCCTATTATTCAGCCATACCTAATGTTGCAATCCTGCTGTCTTATTGAGGTCCAGTACCCAGTAGGGTTGCCATATATATGTCCCCCAAAACAGAGACAATCCCAATTTTGGGGGATTGTGTTCGTATACTGGCAAATGCGACAGAGGGTCCTGTCCCGATTTTATTGAAGAAAATTGTGATGACCCTATTATCCAGCTGTACCTAATGTTGCAATCACTGCTGTCTTATTGAGGTACAGTATTTTTCATTACAACTAGGATTTTTGAAATAAAATATACACTTTATTTTGGAGAGAGATTTTGTCAAGAGCTTTTGGAAGTGTACTTTGAAAAACAGTAATAGGATCAAATGATTGTTCCTATTTAATATAGAACACTTTATAGCAAAAAACAAAGACAATCAGATCACAGTCCAATGTCTCAAAGAAACTTGGGGGGAAAAAACTCAGGGTGGAAAGTGACAGACACATGAACTTCCATACATTGACTTCATCTTGTTTGGCCACTGAAGGCTTCATGGTGTTGCATTGTCATCCTCTAGAAAAGAATTGCAAATATTTTTTTTTTGTTTTTCCCTGGTACTCCCAAGAATCCATTCTCACTTATGCATCATCACATTGGCATTGGCAGTTACTGTGATGGGGCATGCATGTGTAAAAGATTCATTCAAGGATCATACTGCCTATTGGTATATCCCTTAAATATAATTTTGTTATTATGTTGCTGACATGCTTATACTACTCATTTGCTCAGTGTGAAACAGTTCTTCCTTCAATAATATGTCAAATCTTGATAACCTTAGGCTTGCAACTGTTCCCTGGCAAGGTAAGTTTATTGCTGAATATAATCTATCAAGTCTTGGTACCTTTAGGCTTGCAACTGTTCCCTGACAAGGTAAGTTTATTGCTGAATATACTTTTCTGTTGTTTTCCTAATTTCACATAATCAAACGAAGCAGCTCATTTCGGGTACCTGACTTTCAGGATATCCTTAAATGGTAACATATAAAACAATTTATATTTTGAATTTTCTGCTGCAGACTCCCCAGTATAATGTCTTTTCCAGTGGCTGTTAACTGGTACATCTTCTATAAATTTTTGTGAGCCCTTTGAGTACAGGGAAACTGTTGATTTTATTATGTAAACTTCTTTGTGAGTTATTGTGGTTGAAACTCTTGCTTTCAAAGGGTATCGCTTGCCAAGCCGGTTAACATTTTATTTCTTTTCCTAGTTAACATTTTATTTCTTTTCCTCTCTCACAGTGTACTCCTGCACACTTGCAGAATACAGTAATCAATAACATTATATCTCTTCCACCTGCAGTGATTTTGCTCAAACCCACCGTGTCCGCCACCCCAAGCACCTACCTCTCCGAGTTCCTCTCTGTTCAGCTAACTTGTAAAACCAACTCTAGAGATGCAAATGTCAGCTGGTTCTGGAATGGGGAGCCTCTCAATAATAGCTCTCGGATCCAGCTGTCTGATGATGATTGGATTCTCAGTATCAATAACATAACACGTAATGATGCTGGAAAGTATCAGTGCCAAGTATCTAACCCGGCTTCCGAGGAAACAAGCGACATCATAAATATTGATGTGGTCTGTGAGTATCTGGCTGCCAACACAATCAGCTTGGCCTGTCCCAGAATTTGCCTTCTTTCCTGTCTTGGTACAGTCTGTCCCATCAGCACCTCCCACCAGGTGCTTTCATTTTGGAAAGTATTTTTTCTTTGGTGTCCTCCTCATCTCTTTTTCTGCTGACTCAAGGGATCTTCTACGGGTGTCAGAAGATGCTGGCTCAACCAGCAATGTCTATATAAATTTATTTCTATATATTTGCTCTTAACAGTTCACAAATCTTATCTCTGCTGCTGTCAGTCATTATCCTCTCAGTATCTGGAGAGGCTAAAATTGTGGATAAGGCTCTTCAATTTGTTTATCGAACTTTCCCCTTTAAGTCATTTACTGATGAAGAATTCTTCTAACGGAGAATCCACAGTCTTCCAGATGTGGATCTGTGCAGGTCATGGAGAAAACTCTAAAGCTGAAATCATGTACATTCTTTCTCGGGAGTAAACCCTTTGAATACAATGAGATTTGCTTCTGAGTAGGTTTGCCTAGCATTACATTGCTACAACTGAAACAAGAAGTCAATTTGACAAAGAAAATGGCCTCCTTTGAACCATTTCAGTTCTTCTAGTTGTCACATAAACAGAGTGATCATAAGACTGGAAATTTCTGGATTTGTCCTCTTTTTTTAGTCTCCTGTCTGGGTGTCCTCCAAAAGGCCTTCATTTTGAAACTTTGCAATTGTGTGCATCATGTCATATGTCATTGGATTCATATTGAAGAGCAGAATCCAATGCAGAAATTGGTTTTGAAATATCTCCTTCCTATCAAAAGTTATGGCCAAAAAACTAAAAACTAAAAAATATACATTGAGCTGTATGGGAAAATGAAAGTGCCCAATATTGCGGCTTTACTCATGAGTAGGCAAAGGCCAGGCTGAGAGGAATCCAAGACCTTGTCCTCCTTTTGAGCTTTGGGCATCTGGTCACCCTGCGCATATCCTGTTCCAGTGTATATTAGCTAGGTACGGTGGTTCTCAATCTGTTGGGACCCACTGGTGGGTTGCGATCTGATTTTTGGTGGGTCCCACAACAACCAAGTAGAGACCAAAGGAAATACAGATGATGGAAGGATCAGATTAAAGCTAGAGAGATAAATATTAGAACATTTTTTTTCTGGTTATTATTATACAAATATTATATTTTGAATATTATTATAAAATATGGTAAAAATATTTTTTTCTAGATTTTTTTTAAAGTCTTGTGGATCCTAAAGTCTAAGTGGGTCCTAAAAGAGCTTCATTATCAAAAGTGGCTCCACAACTAAAATTTTGGGAACCACTGATCTAATGAATGTTTGCTGATGGATGACATTTTTTAATATAATAGAGGATCCTGATCCCAAACTACTGTTTTTGCATAACTGCTCATAAATTTTGCATATATCTTGCAAATATATATTGGCTAATATATATTGGGTCTGCTGCGGAGAGGGGGGGGGATAGAAATCTCTTAAATAAATAAATAAATAAATAAATAAGTAAATATTTCAGGTGCCTTAAAATCAGTTATTGTTTAGGTGCCTTAAAGCCAATTATAATTGTACACAACTCCTCATTTAACTATTACTTCCATTTTCATCCCATCCCTGAGCTCGGGGTAACGTTCATGAATGAAGGTTACCCCATTTTATTTTGTCAACAACTTGTGTGTGGCTGAAATCCTAATGACACTTTCCTGGGTGTAAGACCCATTGAACACAATGGGGCTTATTTTTGAGTTGACACAGGGCACAATCCTCACCATGTCTACTCAGAAGTAATCTCCATTGTGATCAACTGGTCTTACTCCCAGGAAAGTGTGTTTAGGATTGCAGCCTTAGTTAGGATTGTGCTCTCTGTGTAAGACTGCAGTCCTAAACACTTTCCTGAGAGTAGGTTCCATTGAACACAATGGGCCTTACTTCTGAGCAGATATGGTTAGGATTGTGCTATTAGGGAAAGAAGATTAGGAAAGGCTCTACTGTGAGATAATTACCTCAGGTAACTGGAATTACCTCAGGTGGTGGCCTTTGGAATGGGTGTCCTTAACTGTGGCTAATCCAGCCATTTTGATATCATTATCATATTATTACCATGGACCAGGCAAGAACTTTGTGGTTTTGTGACAAGAGATATCAGAATAGGGGCTTTCACTAGAAGAAGGGGGGGGGAGTAAAGCAAGATGGCATCACTTGATAGTTCCCCTCAAATCAATTGTTGGCCTTGATTTAAATGTGCCACAAGCCTGTCTGGATCGGGTTCTTCTAGGTGGATATTTTGTGTTCCACATCATGAAGAGAGGATTTCAGAAATCTGGATTGCAGGACAAACTCCTGACATTTGAGCCTTTCTAAGGATGCAATCCAGAGTAACTACGGGGAGTCCTTGCTCCAACGTAAGAACAATTTACTCTGGATTGCAGGACAAACTCCTGACATTTGAGCCTTTCTAAGGATGCAATCCAGAGTAACTACGGGGAGTCCTTGCTCCAACGTAAGAACAATTTACTCTGGAATGCAGGACAAACTCCTGACATTTGAGCCTTTCTAAGGGTGCAATCCAGAGCAACTACGGGGAGTCCTTGCTCCAACGTAAGAACAATTTACTCTGGATTGCAGGACAAACTCCTGACATTTGAGCCTTTCTAAGGGTGCAATCCAGAGTAACTACGGGGAGTCCTTGCTCCAACATAAGAGCAATTTACTCTGGAATGCAGGACAAACTCCTGACATTTGAGCCTTTCTAAGGGTGCAATCCAGAGTAACTACAGGGAGTCCTTGCTCCAACGTAAGAACAATTTACTCTGGAATGCAGGACAAACTCCTGACATTTGAGCCTTTCTAAGGGTGCAATCCAGAGCAACTACGGGGAGTCCTTGCTCCAACGTAAGAACAATTTACTCTGGAATGCAGGACGAAATCCTGACATTTGAGCCTTTCTAAGGGTGCAATCCAGAGTAACTACGGGGAGTCCTTGCTCCAACGTAAGAACAATTTACTCTGGAATGCAGGACGAAATCCTGACATTTGAGCCTTTCTAAGGGTGCAATCCAGAGTAACTACGGGGAGTCCTTGCTCCAACGTAAGAACAATTTACTCTGGATTGCAGGACAAACTCCTGACATTTGAGCCTTTCTAAGGGTGCAATCCAGAGTAACTACGGGGAGTCCTTGCTCCAACATAAGAACAATTTACTCTGGATTGCAGGACAAACTCCTGACATTTGCGCATTTCTAAGGATGCAATCCAGAGTAACTACGGGGAGTCCTTGCTCCAACGTAAGAACAATTTACTCTGGATTGCAGGACAAACTCCTGACATTTGAGCCTTTCTAAGGATGCAATCCAGAGTAACTACGAGGAGTCCTTGCTCCAACGTAAGAACAATTTACTCTGGATTTCAGTATGAATTTCCCATAGGTTTTTACTAGGTGGTGCCATAACTACGTCGACGTAAATGTCTCTAACGTGCTCCCATAGTTACTCTGGATTCATCTCTAACAATGATCCCTTTCTCAGATGGAGAATATCGGTTGAGATATTCTCTTTACAGAGAGTTAAACAGATCACATGCCTCCATTTTTATAATTTTTTTCCTTTCCTTTCCCAGAAACTTCTTTCTGAGGAAACAAAATGGTAAAGAGCCAGCTTGGTTTCAGCAGTTTGAGATGGGCAAGGGTGAGGGTTATGGAGGGTGCCACAGTGGGAAACGAAAGTGCCTGAAGAAGAGAGTCCTTGGGCCGAGTCTCGGAATGGCACAGAGAACCCCGAGCTGGATAGTCCCTCATGCAATTTCTGTTTTTCTTTTCCTCCTTCGTTTTTCATTAACTTGACAGCCGTTTTGTTGGCTGACGTCAGGCACGGATTGAAACGGTCGGTCCCTCTTGGGTAAAAGGGCATCCGGGCAGGACAGGGCAGCATTTAACTGCCAGAAGTTTTTCCTCTGGGAATTGCTGGCAAGCCAGAAAGAGGCTTTTAGTTCTGAGAATGAAGGAAACCGGGAAATGTAATCCCAGTGAGCATTTTGTTGAAGCAGATACAAACCTCTTCACAAAAACCATGTGTTCTCTCTTTTCACCTTAGCAATCCCATTAAATTCTTTCCACAATGGTGTAAAAGCCTGTGGAGTACTGGAATCCGTATGAGTTGCACCCAGTGGTGGGATTCAAATAAATTAACAACAGGGTCTATGTCCTAATAACCTAAATTAACAACATGTTCTATCCCTACAATACAGAGTAACTACGGGAGCACGTAAGAGACATTACGTGCACCCCTAGTTACTGCACCACCTATTGAAAACCTATGGGAAACTCATATTGCAATCCAGAGTAAATTGTTCTTACACTGGAGCAAGGACTCCCCGTAGTTACTCTGGATTTTGCCCTATATCCCATTAGTAACTGGTTCTCACAACCAGGAGCTCATTAGGAAAGGATTCTGCAGAACCTGTGAGAACCTCCTGAACCCACTGGTTGCACCCCTATTGTATCTATTAATCCCTACTGATCTATTGTAGGGTGAACATTTTCCCTCCTTTCCCAGGATATATCCTCTTTTTTTAGCCTTATGCCCTGGGAAAAATTCTTCACTGTCCTCCTTTTCCATGTGAGCAAAGAGCATGTAGCCTTGTTGCAACTGATACATTTTACGTAATATATTATGTGTAACAGCTTTAAATTTAATTGTAAGTAATATAGTGTTTAAATTAAGCACATGAAAACAATATATATCAGCATTTTAAACTTATTTTGTCATGATATTTTTCTTAGGTGTCCATATTTTGAGAGGGCCTTGTCCTTTTTTCAGTTACAACAGTGGTGGGCTTCAGGCGGTTCTCACAGGTTCTATAGAACCCTTTGTAATGAGCGCCTGGTTCTGAGAACCGGTTACTAACGGGACATACAACCTGATGTTAAATTAGGTCATTAGGACATAGAACCTGTTGTTAATTTATTTGAATCCCACCACTGGGTTACGATGTATGCAGGGTGATATATCCTCTTTTTTAGCCTCATGTCCCAGAAAAAAATCATCAATATCCTCCTTTTTCTTGTGAACAGGCAGCATGGAGCTTTCTTGGAATTAATCAGTTTTACATAATTATATGTAATAGCTTTAAGTTTAATAATAAGTAATATAGCTTTCAAATTAACCACTTGAAAACAATATATATGAGTAATTTGAGCTTTTTTATTTTGTCATGTCCTACATTTTTCTTGGTTGTTCTACATTTTGGGACACCTTGCCCTCTTTTTTGGATATTTCACATGGTCACCCTGGACATATGGTCACCCATATTTAGAGTTGCCACCTTATCGTTGGCAATGCCCCTATGTCATTCTCCAATCTTTGACCTGTTTGTTTGTTGGACAAAATGAGTCAGACGCTAAAAGACTTATTGAGTAGATGGCTATTTAGGCCCATCATTTTAATTATTAAATGCAGAGCTGGAACCAAAACAGATCTATTATGTGCAACAGTCATTACAGTTCCTTATTATCCAAACAGGAAACTCTATTCTCCTGGATATGATAAACAAAATAAGATCACTGTGCATTTATCTTTTGACAGAACAATTTACCCTTATAAGTGGATTTTTTCCTTCCCCCTTTGGAAAGTGCAACAGCTGTTATTGTTTGCTATCTTCAGAAGCTTTTTCCCCTGAAACATCCATTTTTGAAACAGGAAGCAGGTGTGGTAGATGATCATCCAAGCACACAATAAAGTCAGCCGTTGCAAAAGAGTGGATGAACTCAATTCATGACTGTTAGGGACAGGACAGCAATCCTAACATTGGAACAGATCACCGCTCCAAAAAACAATAATTATATGGCAAGGCTGGCCCAACTTAGGGTGCAATCTAGAGTAACTACGAGGAGTCCTTGCTCCAACGTAAGAACAATTTACTCTGATTGCAATATGAATTTCTAATAGGTTTTCACTAGGTGGTGCTGTAACTACGTCAACATTAATGTCTCTTACGTGCTCCCATAATTACTCTGGATTGTAGGGATACGACAAGGCCGTACATGTGGCTGCCTAGAGAGGCAACACAGTAAGCAAACTGGGGAAAGTATACACTTCATTTAATGCGTTGCTGAGCTCACATGACTTGCAAAGAGACTGACTGAAAGAGGCAGGAAAACAAAACTGTGGAATCTTCTCCGCCCCCAAATTATTCTGTCTTTCTAACTCCGTCTCATTCTGGTGAAGGAATTTTCTGTGTTGGGAAGGGGAGATCCCAGTACTCTCCAGCTACAATGCCAACATGTTAAGTTTTGTGTATTTGTCCCAGATGGACCTGATAAACCTGAGATCCAGCCAAATACAACTTTTTACAACATCCATTCTGACATCGAACTTAACTGCACAGCTGGTTCATTTCCTGCAGCTAACTATTCTTGGTTTTTTAATGAGGAGAAACTTGTCATTGGATGCAAGCTGATTCTCAAGAACGTTAATCGGGAAAATTCTGGGAATTATACTTGTCAAGCAGAGAATGTGTTAAATCACAAAATAATGAATACCCCCCTGGCGATCGTGGTAGTGGGTGAGTAACCAGAGAGTGGCCTAACATCTGTCTTTTGGCCACTATTTCCAGGCCACTGACCTGTCTTTGATGTGTCTCCAGCTTGTGTCCTGTTCACCCATTGAGCCTGTTATTACGTTCCTTGATTAAGTCTTCTGTCTACATCCATATTTGGATCTCCAAATATTGACCTGTTGTCTGTCCAGCTGAGATACCACTGTGCTTTTACTCGGTGACTGATAGTTCCTTTTTGGTTTATTTCCATATCCTTCCTCTTTTAGGGTGCATCCAGACCAGTCTTTTAGCTGAATTCAATCTTTATATCAGTAATATCTGACACTTATTTTCATGTCCCTCTAAAAAATATTACTTTTGCTCTCCCTGCCTGAGCAGCCCTTACCCAAGTGACCCTTAGATAAGTCGAGAAGGTGATTTACAAGATTGATTTATTGGAAGAAATTTCTGGTCTGAAGTATTGATTAGTGTCCCTTCCTGTATCAAAGAAAGTTTCCATTCTATACAACTGGGGGGGGGGATGGAGAACTATGAGCAATAGTCCAATAAGGCAAAAGAACCTACTACTGAGATCAGCTGCAGTAAGATTAATGGCAGACCTTGGGATATATTGATGTAGGGAAATGGGGAAAATGCTTCATCTGGATGCACCCCATATTTCTAGACCTGGATATGAAGCAATGCTGTTTCTTTCTTTAGGAGACAGGTATTAGAGTACCTTCTCACCTGCCTGTCTCCATTCTCACCACAGCATCCACTGTCCTGCATTACAAACCTTAAAATGTCAATAGTCAGCGCTGTTCTTTCAACATGAGTTAATGCTTCCTGAAACATGGTTTTCCTCTTTTTATTTAACTTTCTTTGGTGTGGTTTCCATTTCCTTCCAGAGTTCTTTCCACTTCTCTTATATCCATGAAAGGATAAAATCTCATTAAATCTCTCATTAAATCTTGTTACTCCTCTTATAAGCAAAAAGCTTGTCTTGATTTTGCTGTCTTTCTAAGCTGTGCTTTCTGAGCGTTTGGTTAAGCAAGTCCCAGTTCTTAGTGGTGAGTTTTAGAGCTTGACCAGGAGCTCTAAACTGTTGACTGGACTGTTTTATGGACTGTTATGGACTGTTGCCTTCCATTCCATTCAATGGACTGTTGCCTCTTGTCCATTCACCAGTACAACTGCTTACCGGTACTTTTTACGGTTTTTCCACTGGGCTTCTACATCTCTTGTGCTCAGGGCCTGGTTCTCTTTCTTCTCTGTTCTTTCATTGTGTTCCTTGGGTGTGATGGCATTGCAAAGCAGGAAATATGGAGCACTTCTGCAATTTTTTTGTGCCCACAGGAGATGTGTATGATGTCACCATCGTTGGTCCCCCTATAGCCATTGAGAACAAACCCGTCACTTTGAACTGCACTTGTACAGGCACCAATGTTTCTTACTCCTGGTTTAAGGGAGACCAGTTGATGCAACCAGGGGAGAATGTCATTTTAGAAAACAACAACCAGACCCTAACGTTCAACTTAAGCACCAGGAATGACACTGCCAACTACACCTGCTATGCTTTCAACAATCTCTCTTCCAATTCCAGTGAGCCTTACTTGTTGGAAATCTCATGTAAGTCTATAAGTGGCAACATCGACAATTAGTGATCAGTTGTCAGCCTGATTAGCTTTTAAACAGATAAAAATAGCTTTAACTGCATAATTAAATTAATTCCCCCTGCATAATTGGTAGGAGAATAAATGTGCCCAACCCATCTCCTTTTCAAGACAGACAACCTTTTACTCTGAAACTCTAACAGTACAGTCCTAAACATGTCTACTCAGTAGCAAGTCCCATTGTGTTCAGTGGCTATTACTCCCAGGAAAGTGTGCTTAGGATTGCAGCCTAAGAGCGCAATCCTAACCATGTCTACTCAGAAGTAAGCCACATTGTGTTCAATGCAGTGGCATAACAAGGGTATAGCACAGGATGCAAAAAGCATGGGTGCCCTGTAGCCACCCCACACGGCTGTCACAGTTGTCCCCAGACAACCGGGCATGTTGGCAGACATTTAAAAAGTTGCACACACTTTGCACACTGCTGTAGGATTTCCCAGAGCAGAAGAGGAGTGAGGCAGACCCAGGAGGAAGCTTATGTATATAAGAGCAAAAGTCTGTCTGGTCCTTTGCAGTCTTTTGTGCTACAAGCAGTGGGTTGGACTAGATGACCTCCTGGGATCCTTTCTAACTGTTTTGATAGGGGTGAAATTTCAATCCTTGCTACGGGTGCCATTTTGCCGAGGTATGCCTTTGGTTCAATGTATTTTACTCCCAGGAAAGTATCTTTAGGATTGTACCCATAGGCTGCAATCCTAAAGACACTTTCCTGGGAGTAGGACCCACTGAATACAATAGAACTTACTTTTGAGTAGACATGGTTAGGATTGCACCCTCAGTCTGAAATCCTAAAGACAGTTTCCTGGGAGTAAGACCCATACTACACAATGAGGCTTACTTTTTGAGTAGACATGGTTAGGAATGTGCAAGTAAAAGAAAAGTATGGATAGTCTCAATCTTATCCACATTTATGGGAATAAGGTACATTGACTCTAAAGGGTCTTACTTCTAAGTAGGAGGCATAGGATTGGGCTCTCGGTTTTAGCCAGCCATGAGCATGTTGGCGTTTCATTTGCACCAAGTAAGAAGATGTAGATAAGTCAACACCAACCAGAGATAGGTCTCTCTATATATAGAAACTTAGCTGTGGCAGTGAATGCTCAGCGTTCCCACTGATCACTTGTGAAGAATCTCGATAACCCAGAAGTTTGATGGTGATATCATCATACTTATGGATCACCATGCTCAATTCAGAGTTCTTTCCCAATGTTAGACCTCAGGCACAATCCAGAGTAACTACGGAAGCACATAAGAGACATTACGCGCACCCGTAGTTACTGCACTACCTAGTGAAAACCTATGGGAAATTCATATTGCAATCCAGAGTAACTTGTTCTTACTCCGGAGCAAGGACTCCCCATAGTTATTCTGGATTTCACCTGTCACAGCGCATCACTGGTAACCAGAAATCGAGCATCAATCTTGATGTCTATTTACAAAATGCCCCAGAGGCAGCTTAATCTTTGAGCATACATTTCCCCAAATTTTCCTCTATTGTAAGGATGCTGCACAGTGTTACAACTCAGAGCATACCCTATTGCACACTTGTTGGCACATTATTGCAACTGAGGTGCCAGTGTCTGTATGTTCTGATGTCTCAGTTGTGGTGGGTGAGGTAGTAGCAGCCACTGTTGTTGCAGCCCAGCCCTTTCCAACATGTGGCTTTCCTGTTTGCTCCAGATGGGCCTGATCACCCCGTAATCAATCCCCAAGAAACAGTTTATTCAATGGGTTCCAACCTCAGTCTCTCCTGCTTTGCCATCTCCTACCCTCCTGCAAACTATTCTTGGTATCACAACGGAAATTGGCTGGAACAAGAGACTACATCTCCACTCTTGATCTGGAATCTCTCTGGGCATGATGAGGGTATTTACACTTGTTACGCCACCAATGATGTCACAGGCCACAACAGTGATGCCAACCTGACGATCAGCTTGCGGAGTAAGTAGCTAGAGTGTGTAGCCTGAAAGCCCACACTGACTTGCTTGTTTGTGGGGTCAATACCTTGGCTGCAAGCAGAGCATGCTTCCCCTTTCTATCCAAATCCTTAATTTATCTGACTGTGCCCTGATGCCATGTTCATCTCCTGGGAACATGATTTTATGACTTATGCATGGATAAGAATTGTGGCTGAATGCATGCTTTTAGCATGTTCTTACCAGAGATGGTCTTTGCTACCTTGCCTTCTGGACACACCACTATGCTGGACACACCATAGAGGAACCTGTTTTACTTTTTTAAATTCTACTTCTAAACCCATGGGACTCAGTAGGCTGTTCTTATTTGGGCCAGAACCTATTCCTACAGTGTCACCTTGCCACTCGTTGATCCATTTCAGTGTAGTGTTTTTTTTTTGTCCTATACCTCACTGTCTTTTCAACTGATGTATGATAATACTCTGATCATGGTGTGTTGAAGAGTTTCTATGTTGGATTCAAATTTAGTCGTACAGGGTCTTTCCAGACCCAAGATTTGTATCTTCTGTCTTGTATCTTTGTATTTGATTGTGCTATTGTGTTAGTGAGTCAGTTAAAAACTTGAGCTGCAATCCTAACCCCAGGTCATGCCAGCATAAGTTCCGGCACAAATCCCATGCTGGCCTGTGGGTGTCACAAAAGTGCTGGAAGGCATTTCTGCACCACTCCTGGGGGGTGGAGTTAGGGCAGTATAGAGACATATGCTGGCCTCTCCACACCACCACAGGAACAGAGAACTGGGTGAGTTTTACTAGCCTAAATCGGTTAGGATTGCACCCCTTGAACAATTACTAAACATCACACTCATTCATAGAATCCTAGAGTTAGAAGGGACCCAGTAGGTCATGTAGTCCAACCCCCTGCCTGTAGCAGGAAACCCCTGTTTCTGACATTTCTCTGGGTGTCCTGTCTTCATCAAGCCCATTCTTTCTAGACCTTGGATTGATAGACCATTTTCTTTGTAAACCGCTTTGTGAACTTCTTAGTTGAAAAACAGTATATAAATACTGTAGATAGAGAGTGAGTGAGTCTGTGTCAAGTTGGCTATAAATTGGCTAAGCAGTCATGGCCATTCAGTTGAGATTTACTTGGAAGCACAGCTTCTGTATTCTCTTTCTTTCCTACTTCCTGTCTGCCTTGTGGCCGGGTTTGGTTTTCCTACACCACCCTCTCTATTGATACTTCGCAGATGCTCCTTGTTGTCCTTAAACTGGATCAAAGCTTTGCACTGAATGTAAAAGATGAAACTCATTCAGGAAACATCGAGTGATGTTTCACTTCAATTCCATTCTTATCACTGTTGTTGCCTTTCACAGAAAGTGAATTTAAAGTGGAACAGTAATGGCTAGCCATTTAATTTCCTGAATTTATTATTTTTTTGTACCACCCCTTCTTGGGTCCCCATCTTTTACTCCATTCCCTTTTAACGCTCTTCTTCCACTGGACTTCTGGGTGCTCTTGTGTTCCTACAGTAACAATTATGTAGAATTTTGCATGTACGTTCCTTTGTCTCCAGCATGTTCCTCGTTGCTGTTGTTTATTGAAGTCCCACCAATCAAGAAATGTTAAAAACAAAAGGATCATATTGAAGACTGCACTTTGAAGTCAAACAAAATTAGCTATATTGAGGACACCTACTTACTACATATTTACTCCGCTTAACACCCCTACTTCCCCCTGCTTCCGTTTTCTCTCTCTGCAGAACCTGTGACCAGTGTTACCATCAGTGGCACTGACAAAGCCATTGAAAACAATGTCACAGTTCTGAACTGCAGCTCTGATGGTACAAATGCTTCCTACCTCTGGTTAAAAGATAACCTGAGCCTAATGACTCCACCGATACCAGAGCACATCTTTCTGATGAACAACGAACAGACCCTTATGTTCAACCCAACCATGCGTAATGACTCGGGCAACTACACCTGCTACGGATATAACAACATCTCTGAAGCCAGTGACAACTACATATTGAACGTTTTCTGTAAGTGTGGCTTTACTACTACAAAGGGGGAGGTTGATGAAAGAATTCTGGGAACAGACATATCTCCAAACTCCAGCTTTGCAATGGATATTGCAAATATGGCTGTTCTTTCCAACATATATGAGCATATATGACTGTTCTTTCAACAAACAATCCCAATATACAAACAAAGAGGGAAAAAGTCCCACTCTTAAGAACCCATACACCTGATTAGCAATTGCACCTTGTTTTCAACCATCCCCATTCATGCCTAATCCACTTGCAGTCTGAATTGTGGTTGCGCAATATTTCCTTTATAAATATCCCCCTTATCCCAGTAAAATCTTATAAATGCATTAAAATCCACAGTACAGCTGTATCATAGGGACGCCCCTTGTTTTGATTAGACAGTTTTATATGGATCCTAGACAGATACCAGAGAGTTGGTTGAGTAAATTCCCTAGCTTCTTTTCCAATCCAGGGAGTGGATGGAGCAGGAGCTGGCACACCATCAAGGTAAGGGGGCAGAATTTGGCATTCTGCCTTATGTGCCAGGTGGTGCTTGATCTCCAGGTACCCTATGGGTTGTAATTTGTGGAAAGCCTAAAATCCTCTGTGATCATTTTAGCCATAGATAGTAGGTTCCCCATAGTCTCACAAACTTCCTCAGTTCACAGTGTCCATAGCCCAACAGTAATTATTTCACTGTTCCCTTCTTTGGGTTTTCCTGGAAAGTTTAAAATACTCCATTGCGCCCTGTGAGTTATCTGGAGCTCCACAGAGTGCCATGGCATACAGTTTGGAAAGTATGGCCAAAAGATCCTTTCCCAAAAGGTTTCTAAACACAAAACAACTTTGAAATTGACTCCATACTTGAACATACACATGATCCGAGAACATATTTCATGAGTGGGGGATGATTTTTAAATCTACTGTGCCAAGTGGTCTATTGGACCACTGTGTACTGGACTCTTGGCTAGAAACATCTGCTTGCAGTGCAGCTACCTTTGCACTTCTAAAGAACAAAATTGTTTTCAAGTGCATACTAAGCACATCGGCCAGTGTATCTGTCCAATTCACAGTGTATATTTGTGGAAAGTGGTATTAACCCTTTCAATTCTTGGTGAACATACTGGACTTTCCCAATTTGTGACTCTCTTGTGTTTGCTTCAGATGGGCCTGATGTCCCTATCATCAACCCACCCGACACACCGAAATATCTTCCTCAAGGCACCACCTTCAATCTGTCCTGCGAAGCTGACTCCAACCCAACAGCACTGTACACTTGGTTATTTAATGATTCTGTAGAAATTGTGTACCAGTCCCAGCTCTTGCTCACTGATTTGAATATAAGCAATACTGGGACTTATTCCTGCCAAGCTTTCAACAATCAGACCAACAACACCAATTTTAGTATAATACCCGTGGAGCTCTATGTACGACGTGAGTATCTGCAGGGCTTGTATATCTGTGGGCTACATACATCAAGTCTGACTTGATTGCCTTTATTTTCTGTGGCCCAATGTGTCTGTATCTGTCTCATTTCCTATCTTTATGGGACCCTTCCATTTGTCCCTGATTCGGATCCAATACCAGCTCTCTTGCCTTCCTGTCTTCTTTGCATGCTTGGTGGTTACATCACTTTCTATTTATCCAGGTCTCTATTACTTCAGCCACCATGTTTCCGATATTAATTTTCAGGGTCTCCTTGATCCCACCACAGGATAACTCATCATTCTCACTCTTGCATGTGATGCTAAACAATGAAGACTTCAAATCAGGATAATCAATGGAATGCCACCTTCTCTGATTTTTTTCCCACTGGTTCAGCATCCTCCTTGTGTGGTTTCTGTCCATTTTATTCCCAAGACACTTATATTCTTTGGAGCATGAGATAAACTGTCAAAGAAGATCAGAAGCTTGATTACAGCTCCTTAGTGGTTCCCATCAAAATTCCTGGCGTTTCTTAGCCTCTTACATCATTATCTGTCTTTTCAGGATCTTATTGTGATCCTTACTTCTATTGAGGAATTACCATGACTTAAGTTCTCTCATCTCTCTGTCTGTCCAAGATCAGGACAACGTTTGTCACCTGTCACTCAAAGCTTTCTTAATAGCTGTAACTTTCTTCTTGCTCATCCATCAGTGAATGTAGTAGTATGATTTTTTTTTATAAACTTCATTTCTGTCTTGGATAATTTTAGGGGAAACTGGAGTTCCTAAGGAAAGTGCATCTCCACACACTTGGAAAGCAAAAACTTAAATTTGTTTTTTAATTCCTTGACTCCATACCTCTTTTTCCTGCAGAGACATTTCTTGTGTCGTAAGTCTAAAGTTGTGGAGAACAAAATGGTGTTTCTGAATTGCTGTCTCTTTCTAGTGGTTCACAGAGAACCTGGGTCTTGGCATCCATCAGTCTTGAAAGACTGTAGTATCGTGCGAAGCACAAAAGCCTGGGTAGATTGATATGGAGGATAGGCTGTTACCCAAGCAGCAAATCCCCCCTCTCCACGCCACTGAAATAGTCCAGTGGAACGGCAGAGCCAATACGATTGGATCCAGCTGCGTCGCAGAGCTGGGCTAAGGACAGGAGCTCAGCCTGTCTTGTGGGGACCTGGGTCTCAAACCCTGGCCTTCTGGTTAACAGGCACAGTGACTTAACCACTTGCGCCACCCACAGCCCATAGAACCTGCGTCAGGGAAATAATAATTAGGTAACTTCTCCAACGAAACCTTCATAATGAATCTCATCAAGTCTGATGCATCTTGCAGGGTGCCATCAGCAACAGTAACACCAGCATCCCCTTTAAACTGAATGTTTTCTGATAGTGCAGCATCACCCATGTTCCATCGTGATAATTGTTCCTTTGGCTCTCTGTTTACCAGCTTTCTCAATGTCTGGTAACTCTTAAGGAGTAGATGAGTCTGGAACATGGTTAGTAGCTCAAAAACTACCAACTTGGGTGAGAGTTAAGATAGTCAGTGACTAGGCATATAGGAAGCTGTTCTTTACTAAACCAGACCATTGATCCATATAGCTCAGTTTGTCTGTAGATGGTGTTCTAAGTTTTCAATCAGAAGTTTTTATTGTATCCAGTTAGGACAATGTTCAAATCTTGGTCCTTCTGCATGCAAAACAGAAGCTGCAATGCTGAACCATGGACTTCCTCTGCGGAATTTCCCTGCAATGTTTGCATGCCAAACAGACCTTTACAGAAAGAGGCATAGATGGCTTTCTCTTTTGGATACCTTAGATTCTGTAATTTTTTACAGACTTTAATCAGGGATCCCTTCAGTTTTAGAAAGTATGAGTTTCAAGCAAATAACGTGAAAAATGAATGTAAGTAAGTTAATGGACTGCCCAGCAATGTTGGCTTTTTGTTTTATCATACCAGAATTGCTAGGTTAAGATAATAAGGGTCCATTAAAGGCAGTTTGGTTTCGTGACCCGCTTTTCAACTCTTTTTCATAACTTATGTAATTAAAAGCAAATGTGACCGGACAGTCCTGATTATACTTTGGTTACGGTAAGTCTCTTGATGTTCTTATAATGATGCCTCACTGATGCAATGAAAGGCTGAACCGGAGAGGGCCAGGTTAATATTAAAATGATGGCCCGTAAGAGTTCCGTAACGACATTGTCATGCAAACCACTACTGTTGAGAAGTCCTTGGGGCATGTTCAAGACCCCCACCTTGGTGCTCAAGCAGAACATGGCCTCTTTTCCCCAATGGGATGTGAGCCACTTTTTGGATTCAAAGAGGTAGAACTGATCTCTGAAGTTCTTGCCCTCCTCCAGAGTTTCTTTTCTGCGTCATTCTCTCTCGCTCTTTTAAACCCAGAGAGTGCAAAGAGAGGGAGTAGAAAAAGGCTGTGGGGAGTCACTGGCTCTGGAGGCAAAAAGTCCCAATCTAGTCCAGGAGCTTCCTTATACAATTCTGCAATTTAAAAATCCTTAGATGACCATCTAAAAATAGCCTAATTTACATAAATTATAATTGCCGGTCAGTGGATCTGGTTGGTCATCTATTGGTTACGGAATTCTGATCAAATGTTGGATCAAAACTGTAACATGGAATGGGGTGCATTGAAAAGATCCAAGCCCTTTAGAGGAATGCTGGTTGTTGAATGCTGTGTTTGCCAGCATAATTTCCATACAGTGTCTGACTGCACTCTGAAATTAGGTCACCTGAACAGTTTCAAATAGTTGGAGGCTTTTTTAATCCCCCACTGATAACCACTCTTTTCCTAAGCACCCATTTGTTGCATAGAAGTTATGAATTTGTGCTCATTTGCATGAATTCATGCAAATAAGCACAAATTCATTTGCATATATGTAGTCTCTGTTTGGTTGTTAGCATTGGGAAGGGTGGAAACCATATTTGCTCTAAGACAGGAGCGATCACCCCTTTGTCAATAGGATCAGACTCTGTAGTGTAATATTCTTGACTACAGGACCAAAAAAGCATGGTTAAAGAGCATTTTGGTGAGCCTGTATATGTAGTGCAGTTCTAAAGGGGTGCAAAAACAGCATGTCGATACTAGTTTCCTGAGAATTGAGATACCAGCTTCTAAAGAATCTCAGTTTTCATTTAAACAAGTCAAACAAGTATCTAGTCTTTATGGCTAAATGTGTTTGAAAGTATATGGGAAACAACTGATGGAATCCTGGGCGGCAGCTGAATAAGATCAATACTGAATTAAGTGAACCAACAGACACTGGAAAAAGAGGGAAGAAAATTAGCAAACTTGCACAATTTAAACAAATCACAATTTTTTTGCTGAATTCAGAGCCCTGATAGAAAGCAGCTTTGTGCAAAGTGTTCAACATGTGGGTATCATTTGTGGCCGGACAGCAGATTAAAAGACTGGAATCCAGGCAGTTCAGCAACTCTTGGATCATGAGATTATTCTATTTTCTATCAGCCATTGTTGTTGCTTCTGGAATTGTTGCTGGGTCATTATCATCTGTGCTCCAGGACTTTGCACCATCAGTTCTGTCTGCTGGTGGGAAGGACAGAGAGATTGGTGGGAGGAGGAACTGGAGACGATTGTCCCCCCATCGCTATCTTTGTGCCCGTCTGTTGCTTGCTCTGCTGTTTCTCTCTTAGGATTCCGAAATCACGTCTTTGTTTGCTCTGTCTCCTACTCCATCCCTCCATCTGCGATTCACCCACACCTTCAAACTTCCACTATCTGTGATTGCAAATGCCATTGTAGGGGTGTATATATTCAGCCACTTCTTACTTCAGAATACAACTTTTATAATGTCAGAAGTGAATATGCATGAGCACAAATCTATGATCTGGTTATAGTGAGAAATCTCCATTGGAACTTGGCTCTGGACGCAATGAACCTGAGATCTTCTGCATGCTATACTACTAACCTACAGCTGCTGTCGCTTATTACAGTTATCTATTGCTGTAGAGTTAAGAGCACTATTTGACTTTCTCTCTTCCTGAGGTTAAAATATTTTGGGCCAGTGGATGTAGTGGAGTTTTTTGTGTTTCTTTTCCTTTCCAAGCCACCTTGGGTTTACTTTTTAGAAAGAAAAGTGGGATATTAATTGAATAAATTATAATAAATTGATTAATTAATAGAGATTAAGAACATTAAGCATCAGTGGAATCAAGTGGTAAAGCTGTTTTGTTTTTCTAGACCAGCCATATTCATCCACTGTGCCACAGCACACTGGTGTGCTGCGAACGGTCCCCAGGTATGCCGAGGGATTTTGGGGGAAGATAATTTATGAGAAGGGGCATTTAGGTTTATGAGCCCCCAACTGACAGCACAGTGTGCCTTATCAATTGTCAAAAAGCTGATGGGGTGCCTTGACCATTTTAGTGCCTTCCCCAGTGTAAAGTGAGATGAAAAAGGTTGAAAATCACTGTTCTCGACTGTACTTGCCAGCATATTGTGAACAAAAACAGGAACAGGCTTGCATAGGACCCAAAATCCCATTCTTGTTAACCTTTGCACATGCTCCCAGCTGTTCTGTATTATTGAAGGCTCTGCTTATCCTTGTGTATCCTCTGCACATCGATGTCAAAGCCAAGGGGTTAGTGATATTTTATGACAAGATATACAGTCCTGCAATCTGTTTCCAACAGTTCAAAACAAACCTTAGCACTGTAGGTTGTGATATTGTGGGCTGTCCCTTTCACACTGTCTGGAGGGACATGTTTATCATTCAAGACTCCTAACTTTCTAAATGGAACTTTGGCCATTTAAAAGTGCCCGTCCCAAGCCTTCCAAAAGTAGGTTCAGAATCAGGGCTTGTTTAGTATACACGCTTGTTCCAGCTTCTCTGTGTCCTTTGCCCAGACTTCGTTCTGCTAACTTCCCTTTTGCTTTCTTGCATTTCCTTATTGCACCAACAAAACATAACCTTCTGAATCATTGTGAGAGTCACATCTTCCGATAAGAGTTTCATTGCACTGACCACTTGTGTGCCATGCATGAAACCCGGAACCGACCATATTTTTCTGCATTTTTCCTCTGTTGTGCCCCAGTTTCCCCAGTATAAATGCAACAGCCTTTCCAACTTTTTTATATGTTGTGACTCTCAGAACTTTGGTCATTCTGAGAAGGGGCTCTGAAATCATTAATCTCAGTACCAAGCCAAAGTGCAGATCCCATGGCTCTTTTATTCTCTTTATGCACCTTTTAGCACCTCTGGCTTCTTTGAAACTCCAGGCAACCTGAAAACAGTCTCACCTGGCAGATTTTGGCATACCACTTAAACCTGCAACTTATCTGTGGTTTGGTTCATTTGGTCTCCCACATCCATGGGCTCAAAATATTTTGGACCATTTCTGAGCACTAGTAGAGATTCAGAGACTACCGTTGCATGAATAAGGAAAGTGTCCATTATGGCTGGTATGGGTGAGGCTTCCTCCACCCTTCTATAATACAAATCAGATTGTATAATGTAGATAAATCTGATTATACAAAGTTATCCATGCATGTCCCTTGGGAAGCAGCATGCACTGCTCTCTATGCATTTAACTTGCAGAATAATTTTCCTGAGAGAGATCACTGGGGCCCAGATTCATATTATATGAAGTTAGTTGGGACTAAGCATGGGCTGGCTCATCAATGATGCCAACTGAACTGGTTGCCTCGAGTTCCTGATGAGGAGGGGATCTTCTTATTTGCATCTACTTCCCCTCCTTCCATTCCTCGGATTAGAAAATGAGTCAGTAAAGAAATGTGGAGGGGAAGTGAGCGCTAAGGCAGAACCTTGGTGAATGTAAAGAGCAGAAGCTGACACATCGTTGAATAAGGGGGCAATATTTGTAATGCAACTTCAAGAATCAGGAGGTCTTGGGCCATCCCTTGACTTAAGAGTAAATGAGTCTTACCCCCAAATCCAGAGTAACTACGGGAGCACGTAAGAGACTTTATGTGCGCCCGTAGTTACTGCACCACCTAGTGAAAACCTATGGGAAATTCATATTGCAATCCCGAGTAAGTTGTTCTTACACCGGAGCAAGGACTCCCCGTAGTTACTCTTGATTGTGCCCTAAACCTGCAATTCAAGATTTTGCTGTTCACACCATTTTTAATTGTACTTTCTGTACTTGTACAATTGCCCTCTTTCACAACATCCTAAGTTCCCAAGACACAAATCACAGTTTGTGACCCTTTATGCCTGTTCTAAAAACATTTCTGGGGCACTTCCTAGCAGGGGCTTCTGCTAAGCATGGAGTGAACCCCTTTTTAACTGTACCAGGGATCCTTGGTTGGATTAGTACAGTCACAAAACTGAGTTTTATCTATCCAAAGCCAGAAACAAGCCCTGTGACCTTTGTAAGTTTTGAACTCCAGAAAATGTTTTATTTGATTGATTTAAATAAAAAGTATCAAATACATATGTCTTCAGTATATCTATGCTTGGGACAGTTAACAATGAGTTTATAAAAGTGGAATAAAACTGGCTGTTTTATAGGGACAAAACTTTTTCAAACAACTGCAAGGAATTGACCTAGTAGCAAAATTATAGGAGTTCTAAGTTAGTTTTAAAACCCAGAAAAAAGTCAAATTTCTTCATTGAAACTGACAAGATAGCTATGTAAGGCATGTGGTCAACCTCATTGGAGAGGATTAAGGCATCCTATATGCTACTCTTACTAGGTAGGTGGAACATTTTCCAGTTTTGTCTCCAAATCAGATAAGATCTTTGGGATATTTTAGTTCAATGTACTGAAGAAATCTCTTCCTATCTCAGGTTGCGGTGTAAAGTCTGTTTTCCAACAGCTGGGGCACTACGCCCAGATGCCATGAGGACCTGCAAGGGATGACCCTCTTTCTGTTTTGTGTACAGAAATCCTATCCACCCCAATCCTTGTGAGTACTCCAAATGGCATGGTGGAAGAAAACACCAATGTCACCTTGAACTGCACGACTTCCAACAGCACTGATGTCAGTGTCTTCTGGTTCAAGGATGGTAAACCCCTCTCACCTGCTACAGGCCTTTTGGATTACAATCGAACCCTCGTTCTAGTTCACATCACCAGAAAAGATGCAGGGTTGTATAGCTGCAACGCCAGCAACATTGTTAGCCAAACGGAGAGCAACAAGGTTAACATAACCGTGGCATGTGAGTAATCCCAGCCTGACTGTGCTGGTGACTCCTTTCTGCCTACCTCTGCTGTGTGTGTGTGTACATGCATGCATGTGTTAGAGAGGGAGGTCATTAGTGGCGAATCATGGGGATTCATATCAGATTCCAGGATGAGAGCTGGTGGGGTTCAAGGCTGCCTGATGCTCACACAAAAATGTGATCATTTATCAAGTGCGCTTACAGTCCAAAGGCTAGGAGTTGGGCTGGAGGGTTTATGGAAAAGGTGGGCTTTGGGGAAGCAATGAGATATGCAATCCTCAGTGTGTGGATATGTCTTGTGAAGGCACCTTATTAGTGCTATCAGCAAGTGCTTACGTGATTTCTGCATGCAAATGCTTTCCCCATTATGGATGAATCATGTTTTCCAAAATGTGATCCCAATTTTGATAAAATACCTTTCATAGCTGAACCTCTCTGTGAACCTAAGTTCACATTAAGGCCTGTCTTAAGTTGTTTAAACTGTTCCAGAACAGCAACATTAAGTTCACATGAAACCCTGTCCTAAACTGTTCCAGAAAGGGTGCTTCTGGAGTGATGTGGCAGCTGTGCATGTCAAGTGTGGCTGGGGCACCTCCATTTCCATTCCCCCTGCCCTGATTCTACTTCCTTTCTTCTCTAGATGGGCCTGATGAGATTAAATTGAACCCAGATGGAGAAATAGAGACAACCCTAAATTCCGACCTGAAACTGGAATGCATTGAGGAATCTTTTCCTCCAGCAGAGTTTCAGTGGTTTTTCAATAATATCAAGCAGGATGTGACCGGGAATATCTTCCGGGTCCGGTTAAGCAACTGGACCGATGAAGGAAATTACAGCTGCAACGCTACCAACCCCTTCACCAATCGCTCTGCCTCGGCAACTACCTATGTGAAGTTGATAAAGGGTGAGTTCCTAAAATTGGCAACGCACCCATGCACACCTCTGGTTCTACCTGTTTTGGCTGCTCCAGTCCCTAGTAGTCTGTGTTCTGCAGGGGGTGACTGTGTGACTTAGAAACAGGATTTGTATTAGAGCAGTGATTTTCAACCAGTATGCCATAGCACACTGGTGTGCCACGGATAGTCCTCAGGTGTGCCACTGTACTTTGGAGATTGATATTCATTAATAGGAAAATTGGGGGGTTTGAAAAGTCTGGTGTGCCTTGTCAATGGTAAAAACAACTGATGGTGTGCCTTGAAAATTTCAGTGCCTTGTTAGTGTGCCATGAGATGAAAAAAGTTGAAAAATCACTGTATTAGAGAATGAAATGAAGAGGGGGGAACCTTGCTTTGAGCTGCCCTATTTCTTGCCCCCGTGCCATTCACTTCTGCTTAACATGCAGAAATGGAACCAGCGAAGCTTTCTTTGCATGGAGATGCAATGGACAAAATAGTGTCACGTGCTACATTTGTAGGTGCCCAAATGTGGCAACCTAGGAATAGAGGCCAGGTTTAAACCAACACCCAAAGTGGCAAAGCCTAGTGTGGTTTTCCTTCCTTGTCCCCAGACAGTGGGAACTGTGTGGCAAGTTTCTCTGCTAGATCCTTGTTTGGTTTTGTGTTGTCTTGTCCTGTCTTTGCTTGGAAGAGGCATCAGGGGAGATGTGTGACATCTTTGTGGAGATCGGTTTGTTTAGAAAGTTGCAGGTCGAAAAGGTAGCAAAAGTGGGGCAGGGGAAACAGCGGGGCAGAGGAACTCTTTTTGAGTTCTACATGTACTCAAAAGGGGGAGAAAGGAATGTGCACCCAAAAGGTGTGTTTTATTTTTTGGGCCAATAAACCCACCTTGTGCTCCCTGAGACTACCCTCCTATACATGCTTTCCTGTAAGTCCCATTGAACACAATGGGACTTGCTTCTGAGTAGACATGCAGAAGATTGTGCCCTAAGTCTCCCTTTCTTTTTTCAGTTGAGAAGGCATCAGAGTGTTATTCCAAGAGCCCAATCCTATGCATGTCTGCTCTGAAATAAGTTCCATTAGAATCAGTGGGACTTATTTCCAGGGAAGTATAGATAGTATGGGGCTGTCAATGCTCAGTTATGATATCAGAGCACTCCTTTATTCATATTTTAAGGGACAGATTGCCATCCAGAAATTAGCCTTATTGTTTAACATTATATTGGGAGGTGGAGGTCTTCTCCTTGATGCCCTCTCTTCCATCTGCCCTGCTTCTCAGTAAGCTGGAACCCAGTTATATTGCAGATTGCATGTATAGGAGAGGCAGTCAAAACACCTGGCATATACCATACAGGAGAAGCTGGGAATAAATTATTGTTTAGTGAGAGACATTGTTGATCCATCAATGTTTCATGTCAGGGTCTTTCTCTGTGAAATCTGGAAATGCCAGGGATGAAACTGATGGCTCTTCAGCGTGCAGAATATGCTGTCTAATATTTCCCACCAATCTTAGCAATGGATTTAAAGCAGTAGTTATTGTTAATAGTAATTCTGGACCAACCAGTATGGGACGAACTGCTAATGTGCCACAATAAATGAAGTTAGTTAATACTGTACTTTGGCTCCTGTGAACACATATGTAATTGTTGACAGAGCAGTCTACATGCTGAATCTCTGCATGACTGCCTGATCTGGGCTTGCCTCCTAATTGAACTTTACTGGGTAATTCTGTTTTGTCTCTTCCCCAGCTCTAATTGAATGGAAGAACTTTTCCAAAACATAATTATTCAACCTCTAGGAGACCGTGCTACTATCCTGGCTTGCCTCCTTGAGGTCAGCCAGAATCCTGGTTGATGAACATCCTAGAGGGGAGTTTTGATTCTTAGACACTCTAAATGTGATGTCTGAGTTACATTCTAAATGTGCTGTCTGAGTTACACTCTAAATGTGATGTGTAACACTTAGACACTCTAAATGTGATGTCTGAGTTGAATAAACAACCCATTTATTGTTTTGTTAACGAAGCATTTTCAGTTTATATGGTATGGCATGAACCTATTATTCCAAAATGAGTATTAGCCCCCCGATTTCCTAAACAAAACTAATCAAAACTAATATTGGGAACGAAAGTCTGTTAGGAAAGAACTAGCTGCTGTGTGGTCTTGTCTGTGTGTGTCCCTCTCATACGTGTCATAGCTGAAGCATTCAAGTTTCCAGAAATGTAAAATCACGCGGCTAAGTTTCTCTATACCCTCTTTCCATCAATAACAGTGATGTCCTGTTACTTTATTGGTGCAAAGGATTTAAAAATGCCAATTTTGGCATAGCATCAATAGTTTAGCCACAATTTACTACCTGCAGATGTACGATATGATGTGGACATTGACAGTTTTTGTCAGCTACCTAAGTAGTAGTCAAGGAAAGATATACTCAGAGATGTACTGCATAGTTCTATGCATGTCTGCTCAGAAATATTCCATTGAGAGCAACAGGAGTTTACACCAAGGTAAGTGTCCATAGCAGAGCTTCCCAAACTGTGGGTCAAGATCCACTGGTGAGTTACATAACGGCAATGGAATGATACCTCCCTAAAGACCTGAAGCTATTAAAAAAATCAGGTAAAAGTTAATTACTATAAAAGAGCTCAGCTCCTGCAGTTTGCAAGCATCAGGAGATAAATGTTTGAAGGTTATTAGTACTTGTAAATCAAGAAGTACAGGTAATATTTCTTTCTAGATCTGATAAGCTTGGTGGGTCCCGATGAAGTGTTGTTTTAAAAAGTGGATGCTGATGCAAAAAAATGTGTGTCTATAGGAATGCAGCCTGAATAGTTTTCCTTTTCCAGAGTACTAATAGTAATAGTACTAATATCCAGTTTCATGGGTAAGCCAGAAGTCTTGGTCCTCATTGAGTTCAGTGCATGAGTGCAACAGGGAACTGGACTGAAGCCTTACTGGACCAAAGCCATGAGGCAAGTGGCATTAACTGGCTTCCCAAACCTAACAGGACTCTTCTTTCCCCATTTCCAGAAGCTAACGGAAGCAACAACGGTCTGACTGGTGGTGCCATTGCTGGAATTGTCATAGGTTCTCTGGTTGGAGTAGTATTAGTTTCAGGCCTGCTGTATTTCATATGCACCAAGACATCCTTTGGGTAAGTCCTCCTTCATATCCCTGAATTTGCTGTTTCCCCAGCTTCTCCAAGAACCTCCTGTCCTGTTCACCTGGCTTGGTTTGGTTTACCCTTTTGCTCAGTCATAAGGTTCAGTGCTGTCTTATTGGTGGGGGTTTCTATCCTGTTTCTCTCCACTGGGTCAGAGTCCTGCCCATCCATCTCTTGGAAGGGCTCTCAGTGTCTTACATATACCCAAACAGTTGATATTGAGCAGTTGACCAAATTCAATGAAGAGAAAGGGAAGCTTCTGCTTATGTTACAAGCACAACTCTGACTGTGGAAGCTACAACTGGCAGCTGGTGTTTTGCCTTGGGCATAGCAGTGAAACCAAGGGGGGCTTCCTCTTCATTGAAGCTGGAACCTTGAAAACATATGGAGTCAGGGGATGATTCAACCAAGAGGAGGAGAAGGATGGTCAGTGGGGATTGCAGAGTCTGGGGTACCCTTAGGTGCTGGGAAGGTGGTATTTGACATACCTTCCCAAAGTCCAGGCGGTCTTGGGCTAACCAAGAGCAGCATCTATTGATGGGAACACCATAAGAAAACTAAATCTTTAAAGTTCCAATGTTTAAAATTTCAAGTTAGAATATTTGTAATTTGTCCTCCCCAAAACAGACACACTGAAAAAAAATTCAATTATGTTCCATACACAAGAGAGGCATGTGTGTCTGTGCGGTTCTCGAACCACTTTGTCAGTGAGACAATTGGCCAGGCTGAGCTTCTCTGTCAGGCTTGTGCAAATCTAGGCTGCAATCCTAACTAGGTACACAATCCTAACCGTGTCTACTCAAAAGTAACTCCCATTGTGTTCAATGGGTCTTACTCCCAGGAAAGTGTCTTTAGGATTGCAGCCTAACTGAAGCCCTGGCATAAGTCCTGTGACCTGGGGGTGCTACAAAAGTGCCATAAAACACTTGTGAAGCACTCCTGGGGGAGAGTTAGGCCGATGCACAGATATGCGCTTGCCTCACTACATCACCACAAGAACGGAAAGACCGTTGAGTTGTGCCATCCTTTGTTAGGATTGCACCATTAGGCATTGTTGCTTCAGTTTACAAAGGGAGAGCAGCACGGAGTATGCTCTGTGGCCTACACATTTGGGATACAGTGAGAGCCAAAAGTGTGGCCAGCCCTGTACATGAACTGAAGCCAAATATGTTATTCAACCAGAAACAAGAAGGAAATCTCTAATTTGCCTCTAGTGTGCTTCTATTTTGATTCAATGGCTCATTGACAAGTCATTGAACTCAAATTCAGGAAAGCCATCATGTTTTAACCATAGTACATGAAGACCTTCATGTTTCTACCAGTATTGCTCAAGTGCATGGAGGCTATCATATTCATGTCACCTGTGTGTGTTAGAAGGAAACTGACATGCAGCTCCCTAGTGCTACACAAAAACAAATACAGCCTAAACGTGTGAAAACATGGCCCACAACGCTTTCCAGGAGGCAAGCATGCCCTCAGAAGTCAAGCTAACACAATAAGGGTTTTGTCAAGGCAGAAAGTCTGGAAACTATCAGTGTGCAGTGTGGGATGGATGGAAGCAGATGGGGATGAGCTATTTCAGATGACTGGTCAGTTGTGTAAGAGAAGAGGTAACGTGCTGGCTCCATTGGAGGAGGGAGCCCTACTTGCCATAGGATCACCCAGTGTCTACTGTTTGCCTAGGAGAATGGAGCAACACGCATCCAATGGAAACGTACCTTCCGCACCCGGCCACAGTAAGTATCGGCCCTATGGGCTGGGCCGGGACCTGTGTGACGCATGCCATGTGCTCTGTGCTGCCATCATCACTGCCACCACCAAGCTGGCTCTGTCACCTAGAAAGCAGACAGTAATGTTCATTCTATATGGTAGCGGATGCTGCAGAGCTAAAACTATGGGTTTTGCAAGCACTTTCTGCCAAAGTAAGAGAAACATAAGAGATTGATCCCAATTCCTGACCTCATTCCGTGCCAATTGGACTAAAATTCAAGGTCAGGGACTTCACAGCTCCTCTTATTCCAGATTCCAAGAGTCTGACTGGGGAAACTCTTCCCAGACCCTACTATCTATCTGAGTTCCTGGGGGGAAAGGGCTGGTTTTTTTTTCCTGCGGAGTGTTTGGTGTCTTCCTTGCCCTGTCACTCTTGCCCCAAAACCTTCATCATTTCCTGGGATTCCTGCTCAGCTCTATGGAACAGCCTGGTGGTGGAAAAGGTTGCAGCTCGCTGGAGGGGCTTGTGGGGGTGGTAGGGCTGGCCTTCTCACATCCATGGGCCACATCCTCCACTGCCACTGCCGTCCTTCCCTGGAATCATATTTGTCAAAGCCAGCTCTTCACCTGTCTGCCACGCTTGGGCTTTGGTGGAAACACCATGAAGAGAAGGGTGTCGTGTGGCCCGCTCCTTCTGTGGCACACTGGCTTTACTTGGACTGCTCTGAATCCAGCACAGGTAGGAAGATAGGTGGATGGCGGGGCTGCAGGTAGGGGAGGGGATGAAACAGAGAAGGGGCTGAACAGAAAGGGCTGAAACAGAAGGGGCTGAACAGAAGGGGCTGAAACAGAGGGGATGAAACAGAGAAGGGGCTGGAGGGATGGGACCCCCACACTTCACTTGTCAATTTTGACTTCATCGCTCTATTGAAGTTGAGCCGAATCTCCTGATCCAGACTTGGAGAAAGTTTATGGGTTGCACCAAATGAGAAACTTCACCTGTTGGTATGATTGCCATATGTCCCAAAAAACATGGATTTGGGGGGATTGTGTTCACATACTGGCAAATGGGACAGAGGGTCCTGTCCGATTTTGTGACAACCCTACCTGTTGAGGCTGTTCGTCCATCACCAACTCTATGATTGCAGACATGTCAACTGGGGAACTTCTCTGGCCATTCAACTCTTAAAAGTATATGGGCCCTTTGGAGAGGGGGCAAAAGTCTGGAGAACCTCATCAAAGAAGTTTTTTTGCATTGCATGGGCTTAACTAATCCTGCTTGTGCAACTCACTTTTCCTGCTTCAGCTAACAAATTCCCCATGGTTTGTAGCAGGGTCCCAGTAAAGAGCATTTGAGGAATTTTTCCCACACCCTTTTGCTTAGCTCTGGTGGGCTTGAGTTCGGGTTCTGTTGAAAACTGGCATGTCCTGATTCTGTCTGTGTCCTGTCTCTATCATTTCAGACGAGGGAGTTACTGACACCAAACCCAAAGCGGTAAGAATGAAACCTTTTATAATCCCCGATGTATCCCATTTCCAGGGTCCTGTTTCCCAACATTTCCCAAAAAGAATTGCAGCCTAATGGTTAGAGCAGAGAAATCTAAAGATATGGGGGCTCGAAGATCCCATTCCCTGGTCTAAGAATGATGTAGGGTTTAACTAGATCTAAAATGATTCATGCAGATAAAGCTACTGGACTGCACAAGAACTTGGGTTAATTTCTAATCAGCCACTAATTATAGACCTGGGTGGAATCCTAACCCTATCTAATCAGAATATATTATAATATAATATATTATTATATTCAATTATATTCAATGGGGCTTACTCCCAGGAAAGTGTGTTTAGGATTGCAGCCCTAGTAGATTTTACAAAGCAAAGAATCTGGGTTTCACATTTCAGAGGTAAGAATTGGTGGTAAGACAATTAGCCAGGGGTCGGCCCTTTCAGTCCAGGGTAAGTTGGTTCTCCATATCACCCTATCAAACGGTAAGAAGAATTTTACCTCGCATCCACTATAGATGTGAGATAAAATGATATATGTTTTATCACTGGGATAAAATGATAAATGTTTTATCACAATGTTTTATCCTCTATAATTCTCAGAGCAGGCATGGAAGTCCTCCAAAGAAGATGTGTGCTGTGGCTAGGAGACCTGTGGGTGTCCTGGGACCCCCGCATCACCTATTGTTCTATACAAAGCAACAAAAGTTACCACTTTTTTTCAAAAGCAACACTGTGATTTTAACTTGCAAATTCACTGCATGCTGCACAACTGATGGAAAATTGTTGGCATGTTTTTATTCTTCTATCTCCATGTTTAAGGGCTAGAGAGAGGTGGAATAATTTGCTTGTTTTCATAAATGCTGGAGATTCAGGGCAGCCACAGGTCCCCCTGTGGATATGGATCAGCCTATTAACCCTACTGAGTTCTGACCCCAATCTGTGGTTTCTTGCAGGCTGAAGAGGACATACAATATTCAATATTAGCTTTTAAGGACAACAAGTGCTCCCCTCCTCCTCAGCCAACCTCAGAGGCCACCCAGCCTTCGGATGGCGTGACAATTTACTCAGAAATCAAGAAAAAGTGATCCGGGATCAATGAAGCAGTCTCTTTTTTTGTTTAATGCAGAACTATTCCTGTGCCTCTCTTCTGCTCCCCTGAGGTTTCTCTCAGGCTCCCCTGAGGTTTCTCTGCGGGAGGGCATGTTGAAAGAACTGCTGCCTCTTGTGGGTGGGGGGAATTACCCCCACCCAGCCATTTTCTGTCACCTTGGAATGCCCCTCCTGACCCCACCTAGACTGAAGAAAAAGAGAAGTTTCTCTCCACGCCTGGTTGCCTGATATAATCAACAGTTTGGCAGCAGAACCTGGCGATCAGAGACCCAGCCTCTAGTTTCCCCTGCTGTGACTAATGTCCTGTGCCAAGGAAGGACTTTTTTCTTCCATAAGTGGGTGGGAAGAAGGTAACAACTGTCTGTCTTTGTCTCCTGCTGCCCCAGCTTTGCTGCAGTCCCTGGTGTGGCCGAACCTCCCCTCTTCCTCCTGTCTCCTGGGGTTGGCGTTGCCAGGCAGCCCCGGATCCAGTTCCCTCAGGCTTTGCGCTGCCGCCACAAGACTCCTACCTGGGGGGGAGCTGATTTCTTTCCAGTTGCATGACAACAAAGAAAGTATCTGATGATGGAGGGGGGTAACCAGGTTCAGTCCTGGCACACCTTGATGGATAGGCACCCACCCCCTTTGACTTCAGTTGGAGTGAAGACTTCCACCCAGCCTGCACTGCTCTGTTCTTGCATTCCCAGTCTCCATGGCTCTGCTGAGCTACCCTTTTGCTTAACTGAATTTGAAATCTCTCCAAGGGTAGATAGGAAATCCTCAGCTTTGCATTGGGAGCCTGAGTGTATTGGAAGCGGTTAAACAATAGTGCTGGAGACTGCAAGAGAATATGGGGTTGGGCTATCAAAGAAATCTTCCCAATTTTCCCACCTAATCTGGGACACACAGAGTGGGGACAAAGAGTTACAGTACCATGGCTGGGGCTAGAATGACATTGGCTTTGCAGAAGGAAGGGACCTCATATTCATCCATGCTGGTTACCTTCTGATGACCAATGGACCAATGTAGATCCTGCAGCCAGAGTACTGGTTTCAGCTATAAGAAGCCTGGCTCGGTCTCAGTGCCAACGCAGTGTTGGGCCAAGTTGCTAGTCCTCAGTTGTGGTTGAACTGCCTTGCGGGATGGTTGTGAAATAAACATAGAGCTATGGGCAATGCTTTTGAGGGAGGCAGAGGATATTAAAATGATCTGATTATGGGTGTAGAATCAGGGTATGAGGGAGTCAGAATACTAGATTAATTCACTCCCACGCTGTGCAGGAATGTCTCCGCTGGGTGGGACGGGATGCTTTCGTGAAACGTAGCAAGGTGTGTAGAGAGATATACACAAACACACACTCAGGAGCAGAGGAGGATGATGCTTGGCAGAACACAGTTCTCTGATTTGTTCTGGAAACCAACCATTTCCTCCACAGCTGACCAGCATCAACCTAACGGCTTGGACTTGCCAAGGCTTCATGATGAGAGTCGAAGCCAAGTCAGGCCTTGCAAAGGTTCCTGGTAGGAGCTGACAGAGGGAGGTTCAGCCTTCCGTGTCAAAACATCTCCCCTCCGAGTTGGAGCGCCCCACACTGCTGCGATAATATCTTGTACACTCCAAGCCCACAAATGGTTGGGTGCGGCTGCAGGACAGCTTGTATTCATGCAAAAAGGACAATGGCTCAGTGTTCAAAGAGACTGTTGTTGCAGCTTGTGGGATCCAGAGCCCAAGTTAACCCTTGTGTCGCCCTCCCTGTCGCCTTTCCAAATGAGGAATTCCACAAAAGCCGCTTGTTTCCTTATGGCATCCGGATGGTGCGGACCCGACAGAAGAACTGGTGTCCAACGGGGAAAGTTTAAAGTCTAGCTCTAGACTTTAGTGCTAAATGGGAGGCAGGGGCTGTGCTGACTGAGAATTGGACTGTGTTTCTGCTGTTTATATAATAAATCATTTTATGTTTTTAATTTAAAAATGGTATTGAGAATGAAAAAAGCTTGTGTTTTGTGGAGGTAGGGTGCCGATTGGGCCGGGTATGGGGTTGCCAACTGATGAGAAAATAGCAGATCTGCTTTTGTGCTTCTGACAGCAGATTGAAATCAGTAAGGGAATTCTTTTTTCCAGTGATGGTGCTGGGGTTGAGGCCACACTGAGTGATGTGCATAGAGGGGAGGGTGGCACCCTCTGGCTGAAATTTTTATAACATTGGTACTTTCAAATATATATTTCATAATTTCATGTAAAATGCAATGAACAAACTGCATTGAAATATCTTTATTGTTTCAGAAGTTTTAGCAAAAAAAAAAAAAAACACAACCAGTGGTGCAGGGCAGTGGTGCATCATCATGCCCTTCCCGTAGGGTGTTGCTCCAGTAGGGTTGCCATAATTCTCTTCCAAAAACTGGGACAGGATCCTCTGCCACACTTGCCAGTATGTGAACACAATACCCCAAAATTGGGATTGTCCCTGTTTTTTGGAACATATGGCAACTATATGGGAAGAGGTCCATCCTGGAGGTAATATGCTGGCTAGCACTTTGAAAGCATACAAATGCAAGTGGAAAAATAGGTGCCACCTCAGTGGGAAGGTAACAGCATTCCACGTGTATATGGGCAACATGTCCATGGAGGCTTCTTCACACCATAAAGTTGGGCATGACTAGCAGGGCAACCTGCGGGGGACGCCTTTACCTTTACTGCTAGATAAAGCTGGTATTTAAAGTACAGTAGTGCCGAAGGTCAAAAGGCCATTAAACCTAATCAGAAAGATTTGAAGGACTTCATTCATGAGCATCAGCAGCACATAAAAGAGTGCTGGGTAAGGTACCCTTGTATGGATTGGGACCCACCCAGTGGAACACAACTATTGATGTATTCCAGAGTGGTTTGTTCTCTGTCCATATGAATGTCAAAAGAGCAGTTGTTCTTTTGGTTAAAGCTATAGCAGGGAGGGAAATTGTCCATCACTACTAGCAATTCACAATGTGCCTCCAAAGTGAATGCAATATGTGATGTGCAATATGTGATGTGTGGGTGTCCCGCACGTGGTCCTAAAGTGCTCCTGATTTCAATGTGTTTGGGATAGAGGGGTGAAGGGAAAATGGGACCTTTGCTAAAAAGCTAAATTATATGCTAACGGTCAAGCTTAAAATGCAAAAAGGGAAAAAATGGGGGAGACTCCATGTTCCTGGGAGTAAACCCCACCAAACAAAATGGGACTGAGAGCACAGTTCTAACCATGTCTACTCAAATGTAAGCCCCATTGTGTTCAGTGGGTCTTAGTGGTAGGATTCAAATAAATTAACAACAGCTTCTATGTCCTAATAACCTCAATTAACAACAGGTTCTATGTCCCATTAGTTCTCAGAACCAGGCACTCATTAGCAAAGGGTTCTATAGAACCTGTGGGAACCCCCTGAAGCCCACCACTGGTTACTCCCAGGAAAGTGCCTTTAGGATTGCAGCCTATGTAGACCTGCTTAGGACTGCACTGTAATGGACAGATCAGGAATGCAAGCACCTGAAGTCATTGGAAAAAAACCAAATTGCATTGCTGGTTATTTATATCTGAGTCAACGTTGACTCTCCTGTTGTGTACTTACTGGCTAATGGCTCTTAATGCGCTTGTAAATGTCCATGAAGATATTTCCTGGTCTGAAGAGAAAGCTTTTGGAGAAGTTCAGTTAAGGCAATCCAAACTTCTGAGCGTAAAGCAGAGATTTTCAACCTTTTTCATCTCGTGGCACACAATCCGTTGTTTTTACCATTGACAAGGCATACCATGCCTTTCACATTCCCACGTTTTCCTATTAATAAATGTTCCTCCCCAAATCCCCATGGCACACTGGTTGAAAATCACTGGCCTCAAGGATGGAAAGCTGGGAGCTCTGTCTGGTAGATCCATATCTTCAGGACAGTGGTGTGAAAGAACCACACATATATAAGACATATATGACGGGATGCAATCCTAACCACACTTTCCTGGGGGTATCGTGTATAGTATAGACATGATTATCATGTAGACAGCACATTTAATTTTTTTTCCCTGTGCTGGGAAATTTTGGACAGCTGCTGGACAGGCAGACATTCAGCTGGTACAGCTAAAATCTCTATGGGAAAGCTGCACCAGTTCAATTTCTGCCTGTCCTGCAAACTGTTAAAGTCACAAGGAGGAAGTGGAGGAAGAGAAATAGGTTCAGGGTTGGCAGTTAACAGAAACCTAAACCATATCTGATCTGCTCCTGTACCTTTAACAGCAGAAACTGGCACCATTTAAATGCCTGCTGGCATCCAGACAGTATAGAACTGGCACATAGTATGAGGGATGGTGGAAGATTGGCAGCCCGAGAATGTTTAAATAAACAAAGATGGCAGTTATTGCTTAATTTGTGGTATGGATTCGACAATCCTCCCACAGCATTGCAGTTTCTTAAGTTATTTTCCATTCACAACAGCCCTGTGCTGTAGGCCTCAGAGGCCTCAAGCAAGACAGGAGAGTTTGTGAAAAGTCACCCAATGACAGCCATAATAATTGAGATCGTGCTTGTGTATTAACGGGGGTGCTGAAAGAGATTTGGCTGCAATCCTAAAGACATTTTCCTGGGAGTAAGACCCATTGAACACAATAAGGCTTGCTTCTGAGTAGACATGGTTAGGATTGTGCTCTTTGTGGCAAAAAGAGGACTTGGATCTTGCCCTGTTACATCCAGTTTGACACCCACTTTGGGCATGCGGTACATATTGCAGGTTCCACAATACACTATAGTTGCATCCCCTCCCACTTGCCATTGGAGCCACTCTGTGCAGGGTTGCCATATGTCCCGAGAAGCAGGGACAGTCCCGATTTGGGGGGGATTGTGTTCACTTACTGGCAAATGGAACAGGGGGTCCTGTCCCAATTTTGTGGAAGAGAATTATGGCAACCCTAACTGCGCCACATTATGCAACGCATTGCAGCCCCTGCAATACACCCTGCTCATCTCCCCTCCCCGGAGCTACACTACTGTTGTTAAGCAAATGACGATTTCTTTTTCATATGTGGACTTCTGTCTTTGGCAACATCCACCCCCCTGAAGTTGTCCTTTTTACAGAACCTGCCACCTCTTCCTCCTCCTCCTCCTCTTTCACAGAAGTAGATTGCCAAGGCGGAGTGGTTTGAAAGATGCGACACTCTATACTGTTCCCAACACTTCCCCCACATGACCTGAGAAACCAAAAATGGGTAAAACAGATGGTCAGCAGGTTGCTATTTTTTAAAAAGAGATTTTCTTATTCTCGTTTATTGAAAATATGCAAAGGAAGTTCGCTGCATGGGTTTGGTTTGCGTGAGAGTAAATGGAGATTCAGGTGGATTCAGATCCAAGGAAACAGTATAGTGTTTCGCAAAGTGTGGGTTTGGACCAGGGTTGCCATATGTCCCGGAAAACCAAGATTGTCCCAGTCTTGGGGGATTGCATTCCCATACAGGCAAATGGGGCAGAGGGACCTGGTTTTGTGGAAGAGAATTATGGCAACCCTAGTTGGGACCTATCCATGGATCATGATTTTAGAGGGTTGTGACAAATTTTGGAGACTTTTCAAAAAGTTTTCAACAAATTTAAAAGTTAAAAAACTTTTCAAGCACCTGTATCCTGTCTGCAGAAGGAAAACTATTAGCTGGTTGGAAGTAATCTTTATATCCAGTGGTGGGATTCAAATAAATTAACAACAGGTTCTATGTTCTAATAACCTCAATTAACAACAGGTTCTATGTCCCATTAGTAACTGGTTCTCAGAACCAAGCGCTCATTAGCAAAGTGTTCTATAGAACCTGTAAGAACCCCTTGAAGCCCACCACTAATATCCGTTCTATTACTCATTTACTATTTACTCATCCTCCTCTATCATTTTACTGATCCTTCTCCTCGCAAATTTTAAATACTTTTCACAAGATTAATTGCTCAAGACTTAATTAATTGCCCTCCTCCCTGCCCATTACATATTAGCAGCTACTATATTTGTTTTATTTTGCAGTAGTGGCATGTTCTTCATGGAACTGAAGGTCAGGGGAGTGATGCTTTTTTGGGCTCAAGATATGCGCTAGGAAAACATACGTTCTGCAGCAGGTTGTCAACATTTCAAAATATACAATGCGTGGAATGACAGGCTGCACATGGGTGTTGATGTGCTGGATATGCGGAGGTGCATTCATTCCCTCCATTAAATAATGAACTTGGGAAGGAAGATGGACCTCAAATAATAACTTCAGAAGTCCAATCATCTGACCCTTCAACAAGATCTTCAAAGGCACAAATATTATAGATGTAGAGATAAAATCTAGCAGTGATAGTTATTGGGATAAGGTGGAGTGTTTGCTTTATTCTTATTTAGCCGGATGGAGCAGAGGCACAAGTTGGATTTTTTTTTTCTACAGGTACCAAAATAGTTTGGGCCATCTTTGGAGACAGCAGCAACCAAGTTGTATAATAAGGGATTTAAAAAAAAGAAAACTGTTTCAGAAACAAGAACGAAAGCACAATTTAACCTCTGTTGAAGGCATCTGCTGATGTGCGAGAATGATTTAAAGCTGGTTTGAAAGTAGATTGCAAAAGAACACACTCATTGCCCCACAATCATCCAAACCCAGAATTGTTCCTGTGTCTATAAGGGGAGGTTAATGGCTCTCCATCCCCCTCTGTCCACATCCCATCCCAGCATAATAAAAACAGAGGAAAACTATAAATCTCTCTTCTTCCAGTTCAAAGTCCAGAGGGATTATGGATGGAGTGGAGATGATCAGATGTTCTCACATGGATCTTGTGAACATCTGAAACATATCTCGGGGCAGTAATTTTCAACTGCTGTGCTGCATGGTGGGCCATTGGATGTCCTGGGTGACCATATGATTGGATTTGTCAAATCCGAAATTTCCAGATTTGTCCTCTTTTTTATCCTCCTGTCCGGGTGTCCTCCAAAAGGGCTTCATTGTCCTCCATTTTGGCTTCATGTTGGAACTTTGCAATGGTGTGCATTACTCCATCCTGTTATACGTCGTTGGAGTCGTATCGAAGAGCAGAATGCATTGCAAAAATCGGTTTTGAAATATCTCCTTCCTATCAAAAGGTATGGCAAAAAAACCCCTAAAAATAAAAATATGCATTGAGCTCTACGGAAACGTGAAAGTGCCCAGTATTGTGGCTTTACTCATGAGTAGGCAAATGTGCCATTGTCTCCAGAAAGGCCGGTATGAGGGGAATCCAAGACCTTATCCTCCTTGTGAGGTTTGGGCATCTGGTCACCCTGATTCCAGTCTGCTGTTGTTTTTATAAGAGACTTGACATAGCTATTAGCACTTTGCAAAGTTGAAACTGCAACTACTGTTTTGCTGGCTGCCCCACGTGGTTATGAAATGAAGAAACACACTTTCATGTGCAGGCAGGCATGACTTGGTGTAGTAGTAGAAGGAGGGTGGAAAACCAGGGTCCCCCCAGGGCATTGCAGAGTTCCTCAATTTGCAGTGCTGTAACTACAGATGAGCTTCCATGACAGGAAATCCCTGAGTGATGCTCCTGTTGCAAGAGATGATCCCAGTTGCAAGGTCATGATCAGGATCTGCTCGTTATTCCTGGAAAGACCCAGAATACCTGAAAGGTGAGCTGCGTTTCTGAGCAGAAGCTGGATGGTTTAGAGTTTTTCTGCTCCAGCTCATCTGAAGGACATTCCAGCACTGAAAACTGAAAGTGGGCTACCTGAGAAGGAAACACATACACAGTGATACCTCGCTTAACAACCACCTCGTTTAACAAGCACCTCACTTAACAAGCGTTTCACATAACAAGGAAAAATTTCCAAGAAATCTTGCTTCACATAACAAGTTCTGCTTCACTTAACAAGCAAACGTACTATGGGCATGTGTGTTATGCAGCCCTGACGCTCCGCATGAAGGCTGTTTAAAAGGGCTGCCGGCAAGCGTTGCTGCCTAAACTGCCCCCAACTTGGGGGCAGTTGCCTGGGGGTGCCAGAGGCAGCTGCCCCTAAGTGCCCCCAAGTGCCCCCACGGACCACCTTGAACCTCCAGCAGGAGCCCAGGTAAGCCTCCCAAGAAAGTATCTTTGATTGCAGTCTCCTAACTATGTCTACTCAGAAGTAAGCCCCATTGTGTTCAATGGGGCTGACTGCCAGGAAAGTGTCTTTAGGATTGCAGCCTAAGTAGACTTCATAGGATCATGCACATTGAATGCATGTTTTGAATTCAATTCCAGTGTTTTGTCATCATTTTACATCCAGTTAATATTTTTATATGAATATTTTTGGGGTTGTGGAACCAATTGTCTGAGTTTCTATTGTTTCCTATGAGAAAATCTGCTTCACTTAAAGAGCGTTTCACTTAAAGAGCAGGCCTCCGGAACGAATTAAGCTCTTTATGTGAGGCACCCCTGTGCACCGCCAGAGAACACTGGACATGAAAGAGTTTATACTTTTCATATGACAGTGAAAACCATTTTTCATTTTATTTCCATATACTGTTTCTCAGTATTTATTTTATTTTCATTTCATTATTGATTTCATTTTATTTTCAGCTTATAAATATGCTGAGTCTTCTAATACTGTATTTACTCGAATCTAACTCTCACCTTTTTCAGTCTAACTCTGTCTCCAAAATCAGGGTGCACATTAGATTCGATGGTTAATTCAGTTTGAGTGAATGTGGTATTTTGATTGTGAGTATGGGGTGTGTATTAGATTCGAAGGTGCATTAGATTTGGTAACTTGGGAGTGTTTCCCCTAGAAACCTATGGCATGTGTGCCAGGGTGGGCACACAGAGCCCTCTCTACTGGCACATGATCAAAAGTCAACCCCAGCTGGACACTGGCACACTCTGCTCCGAAAAAGAGCAACCTGCTCCAGTGTGTCCAGTGTGCATGCCCAGTATGCATGCCCAGAATTCCAGTGTGTCCAGTGTGAGTCCAGAATCCAGTGTGCATGCCCAGAATTCCACACATATCGTGCCCTGAGCCCACGGTGCATGTCTGGAGGCATGAGTGCTGGGCACTGGCACACCCATGGTTTTGCATTCCAGTTTGGGCACTGGGGTTGGGAAAGGTTTGCTGTCACTGCCCTAGAAGTTTTCTTTTCTTTTCCAGTACACAAATTTCAGTCCAGATTTATCTGTTCCAAGAGGGATTCCCCTGCCTGGCGTCAACCACTCAAAGTGGCAATGCAGATGCACTGTTTCGGTTAATGACATTCCTTCAGTCTGTCACGGTTGCAAATACATCACTCATATTTTGTCAGTTGCGCTGCTTCCTGTTGCCGTTGAAATTCTGGTTTCTTGTGAAAAAACTGAGCCCAAACTCCATTCATGACATATTTCACATCTATTATGATCTAAGCTTCCATTATAGGAAAGAAACCTAAGGCAGGTTATGGAAGGGTGAGACCTGCCTTAGACACACGTTGCAAAACGGGATGCTTACTGCAAATATACTGAGTGATCCTCACCCTGCCCCACCCCAGCACTTCAGTCATCACTCACTAGATCTGGTGACTCAGAGACTGCAGGATAAATCAGGAATTTCCCACTTCAAAGTTCACCTTTGCCATCACCTCACTGAATAGAGGGATATAACTGAGTTTGGTAGACTGTGTCCTTTATGGGAAAAGCTAGTGTCCTATATGGGGAAAAAAATTAGTGTCCTATATGGAAAAAACTAGTGTCCTATAGGGACAAAACCAGTGTCTTATATTGGAAAAAATCTACTGTCCTATATGGAAAAAACTAGTGTCCTATAGGGAAAAAACCAGTGTCTTATACTGGAAAAAAAAACTAGTGTCCTATATGGAAAAAACTAGTGTCCTATAGGGAAAAAACTAGTGTCCTATAAGGACAAAACCAGTGTCTTATATTGGAAAAAATCTACTGTCCTATATGGAAAAAACTAGTGTCCTATAGGGAAAAAACCAGTATCTTATACTGGAAAAAAAACTAGTGTCCTATATGGAAAAAACTAGTGTCCTATAGGGAAAAAACCAGTGTCTTATACTGGAAAAAACTAGTGTCCTATATGGAAAAAGTTAGTGTCCTATATGGAAAAAGAACTACTTTATGGGAAAAATTAGTGACCTATATGGGGGGGGACTAGTGTCCTATATGGGAAAAAACTAGTGTCCTTTATGGAAAAAACTACTTTACGGGAAAAACTAGTGTTCTATATTGAGGGAAAAAACTAGTGTCCTATATGGGGGGAAAAAACTAGTGTCCTATATGGAAAAAACTTGTGTCCTATATAAAAAACCAGAGCCCTATATGGAAAAAAACTACTTTATGGGAAAAACTAGTGTCCTATATGGGGGGACTAGTGTCCTATATGGAAAAAACTACTTTATGGGAAAAACTAGTGTCCTATATTGGGAGGAAAACTAGTGTCCTATATGGGGAGGAAAAAACAAGTGTCCTATATGGGGAAAAAACTACTTTATGGGAAAAACTAGTGTCCTGTGTGGGGGAAAAAAACTAGTGTCCTATATGGGGGGTGTGGTAGGACTCGGCTTACAGAGGAAGAGGAGCTAGCCAAGGACCTAATGTGGTTGGAGATGTCTCGGGAGGAAGAGGAGGGTGAACCCCTGTGTCGGTGCCGACCACATAGAGTCCTGAGAGTGGACACCCCACTGGAGGAGAGGAGAAGATGGGAGGAAGAGTTGGAGACGATCCAGCCGGGGGAATGGCCGGACATGGATGAAGAGGCGGTGCCAGTCCCACAGGCTAACCCCAGCGAGCCGGTGCCAGTCCCACAGGCTAACCCCAAGACGGGAAAATATAAGCCACCAAGATGGGCATGGTCCGAGCGAGAGGTCCCCCGCCAAGGCAGCATATTTTGGCCAACAATGCATGAGGGCCCTGCTTGGTGGTGGAACCTGCCACTTCCACCCAGACCAGAGTAGGCGCAACCGGGAAGGGGGCGGGGAATTTGGAGAGAGTAGAAAAGGGGAAAAAAGAGCGGGAGAAGGAGCAGTGAGCAGGAGGAAAGAGAAAAGGAAGGAGAAAGAAAAGAGAGAAGGAGGGAGATATAGATGGAGTCGGAAGAAGCCAGACTTTGAAAGGTTCTGTTTTGTGCTTGTGCAAAGTGTTTGTACTTCCCTGTTTGAAGAAGAGACGTTGTGGACTGTCCCGTGTGTTGGGGGACAAAGTTACTGTTTCGTGTATGCAACTAAGTCTTGTTACCTCCAATGATGGAAGCCAATAAAGATGTTACTATAGAAATGTCTGCTGCAGCTCCTTGGCCTTACCTGCCAGAGAATCTTTCCTTGGGGTTGTTCCCCCCCCCCCCCACTTGGAGAGCTCTCCCTCAACCCATATTACCTCCCCCAACACCCGTGACAGGGGGAAAAAACTAGTGTCCTAGATGGAAATTTTTTTGTCCCTCTCATAATACCAAAGCTCAGCGTCCTCCAATGGAATTGATTGGCAGGTGATTCGGGGCAGAATCAAGAACTGTCCTTTTTCCACCATGTGCCATTAATTTCCAGACTTGCTGTGGCGACAACCACTGGCTTGGCTGGTTTTAAAAGAGGCTCAGCCATGCACATGAAGGAAACCTCCAGACAGACCAGGATTGTTCCACTTGCCCTTTTGGGGTGGCTCCCATGTCTGTCATCCATCCGTTGTCCAGTGAGATTCTCCTGGGGTTAAACTATCACAACAGGTGGATGGGGAATTAATGACAACGTCGTGTGAACAGCCCATGAGGAATGCATGGCTGGCATTGCAGTCATGAAGGAAGTTCCCTTTCACTGGCTTTTATTAGCCATAGGGTGAAATCCAGAGTAACTAAGGGGAGTCCTTGCTCCAGTGTAAGAACAAGTTTATTCTGGATTGCAATATGAATGTCCCATAGGTTTTCACTAGGTGGTGCAGTAACTACGGGTTAACGTAATGTCTCTTATGTGCTCCTGTAGTTACTCTGGATTGTGCCCATATTTGCTACCAGCTTATATATTGTTAGGTTTCAACCCCTGTTTTGGTGTTCGCTTCCACCACCACCACCTCCACAGCCATATGGCAGAAGTAATACTCTCAGTACTGGGGACTCCATCGTTGGACAGATGTTGGTTAATAGACCCAAAGGGTCTGATCAGAACGTGTGGCTTAAAGATAAAGCTGAGAAGCTTCCTTATGTATTTTGGTGTTGTTGTTATTTTTATGGATTGTCTTGTAAGCCACCTTGAGTCCCTCCAGGAGAAAAGTGGGATATAAAAAAAGGTTGTGATGATGATGACGATGATGATGATGATGATGATGATGATTTTATTCAAAAACAACAGTAATACACAGCAAATAATTTCTCCATCCTGGTTTCTGTAACATCACAAGTTGGACCCTTCCCAAGTGTCTAGGACTGTGTGATGATGATGAAGATGATGATGAAGATGATGATGAATGGTGTACAGCCTCTCTCTTGTGATCCGGAGAGAGGAGGCAGATCTACCCCCTTGACTGTCTGCCTCACTAAGGGCAAAATCCAGAGTAACTATGGGGAGTTCTTGCTCCGGTGTAAGAACAATTTACTCTGGATTGCAGTATGAATTTCCCTTAGGTTTTCACTAGGTGGTGCAGTGACTATGGCTACACATAATGTCTCTTACGTGCTCATGTAGTTACTCTAGATTTGGCTGTGGGCTGTAATCCTAAAGATAGGATTTCACTTTCCTGAAGATAGGAGTAAGACCCATTGAATACACAGGTTAAGACATGTGCTCCAAGATCTATGTGGATAGATCTATGTAGATACAGCTTATGCTCTTAGAGCACAATCCTAACCACATCTACTCAAAAGTAAGCCCCATTGTGTTAAATGAGTCTTAGGGCACAATCCAGAGTAACTACAGGAGCACGTAAGAGACATTACGTGCACCCGTAGTTCCTACACCACCTACTGAAAACATATGGGAAATTCATATTGCAATCCAGAGTAACTTGTTCTTACTCCGGAGCAAGGACTCCCTGTAGTTACTCTGGATTTTGCCCTTACTCCCAGGAAAGTGTGTTTAGCACTGCAGCCTTATGCATGTTCTTATGCATGCGGCATCTGATGTTCTTATGCACTTCTATGTAAAATACATGTCTTAACCTGTGTGTGAAGTTGTTTGTAGCTTCTGGCCAACATTTGATGACTATCTAACAGGCCCAGTAGAGGAAACTGTAAACATTGCAAATGTCAACATTCCCACTACAATTGAAAATATGGGAAGATGAGATGCTGGAAAGGATGATCTTTTTTTACTGATGAATGTTGTACCTCCACCAGTGACAGCTGCATGATGTTACTAGTGAACATGAAGTGCACCAGATGGCTTGGGGAGCAGACAAGATAATCATACTCCCTTGGCATAATCATGCCACCCCTTTGCATCTGGCGTTCAGAGATAGCCTACCTCCTAAACCAGGAGGTTGCATACACCCTACCCAACGTGGCTTGTAATCTGTGACATCATTTCCCTCCATAAAATTGTCCAGTCCCCTTTGAAAGGCATCTAGGCCAAAGGCCATCTCCAAATCCCGTAGCAAGGAGTTCCATGGATGAATTACACATTCGGTAAAAACATGTTTTCTCTAATAAAAGGGCAGAACTTTGTATGCTCCAAAGTGTGAAGTCAGTGCTCAGCCCATGTTCTTCTTGGAGCACATGATCTGGGAAACCACTGCACCCTTCCTTAAAATAGAAGCCTTCAAAGTTTCCGCTTTGACTAACTGTCATGGGATCCACTCTGTGTTGCGGAGGATTCATAAACTTATTCTAGGGTTGGACACCCTGGCTAACCATTTGATCTCTTTCTGCACACACACACACACACACACTTTTTAAAAAAAGAAGGCCGTGTATATAAAATCAGGATGTTGATACAGAAAACATCACAATACAGAAACAAAGGAACTGGAGAAATAAATGAACAACCAGCAAAACAATTGCCAAGCAGGATAAAAAGCTTTGAGGTCTCACAGTCTCTCTGAAGTGGTCTTGATCTGTCACCTGAAACTTGCACATCGAAGGTGGGTTCCACCCTTCCCTGGATTTTTCCAACAAGGATTGCCAACTTATCTGTACAAGTGACCTGGCTGCAGTGGCATAGCTAGAAGGGGGGTCAAAGCACTAAATTTTGCAGGGAGACTCACCAAGGCACAAAGGATCACCTACCCTTTGTAGCCGTTTCAGGTAGGGGGAGCAAAATGGAGATGTATGCCTACTCCGAAATGAAGGGGTCACTTGCATGCTATGATGTGGTTTCCAGCAAAACATAGTGCTTTGACCCCCTCTAGCTATGCCACCGCCTGGCTGACTCCTGTGCAGAATTCTATAGATCAGCATTTTTCAAAGTGGGGGTCGGGACCCCTTTGGGGGTCGCCTAGAGCTTTCCTGGGGGTCGCCTACAGACCCCTGGTGCAGGGGGCCAGGTCAGGCTCAAAAGACCTCCGGTTGTAGCTGTGCGTGCACTGGGGCTGACTGACAGCCTCAGGGCCCAATCCTATGCATGCCTACTCTAAAGTAAATCCCATTATAGTTGGGGGGGCCTTTACTCCCATGTAAATGTGGATAGGATTGCAGCCTCAGGGCCCAATCCTATGCATGCCTACTCTGAAATAAATCCCATTGTGTTCAATGTGTGCATAGAACACACATTTCATTTGTAAGAATGAAAATACATCCTGCTTATCGGATATTTACATTACGATTCATAACAGGAGCAAAATTACAGTTCTAAAGTAGCAACGAAAATAAGTTTATGGTTGGGGTCCCCACAACATGAGGAACTTATAAAGGGGTCACGGCGTTAGGAAGATTGAGAACCACTGCTATAGATGATGCTATTCAGTGCCAAACACTGCCACTTGCTAAGGCCTACAAATGATGCTGTTCTGAAAGGCGTAGGTGCATGGGCTGTTGAAAAGGTTGGCAACCCTAGTTGGGTTACCCTGTACGAACTGAGCTTGCATCCCAACCATGCTCTACATATTTGGGGAAGTATTGTGAAAGCTGCCTTCTAACGAAGCTTTTCATCTTTACTGGTCTCCTCTTGAGGAACTACTGATGGACTCCAGCCCCACCTTCGCTGCGGAGAACTTTGAAAACCACTTCTCGAAATATCAGAAATTGCCATAACCAAAGACAGGGTGAGGTTTGTCAAGTTAGAGGGGTGCAAAGCACAACGGTGCAATCCTAAGAGCACGTTCCTGGGAGTAAGCCCCATTGAACTCAGCAGAACTTACTTCTGAGTAGACATGAATAAGATTGCAGTGTAAGCTTTGCAGGCACCTGAACACTATATGCAAGTGTCCCCTTCCCTTCAGAGATTTTACTAGATTTAATTTCAGGGCTCCTGGAGCTTTAGGAAATAAGTAAAGGGGGAATTTTAGCAGATGCAGCTTCTCATCTCACAGATCATAACCTGAACCTGCTGAAATGTCCTTTTCTACATAATTCTTAAAGATCCAGGACACCTAAAGTTGAAAATTTGGACTTCCTTGTACTAGGGAGACAGTGGCACAGAGCCAGCCGCAAAGCTGGAAGCCCTAGACAGGTGGGTGATTGATGTAAAGGTGTAGCAATAAATTAAATCTCCCCTGGGGCGGTTTGGCTTCATGCACATCTGTGGTCCAAGTGACTGATGCCTCCCAACACATATATTTTCTCTCCCATCAAGAGCTAAAGCCAAGAGGCCAACAGGGTCCCACCGAACCTGAGATCTGGGCAATCTGATCTGTGCATTCACTGAACGCAGCGGTCACTTCCAGAACAGTGGCGTGGGCTGCCTTAATGTTCATGTTCTTGCATTTAAGTGCACCACCACCTGCAAGTGAACCCCCAGGCAATGACTTGTAGCACCTTCAGTTTCCACTTTCTTCAGTCATGCGTAGATCGTCAGAGCTCCTTTCATGCTGCGGCTGGTATGGGGACCCAGCGGACTGACCCTCTCCATTTCACTGTTCTTATTTCTGATTGTTGTATCCAAACATGTGCCTCTCCAACTAGACTGAAGACTGGCACCAGAGACTATCCCTGTGAGTGTTCATTGAGCTGCTGAACCACAATTCTTGACAATGTCACATTTTCTGCTTTTATAAAGTTGCCAAATTAAGAACAGGGACCATTCAGGTGGATGACGGGTGACTAAAAAGGTGCGACAACCCTACAGATCAGACACTGTGTCTGGAATGGCTTTAGGTGTGCTCAGAAACGGAGCTACTTGGCCGTCTTGCCCTGCCTTTTTTGCACCCTTTTCCTTATGAGTCATGAAAAGATTTTTTAATGTTGAGGTCATCTTCAGCAATACTTCTTCTCTTCTCCTCCCAGCAGGATCACCCATCAGATCAAACATTTGGGGGTGGGGGGCAAAACGTCCCCTTTCTTTCCTCGCCTCTCCACCAATTCTCATAGTCTGTTCCACCAAAGCAAACAGATTTTTACAAGCTGTTTACCTGAGCACTTTTAGGGGGATTATAAAATTTTAATATCTTGTGGGCTCCACACCTACTGGGGACCACTGTGTATATTGTTAAAGGGTGAGGTGTGTTTACACAGTAATTTACTTAACTTATAAAATGGTCATGAACCCAGCGGGCTCCGACAGCTATGGCCGAAGACAAGTGGACCCACCCAGGTTGGAAGCCTTCATAACTCTTTATCACCTGCCACTAAGCATGGTCATAAATAAGACATTTTCGGCCTACGGCACGCACATATGTATCAAGATACGTGCAAAAATAATGTTGCAAAAGACACCATTGAAGTGCCAGGAATTAGTAATCAATGCAGCTCTTTATAGTGGGCTTTGACTCGGACGGTATGTTCTCCTAGGGTTGCCACAATTCTCTTCCACATGATCGGGACATTTGCAGGGGCTGCAATGTGCTGTGTGATGTGGCACAGAGTTAGGATTGCCATAGTTCTCTTCCTCAAAGTTGGGACAGGACCCTCTGTTCCGTTTGCCAGTATGTGAACACAAACCCTAAAAATTGGGATTGTCCCTTTTTTCGGCAACCCTATACATTCTTCACCCTCTCTGATGCTTGCTTGGAGAGATGCTGGTAGTGATTGAAAGCTAGTTTTCCCCAAGAGATTATGGACCACTTCTCAGGATCTTATGGACTTGTAGTCCATGGATCTGTAGTGAACTTGTAGTCCATGGACCAATGTTTGGGAAACAATGGTATATGTGGAGGGACAGGATTCCCAGTACTAAGTAAAAATAAAGGCCATTTTGACTGGCTTTTCCTGGGCTTTAACCACACCTTGATCTTCATACCATTAGCTACAGAAGTGGCCACTCTTGGAACCAGAAGACATGGAGCTAGGTGTGGATCTGCGGCTTCATCCAGAACATGAACATGAATGTATTTGGTTCTGCTCAATCACACACACACACAGAGGGAGAGGGATTGAGCTTTGCATGTACAGTGTATGTAGGGTTGCCATATGTCCCAGAAAACTAGGACAGCCCCAGTTTTTGGGAATTGTGTTCACATATTGGCAAGTGTGACAGGGGTCCTGTCCTGATTTTGTGGACGAGAATTATAGCAACAATGGTGGGCTTCAGGGGGTTCTCACAGGTTCTATAGAACCCTTTGCTAACGAGCACCTGGTTCTGAGAACTGGTTACTAATGGGACATAGAACCTGTTGTTAATTTAGGTTATTAGGACATAGAGCCTGTTGTTCATTTATTTGAATTCCATCACTGCCTAAGGACAAAATCCAGAGTAACTATGCGGAGTCCTTGCTCTGGTGTAAGAACAACTTACTCTGGATTCCAATATGAATTTCCCATAGGTTTTCACTAGGTGGTGCAGTAACTAACCCTACAATCCAGAGTAACAATGGGAGCACATAAGAGACGTTACATATACCCATAGTTACTGCACCACCTAGTGAAAACCTATGGGAAATTCATACTGCAATCCAGAGCAAATTGTTCTTACACCGGAGGAAAGACTCCCCATAGTTACTCTGGACTGCACCCTAAGTCTCTTACATGCTCCCATAGTTACTCTGGATTTGGGGGATAAGTGTATGTTGCATTGATGTCCCATCCTTTCATCCAAGGAACCCAGTGTGGGACATTTCTTCCCTCCCAATTTATCCCAGTTGCAAAACTGGGAATGGGTAAGACTACTGACCAAAGTCATCATGGCTGTATGAGAATTTGAACCCACCTCTCCTGGTTCCAGTCCCACCACAACACCCCATGTCTGTTCTATCAAGTGACCTTCCCCGTTCAACCTTCTGTGAAAATAATCCAGATTCTGAATTTAAAAAATGTATGGGATGTTTTCTCTTGTTCTTGGTTGGAGAAATATGTTTCAAAGGCTAAAGTGGAGATGGATGATTAACCATTAACCTGCCCTTGGCTGTACCAGGAGGGAGATTTCCAGGGATCTGGAACAGGGCAAACTTTCTTCTACATTTTCTCTCTCTGCACACTTCGACAACAGATTTGCTGAGCAGCAAAGAGGCTCCGCATACGCGTGTGTGTTTTCCAGACCTCTGTTTATCCCACAAACAGGATTTGGCACACGTCCCGTTGTCACAGTGTATTTTTTTCTAAACTCAGCTATATTCGGATCAGGCCTGAGAAGCTTTACCGCTCCTAAAATTAAAAAGAACGAGGATGCAAAGCTAGGACAAAATGTTTAGAGCCCTGCCAGGTTATTTGGCACAAGGAGAGGAAATGGACCAGAATTTGTCCAATTTATCCCAATCTAATTTCCTGGAAGGCAATAACGGTAAAACTTGGACATGCTGGGCCAAGAGAATGAGAATGGATTGGAGTGAGGATTAGATGTTTCTAGTATTGATCCCCTTGAAATACCTTCCCTTGACCATGGCAATCCATGGCTATCAGATATTGTGTGATACTAAATAATAAGGGGAAAAATAAAAATTAACAGCAGCTCTTATTAAAAAACCAAGGAAAACAATAACTTTTCAATCTCTTACTGAAAGTCAATAGCTTAGTAGTCCGATCAATAGACAAGTGGTATTCAGGCATTTCAGCCCAGGACCCCCGTTCACATTTAAAAACCTGTCCGGAACCCCCTGTCAAAATTACTGGGATGTTCTTCCATGTCTACTTTAGGTTATTAGGACATAGAACCAGTTCATTTATTTGAATCCCATCACTGCCTAAGGACAAAATCCAGAGTAACTACGGATTGTAACAATGGAGTAACAATCTGGAGTAACAATCTGGAGTAACAATCCAGAGAAACTATGGGAGCATGTAAAAGACTTTTACATTGATGTAGTTACAGCACCACCTAGTGAAAACCTATGGGAAATTCATATTGCAATCCAGAGCAAATTGTTCTTATGTTGGAGTAAGGACTCCTCGTAATTACTCTAGATTGTGCCAGATTCCAAAATGGTGGATCCGATTGTGTTCAATGAGACTTACTTCCAAGAAAGCCCAGTGCCAGATTCCAAAATGGTGGATCCGACTTTCTTGCCACCCCTCCAACCTGAACGTGCAAGCCCCAAGGTGGTCCCAACCCTGCAATAGACAGAGGCAGGATGATGCAAATCTCCCACAATCTGAGGAGGACACAGTGGGGTTCCCCCTCTTTGCCTTATGGTTCACCTGTCACTGCCCATCATTCTCCTCTTGATCCTGACTCTGAATTTGAAAAGAAGGAACAAATGGACCAAAAAAGTGTGGTGGAGAAGAGAATGGTGGGCTAATCAATGAATCGAAAATCTGTTGGATGCTTTATAGATTAAATGATTCCTTTGAGTTGTATCTGGAAACAAAGCAGAGGCCAAGAGCATCCACTTTTCACAGGCTTTCAAAAACTCAACCACTTCCAGGGAAAAATGAATCTTGGAAATATCTGCTCAAAAAAGCAACTCATCAGATATTCCCAGGGAGGATGTTCCACAGCCTTGAGGCCTCCACTGATAAGGACCTGACTCTGACAGCCGCCAACCATATCTCTTTCAGCATTGGATCGTTGCCTGCAAAAGTGTTGCCATCAATTATAGTTTCTGGACAGGCTTTGGAGCACAACGGCACACAAAGCACAACTGCAGTAATCCAATCAAGACACGCACATACCCTACAATCCAGAGTAACTACAGGTGCACGTAAGAGACATTACATGCACCCGTAGTTACTGCACCACCTAGTGAAAACCTATGGGAAATTTATATTGCAATCCAGAGCAAATTGTTCTTACACCGGAGCAAGGACTCCCCGTAGTTACTCAGGATTGCACCCAAAGTGTGGCTAGCATCTCTTCTGATAAACCAGCAAAGCTATAGGTGATACCCAGTGGTGGGATTCCAATAAATTAACAACAGGTTCTATGTCCTAATAAACTAAATTAACAACAGGTTGTATGTCCCATTAGTAACCGGTTCTCAGAACCAGGCGCTCATTAGCAAAGCGTTCTATAGAACCTGTGAGAACCCCCTGAAGCCTACCACTGGGCCCAGCATATCCACTGGTGCATGGTTTTGCACATAGTCAGGGAGCAATCAGGGGGTCTCTGCCACAATTTCCAACAGTCCCCTACACCACAGTAAAAACATATTAAAATAAGAATACATTTTAATTGTATTTTATGTAATGATTGTTAGCTGCCTTGGATGCCTTTTGGGGAGAAAGGCAGAGTCCAAATCAAATCAAATCAAATCAAATGAATGAATGAATGAATAAATAAATAAATAAATAAATAAATAAGCCTGGTGTACACTTGGCTGGACCTGACAGCACAGCTTGGTAAGGGACACTTTCATTACCCTGCTGCCGAGAAGCACAGTGGAAAGGGGAATTTGCATTGCATGCATGAGAAATGGAGTGATGCAGCCATGCTTCAGTCTCTGGCATCTGTCAGTTCCAGCACCCAAGCAATATTCTTTCCAGATGTTTTGCATTCAGGCTATGCCACTTTGCGACGGGGGAACCTGTCCCAGGAAGCCACACACAGGCTTGCTTACCTTAGGGAAGCAGAAGAGGTGGTCAACATGCTCGCCACACACATCCATGCACTATTTTAGAAAGATCATGTGCAAAGGAAGAGGCCACGTCTGCATTTGGCAAATGGGGAAGTCCCAGAAAACAGGTGCATAGAAGCAAGAGATTTAGGTAGTGCACCATTTTTAATCCTAATTTATTAAAGGCACAGAATTTAAAAATGGGTAAAAATGGGATATCCTCCATGGGATATCCCATGGGATAAAAATGGGATATCCTCCAAAAATGGGATATTGCTCCATCCTTCCTTTTTCTGCTGGCTTGCTGCCTGGAATTGGAAGCATAAATCAGAAAATTTTTCCCCTCTTTATTTCCTGAGCAACTTTCCAGCTCTTTTGGGTCTGGGATTAAAATATAGTTCAGAAGCCAGAGAACAAATAAACCAAACATTATATGGAGAATGCTTTTAAGGAACACGTGATTAAAAAGAGAGACTGTTGCAGGCATTGTAAGTGCCTTGAGGTTTGCCACTCTTTGTGTTGTTCTCTTCTCTGTAAATCAGCTGACTTGGCCATTAATCTGATATGCAGGAGAAAAAAAAACATATTGCAGGGCATGGAGGTGGGTGAAAGATGGTGGCTTTTTATTTTTTTCTGACAACAGAAAAAACAGGACAAGCAGGGAAGCACTGGGTAAAGTCTCCGCTACCCTAGATCTTAGGGCTAGATGCAGCCAAACCCTGCCAGAAACAAAAAGATGTTCAGACTTTAACAGTGGAGGATATAAGGGAACATGCACAGGTAGTGCTCAGAAAGAGATAACCATGCTCTCTATGCTTTCATGAATCTCATCCGTGTTTTCACACGGTCCATATTTTTGCACGGGGTTCCTGGACCTATAAAGATTGCATGATGAGAGGGAATTCGGGCAGCTTAACACAGCTTGATATTCAGGTACTTTAAAACAGGGTGACCAGTGCCGGATTTACATATAAGCTAAACAAGCTATAGCTTAGGGCCCCACTCTCTTGGGGGGGTCCCCAAAAAATTTAAAGGAAAAAAACCTGGATGTGCATTTCTAAAATCCATATTTTGTTATGTGTAAATGGCTGTAGATACCCAGGGCCTATGAGAGGGGATACATTGAGGGGGTACATTGATACCCAGGGCCTATGAGAGCAGGTACATTGTTCCGGGGCCCGAGAGCTACAGAGGGGTCCATGACTGAAAGACCATTTGAGTGTTGGTTACTAACAAATTAATATCTGCTGAAAGATCTTTCAGTAAGCTTAAACTTATTAAAAATTATTTGTGGTCTACTATGTCACAATCCTGACTTGTTGACCTAGCAAGACTAAGCATTGAGTCTAGCATTACCAGACAAGTTGATTTTGATAGCGTTATTAGAAGTTTTGCACATAAGAAGGCCAGAAAAGCACTTATTAAATAGTTAATTATTTTTCTAATTTTTTCCTTGATAAGATTTTAGTATTTTATATTGTCATACATAGTATTATAGTATTTTATATTTAGGCTGTGGGTGGCTCAAGTGGTTAAGTCACTGTGCCTGTTAACCAACAGGCCAGGATTTGAGACCCGGGTCGGCCCCACAAGACAGGGTGAGCTCCTGTCCTTAGCCCAGCTCTGCGACTTGTATTGGCTCTGCCTTTCCATTGGACTAATTCAGTGGCGTGGAGAGGGGGATTTGCTGCTTGGGTAACAGCCTCTCCTCCATAACAATCTAACCCAGGTTTTCGTGCTTTGCATGCAGTGTATGCAGCACCAAGCATAATACCATAGTCTTCCAAGACTGACGGAGGCCTGCTTTTATTGTCACATTACTTGAATACCGGTATGTTTTAACATTATGTTTTATATGATCAATAAATGAGCACTTGTTGAAGTTTGTTGCACGTTAATTAGCCTCAATTTTTTTTAAATTTCAAAATAATTTTGCAAGTCTTAGGGGCTCCAAATGGGTTTTTATTGCCGTAAAAAATTTCTCTTGGAGGCCCCGTAGATACCTATTAGGTCCATAAATTACCATATGGCATATATTCAACACAAAAAACAGTGACAATTTGTTGTTGACAAAGAACAGATAGACATATAAAGGGCCCCATTCCCTTCAATAGCTTAGGGCTTCATCAAACCTAAATCCGGCACTGAGGGTGACACCGCTTTACCTGCTGGGCTTTGTACAAGAAACTGTTGCAGTAATACCTGAGTGGGCTTTTATTTCTTGGTCAGCTGGCAACCCTAGCTGCAGTGGCCCCGATCCCGGAAGAATATTCCAAGCTCTTTTACTGAACAGTCAGCTTTTTTATTGAATCCTCCTCATTTTCCTGCTGAAAATGAGCCTTACTTTCCACCTCTATAAAACTTTTCTACAGGAAAGTTGTGAACTTTCGAGTCACTGCGTCAGTCGTTATTGGCAGGTAATAATGTTTGTTTCTGTGCAAACAAAGTACTTAAAAAAACACCTTATTTCAATTTCAGCTATTATAGGAAACAGGTCAAGCTGTTTCGGACAACCTGCTGTAACATTTTTTTTTTTCCTGGTCAGTTGGCAACCCTTCTAAAAAGTCAGGTAACCTGAATAGATTCTAGACAGGATTGAAATAATGAGCAGCAGAGAGTTGCCAACTTTTCACTGCCGTTAATGTCAGCCTGACATGCAGGGGGGGAAAGCAGAGTGAAGGTTTCCTCTCCACTTTATCTCAATGCCAAGACAAATGTCAACAGCGTAATCTCATGATAGTTGCTGTTAACCGCAGAGGGCCAGATTTTATAATAAAAAGTGGGCTTTCATGGGAATAAGGGGGAGGTAAAGGGTAGAAGTTCTTCATCCTCCACCCTGTCCCCAGGGTTGCTGCAAGGGATGTAGTATCCAAGTCCTTGCTGGTCCCAGGGAAAAAGGGGGTAGAAAAGGATGGTGTAGTGGTTAGAGAGCTGGACTGAGACCTGGACAATCCAGATTCAAATCTTACCTTGGACATGAGGCTTCTTGGTTGACCTTGGACCAGGGTGATCATATGGCTGGAAATTTCCGGACTTTTTCTCTTTTTTAGCCTCCTGTCCGGGTGTCCTCCAAAAGGGCTTCATTGTCCTCCATTTTGGAACTTTGCAATGGTGTGCATTACCCCCATCATGTCATATGTCGCTGGATTCGTATTGAAGAGCAGAATCCAATGCAAAAATCAGTTTTGAAATATCTCCTTCCTATCAAACATTCTGGCCAAAAAACTAAAACTAAAAATATGCATTGAGCTCTATGGGAAAGTGAAAGTGCCCAATATCGTGGCTTTACTCATGAGTAGGCAAATGTGCCATTGTCCACCAGAAAGGCCGGTGTGAGAGGAATCCAAGACCTTGTCTTCCTTTTGAGGTTTGGGCATCTGGTCTCCCTGTCTTGGACCAGTCAGTCATTCAGAGCCTACCTCACAAGGTTGTGAGGACAACAGGAGGGTGAGCCATCATTGTAAGCCATCTTGGGCATTATGGGAAAGGCAGGGTATGAATTCCTTAAATAAATAAAATTAAAAAGGGAGTATTGCCAACCTAGGATTGGCATAATTCTCTTCCACAAAATGATGAGAGGACCCTCTGTCCCGTTTGCTAGTATGTGAACACAACCCCCCAAAATCAAGATTGTCCCTGTTCTCGGGACTATGGCAACCCTACAACAACTAGAGTGTTCAAGAAGAAGGAGGTGGCTGAGAGTAGACCCAGAGTATGGACTCCTCACCTTTGAGGAGAAGCTCACCTGTGTCCTGATGGCCTGGGGGAGAATGGGAGCAGCAGTGCTTGAGCACCCCCTTCAAAGCATCCCCAAAATGTACCCAAAATGCGATACATAAAAAGACCAGAAGCCGATGCCAGAAAACACGCTGTCGCTGGTGGTGCAGAAGGAACGGCTGGTGATCATATTTTTGTGTGTGCATATGTTTATAAATCACATAACTGATAGCCGATCTTGTGATTTTTGGATAGGCAGAGTGACCATATAGAATGGAGGACAGAGTGCCTCTCTCTTTAAATATGCATAGAGGAGAGAATTTAGGCAGGTGCTGCTTTTTAAACCCTTTTATGCTGAGCTAAACCTGCCTCAATTCCTTCCTCTATGCAATGCTTAACGGTAGAGGAACTCTGTCCTCCATTCTATATGGTCATATAAGCTATAGGGGACAGGATAGTAGGCTCATGGCCTTTGAACTTGTGAAGTGGCCTCACATTCACCACTATTGCTGGATTGCTGGATTCCAGCTGGAATAAGGCACATATTGACGTATATGTCCTGATTTGCTCCGGAGTGCGTATGAATCATGATCAAATTATACCACTCTTTATGGCCTGTTTTCTATTTTATAGGAGCAAATTCTTCAGATGCTATTGTCTTTGTATCCAGCCTTTTACCTCCACTCCCTTTAGGGCACTCCCCAGTTTCTGAAGAGCTCTCTCATTTTTTCTCTCTCCTCTCATCTCATTCCTTCCCGGTAAATTATTTATATGCCATTTCCTGGAATCTTTTTCCTCCCCGCTTAAGAGCTGGTGGAAAACAAAACTCCAGCACCCCCTGGCTGGTTCTGCAAGTAGGTAAGCCATTAAGGTGTTGTTTACAGGCAGCAAAATTATATTAGACCTGATGTGATTCTAGGATGGAGCCATCTGCATTATATCCAAGGACGTGCTTCGAACACACCCAGACAGGATTAAATTCTCATGCTGGAGAAGCTAATTCAACAAATGGTTTTCTTGATTTAATTATAAGATCTACCTTCTATCTTTAATAGTTGGATGGTCAAAATAACTTTTTTCAGGTACAACTCATCCATCTCTATGGGCAAAATCCAGAGTAACTACAGGGAGTCCTTGCTCCGGTGTAAGAACAATTTATTCTGGATACCAACATGAATTTCCCATAGGTTTTCACTGGGTGGTGTAGCAACTACGGGTGCTCGTAATGTCTCTTACATGCTCCCATAGTTATTCTGGATTTGGAGGTAATTTTTTGCTCTGCTCCCCTCTTCCTAGTGGAAGAAGTATGAAGGAGAAGAGAGAAGTGAGCAAGACACGCTGGTGCAGAGTTCTCCAAACCACATGTGGTCCACCACACAATTTTAGATGGTCCACAACAACTAAAAATATTTTTTCCCAACCATGGAGCTGAACATGTGCTGTTCTGTCCACCACACTCCTTTCCATGTGGCTAGAATGGCGTCAACTAGGCCAACCCACATTTCCGTTACCTGGACCACATGTTTCAAGACTTCTCACCATTTGGAGAAATTGGGTGTCAATATATAACCGTATAAAACAAACTTGTTGTCAGTGGCAGACTTCACTCTTCCTCTGCCTGGCTTCCGGGGTACTAAGGAAAACTTTTGCCCCCCCCACCCCGTATGGGGATTCAGCCACCACCAAATCTTGAGTGGATCAGTAATACCTTCTAATTAAATGCATTAATTCAGCCCTGCAGAATTTCAGCTGGCTAAGGGAGGAAGGCCTAGTTTATCTCAGCATCTTCTTCTCAATTTCCTGTACATATGCGGTGTGGACCAAAAAGGAGAAGAAGCAGAGGAGAAAACCAAAGAAGGTTTTTTACTGCTGAACCATAAGTTCTCAAACTTGGGCATTAGCATTAACATGGGGTCTGTGGGTCAGGACCTACTAGGTGGGGTTGTGAGCCAATTTCAGATGAGTCTTGTATAGGGTTGACATAATTCTTTTCCATAAAATCAGGACAAGACCCTCTGTCCCATTTGCCAGTATGTGAACGCAATCCCCAAAAATCAGGAGTACTCCTGTTTTGGGGTACATATACCAACCCTAGTCTTTTAGCACCTAGTTCATCCACGCAGATATAAAAATAGAGGGAACCGGGTGGCCGAGCAAAATGGGCTCCCAAACACCTGGTGCTTTGCCCTGAACAGGTGGGAAGATGGGATGCTGGAAGTGGAGGGCTGTATGGTTGGACAAAGATCCAAGTCTGCTTTGACTTCCAAGCTGGAATATTTGAATTCCATTCCAAGCTGTGCAAAACAACAGCACATGCACAGGGTAATTGGACCTTGGACTGGTTTAAATCTTAGATTTAAAGCCTAAATTGATAACACTAAAATTATATTACCAAATTGATATCCCTTCCAGGTTAATGACATCACTTCCGTTGGGTCCCGGCTGGTGGGCTCCAGCAGGTTCGCACCTACCCCATAGAACCAGTGGTTAACAAAAGATGGGACATATAAAGTTTAAAAATAGCCATTTAAAAGTGGCTGCCAGATGGGCACAGAACCGGTTGTTAGTTTCTTTAAATCCCATCACTGGTCCCGGCATTATTGTCTTTCAGAAAATTGGGCCCTGGTGCTAAAAGTGAGAACCACAGCACTAAAACATTACTAGAAATCTTACTCCTGCTTCCCCAGAATTAAGTCTGTCCTATGGGTCTCACTCCCAAGCGAGTGTGTTTAGGGTTGCATTCTCATATGTTGGTGCCATGTTCCAGGCCAGCACCCAATGTTAGTCCCACTAGGGCTGAACAGTGCAAAGACTTCTGCATTAAGCCATAAAGCAGGTGAGCGAAACTGATGCCAGGTGGACCTTCCTACACATCAGATCTGTCAAGCATCCAGGACCCCTCAAACCTATGGAATCTGAACTCTTCACAGCTGGCATTTCTTAGTAGGCTGGTGTAGAATGTTGTTACCGTGTGGGTCCCCGTCGAGAGAACATGAGACGATCAGGGAAGGTGATCCCTTCACTGGCAGTAGCTTCAATGAGAGGTATTGCCTTACCTACTATAGTACTCTTGTGTGCTCTAAACTAGCTTTTCATTAACTCGTAAGGTGTTTTTTATGACCTTTTCAAGAACAGATAGAAAACCGGAGCTCCTGTCACCGACAATGCACAAATGACGCATTTGTGATTGATGGGAGGGAACAATTTGTGAATAGCTTCACCATGGAATGTATGACATCAGTATTTGGGTTGCTACAACAATCTGAGCTTTTTAAAATAATAATAATAATAATAATAATAATAATAATAATAATAATAATAATAATAATAATAATAAGAAGAAGAAGAAGAAGAAGAAGAAGAAGAAGAAGAAGAAGAAGAAGAAGAAGAAGAAGAAGAAGAAGAAGAAGAAGAAGAAGAAGAAGAAGAAGAAGAAGAAGAAGAAGAAGAAGAAGAAGAAGAAGAAGAAGAAGAAGAAGAAGAAGAAGAAGAAGAAGAAGAAGAAGAAGAAGAAGAAGAAGAAGAAGAAGAAGAAGAAGAAGAAGAAGAAGAAGAAGAAGAAGAAGAAGAAGAAGAAGAAGACGACGACGACGACGACGACGACGACGACGACGACGACGACGACGACGACGACGACGACGACGACGACGACGACGACGACGACGACGACGACGTTGTTTCTACATCTCACAAATACTTGTGGAGGGGGCAAAATAGCACAATGTGGGAAGTTTATGTTAAATGCTAAAGTTTTGTTTACAGCTATACTAAACTATGGAAAGTATTATAATACCTGCCTAATGGGGGTGTTGCAGATCTACATCAAGGGAGAAAGATCTATGTATAGACGAATAGAGCTGTGCACCACTTAACGAAGGGTTATGTTCCCCTATCCCTGTTGTTATGTGGCTAGGTCCTTAAGTGAACATTCAGCCCAATCTAGTGCCTTTGTTGTGTTAACAGACACTCCCTCCCAGACACTAGCTGGTCTCCATAGGTTGTGGGAGATCAACAGCCTCTTCTTTGCATTAAGAACCTCTTAAACAGACACGCTATAAATACTTTAGACAAGACAGACAGACAGGAAGGCAGACAGACAGGCAGGCAGAGAGACAGACAGGCAGACAGATAGATACAGAAAGCTATGGGAGATCTGACTGCGACATTGAGACAATTTTGGTCGTGCTTTGACCACCATTGTATATATGATCCGTCATTAAGCGAATGGTTGTTAAGTGGTGCATGCCTACTCATGAACTGGATATGAAGTTCATGGGTTAGCCTCAACTTTGTGGCTCGATCTATTTATTTTAAAACACTTACATCCTGCCTTTACATCATCACAATAAAACATTAGGGGCAAAATCCAGAGTAATTATGGGGAGTCCTTGCTCCGGTATAAGAACAACTTACTCTGGATTGCAATATGAATTTCCCATAGGTTTTCACTAGGTGGTGCAGTAACTACAGGTGCATATAAAGTCTCTTACATGCTCCCGTAGTTACTCTGGATTTGTGGGTAGGTCTACTTTCTAGATCAGTGATTTTCAACCAGTGCACCATGTGCTGCAAGTAGACCCTAGGTGTGCCCTGGAAGTTTGGCAAATTTATTTATTTATTAAATAACCATCGGCTGCAATCCTAAAGACACTTTCCTGGGAGTAAGATCCATTGGAAAACAATGGGGCTTACTTTTGAGTAGATATGACCTCTAACCTCCACTGCTCCTCTTCCAAAAGAAAGAGAGGGACAGAGACAAAGGAAGCGTGGAGGAGATTGCTCTAGCCCACCACTCTCCTCTCCTCTGCATTTCATGTTCCACTCTGGGATGACCCAAGGGAGCAGGAGGACCCAAGCTGGCGCATCACCAAGTACAAGGGCCAAAATTTGGCATGCTATTTCAGGTGCCCAGGAAGTCATGGGGTGGCACCAATTTGCAAGTCTCGTCCTTAAAATCCATAGTTATTGTTTAGCAAAACTATTGCTTTGCAAAGCATATACTGTACCAGTGGTGGGCTCCAGCAGGTTCACATCTATAGAACTGGTTGTTAATGAGAGATAGGACATATAAAGTTTAAAAATAGCCATTTAAAAGTGGCTGCCAGGTGGGCATAGAACCGGTTATTAATTTCTTGGAATCCCATCACTGTTTGCCCCCAAACTCTCAACATCTCAATCAATTGTACAGTATTGTAGTTTGTTTGCTGTACTGTATATGCTGTTGCCTTTGAGGTTGGGATGTCACCCTGTGGTTGCTGATGGAACTGTAGCCTCAAAAACTTCCAAGAGGTATTAGGATCAAGGAACAGAGATTAAAAAGGAAACCAAAAAACTTTCAGATGTTGTGAAACAAGCTTGAGATTTGATTTCGGAAGCTGCCAGCAATGCCAAAGCAATTAATACTGTAGCAAGAATGTCCTTAAAACTACTCTCTTAACAACAAGGAAATTAGACTTTAAAGTTGCATCTGATACCCACACAAAAAGGGTGGAAGGATGTCCTTTAGAATAAACTGGATTTACTTCCAAATACGCATGGAAAGGATTAGGCTGCATTTAAGATACGAGATTAACTTTTTGCAAGGGAGCAGTGGGATAGCTGTGGGGGTGCAGGGGGTTCATTTGCACCAGGCTACGAGCTTTAGGGGGACTACAAGCTGAGCTTGACACGAGTGTCTAAAATAATGTCTGAATTAATATTGTGTCTAAAATAAACAAGGTATGTCTGAATGATAATACTATCGTGTTGTACTATATATCGCTGGAAAAGGTAATTTAATGCAGAATGCACTGAAATGCACTGGAGATCTATAGTCTCTCGAAAGATATTGCAAACTAACCAGAAAATGAAAACGCAAAAGCCTATGGAACAAAAGTGGATTTCTTAACTCAAAACCTTCCCATGATGCTGATTGCTCTGAGAGCCAATGAGATATAATTTTGATACTGTATGGAACTAATAAGGTGTTAATATGAATCAGCTCTCATTTCCATATACAGTGGTACCTCTCATAACAAGCGCCTCGCATAACAAGTGATTCACATAACAAGTTTAAATTTCTAAGGAATCTTGCTTTACATAAACAGTTCCGCTTCACTTAACAAGCACTTATGCAGCCTTGATGCTCTGCGCGGAGACTCTTTAAAAGGGCTACCAGCCAGCGCTGCTGCCTCTAACTGCCCCAACTTGCCCCCAACTTGGGGGCAGTTGCCTGGGAGTACCAGAGACAGCTGCCCCTAACTGCTCCCAAGTGCCCCCACCGGCCACCTTGAACCTTCAGCAGCAGCCCAGGTCAGCCTCCAGGAAAGTGTCTTTGATTGCAGCCTCTTAACCATGTCTACTCAGAAGTAAGCCCCACGGTGTTAAATGGGGCTTACTTCCAGGAAAGTGTCTTTAGTATTGCAGCCTAAGTAGATTTCATAAGATCATGCACATTGAATGCATGTTCTGAATTCAATTCCAGTGTTTTATCATCATTTTTACATACAATTAATATTTTTATATGAATATTTTTTGGGGTTGTGGAACCAGTTGTCTGTGTTTCCATTATTTTCTATGGAAAAATCCGCTTCTCTTAAAGAGTGTTTCACTTAAAGAGCATGCCTCTGGAACAAATTAAGCTCTTTATGTGAGGCATCACTGTACATATATCATAATGCTTACTGGGTATACAGGAACTTCTACATTTAGCAGGGTAAGAAAACAATTTCTCTTTGCACTAACACAGTTTCCCTAACCAATAAGGGAGTAATTCCTGGGAGTAAGACCCACTGAACACAATAGGACTTACTTTAGAGTAGACATGGTTAGGATTGTGCTCTTAATTAAATTTTGTTGTTGTGGGGGGAATGGTTTGATTTCAGGTGAAGAGGCAAGGGGGGCTCCCTGCAGAAAGTGCTTTGCACCCCCTTTAGCTATGCCACTGTTTAGGAGTAAGACCCAGTGAATCCAGTGGAGCTTATAGTGGAGTAAAATAGGATCAGGCTATGGTGGAAACTTTTGAACTACTTTGGAACTGATAACCTATTAACCAGCCTATCAGTGCAATCCTTAGCATGTCTACTCAGAAGTAAGTCCCATTGAGTTTAATAGTACTTACTCCCATGAAAGTGTGGTTAGGATTGCATCCTTTGTGGTTTCCCCTCTATGCTGCACTATGGCAGCAAACCTAAAGACACTTTCCTGGGAGTAAAACCAATTGAACACAATGGGAGTTATTTTTGAGTAGACATGCCCCCAAATCCAGAGTAACTACAGGAGCACGTGCGAGAATGTATGTGTACCCGTAGTTACTGCACCACCTAGTGAAAACCCATGGGAAATTCATATTGAAATCCAGAGTAAGTAGTTCCTACACCGGAGCAAGGACTCCCTGTAGTTACTCTCAGGGTGACCATATGACCAGAAAAACCCGGATTTGTCTGGATTTTTAGCCTCGTGTCCGGGTGTCCTACATTTTGGCTTCATTGTCCTACATTTTGAAACTTCGCGATAGTGCACAGTACCGCATCATGCCATATGTCGTTGGATTCGTATTGAAGAACAGAATCCAATGCAAAAATCAGTTTGGAAATATCTCCTTCCTACCAAAGATTATGGTAAAAAAACTGAAAAACAAAAAAAAAATACACTTTTTGGCAATTTTTTTAAGCGGGTAGGAATTTTGGCCTGGGATTAGAAGTTTTGGCCCTGGAGTTCAGGACGTTTGGTTCTGGGGTTCAGGAATAATCTGTTCACCCTGAATTACTCTGGATTTTGCCCATGGTTAGGATTGTGCTCTTTGTTTTACAAGAATTACCCCGTGTGACACAAAGTAGGGACAGCACAATTGAATTGTAGAGAGGAGGGATAGAAGTTCAATATATCCACAGAGAACAATCACTCCATTATCTCTCCCATGAAAAGAGTTTCGTTTTCAAAAAGATTTAAAGAAAAGGATCTACAAGCTGTAACCAAAATTAATCCCCTGTACAGGAAATCGGTTTGGAGAATAAATACTGTATTGCTGTGGTCTTGTTAGCACTGGCTTGGAAACCTGCTCAGCTGGTTCAGCAACCAGGCCAAAAGAAAGGGGTGCAACGGCACCAGTGGTGGGCTCCAGCAGGTTCGCACCTACTCTATAGAACCGGTTCTTAACAAGAGATAGGACATATAAAGTTTAAAAATAGCCATTTAAAAGTGGCTGCCAGATGGGCAGAGAACCGGTTCTTAATTTCTTTGAAGCCCATCACTGAACGGCACCGTTCTAGATGTACTGAACCCAATCCTATGCATGTCTACTCAGAATGCAACAACATAATATAAACGCACAATTAAAAAATCAAACATGGCATGTCGCAACGCAAAGCGGGTTTTCTCTCTACCGCTGACCTACTATCACTCCTCCCAAAGTTGACTCCAAAACGTGCCGTCATTTGGGGTGATTAATTAGACACTAGCCCCCAAATCCAAAGTAAATATGGGAGCACGTAAGAGGCTTTACGTGCACCCATAGTTACTGCACCACCTCTTCCACCAAGCAGGCCTCCATCAGTCTTGGAAGACTATGGTATCGTACTCGGCACTGCATATGCTGCATACGAAGCACAAAAGCCTGGGTTAGATTAATACGGAGGATAGGCTGTCACCCAAGCAGCAAATCCCCCCTCGCCACGCCACTGAATCAGTCCAATGGAAAGGCAGAGCTGATATGATTGGATCCAACTGGCGTCGCAGAGCTGGCCTAAGGGCAGGAGCTCACCCTGTCTTGTGGGGCCGACCCGGGTCTTGAACCCTGGCCTGCTGGTTAACAGGCACAGCATCTTAGCCACTTGCGCCACCCACAGCCCTTCCTGCACCACCTAGTGAAATTCATATCGCACCAAATTCATATTGCACCAAATGGTGAGTTTCATACTGAAATTCATACTGCACTAAATGGGAAATTCATATCGGAATCCAGAGTAAGTTGTTCTTACACTGGAGCAAGGACTCCCTGTAATTACTCTGGATTTTCCCCTAAGGCTGCACTCCTAAGCTCCAGTTAGGTTGGCCTAAACCCTGGCATAAATCCTGGGCGGTTGTCACAAAATTGCATCACTCCTGGGGGAGAGTTAGGCCAGTGCAAAGACATGCGCTTGCCTCCCTACATCCCCATAGGAATTGGAAGACCCACAAGTTGTGCCGGGTTATCTATCTACAGTATTTATATATCGCTTTTCAACTCTAAAGTTCACAAAGCGTTTTATAAAGAAAATAAAAAAATAATAGCTAATGGGTCCCTATCCCAAAAGGGCTCACAATCTAAAAAGGATTAGGTTAGGATTTTGCACCCCTAAAAAGATTAAACAATCTAAAAAGGATTAGGTTAGGATTGCACCCCTCACTCCCTCAACCTCCTACACCTGCTCCTGCATTCCTCCCTCATCAGCACTATCCCCCAAATCCAGAGTATCTACGGGAACACATAGGAGACTTTATGTACACCCGTAGTTACTGCACCACCTAGTGAAAACCTATGGGAAATTCATAATGGAATCCAGAGTAAGTTGTTCTTCCACCGGAGCAAGGACTCCCCATAGTTACTCTGGATTTTGCCCTATGTATAGGTACAGGAGCCACCTTGGATACATTCAGTAGCCACCTTGGATTTCCTTTTGATAGGAAGAACAGTGGGATACAAATCTAATAAATAAAAATAATAATTCAGTCTTCATATGTGGCTACTTCCCGTAAGTTTTGCCTTCCTTAGAAAACATGAATGAAAATGAGAAGCCAGAGAGGGATTCTAGGAGGTAATATAACACCTGGTTTGATTTTGTTAGCATCATCCTAGCCTTGCTTTCTGGCCTCCTTATAGGTCCTTTCACACCTTTGCAGGTAGAAGAGCAAGTGCCAGGTAGAAGGGGAAAAAAATATCACCCTTCAAAATGTGCTTCCCCAACTTAAATAAAAATAAAATAAATAAAGAGTACTATTACAGGAAAGCTTCCCGTGCCAGGGGAACAGGGATTGTCCCACAGAGTCCTTTTCTTCTCTAAGCCTTCCTGTAAGTGGCATGGAAAGGTGAGCAAAGGGGAGTAGCCCTGACCATCCAAACAGAAACACTATTTATTATATACCGTGCATTCTCCAAAGACCCTTGTGGATGTGCTGCTAGAATGGATCGGTTCTTGATGTTCATGCTGCTGTGTCTGATCTTCAGTGTTGTATGTTGCTCAGCCGAGAAGAAAGGTGAGAAGGAATGAGTGGGAAGGGAGCGGAGGAACCCCATGTGGATAATTACTCACTCACAGATGCTCGCACACAGGGATGGACCACATCTTGGACTTGAGGACTTTTTACTCAAGTTTTACTCGGAAAAAGTTTTACACAAATTTTTATTCGTGTAAAAATTGAAAATAGGCTTAGGCTTAGAGTAACTATGGGGAGTCCTTGCTCTGGTGTAAGAACAACTGACTCTGGATTCCAATATGAATTTCCCATAGGTTTTCACTAGGTGGTGCAGTAACTACGGGTGCACGTGAAGTCTCTTAGGTGCTCCTGTAGTTACTCTGGATTTGGGGGCATTTCAGACTTGAGGCAAGTGTGTCCAAAACTTGGGCATTAAGTCAGGATTTACCCCCCAAAATGAAAAAAAATTGTAATAGTTCTACCTGGCACACCTACAGAAGTATGAATGGAAGTTATACAAATCTAATAAATAATAACAATAATAATTCGGTCTTCATATGTGGCTACTTCCCATATGTTTTCTCCTTTCTATGACAGAAGGAGGTCTCGGCCAGGCAAAGAAGGAGCTGAGCAGACCAAAACAGAACCACCACCACGCAAATACTGTCTGCAGTTGTCCAGGTGAGTCTATCCAAGCCCTGCATAACTTGTAGGGTGGAAAACTCAAGAGTTTCCTTTTGCTTTCCCCTTAAGAAAGTGGCTTGTCTGCTGTTGAGGTGTTCCTCTTTCAACATCTATAGCTTCTCCTATAGATTCTTCTGGCTTGATGTTCTGTGCTGAGTCTTTCCAAGAAAAGTTTATCCATCATTTGAAAAGCTCAATCAATTTGGGATCTAGTTTAAACGCAGGTCTTCTCCACTGTGAAAATGGGGGCTTGCACTCTGTCCCACCAAGCCAGGGTGACCGGGTGCCCAAAACTCAAAAGGAGGACAAGGTCTTAGTTTACTCTCAACCTGATCTTTCCGGAAGACAATGGCATGTTTTCCTACTCACCAGTAAAGCCGTGATATTGGGCACTTTCACTTTCCCATAGAGCTCAATGCATATTTTTTGTTTCTAGTGTTTTGGCCATATCTTTTGATAGGAAGGGGATATTTCAAAACCAATTTTGGCAGTGGATTCTGCTCTTCAATACGAATCCAACGACATATGACACGATGGGGTACTATACATCATTGCATAGTTCCAAAATGGAGGACAATGAAGCCCTTTTGGAGGACACCCGGACAGGAGGCTAAAAAAGAGGACAAATCTGGAAAAATCCAGTCATATGGTCACCCTGAGTGTAGGGATCATACCAGTGGTGGGATTCAAATAAATTACATAACTAAAGGTTCTATGTCCTAATAACCTAAATTAACAACAGGTTCTTCGGGCACAATCCAGAGTAACTACGGGGAGTCCTTGCTCCGGAGTAAGAACAAATTGCTCTGGGTTGCAATATGAATTTCCCATAGGTTTACACTTGGTGCTGCAGTAACTATAGGTACACGTAATATCTCTTATGTGCTCCTGTAGTTACTCTGGATTATAGGGAATGTCTCTTATGTGCTCCCGTAGTTACTCTGGATTATAGGGAATGTCTCTTATGTGCACCCATAGTTACTCTGGATTATAGGGAATGTCTCTTATGTGCTCCTGTAGTTACTCTGGATTGTAGGGTATGTCTAGTAACAATTCTCAGAACCAGGCACTCATTAGCAAAGGGTTCTATAGAACCTGTGAGAACCTCCTGAAGCCCACCACTGGATCATACTGTTAAGGGTATTTATATCCCACCTTCTGACCTTAAATAAATTCTGGACCCTCCCCACTACAGTACATTCATTCATCTTTCTCTGATATGATTCATGCCCTTAGGCTCACACAGAAGCCTGAAGACGTTTGCTCCTCAATGTCCCTGTGATGCTATCAGTGGGTCCCCTGCAGGTAAGAACAATTTCCCATACACTTGTACATACCTGAGGGTGGGAAGATTTGGGGAATACACTCCCAAATTTTGAGAACTTATTTTCCTGTGTTCCTTTTTTTTTTTTTTGTGGTAAATATCCCATATTTACTCGAATTTAATACACACCCTCTACTTATCATAAAAATACCATATTTGCTCAGTTCTAATGAACCATCAAATCTAATCTGCTCTCTGATTTTAGAGACTGAATTCAGCTGGAAAAGGTGAGTAAATACTCGAGTAAATACAGTAGTTGTTTTGAGTGTTTGCAACACTTTAAGGGAGGCCACTTTTAATAAGAAAATGCTTTGGGGTGAAGGGTTTATCCCCCTTCCCCAGCCTCTGCAATCCAATCTGGATCAGCCCTCTTTCTCCGCCCAGCTATTTTATACCAAAATACCAATATTTATATCTCTTAACAGTTCTCTTAATAGTGAACTCATCAATACTAATTGATGCACCCATCCAATGATGCACATAGGGCGCGCAATCCAGAGTAACTACGGGGAGTCCTTGCTCCAGTGTAAGAACAATTTGCTCTGGATTGCAATATGAATTTCCCACAGGTTTTCACTACGTGGTGCAGTAATTACAGGTACACATAATGTCTCTTACGTGCTCCCCTAGTTATTCTGGATTGTAGGGTTATTTTTAAATATGGTTTTAAAATGTTAAATGACTTGGTTAGGACTGTGCTCTTATACTGCAGCTGAACACACTTTCCTGGGAGTAAGAGCCATTGAACACAATGGGATTTTACAGTGGTGGGCTTCGGGGGGTTCTCACAGGTTCTATAGAACCCTTTGCTAGTGAGAACGGTTACTAATGGGAAATGTTGTTAATTTATTTGAATTCCACCACTGAGTAGACATGGTTAGGATTGCCACTCGAAGGCTACAATCCAGAGTAACTACTGGACCTTTTACACTGACATAGTTATGGTGCCACCTTGAGAAATGCATAGAGCGAAGTAAGTGCCTTTTACATCTTCCTGTAGTTACTCTGGATTATAGGGTTAGTTAGAGCTCTCCACTATATCTGTCTGTCTTGGGTGGCCCTACAGGACGCCTCATAAAGTTACACAAGCCTCTTTGCCACTGCAAGGCAGTGACTTGCCAGGGTGCATATCCAACACTATCTCGGCTTCACAGCCAGCATCTGCATCCGACTTGTGGCTCTTTTGGATCTCAGCTCTGGAGAGGAATAATGTGGTTAAAAATGTTCTCTGTTTCTTCACCCCATACACTGATTGACCTTGAAGAGCAGACCAGAATAGCCACAACAAGTTAGGGCACAATCCAGAGTAACTACGGAGAGTCCTTGCTCCGGTGTAAGAACAATTTGTTCTGGATTGCAATATGAATTTCCCATAGGTTTTCACTAGGTCGTGCCGGAACTACAAATACATATAATGTCTCTTAGGTGCTCCCGTAGTTACTCCGGATTGTAGGGTAAAAGTTAAGCCATTACATAGAATTTATTAATTTCAAGAAGGCTGCATGCTGCCTGCTCATTCACACACACACACACACAAAGAGTATATATATATATATATATATAGAGAGAGAGAGAGAGAGAGAGAGAGAGAGAGAGAGAGAGAGCTCCCTTTTGTTAGGGAAGAAAGGTGGGATATAAATCTAATAAAATAATATAATATAATATATATGATAATAAAATATTATTTATTTATTTATTTTATCAGATTTATATCCTGCCTTTCTTCCCTAACGAACAATTAAAAGAACAATAAAAAGAACAACAATTAAAAGAACAATAAAAATAAAATTATTTTTTGTATTTACAAAAAATAACAAATAAAAGAACAGTGGCTAACAACAATTAAAAGAACAATAAAACACCACTAAAATTAGATAATAAATACAGATTAAAACACAATTAAAATACAATTAGATTATATAAAAAAACATTTAATATACTCCTAGGAGAAGGTGGTAAGTTGTACATGAATGCGAGGGTGTAAGGATGGAAATAGTCTCTGGAAATGGGAAATATTGACAGCTCCAAATCATTTGTGTTTGTTTCTGTTTCCACACTAGCAGAAAAACTGCCCCATCATCATCATCATCATCATCATCACCGTCATCGTCATCACTACAGCCAGCAATACCAGAAGCAAAAGTGCCAACAATTCCAGCAACAGTGTCGGAAGAAACAAAATTGGTTAAAGGGACTCCAGATTCCCCTGTAGGTCAAGGGGGTTTCCCTATCATTGTTGTTAATACCGTATTTACTCAAATGTAACGCGCGCATCTTTCAGCCCAATTTATTCTTCAAGATTGAGGTGCACGTTAGATTCAAAGGAACATTAGATTTGAGTAAATATGGTATTTTGATTATAAGTCTAGGTCGGTATTTAGCTTAACATTTTACAATATTGTAATAAAAACGTAACTCATTCTTATAAGGTAAAGATGCACCTCACAGGAAATACTGCTAGTCGTGACTAGGCTATAATATTGGGGTGCTCATCCCCATTTCTAGAGCCATGGAGCGAGCATTGTCCGACATGTGGCCCACATGCACATGAAACGCTGTTACCTTCCCAACAAAGTGGTACCTATGTATCTACTTGCATTTGCAAGGTTGGCAGTTATATATATACATACATACATACATACATTACATACATACATACACATATATCTACATATGTGTGTGTGTGTATGTATACTGATGAAAATGTACCTGTGTTGCAGAAGTAAATTCACCCCTTATGCCATCCCCTGCCCTGCGCATCATCCCCCTTATGCCATCCCCTGCCATGCGCATCAATCATCTCCCAAAGCGCATCAGCCCCCCATGTGCATCAACCACCCATGAAGAATACCCTCCAATGCGAATCAACCCCCATGTTCATCAACCCCCCTTGCTAATCATTTGGACTTACTTCTGAGTAGACATGCACAGGATTGGGACCTTGCACTACACACTTACCAGGGAGTAAGCGCCATAGACTGCAATGGGATTTACTTCTGAGTAGACACGCACAGGATTGGGACCACGTGCTACACACTTACCTGGGAGTAAGCGCCATAGACTGCAATGGGAGTAACTTCGGAGTAGACATGCACAGGATTGGGACCTTGCACTACACACTTACCAGGGAGTAAGCGCCATAGACTGCAATGGGAGTAACTTCTGAGTAGACACGCACAGGATTGGGACCACGTGCTACACACTTACCTGGGAGTAAGCGCCATAGACGGCAATAGGACTTACTTCTGAGTAGACACGCACAGGATTGGGACCATGCGCTACACACTTACCTGGGAGTAAGCGCCATAGATGGCAATAGGACTTACTTCTAAGTAGACACGCACAGGATTGGGACCATGCGCTACACACTTACCTGGGAGTAAGCGTCATAGACTGCAATGGGAGTAACTTCTGAGTTGACACGCACAGGATTGGGACCTTGCACTACACACTTACCTGGGAGTAAGCCCCATAGATTGCAATGGGAGTCACTACTGAGTAGACATGCACAGGATTGGGACCTTGCACTACACACTTACCTGGGAGTAAGCGCCATAGACTGCAATGGGATTTACTTCTGAGTAGACACGCACAAGATTGGGACCTTGCACTACACACTTACCTGGGAGTAAGCCCCCTAGATTGCAATGGGAGTAACTACTGAGTAGACATGCACAGGATTGGGACCATGCGCTACACACTCACCTGGGAGTAAGCGCCATAGACTGCAATGGGATTTACTTCTGAGTAGAGAGGTTTGGGTCTGGGCTGCCTTCTTGACCCTTCAACAAGGTCTACCCTCCCGCGTGTCTTTTCGGGGCCGGCCCTGACTGTGAACCAATAGTTTTTTCTGCTCTCTCCACTTCCGGGGCGGGCGGGCGCTTGAAGGCTGCGGGGAGGGAACATGAAGCGGTTGCCATGGCAGCGGTGACGTACAACGCGGCACCCGCTCCGACTCCGCCCCTCCTCTGTTGGTGCGTGTCTGTTATGTGGCTCTTCCGAAGCTGCCGCCCCAAGCGCAGGCCGGGCTGGAGGGGGTCCCGGAGGAGAAGGGCGGCGGGGGCGGCAGGCGCAGCCTCCAAGGGTGAGTGTCTGAGGGGCAGGGCTCCCTCCCCCAAGGAGGGTCTGTGGAACTCCTGGCCACGTGAGGTGGGTGGCACCTGGCCTAGACTCTGTGAGAGTCTGTGGAACTCCTGGCCACATGAAGGCATGATACATACTGAACCAAGATGTCCTTCATAGGGCGCATGTTGTCCTTCATGGTGACAACATCTGTCTTGATATGACAGATCTCTGTAATCAGCCTGAGGAACTCCTTGCCACATGAAGGTGTGGTGCACACTGAACCAAGATGTCTTTCACAGGGGGCACTGAATGATTATCATCTGTAATGAATCTGTGGAACTCCTTGCTGCATGAAGACGTGGTGTATAGTGAACCAAGATGTCCTTCGCAGGGGACACTGAATAATTATTATCTGTAATTAATTGTGGAACTCCTTGCCACATGTAGACGTGTATAGTGAACCAAGATGTCCTTCGAGGGCATTGAATGATCATCCGTATTTAATCTGTGGAATTCCTTACCACATGATGCCTTTTCACAATGAGATAGGGCAGATTTCTTTTAATTTACTGTGGAACTCCTTGCCACATGTGGTGGTGACGACATCTGGCCTGATTTGGCAGAACTCTGTAATCCGTCTGTGGAACTCCTTGCCTCAGAATATGTTGATGACATTTAGCCTAAATGTCCTTCACAGGAGAATTGGACAAATTTCTGTAATTAGTCTGTGGAACTCCTTGTCACATGTTGTGGTGATGAGATCTGGCTTAAGGCACAATCCTAAGCATATCTCCTCAGAAGTAAGTTCCATTGTTTTCTATGGTACTTACTCTCAGGAAAGTGTATATAGGTTTGCAGCCTTGGATGCCTTAGCGTCTCATGAGCCACTGTGTGAGTTTTATTTTGGACACTAAAATGTCTTGGAGTAGCCCTAAGTTGAAATTGTTGTGCAGTCACACCCGAAAGGTATGTGGCAACCCTTTTCTGACATTACATGGACACGTGTGTTGTAGGGACAAAGAGCCATGAGACCTCCACTAAAGTCCATTAGTGTCTTTACCCACTGTGCCATAGGTCTGTGGAACTCCTTGCCACTGGATGTGCTGATGACATCTCAAAGGGGATTGGACAGACTTCTGGAGGAAAGGTCTATGGGTGAAATCCAGAGTAATTACAGGGAGTCCTTGCTCCGGAGTAAGAACAAGTTACTCTAGATTGCAATATGAATTTCCCATAGGTTTTCACTAGGTGGTGCAGTAACTACAAGTGCACGTAACATCTCTTACATGCTCCCGTAGTTGCTCTGGATTGTGCCCTGTGACTGTTAAAAGCCATGATGTGTATGTGATTGTGCCACCTCTGGATTTTATATGGTTGCCCTCCTCAGAATGGCACATGCAAAGGAGGGCACCAGGATGCAGCTCTCTGAGTATCTCTGACATCTGATGAGTCACTATGAGATACAGGAAGCCAAATGAGATGGGACTTTGGCCTGATCCAGCAGGGCTCCTCTTATGTTGACTTGGATTAGAGGGCTTAATCTCAATTAGGAGGCTCCCCGATGTTAGTAGGTGGCTGTCTTCCTGGTAGGAAGGAGGAAGATTCTGTGGCGACCTCACTAGAGGGTTTGCAGGGGGAGGGAATGTGGCACTACTTGATGGGATGGGGAAGAGTCTTCAGTTTGGGGAGAGTCTTCAGTTTGAGGGGTGGCATCAGAAAGTGACCTGTGAGCACCCACTGGGAGAGCTGGGGCACTGAGAAGCTTTTCCCTGGACATGGAAAGTCTCCCAGACACCCTCCCTGGGATCTGAGTCCAGCGTTCAGTGATCAGCACACTCTTATAAGCATTCCTAGAAGTTGTACAGCATGTAGTCCTTGAAATACAGGCACACCCAGCATATAGTCCTTGAGATACAGGCACACCCATCCTGCAAAGAGCGTAAGAGGGCATTTGCCTCTGAGAAACAGCAGACACTTGAAAGTGGGGTAAGGCATGACTATCTAAGCTGTTTTATACATCAATAAACCTAATATTTATTGTATGACTAGCAAAAAGTGTACCCGTGTTGCAGTAGTAACATTCTCCCGTACACCATCCCCCCATGTACAACAACCCCTCACGCGCATCAATCCTCCATGTGCATCATCCCCCCATGCACAGCAACCACCCATGTGCAACCACCCCACAGTGTGCATCAACCCTGCAATGCACATCCCCCCTTGCACAGCATGTGCAACAACCCCCCTTGCACAGCATCCTCCCCAGTGCAACCCATCCTTCTGAACAACATCCCCCCACACCATACACCAAGCACCAAATTGGCTGGAGGTTGGTCAGTCTTCCATGTGAAGTATAGGACAAAAACGTGTTGGGCCCCTTTTCACTCACTTTGCACCCCTCGGTCACGGAAGGAACACCCTGCCCAAATTTCATACTTCTAGGCCCAACAGTTTTGGCAGGGCGTTGATGAGTCAGTGAGTCAGTCAGTCTGTGACTGACTTTTCTCTTTTATATACAGTGATGCCTCACATAACAAATTTAATTTGTTCTGGAGGCATGTTTGTTACGTGAAACTTTCTTTACGTGAAGCAGATTTTCCCATAGGAAGTAATGGAAACTCAGATGATTGGTTCCACAACCCTAAAAATATTCATATAAAAATATTAACTGGATGTAAAAATGATGACAGAACACTGGGATTGAATTCAAAACATGCATTCAATGTGCATGATCTTATCAAGTCTTCTTAGGCTGCAGTCCTAAAGACACTTTCCTGGGAGTAAGATCCATTTAACACAATGGGGCTTATTTCTGGGTAGACATGGTTAGGAGGCTGCAATCCACTGTCCCAGCATCTCCCCACTTTCTCCTTCTCTTCATCCTGAGCCTCTCTCTCCCCTGCTCCCCTCTTCTCCACTGCTCTTCTCGCCCTCCGGCGACGGGAGGAACAGCATGGAAGTGTTGCTTTCACTATGGGTAGGTGCGGTAGGCAGCCCTGACGCTTTTTAAACAGGCTGCCGGCCAGCGCGTCTGCCCCAACTGCCAACGAATGTATTCTTTACGTGAAGCACATTTTGTTACGTGAAGCAGAATTCTAGAGAAATTTTTGTTTGTTACATGAAACATACTTTACGTGAGGCGTTCTTTACGTGAGGTGCCACCGTATATAGGTACAGGTATCCTCCACTTTCTGATGGTTTATTTTCTGATGATCCACTCTTTCACCACTTTTCAGTTATACTCAGAACTCATTCATTCAATGCATGTTCCGCTCTTTCAACCTCTCTCTGCTGTTCTAAAGGCCAAAATTGCTCTCTCCCATTTGTAGTTCTTGGTCTCATCCCATTCCCGAAGGTGTTAATGAGAATCCATTGGCAGAAATCTTTGTGTGGCAGCAGGAATTTGCAAGAAAAAAAGGGCATTTGCAATTTTCTAGCTAAAAAAGCATTGGAAGCAACATTTATAAACTAAAAGATTGGGTCTCACTTTTCAGTGGTTTTCACTTTTGGACAGTGATCCTATATATAGGACCGTATACCCATCCAATAAGTGGGGGATGCCTATACAGGTTTCTTGTTTTGAAGATCCACTTTTAGCAGCTTGTATGTTTGTGCCTCTGGGGGTGAACCCCACTGTCAGCTGTGCAGTCAGAGGATCCCACTGTACCAAAAGGAGTGGGATCCTTAGTGTACCCACCTGGAGGGCTTTTGCTGTTCCTCATCTGATTTGGTGGGACAAGGACACTGGGAACAGGGTGACCGGATGATCAGAAAAACCCAGATTTGTCCGGATTTTTCGCCTCCTGTCTGGGTGTCCAACATTTTGGCATCATTGTGAAACTTCGTGATAGTGCACAGTACCCCATCATGCCATGTGTCGTTGGATTCGTATTGAAGAGCAGAATCCAATGCACAAATCAGTTTTGAGATATCTCCTTCCTATCAAAAGTTATGGTCAAAAAACAAAAAAAACCAAAAAATATACTTTTGGCAATTTTTTTAAGCAGGTAGGAATTTTGTCCTGGGATTAGGAATTTTGGCCTTGGGTTTCAGGAATTTTGAGTTTGGCATCTGGTCACCCTGACTGGGAAGGAGTTGTATACATGTCGCATGTTTGTATATGAAAATTCCCAGTCTGCTTTAAGCTCTTTTTCTAAATATTTAATTACATTGTTATGGATTTAGAGTTGATTTTGGAGACTTTTGGGATTATTTCATAAAACGTTCAGGTTCTGAGCCGGATTTAAGCTTCCAGGGTGCCTGTGTCTCAGTCTGAATGTCACCTTCCCACCCAAAGTAATCTTCGAACCCTTGTATCTCATTTCTTCTCTGCAAAGTACGTTTGCTTCAGTGTTTCTCCTTCTAGAACGAACTTTGTGTACAAAGCTTTGATCCAAAATTTATTGCAGGAAGAGAAAGGAATATCAGAGCTAGTGATCTTATAATTCAAGTACTGGATTCAAAAAAATTTTATGGTATGGCATGTTTTCGTTCAGGTGAATGTGCTGATCTTTATCTTAACTATGAAGATAGTTGCTATTCATTGTTTAGAGATTGCGGTAGTAAGTACATGATTAAGCAACTAATAAATTATGTCAAACTTTCACTCATCTGAGACTGTGATTCCGTCTTTCTCCATTGAGCAAGATTTATTTCCATAGCACTTTAATGAGCCGCATTTTAAAATTCTTGACAGAATCAGGACCCGATCCTTTCCAAGTTTGCAGCCTATCCAAGTTTCCATTTGCACTTAATCCAGTGATTGCAGAGTTGCAGAGACCTCAAGTTAAGGGAAGGTTTGCAATACAACCCCTTAAAGGTCCATGCAGGCATCAGCCACAGCAATTGGGTGCAGCGTTTGACCCGATTCAGCCAAGAGCCGGCGCTATCCAAAGATGCCTCTGTGGTCATGTGGCCAGCATGACTGCACAGAAAACTGTTTACCTTCCCTCCGAGGTGGTACCTATTTATCTACTTGCACTTCAATGCTTCAAACTGCTAGGTTGGCAGAAGCTGGGCTAAGGATAGGAGCTCACTCCATCTTGCAGCGCTCAGATCTTGAACCCTGGCCTGCCAGATGACGGGCACTCATCTTAACCAGCTGGTTAAGAATACAACTCCTTACCTTGGGGCTGTATTGCAGTTGCGGTTGCACTGCAGTTGGAAAGTTGATTAGGATTATGTTTTGAATATTCTATTTTATTTATTTGAAAGTCAAACTGGTTTGGTTAGCGTCCTGCTCTCCTCTTAGAGCACAATCCTAACCATGTCTACTCAAAAGTAAGCCCTATTGTGTTCAATGGGTCTTACTCTCAGGAAAGTGTCTTTAGGATTGCAGCCAGTCTATATGGCAAGGTTCCTCTCACCCACATTCCTTATGATTTCTGGCTGCCATGGTGGCTTTATTTCACTCAATGTATTGGAAACGAGGTAAATCATCTTTATGAGGGAAACCAAGGAGGACAAATGATCTTTAAAGCAACCTCTTGTAATTCATTTTAGTTTTGTGTTTAGCTAAACTATTGCAGTGGTCCATTGTACAGTTCATATATGATATGATCAGCCCAGTCCTGTGGGCATGTCCCGGGGTGGTGGTGTGGCCAGCACTGTAAGCTTCTTTCTCTTTTGGGCTCTGAATGGATCTCTGACTTTCATCCAAGCTTTTCTTGTTGTAACAAAGAGCCTTCAAGTTGCATCAGGGCAGCAATTCCAGCACCCAAAATACACCAGCAAAAGTAGCAATTGTGCTACTATTATCATTATTATGCTATTATTAGCATTATGCCACTTCTGTCACAAATGATGACAAACCAGAATTTATGCCTGTTGAGTATTTGCAGGAAAGGTATTTGCAGGTAATTTATGGTAATTTATGCCTGTTGTAATGTAATGTTGTAATGTAAGGTAATTTATGCCTGTTGAGTATTTGCAGGAAAGGTTTGTCAGCACATCACTGACATCTCAGCCCATGATGCAGAACAGGATCCTTCCTAGTAGCAAAAGCTCTGGCCAGTCCCTGTCCCCTCTCATCTGACTGCCAAGGGTAATGAAGAGATGGCACTTTCCAAGAGATCTGTGCTGTGCACGCCTGGCACCACATTCAGCCATTCTCTGGGCTCTTGCTTTGTAATGCCTTGAATAATCTGAATTCAGGTGGGATTTTCTGATCGAGCCACACAAGAGTCTCCATCTCCCATCTTGTCTGTGTTTATATTGGAAACAGATGTGGAGACCTTGCTAAAGCATGGGGGAAGAGCTAAAGGGCAGACTGAGGAATGCTGCACATCTGTCCTCTACCAATCCGGGAGTGGATGGATGTGGTGGTGTGACAAGTGGCACGTCCTTTGCCACCAATTCCAGACGGGCCAGAGGTCGTTGCTTCCTTGCAGCAGCTTTCTTTCTTGCCCCTCTCTATTGCAAAGGGCAAAGGTCCCACACTCTTAATTCTGGAGAGGAAAGACAGGGAAATCATTGACTCAGTGCCGGTGGTGTAGCTGAGAGGGCCTTAGAGGGAGTCAGTCTTGGAGGGAGCCTCACTGCGGCGTGCAAGGATCCCCTCCACTTCCTCTAGCTATGCCACTGCTCAGTGACCCACTGATGCCCATCCTTTCAGCCAGCTGTTGACTCATTGAGATTTAAGATACAAGACTCTTCCCTGCCTTCTGTCCCAATCTCCTGCTCTCCCTGTTCTTGGCAGTCCTGCCAGTTCCCCTGTGCCCCCTTCCCTATCTGTGCTCCTTTGCCCAATTCTGCTTCTTGGCCTCCTCTTGTTTCCCATTTATCCAGCTCAAAAGTTTTCTTTCCACAACCAAAGTAGTGACGTAGCTACTACCAAACCATTTCTAAGAAGGTTTTGGTGTTAATGCAGGCAAAAGCGATGAGATTATCCAGTTTTGCATGAGCACTATGTTTACACTGAATAATAATGACATCAGCATTTACTGTTTTATTACTTGGCACATTGAGTCTTGGACCCTTTATGCATGGCAGGAGAGGAAGCTGAACACCTTCCATATGCGCTGTCTCCGACGTATTCTTGGAATCACCTGGCATGACAAAGTCTCAAATGACACAGTATTGGAACGTGCTGGAATCTCTAGCATGTTCACACTTCTGAAACAGCGGCTTCTACGCTGGCTTGGGCATGTCGTGAGAATGGCTGATGGTCGGATTCCAAAAGATCTCTTATATGGAGAATTAGTGCAGGGAAAGCGCCCTAGAAGGAGACCACAGCTGCGATACAAGGACATCTGCAAGAGGGATCTAAAGGCCTTGGGAATGGACATCAACAGCTGGGAAACCTTGACCTCTGACCATTCAGCGTGGAGGCAAAAGACCCAGCATGGCCTTCTCCAACTGGAAGAGACACTTGTTCGGCAGGCTGAAGCAAAGAGACAGACCCGAAAGCAGCGAAACCTGGGACCTGGGCAGGGGACGGAATTTATTTGTCCTCAGTGTGGAAGGGATGGACACTCTCCAACTGGCCTCTTTAGTCACACTAGATGTTGTTTCAGGACCTCCAATCAGAGCACGATACCATAGTCTTTCGAGACTGAAGGATGCCAATAATAATAATAATAACTTGGGACATTAGCCTGTCTGATAGGGTGGTATCCAAATGTTTGTATTGCAGAGGTTAAGTCACCTGAAAACCGGTCCTGCCACTTTAACACAAAAGCTGTTACTGGTTGGCTGGTGCCTGCAACGTCATCCATCACCAACTCCACTACCAGGAATTGAAGTCCTGTTATTTTAGAAATCAAGCAAATAACAGACGTTGACCTGATTAGCATTGATGCAATACTAGACACACATTTTTTTAGGCAGATGTGTCAGTCTTTTTCCTCCTCTGTCTCTTCTTCTCCCCCATCCCTAACTAAATCATCATCCTCTTAGCATTCTTAACCATGATGGAATCCCATTAAACTCAATGTTTTAAGAATTTTTTCTGGTGCCAAGGGATGATCCAACCCCATTTGGGGCCATGCCAATGACTGAATGTATCTCCTGGTTCCCTGTATATAAGCTAACATCCCACAGTAGCCCCAGCTCCTATTTACTCCCAGATGAGCCTTTGCAACCCTCAGAATGAACTTGGTGCCTCCTGGTACACAGTTGAGCAAACGGACCTCATTCCTGAAAAACATCATCACAAGATATCTTTCATAAACAGCCCCGGCTCCCTGCCATGTGTGAGGAAAGGCCCTATTTGTGCTGATCCTCTGGCCGGGATTGTGCAAAACTTTTGATTTCTTTTGTTATGGGACCAGCCTAGATCTCAGGGCATCATTCAAAAACTGAATTAAAATCAACTTTGGGGTAGGGAGTGGGTAAGACCTAGATATCTGCACATGGACTGCAAACAATCTGATAACAAGCAAAAATGTTGGAATATCAGCTTCTCTTTTTGTTTTAAAGCAGTAAGTTACTAGTCCCCATGATAAAGAAATAGAAAACAGATAATTTCTCTTAAGAGGATTTGGTGGAGTTCTAATTTTCAAGGAGTGGCATTCCCAAAGCGGGGGCACAGTGGTAGGTTTTGGGGGGCACCTCAGCACACCTGTAAACCTCCCTTTCCCCTTGCCCTTGCACTGTTTCCCCACCCCACCTTCCAGGACTGCATTCAAGCAAACAAGATCTCCATTCACCTTAGGAGGAGAATGTCATAGCCATACCCTCAATGAAGTTGCACACCAGCAACACTGGCAATGTTACACTGTGTGCCCAGTACGGGGGTTTTGCCCCACACTCTCGCCATGTTTTGCATGGATTGACTGAGTATCTATTTTATTTTGCCCAACATCTGCCAATCTTCCTTCAGTGTTCTTGGCCCAACTTTTCTTTTGAGTCTCATGTTCCAAAAAATAGTACTCCAAAAGATCTGAATCCTGTTCCCCCCCGCCCCATGCACAAAGGCACAGATGCTTAATTTTGCCATTGGAACAAAGGTTTCTAACTTAGTAAACCCAGGCTCCCTTTCCTAATTCAGTCCAGCTGTGGAATCCAGGGGTAGCTGATGACTTAGTTTGGATCAGTGCACCCAAATTCCGGAGGCATCAGGGGAAACAGACGTTGGCAGATAGAGGAGAAAACAAGCCACTGGCTGAGCCTTCGTCACCCCGCTGTCCCTCCTCTCCTCTCCTGGCTGCGGTTAACTTAAAGCCCAGGCAGGCTGGCCGCCTGACCCTTTAAACCTGGAGCCCAAATCCCCTTGCTCTCCTCCCTTCGAAGGGCTGATCTCTCATCCAAGGCGGAGCTGGCCTTTCAGCTTTCCTGTTGTCAGAGCGAAGAAGCTGCAACCCTGCTGTTAGCTAGTGGAGGGTGAGTAGCAGCCGTTGGATCTGCTGGCAGATCCCCTCTTTCTATGCGGGATGGAGTAGGGCAGAAGCGGAGGGTTCTTGGAGGGGAGCTAACCCTCTACTGGCATCTTGTCTCTACCCCAACCTCAGTATGTAGCCTTCAGCTACAGTCCTATCCACACCTCCCTGGGAGTGTCTTGTTGAATTCATTAAGAGTTACCTATGAGTAGACATGTATAGAATTTGGCTACTAGACAAGCCACCACTTGTGGAAAAATACATAACATACTTGAGGATGGTGCTTGACGTGCCTTCTAGATGTTTATTCTCAACCAGCAAAGTTGCCTGTCGTTGGAGGGGGTGGGTTGTGTAGATAGGTTTGGCACATTTGGTTTGGGGGATTGCATTCACGTACTGGCAAATGGGACAGAGGGTCCTGTCCCAATTTTGTGGAAGAGAATTATGGCAACCCTATATGTAGAGCAGGGCTTTCTCCTGCAGACACCCTTTAGTAAGAGCCAGCCTATTGAAGAGAGGGCAGATGTCTCCTTCCCTGCAGGACTGAAAGGGTTGCATCTCACCAAGGGTGAAGGGGCACCAATGCATGCTTATGGAAGAAAGTAAAAGGGACTCGCCGACCCCATTCATAGAATCATAGAAGGGATCTAGTGGTTCATCTAGTCCAACCCTCTACCTGTAGCAGGAGATCCCCATCTTGTGGGGACCCAGGTCTTGAACCCTGGCCTGCTGGTTAACTGGCACAGTGTCTTAACCACTTGCGCCACCAGGTCCATTGACAATCTTGCTTCCTCCACTAGTGACAGCATCCATTGAGGACAAAGCATGTCCCAATCTGCATGTTCCAAATCATGTATCACTTGTAGGAACAGTCCTGATCCTGCACCTTTTTGGGTAAAGTTTCATGGTATACGAGAATGTGACTTGTATGGGAGGAACATGTTGGAATGCTGGGAATGGGATGTACCGGTGATGTTTTAAGAAGTGCCAACTCACCTTGGAGGTATTTCAACCTACCCAGCGAGGACCTGGGAATCTGGAAAATGCATCATTTGGGTGGTGAATCAAGTGTGGCTGAAGGATAGGCAGTTGAACCAGGGCTTTCTTAGCCTCGGTATTCAAGGGCTTTCCTGTGCTATAACCTTTTTCCCTGCATTTTCTGGGAAGTGTCCCCCTTCCCATCTAGACCCTCGCTCTGTCTTCTTGCAGGCCCTCCTCAAACCAACACCATGGATGCCCGGCCCCTGTTCCAGACACTGCGTACGCTGGTGGAAGACAACATAGCCTTCTTCCAGGATAGCCCCACAGAGCAAGGACGGCGCTTTTTGGCAGCCTTCATTACCATCCAGCAGCATGCCCAGTCCCTGGAGCCATTGCTTAACCACTTTGCCACCATCTACCACATCTTTGACCTGGATGAGGACACTCCAGCCAATGGCTACCGCAGTTTGGCCCACACAGTGCGTTGCTGCCTGGCTCACATCATCCACAAGAGTCGCTATGTGACCAGCAACCGCAACAGCATCTTCTTCCGCACTAGCCACAACTGTGCGGAGCTGGAGGCTTACTGCAGTGCCTTGACGCAGCTCCGTGCCCTGGTCTACCTGGCCCAGCGCCTGCTCACCCAGAATCGCCCTGGCTACCTCTTCAACCATGAGGAAGGAGGGATCTCGGAGCAGTTCATGCGGGAGTACGTCACCATGCACAAGGGATGCTTCTATGGCCGCTGCATGGGCTTTCAGGTGAGGTGCAAAAAGGATCTCCTGGAAAACTGTGACAGTCCTGGTTTTGGGGGGTTGTGTTCACACATACTAGCAAGTTTGACAGGGGGTACTGTCCTGGTTTTGTGGAAGAGAATTATGGCAACTCTAGGTGTGGTGGGAGAGTGGGGCCCTTTGGGGCACAAGGTGGGAGGCACAGACCTTACAGAGGGGGTAGACGTTGTACCCCTTCCAGGGGGAATGACTTTCATGTGTTCTTTGCTTTTTTCAGCATAAACCTCATCCCCTCATGTGACCTCTTGTTCTCAAATAACTATATTTTTTCTTGCAGTCCTTACCCTGGACATGGATATGTTCCTCTTCAGTACACATGTGCAGTCTGTGACTTAAACTTTTTCTAGTCCTTGTCTCCTGCAAGATTGCATTTTCATGCATTTGTCCTTTGCTGCCCTGGCCTTATCCTTTCCTGATATGGGGCTGGATATGGTCCCAGTTGAATCCACTGCAGTATCTGCACATAAATGCTTGGAAAAGGCACCATCCTAAAGCCCTTGAGAAGCCCGAGGTTAAACAAAGCTCCTCCAGATAGATCTGACATTACCCTCTCTTGTCCCACATAAATCTCGCCAAACTTTGAGGTTGTATACTGTTTGAGGCAAAGGCTTGTTTTTATTATTTGTTTGTTTGGTTCCTTCTCTCTCTCTCTCTCTCTCTCTCTCTCTCTCTCTCTCTCTCTCTCTCTCTCTCTCTGCTTATGTGACTCTCTCTATATAAATGGATAGGGTTGCCATATGTCCCAGAAAACAGGGGCAATCCCGATTTGGGGAAATTGTGTTCACATAATGGCAAATGATCCAGAGTCCTGCCCCAATTTTGTGGAAGGGAATTACAGCAACCCTCAGAAATTGATAATCATGATAATAGGAGAGCCTGGAGCATCCTAGGAATAGCAAGCCCTCTTTTCTCAAGCTATTCTATATTACATGTAAGAACAGTTCTGCTCCTGGTCAGCTACTGGCCCCCCTGACTTGTGGAAGAGATACTTTTCCAAAGCAGGGCTGCTGCCTCGACTTGTCCTGAAAGCTGAGAGAAAGCAGCATGTCATGGACCTTGGGCAGGGCCTCCCAATAACAGGAAACCAGCCTCGTCCTTCCCCTTTCCTTCCTCCAACCTTTCCACACAGCCAGAGGCCTTGATGGCATGACCTTGAAAGATGCATAACGCAATGGCACACTTCCTCACTCTTGGCCTGTCATCATTGGAGAGGATTAAGCAGCTGATTCAGGATGTCAGTTGGAGAGCCATCCCCATCCCAAACTGTCCCCTTAGCTTTGTCACTGTGCTTTTGCTTGTAGGGAAATGGCAGTGCCTATGTGTGTGTGATATGTGCTGCTCCGTGCCATGTGCACTCTTCCGTATTAGAACCCTACAGGTTGTCTTTTCTCCATGCTGGCAGATATCTACTTTGTGCTTTCTTTCAGCTGTGAATCACCTGGGGTTTGAGGAATTGATTTCCCAAGTTTGTTTTCTCATCCTGTCCTATTTTGATGATTCTAGCTACTGTTTATACATTTGCCTTCTCACAACTGTCAGTTAGAATGAAACGTGATGTTCCTGGTTTGGGGGAACACAGGATATGTTTCTTTACATAACCCTGAACACGGACCTTTTGCTTTGTAGTTTGCCCCCTCGATCCGACCGTTCCTGCAGACCATCGCAATTGGCCTTGTCTCCTTTGGGGAAAATTACAAACGCCATGAATCGAGCATCAGTAAGTAGGTGGCCTTGAGCAGTGTGTGAACATTGTATATCTTGTGATTCTCTCTCAATAGCAGTCAATAAGCAGCACTAGACCTGTCCTTTGAACTGTAAGCCTGTATATTTATTGGCTCTTCTCAAAGCCAGTGCAGGGTTGACTCAGGACCTCGCCTTTCCCCAGTGTATCTCCCAGAAACATAAGCACCATGTGCAGGTTGCTAGGGCTATGGGTGGCGCAAGTGGTTAAGACACTATGCCTGCTAACCAGCAGGCCAGGGTTCGAGACCCAGGCAGGGTGACCAGATGCCAAACCCAAAATTCCTGAATCCCAAGGCCAAAATTCCTAATCCCAGGCCAAAATTCCTACCTGCTGAAAAAAATTGCCAAAAAATGTATTTTTCTTGTTTTTGTTTTTCTGTTTTTTGACCATAACGTTTGCTAGGAAGGAGATATCTTAAAACTGATTTTTGCATTGGATTCTGCTCTTCAGTACAAATTCAACGACATATGGCATGATGGGTGCACTATCGCAAAGTTTCAAAATGAAGCTAAAATGTAGGAAACCCAGCCAGGAGGCTAAAAATCCAGAAAAATCTGGGTTTTTCCAGTCATCTGGTTACCCTGGACCCAGGGACCCACAAGACAGGGTGAGCTCCTGTCCTTAGCCCAGCTCTGTGACGCAGCTGGAACCAATTGTATCAGCTGCCATTCCATTGGACTATTTCAGTGGCATGGAGAGGGGGGGATTTGCTGTTTGAGTAACAGCCCACTCTCCATATCGGTTTACCCAGGCCTTTGTCGAGCATCGAGCATGATACCATAGTCTTTTGAAACTGATGGATGCCAATGCAATGTGCAGGTGCTGAATTTGGGATATTCTTATTCAAGAAGTTCCCTTCTTGTCTACCACAAAGGAGGCACTATCCTCAGTATCTTTCAGCTTTAATATCAAACACTGAACTTCAATATCAAACATTGAAGTGAACTGATTTAATATCAAACATTGAAGTTGTTCACACAGTGAACAACATAACAAATTATGAAACTGTGGCACTTAAAAATAATAGATTCTGCAGGAGAAGATATTCCAGTTGGATGTTTGGGGAAAAATTCCTGATGGGCAGTTCAGCTATGGAATAGATTTTCAAGAGGGATGATGGATTCTTCCTCACTGGATATCTTCAGAGACTCTCCTTCTCTGCATGGGAAGGCAGCATAGGTATCCTCTTCCTCGCGTCTGAAGGAAGTCCCAAGCAGTGAACATTACTCATCCTTTTGGTTTTCGGCTCTGCAGGTTTGGCAGCTGGTTCACTTTTTACCAGTGGGAAGTTTGCTATCGACCCTGAGCTCCGGGGGGCCGAGTTTGAGCGCATAACCCAAAATCTGGATGTTCACTTCTGGAAGAGTTTCTGGAACCTGACTGAGACCGAGCTCCTGGCCGTGAGTGCTGCCTGAAGGGAGGCAAGAGGAAGGGGAGGTCTTGAAGGAAGGTGACTTAGATGGGGAAACGGGAGGGCAAGGAGGGTGGATCTGGTGGCTATGAAGGTAATGAGGCTATGAAGGCTATGAGGGAAGGGTGATCCAGAGTGCCAGGCCACAACTTCTCACACCAAGTGGGACTGGGAATTTGAAATGAGTGGGGCTTACTTCTGAGTAGGCATGCATTAGGTAGTACTGCAAGAAAAAATGTAAGAATATTATTAAAACGGAGCTTGCTAAGTTTTGTGGGAGGGAGTGAATAGTAGTGTTTGTGGCAGAGGTGCTACAAATCCAGCTGCTGAGAGGATGTGTGGCTTACTGACTACTTACGAGGAATCCATGGTTGGGTGTTCCAAGGGGGGACTGTGGTTTGAATCCTTGTTTTAGATCTTGAGGGTCATTCCACTTTTTCCTACTCTGCAGTCTGTGGCCAGCATCACCTCCTCCCAAGTTCAAGTGTGCCGGGCGTTGGTTGTGCCACCTCATACTATCACCCTGCCTCTGGTTACTGACCCAAACCTGACAGTTACCATCACACCCCCAGTGGCCCACACAGGACCTGGAAATGTCGTAATGAGGCTCATCTCCTCTGAGCTGCGTGAAGGACAGGTAAGGAGGAATGAGCCGTAAGGCTACGTTTCGCTCCCCCGTCCCTATGGGAATGTCTCTTAAGGGGTGAGGCTCCCTCCAACACTGCCTCCCCACCCTGCTATATTCTAGCTACATCTCTGGCTCATACACTCATAAATTATCACAAACATAAAAAATGAAACAAAATTATAATATGAAAAGAAACAGACTGTAGTCCTGTATAAATTTACTTTGGAGTAAGCCCCATTGAAATATGTTGTGCTTATTTCTGAGTAACCATGCATTTTTTAAAAAATCACATGATAAAAAAGTGGTAAACTGAGTCCTGTTGTTTTTATTAAGCCACATGATAAGCTTGTTTGTCAAGAAAGACTGGGTAGATCACAAGGCTTCAGGGACTGTCAGTGCCAGGGGATGCAGGTGGATGCCAGATGGGCCTCTGTTGTCTCCTGGGGCCTGGCACCATGTTCTTTGCTTCTTCTCCTTTTCCCAGGACACTGAAGAACTGAACAGCATGGTGCGCCCAGAAAACACCCTCGCGCTGGAGCTCCGTTGGAAGACAAAGGCAGTGCCCCGCTCGCCTTTCCTGGTGGTACATTTTCATGGGGGAGGCTTTGTGGCCCAGACCTCCAAGTCGCATGAGCCCTATCTGAAGTCCTGGGCACAGGAGCTGAGTGCCCCCATCCTCTCCATCGATTATTCACTGGCCCCTGAGGCACCCTTCCCTCGGGCCCTGGAGGAGTGTTTCTATGCCTACTGCTGGGCCCTCAAGAACTGCCATCTGCTAGGTGAGAACAGAGTGATGGAGAGAGGAGGGTAAGGCCTGGTTTGGGCCACCATTAATGAAAGAAGCTACCCTCTGAAGCCTTTTCAGAAAGTCATGTGGAAATGGGAATTTATGTTATATTGATTTGGACCACTGACTTCTTTAGTCCCCTACCTGAGGCAGGAGGACCTTCCCCCATCCTGCAGCCTGAGATGATCAGGGATCCTGCTTATTCTCACAGAATCATGGCCTTATCAAAAGAGGGAAGGAAGGGAGACACAAACTCTTCAACCTAACAGCAGAACCTGCCATCTCTGTACTCCATGATCCTGTCAGCCTCTCTGCTCCCAAGGAAGGTGTACAAAAGAATATTTGAGTGAATAGCAGCAAAATCCAATACATGTCTACTCAGAAATAAATCCCCAGTAAATTTCTGGTGTAAATGCAATTAACAGCTATTAGGTAGAGCTATCATCCATATATTTGTCTACAAAATTATAGAGGAATTCTTGGCTTGTTTCAAAACACAATTGCTGCCATATACCATTGCATGATTTAGCTCAGTATTCCTTTAACATCAGGTTTCTCCAGGGTTTTTAATGGGGCTCAACCCAGATTGAACCTGAAACTACTGAACTACAGTCTTGGCCTCTCTCCACACCTTTGCAGGTTCCACAGCAGAGAAGGTGTGCCTTGCCGGAGACAGCGCTGGTGGGAACCTATGCATCACAGTCTCCATGCGAGCAGCTGCCTATGGGGTCAAGATGCCTGATGGGATCATGGCAGCCTATCCAGCCACCCTCATGCAGGCTTCAGCCTCACCCTCCCGCCTTCTCACCTTGCTGGACCCACTGCTGCCTCTTAGTGTCTTGTCCAAGTGCCTCAGTGCCTATGCCGGTAGGGAACCTCTTTTGCAAGCAGTGGTGAAAAGGGTGGTGCTTACTGGAGGATGTGAAGCTGAGACTCGGAGCACAATCCTAACCATGTCTACTCATAAGTAAGTCCCATTGTGTTCAATGGGTCTTACTTCTAGGACAGTGTCTTTAGGATTGCAGCCTCAAAGGTTACAACTTTGACAGTGATGAGCAGGGTGGAAGGAGGGCTGCTGTTGAGGGGATGGACCAGATGGCTTGAAAAGAGATGATTTTCTCCAGATGAGCACGACATCAGTTGATGAGCATTGCATCTGTTGTCCAACTTAGCCCAGTACAAGACAAACAAGGAGGTCTCCAAGGTCATAGGCAGAGCCATTTCTTTGGCCTGAGAGCCTCTCAGCCCCTCTCCAAAGCAAGAAAGCCCCAGAAAAAAGAAAAATGGGGGAGACAGAGAGCATCTGATGAGTTATAAAGCCCAGTGAGGGTGTCAGAAGAGAGATCTGTTACTTTTGGTAAGGGTGGTCAGAAATAGGCTGGTACCTTTTCCTGGTACCTAACAATATTCCCTCATTACCACCCAGGGATAGAGTCAGAGCAGTCAGAAGACCCCAACTTGGAGCAGCTGAGCCCTGTGAACATGGTGCGCAGAGACACAGCCCGGCTCTTCCAGGATCTTCGACTTGGTGCCACAGCCTGGCTCAGCTCCTTCCTGGAAACCGCAGGCAAGCGCAACGGGGCGGGTAGAGCAACGGGTAAGAGGCCAGCCTTCCCTCCATCTTCCATCACCTTCTTTCAGATCTTTCTGCTCCAGCTTCCTCTCATGCACCTTATCTCCACAGAATGCAGACCCTTTTACTGGTGCCTGTGGAGCTATTTTAGGCGCTCCCCTAGCCCAGGTGTGGTCAGCCTCCATGGCACAACTCTTCCAAACCCAGGGCCTGACTCTTACTAACCCAGTTGCTGGTAGGAGCTACCTCCATTGCCCCAATGGCATGCACTAGAGCATGAATGTGAACCTGCACCTCCTCTGCCCAAACCTGCCATTTTGTTTTGACTCCACTGCAGATTCCACTGCAATGCACCACACCTCCTTTGTCCAGCCCAGATTTCTGGTTCCTTAAGATCTGTGCAAAAATCACCCCAAACTTTTGCACTTTTGAGGGCTAGAAATTTGGCCTCCTTCCTTATATCCAGCCAGTCCTTCTTGTAAAAGCTGAGATTCTTGGAACCTGGTAGTGGCTGCTGAATTGTATGTGTTTAGGACAGGGTTTCTTTTAAAAACACAAATGTATGAATTCCTGCTTGTGCAACCTGGTGTAGCTAAGGGGCAACATTGTGGTACAAATAAGCTTGGCATGCCTGTTAGCACCTTGGAGTAAAGGGTGATGGATACGGTCTCACTTTCTCACCATTAGATGACTCTTCCATAAGTATTGGCATCCATCAGTCTTGAAAGACTATGGTATCATGCTCGATGCTGTATGCGAAGCACAAAGGCCTGGGTAGATTAATATGGAGGATAGGCTATTACGCAAGCAGCAAATCCCCCCTCTCCATGCCACTGAAATAGTCCAATGGAACAGAGCCAATACAATTGGTTCCAGCTGTGTCGCAGAGCTAGGCTAGGAGCCCACCCTGTCTTGTGCGGGCCCGGGTCTCGAACACTGGCCTTCTGGTTAACAGGCACAGTGTCTTAACCACTTGTGCCACCCACAGTCTTCCATAGGGTTGGGGCATTTTGTTGTGGAAAAGCGAGGCTAGTGAATAGCACATGTCATGGTCAGTTTATTCACAGGAAGGGTGAAGCTCACTGGTGAAGCTCATATGCAGAAGTTTGGAGGGTAATTCCCTATTATCTCCATTTCAGTGCAAGGCTGGGAAAAATATCTGCCAAGAGCCAGTGACAGCACTGGGCTAGCACCAATGCTGTGTCTTGGTTTAAGGCACTTCCTCTGACGTTTCTTATTAAAGATAGAGATGTTGACTTGCATATTTTAAGCAGAGTGCTGGGAGGTTGGTTGGTTTTCTCATTGCATTAATATCCTGCTCTTCCTCCAAGAAACGCAGCGTAGTGTAGATGGAATGCTTCCCCTTTTATTTCCACAGCATCTTTGTGAAGTAGGTTAGGCTGAGGGAAGTGGACCACGAATGTCACCCCTATGAGTTTCATGGCTGAGTAGGAATTAGAACCTGGGTCTCCCCATGATGGACTCCTCTCCCTTCCTTCATGGTCTTCAAGCAAGGTCTTGCTGCCTGAATGCTGGAGCATCTTCTCCCAGTTCTGCAGGGTTACCTTCTCAAACATAGTTTTGGAAACCTACACCTGGATATCTTGTTCCTTTGCAGTATCGCATTTTGCACCAAGTATATCATGTCTGGCAGTTGTTGTTGTTGTGGTCATGGAATGGATCGGGAAATATCTTCTTCCAGGCTCCCTTACAGGAGCCAAAAACCACCAAGTTCCTTCAGTGGCCTGGAAGGAGAGACAAGAGATGGGCTTTGACAGAGAGCCAAGTGGAGAGAGGTTCTGAAAGGATGCTTGGATCAGCAAATCCAAAGAGCTGGGTCTTGGTGAGATAGAACAAGGGGGTGAAGTGGGGCAGAAACTGACTTCCTCTTGTCCCTCTTCCTGAAATAGAGGCCATGAGGAAGAGTGTCTCGGAGGCATCTCTCAGATCATTCAGAGGCAACAAAGACACTCGCAAAAGCCAGACATGTGAGAACTTGATATGCACTGCAGCCTCCTCTCAGGATCCAGGCCAAAACTCCAGCTCCAGTCGGGAACACCATGCTGAGTTCTTTCTCAATGACTCCCAAGTGGCCCCGCTTTCCAGCCCTGACGGCACTCTGACATTTCCTGACGGCTTCCATCCCCTGCGCTCTGACCAGGCAGCTTCTTCTCTCCTTCTGGAACTGTCACCCATTCACAAGAACCCTTTTATGTCGCCTCTCCTGGCTCCTGACAGCATGCTGAAGGGACTGCCTCCAGTCCATATCGTGGTAAGCAAGCCCTTAATGTGGTTGGTAGCAAGGGGCAGCAGCAAAGGTTAAGGGATGGAGACTGGATCACTTAAGAATGGTTGCCCGCTGCACTGGTGACTGATAGTGGTCACTTTGTCTGGTGCTCACCCTCTTTTCTGTCCCACCTCTCTACAGGCTTGTGCACTTGACCCCATGTTGGATGACTCGGTGATGTTTGCCCGGCGGCTGCGGGCCTTGGGGCAGCCAGTGATCCTGCGGGTGGTCCAGGATCTGCCCCACGGCTTTCTCAGCCTGTCACAACTCTGCCGTGAGACACGGCAGGCATCCCTCCTATGCACGGAGCTCATCCGGGACATCCTGATTCCCCCGGGACCAGCTCTACAACAGTCCACCTCTACTTCTTCCCTTCGGACACATCGGAAGCTGGAGCGCACACACCACAGCTGGACTTCCATTCCTGGCCAGGAAAACAACAACCACACTGTACAAGAGGGGTTAAGTGGCACCACCGCAGGGGGCAGAGGCTCACCTATCCCCATGAGCAGATCGGTAACCAGCACTCAGGAACACCTAGCTGAGAACAGTTCTATGGAAGACCAGCAGAGTGGGGCTCAGGACATGTCTACACCCATCCCTGGCCCCACAGTCACACCCAGTCAGAATTCCAGTCCCTCCGGTGGTACAGTGGGCAGAGGGGTGGGAGCCTGAGCCCCCTGAAACTAGGAATAGCTTGTGCAATGTGAGACTGTGCAATGTGGCTTCCTTTTGCAGTGGAAAAACATTTGGTGCTTTTCCTCCTTCCTCTCTCTCTTTTGGTGATACCCAAGCAGAGTGGCTCAGCCCCCCCATGCCTGCCATCCATTTGTGGGGCCTGCTGTGGCTGCTAAAATCAGAGAGATTTTTCCAGCCCTTGGAATGCAGTTTTTATATATTTTTGTTTTTTTAAAAAAATAATGGGATGGGGCTACTGCCTTCTTGTGATCTCAAAGAGTTTCTGACCCACCTACAGCACTTTGTACCCTTCTTTCTCTCCATGATCCTTCCCCCTTAATTTTTTTTCTTTAACCCAATTGAACACCCTTCTGTCCTCACACCTAGGTACACATTGCAGCCTTCAGTTCTTCTATGCACAATACTCCAGTGTTTATCTGAACACCTCTGGAGGTGAATCCATGTTGGACATGCATGGGAAACACATTATAGGAGTTAACTCCTGGCAAAAGAGCACATGTCCTTGCCTTTTAATAATATGGGTTTTGCTGCCTGGTAAGCCCTTATAAGCACTCTGCACACCACTGCCACCCCAAGTAGGAAGTATTACATCCACTGCCCCAACCCATTACATGTTGTGGTGACCTAACTCACCATTTCTCAGTATTAACCTCATACTTGAGAATATATGGTGTCTTCCCTACATAAATCTCCTGGTGGGTCTGGTGTGGTATCTCCCCCAGTCCTTTTGCCTTTTGTTGTTGCTGCTGCTATGAACCAAATTTGGGGAGTAGGGGTGCTGAGAGGAGATGCCATCCTGAGAAGGGCTGTGGCACTCCCTCTCTGAGGGGAGAAAACTTTGTTTTGTAAATAAAAACCTGTTTGATTTTGAACAAGGTCTGTTCTGTACTTGGGAGCTGAGAATACATGGGTGTGTTTTGTTCTTCAAGCAGTTCTGGATAAGTAAGGGGTACAGCCCCCAAGTATAATAACCCCACTCCTGGGAAATCTTGCCTGGCACCTCCAATATTGGGCAAAGTGGCATAAATAAGACTTTGGGTTCAGACTCTGGCATGGTAAATACCCATTTGAAATCCTGGAGACCCACTGCCAGCATGTCTAGGCAGTGTGGGACTGGGCATGATACAGCAACAAGGCTGTGGCCTAGCACATTGTTTTGGAAATGCTGCAAAGCTACTAGCCCACAAAAATTCACAAGCCGTACATGACTGCATCATGTAACCTTAAAGAATGATAAACTCCTTCTCCTTTACTCCTTCTAGGCGCTCTGGTAGCAACGGGGCTTTTTAAGCATCTTGGGCAGAGATCCTCTCTAGGGATGGAAGCCAGAACCTCTGACACAGCAAGCAAGCGGGTGCTCTGCCAACAGTAACAAAGTTTTAGGTTGCAGCTTAAAAATTATCCCAGAGAAGTTTGCTGTGTTTTGTTCTAGGCGTTGTTCTTTTGCCTTGTTATGAAATAATGATTTAAAAAAACATTTTTTGAATAAGTGGACTACTAGGAAAGGGGACGATTGAGGTAATGGAGACCAGAATAGGGAGAAACTGATTTCTAGGCAGAATTGGGGAAACTCCTTGAGGAAAGGAAAGTGTTTCACAAGTAACGTTTTCTCTGGGACAGTTACCAACCACAGAGCATAGAAAACCAAAGCCAGCTTTGCTATGGCATTTGGATCCTTTGTGCTCAATGCCCTGTGTATATATAGGCAGTTTCTCAATAATGTGTTGAAATGCTGTTGTTCTGGACCCGCTTGCAGAGATCCCCAGAAGGTAGGTGGTCCCTACAATGGGAAATGTTCGCTAAGAAGTGCACAGATATATGTGCTTTTTGTGCATAGAAAGAAGAAAGCCCCTTTGCAGCAATGGGTCAGAATGTCATCCCACAAAAGACCAGTTAAGAAACAGTTAGCAGCTGTCCAGTCCACAGCAACTTAAAATATTTTTTATTGCTAATCTTCCACTGTTTAACACTTGACTTTTTGTACTCATGACATATACGGTGCAATCCTAGCCATATCTACTCAGAAGCAAGCCCCATTGTGTTCAGTGGGTCTTATGCCCAGGAAAGTGTGTTTAGGATTGTAGCCATAATTTATCAGTTTAAACATTTGTTATTTGTAATGGTTACATTTGTTTTGTTCTGAATCAAATCATGCTGATTACCAAAAAGACCCAAGTAAGACTTATTCATTCATTTAAATTCCATTCATTCATTTATACAACATATTTTTTGGCCTGCAAAAATGCCTGAAATCTGTAGTGTGGCTCTCATACTAGATTTGGCAACTCCTGGTCATCAAAATTTCCTATTTTGGTTACAATGAGCTATAATGATTATACAAACTTAACAGATAAAAAAATGCAGACATTGCAATGCAGACAATGCTTTTGTACTATTCCCCAACCCCAACCATCTGTCGTGCTGTGAGTGACTAAGGCCTATATCCTAAAGTGAAATTAAATCCCTTGCTCCGGAGCAGTTAAGATGTCTTTCCGCAAGATGACACTAGAGTGTGATGTAACTGCGTGGACACGTAACTGATATGGATTTTGCCCTAAGGAACTGAAATAGTTCTTCATGGTGGGGTCACCAGGATGAAGAAGATGCTTTGCACACTCTGAGTGTGCAGTTTTTTAACCTCATCCATATTAATAAAATTATGGTTGCACTTGTGTGTATATTTCTAAGAGGATTTCTACACTGATGAGATGAAATAACTTGCGTTCTTTTCTGCCTATCTCCAGGTAGCTCTGGTGTGTGTAGTACAAAAATAGATTGCAGCCCCATCCAGGACGGCCTCTGTCCTACTTGTATCCAATCCAGGATTAAAATGTGCACTGCTGTGACATCTGGGCGCTCAGCCCTGATTTCCTTTGCTCTGTCTCCCCAGCAGAGGTCATGTTAACTGCTGGGAGGAAAGCTTTCCTTTCTTTCATTGTGTCTGCCTATTCACTCACATTCTGCTTACAGCCTCAGTTCCACTCCAAGCAGGCTCAGGGGCAAGATTAAATGTGTGTATGTGTGCGTGTGTGTGCGTGCACGCATCCTTGCGTGTATAGTACTTGGATAAAGTATTTAATTATCCCCAATTTAGTATAAAGTATTTAATTTTGCCCAAATTCCCACTTGGACTGAAATTGAAGAAGTGCCTCAAGTCCTTAATCTGCATTACAGGAAAAATCATATTGATCATACCTTACACTAGGGTTTCTTAAACCCCAAGCCAGGGACCACCAGAGGTCCTTGGCAGCTGCCTGACGGATCTGCGAGAGGACACCTCTAAGTGCTTCTTCCCCTACTCACAGCAGGAAGGCTCTGTCAGAAGATTGCAATCCTGAGAGCCCAATCCTATGCCTGCCTATTCAGTAAGTCCCATTGCAGTTAGTGAAGCGTACTCCCAGGAAAGCGCGGTTAAGATTGCAGCCTCAGACTCCAATCCAATGCCTGTCTACTCAGAAATAAGTCCCATTATAGTTAATGAGGCTTACCCTACAATCTAGAGTAACTACGGAAGCACGTAAGATGCGTGCACCCCTAGTTACTGCACCACCTAGTGAAAACTTATGGGAAATTCATATTGCAATCCAGAGTAAACTGTTCTTACACCGGAGCAAGGACTCCCCGTAGTTAGTCTGGATTGCCCCATTAGGCTGCAATCCTAAAGACATTTTCCTGGGAGTAAGACTCATTGAACACAATGGGGGGACTTTTGAGAAGTCATGACTAGGATTGTGCTCTAAGTCTCCAATAAGAGTAACTAGGATGGCTTTGTGCATTTTCAATGCATCCTACATTGGAAAAAGTTGAAAATCCCTGCGCTGAGTAGACATGCATTGAAACACTGGGCTCTCGCCTGCAATCCTATCCACAGAACAATAGCTCTATTAATTTGTTAAAATGGGATTTACAACTGGAGGCAGCTGTGCTGTGCTCTAGGTGGGGAAGCCCTCCCTCCAGGTTGCCAGAGGCAGAACTCTTCCCCCCCCCACCCCTGGGCTGGTCCCTGGAAAAATTTTTTCCCCAACTGGTCCTTGGGGTCAGAAAGGTTGAGGACCACTGCCTTATATCACATAACCTTAAAGGGCTGCTGTATGGACTACTAGTTTCACTGTAGGAAACCTACATATGATTACACTGCATTGCCTTATTTGAGGGTGTGTGTGTTTGCTGAAAGAGTGGCAAGGCAGGTGCAAATACAACAGATGGTGTTTCCTGTGTGACAGGAAAAGGTGCATCTGTTGGATTGACAACCTGTACCAACTGAAATAATTACCAAACTTCAGGTACTAATCCAACAGGTGTCCTTATCACCACACTTGTGTGTCAGGAAAAGGTGTAACTATTGGATTGTCAGCCTGTACTGACTGAAATGGCCACAGTTCAGGTATAAATGCTACAAGTGTACCTAGCACCACACCTGTGTGACGAGAAAAGGTGCACCTGTTAGACTGTCGACTGACCAAAATACTGTAATTACCACAGTTCAGATACGATTGAAACAGGTGTCCTAAACACCACACTTTTGAAACAGGTGTCCTAAAAGTCACACTTCTGTGACAGGAAAATGTGCACTTGTTGGATTGTCAACTTGTACTGACTGAAATAACGCTTTATTTTATTTATATATGCCAATGTTTGGTATAAAAGACTGAAGACAGCTTGCCACACTTCAGGTACCACTGCAACAGGTAACACCACATTTTTGTGACAGGAAAAGGTGCACCTTTTGTCAGCTTGTACAACTTGGATTGTCAAGTTGTACTGATTGAAAGAACACTTTATTTTATTTATATATACCAACTTTTGGTATAAAAGACTGAAGGTTTGCCACACTTCAGGTACCAATGAAACAGGTGTCCTTAAGACCACACTTGTGTGACAGGAAAAGTTGCACCTGTTGGATTGTCAACTTATACTAACTGAAAGAACGCTTTTATTTTATTTATTTTATTTATATATACCAATTTTTTTGTATAAAAGACGGAAGGTTTGCCACACTTCAGGTACCATTGAAACAGATGGCCTTAAAACCACACTTTTGTCACAGGAAAAGGTGCACCTTTTGTGAACTTGTATAACTTTGATTGTCAGCTTGTACTGACTGAAAGAACACTTTATTCATTTATTATATTTATATATACCAAATTTTGGTATAAAAGACTGAAGGTTTGCCACACTTCAGGTACCAATGAAACAGGTGTCCACACTTTCGTGACAGGAAAAGGTGCACCTTTTGTCAATTTGTACAACTTGGATTGTCAACTTATTCTGACTGAAAGGACACTTTATTTTATTCGTTTATTTCATTTATTTATACCAACTTTTGATATAAAAGACTGAAGGTTTGCCACACTTCAGGTACCATTGAAACTGGTGTCTTTAACACCACACCTGTGTGACAGGAAAAGTTGCACCTGTTGGATTGTCAACTTATACTGACTGAAAGAACACTTTATTCATTTATTTTATATATATATTTCACGACTTTGTATAAAAGACGGAAGGTTTGCCACACTTCAGGTGCCATCGAAACAGGTGTCCACACTTTTGTGACAGGAAAAGGTGCACCTTTTGTCAACTTGTACAACTTGGATTGTCAACTTGTTCTGACTGAAAGGACACTTTATTTTATTCATTTATTTTATTTAGTTATACCAACTTTTGATATAAAAGACTGAAGGTTTGCCACACTTCATGTACCATTGAAACGTGTGTCCTTAACACCACACTTGTGTGACAGGAGAACGTGCACCTGTTGTATTGTCAACCTGTACTGACTGAAACTGTGTTTGTCACTTTGTGTGTGTGGGAGACAGTGGTGGGGAAGGGGCTTTTGAATGGGGTGGAGCCCTGAGAGGACCCTGTGGAAGGAGACAAGGGGCTCAGAGCGGGGCTGCCTCCTGTGAAGGGGCTCCAGAGGCTGCTCTGAGGTGACTTATGAGGTGAGGCCTTTATATACAGAGGGCAGGCGGGACTCTTTTTTTCCAGGCGGAGGGACACGTCGCCTGGCGCGCTCGCGCGCGTGACCCTTCACACCCACTCCTCAGCGAGGTCCCCCTCCCACCGCGCCCCGGCGGGTCGCTCCGCGGAGCAATCCCTGCCCTCGCCCGCCCGGGGGAAGAAGTCCCGGACCCTCTGCGAGGTGAATGCCAAGATGGCGGCGCCGCCCCTGGGCTGTGAGGAGGCTTAACGCAACCGGCGTGGAGCCGCCGCCTCAGCGCCCCCAAGAGCGAAGGGGACCCCGAAACGGGACGAGGAGGCACCGGGAGCGACGCCTCCGACGAGCCCTTGCAGGAGAAACTCGGGCGTAACTTGCGTGGAAACAGCGGCGTACGGTGAGGGGAGTTGCGTAGCCGCCGTTCGTGAATAGCGGTCTGGGCAACAATGGGTTACGCAAACAGCGTAGCGGGAAACACAAAATGGCCGCAAGGAGTCGCTGTGCGAGCAGCGTACAGAAAAGGAGCCGCTGCGCAAATAGCGCAACTCACCAACGCAAAGTGCGTAGGGTGGGAGAGCTGGTGAGGAAAAGCGGCGAACGCTTTACGCAAATTACGTAAGGCACTTTCGGGAATAGTAGTAAGAACACGTGGGGCGGCTGCAGGCTTAGCCGTATTTACTTGTGATTAAGCCCATTGTGTTCAATGGGCACTTAGGATTGGGCACTTAGGCTGTAGTCCTGTATACTACAAGGCCACCTGGAGTAAGACCAGGTGGGCTTACTTGTGAGTAGACATGCATAGGATTGGGCTCCTAGGCTGTAATTTTGTACACACTTGGGAGTAAGCCCCATTGTATTCAGTGGGGCTTACTTGTGAGTAGGCATGCATAGACTTGAGCGCCTAGGCTGTAATCTTACCTGGGAGTAAGCCCCATTGTATTCAGTGGGGCTTACTTCTGAGTAGGCATGCATAAGACTGGGCTCCTGTGCTGCAATCTTGTACCCACTTACCTGAGAATAAGCACCATTGGCCTTAATGATACTTGCTACTGACTAGACAGGCATGCATCTTCATGGGAGTAAGACCCATTGGCTATATTGGTATTTACTTCTGAGGAGGCATGCATACAGTATTCATGCTTCTTTACTGTTTTTTTCTCCTGCAAAGGATACACAAAGTTCTGATAGAGAACATTATACATCAACATTCTGATCTTGTATGTGTCTACTCAGAAGTAAGCCCTATTGTGTCCAATGGGGCTTACTCCCAAGAAAGTGAGTACTGGAGAGGATTGCTATATAAGGCAGTGGTTCATGAGCATTTCAGCCTGGGACCCCCTGCTGAGAATGATAGTCTGTCCTGGACCCCCTGGAAGTCATGTCATCAACCTGGAAGTAATGTCATGGCTGGATGTGACATCAAATAGTGCTGTGATAACAGAGCTTCTCTGTGTCTACGCAGAAGTAAGTCCCATTGTGCTCAATAAGACTTACTCCCAGGAAAGTATGGCTTGCAGACTTGAGGGACTCATTCCAGGATGGCAGCATCCTGCTTTTTGCAAACACCCCCCCCCCCCCATTGGATCATGACTCTGCTTTGATAACCACTGCCCTAAGGCAAGCCTATTGTTGTACTTTATTTTCCTACTGTGTTGCCCCCAAAGAGGAAAATCAGGGTGCAACCCTATCCACACTTACCTGGGAGTAAGCTCCATTTACCATAATGGAGCTTACTTCAGAGTAGACAAAAATAGGCTTTTAACCATCAGGAGACATGCATAGGATTGGGTTTGATCCAAAACAGAGGTTTCCAAGCGTTTTTGCCAAAGGGCTGCATCAAATATCTGGCATGTTGTCAAGGACTGAAAACAATTTAAATATAAAAATTAAATAGAGATAGAACTCTAATTCTAAGGCTCTAATCCCTCTGGATGCAAACAGAGCACAGCTCTCAGTGGACCAGAGTCTGGCTAAAAATTAGATTGAGGCTTGCGGCAGGCCGCATCTGGCCGCTGGGCCAGCGTTTGGAGATCCTGCTGTAAAACAATCATCAAAGTGAATGTTAACCCCAATAAGCTCCAAAAAGTACATTCAAAAAGTGTGTGTGGTATGAATTATTACTCATAAAGTGTTTAACATTTTCTGGATGCTATGTATAGATTAAAAAAGAACTCAAGTTTGTGCTTAGGTTTTTAATTAGGTTTCCCTTGCTTTCAAAGGGAAAAAGAATAGGGCCGAATGAGAAGCCAATTCAGGAACCAGAAATTTCAAATTATATAGTGATCAGGTGGAATTGTTGCTGACAGTGAAAAGAGAAAAACCAATTAAATTTCAGACAACAAGAAGAAAGTAGCTGTTAAGCAAACTGCCTGGTACAGGCTTGATTTTAAGCTGCCGTCATTGACAGATTGGAATTTCTGGTGGTGATGAGGCTTTTCTCTTTAACTTTTATCACTGCATCTCTGTGAGTGGCAGCCCCTTCCACATTCATTTTCTGAAAGCTGAATCAGTTGAATTAGTTATAGTCACTCTCTTTGTAACCTGGTGATGAGTCAAGGAATGAGCCCAAAGCAGCTTTGACTCGGCAATTGTTATTATTTGCCCGTTTTCCAGTTAAACTAACCCTTCTTCCACCTTAACTCTTGTTCCTTCTGTGGTCTTGAATGAGCATGCAAAGATGTCTGGACTGTCTTTTAATGTGCTGTGTATAATTTGGAATTCCTCTCTTTCTCCTTCCCACCCTCTCCAGACAGTTTGATGATGGCCCCAGCCTGTGAACAACTGCAGTTTCGTTTCCCTGGTTATGGGGATGGGGTGCTGCACTGTATGGACCAGCTGCGGCAGCAGCGGCGCTTCTGTGATGTGACTGTGCAGGTTAATGAGCTACGGGTCCCTGGGCACCGTGTGGTCTTTGCTGCCTGCTCCCCTTTCTTGCGTGACCAGTTCCTTCTCAATGACTCACAAGAGGTGTCCGTCTCGCTCTTCCAGAGTCCAGAGATTGGCCGTCAGCTTCTGCTCTCCTGCTATACGGGGTGCCTTGAGGTGCCCATCAAGGAACTTGTCAATTATCTGACAGCAGCTTCCTTCTTGCAGATGGGTCATGTGGTGGAGCGCTGCGCCCAGGCAGTCTCCCGCTATTTAGTCCCCAAGGCAGATACCCTGCTAGAGGAAGAGCAAGAGGAGGAGACCTATATACAGCAGGGTGGGGAAGAGGAGGTGGCAGAGGAGAAGAAGGCTTTGTCACCCAAGGGAGAGGGAGACACTGAGGAAAGTACAGAGGAGGGGCCTGAGTTCACCCCCCGCAGCTCTCTTGGACCTTCATCTCCTGCAATTTCACTCTCCCTTATCAACTCAGCAGTGGAGATCACTCGCAACTACCTGCAGGGTTGCTATGATGTTGAAGCAAGTGGGGAAAGGCTTTCCTTTCCTTCCCCAGACGCGACACCCACCTCCCACTGGAGGAACTACCCTCTACGTCATCGCCACAACACAGCTGCAGTATACAGGGATTGGAGGACAGGTGGTGGGGTGTCAGCCTGGAAGATGCCACAGCTAGAGCGCCCGTATCGCTGCCCACGGTGCAGTAGTGTCTTCCAGCAGCTGGGGAATTTTGTCAGCCATGTGCAGGAGCACAAGCTCTTCCTGTGCTTTCGCTGTGGGAAGGTCTTCTCGCAGAAGAGCAACCTGACACGACACATCCGTGTGCACACAGGCTTCAAGCCTTTCCAGTGTCCCATTTGCCACAAGTGCTTTACCCAGAACGCCACTCTCCAGGACCACCTCAACCTCCACAGCGGCATCAAGCCCCACAAGTGCAACTACTGTGAGATGCACTTCACCCACAAACCAGGCCTCCGGCGCCACCTCAAGGAAATGCATGGCAAGAGCACTCTCCAAAATAGCCATGAAGAAATTGAAGAGGTCACCATTGACTTTGATTGATGGGAAGGGTGGGTAGCTGCCAGCTGAAATGCGGGCTCTTCTGTGAGGACAGGATAGTCTTCAGGGTGAGACATTCCCTCAGTGAGAGAGAGTCTGCATTACCAGGCAAGGGGCATGCTGAACTGAACCAATCAGTTGAAGGCTAGGGTTGCCATAGGCCAAATCATTCCTTTTCTGGTAATTAGGGAAGTCCAATGACTAGTGTGTTCCTTAAGGGAGATAGACTGAACCATTTCCTGTCCAGGAGATGAAATGCCACAAAATCTGTGGGGAGGGATGTTCCTTGACCAGCCATATGTAATGCTGGAAGATGCCATGCTCTTTATTGAAATAGATTCTGCTGTGGACATAGAATCCTAGAGTTGGAAGGAATCTAGTAGGTCATCTAGTCCAACCCCCTGCATGTAGCAGGAAATCCTTCTAGAACATCTCTGACAGGTGCTTGTTGAGCCTCTGCTTGAAGATCCCCAGTGAGGGAGAGTCCACCACCTCCTTTGGCAATCTGTTCCACTGCTGAACTACCCGAACCGTCAGGAATTTTTTCCTGATATCCAACATGAAAGAAGTGGGACAACATGAAGCAACTGCCTTTGGTAGTAGATCTCAAACAGACAGGTTTGGCCCATGAGCAGTACTCCATTAAGATTCTATGCAAACCCCATTGAACTGAAGAAGAGTTGTACTAGAACACAAAGGTCCTTTTGGGTGGCTTCCCCAGCTCAAGCAAGGCTAGTACAGAAGCTCCTTGTTTGGATGAGTGTGTGATGGGAATGTCACTTAGATTTCCTACCTCAGCATTTCCTTAGATTTCCTACCTTTAGTTCTTGCCCTCAAATGGGCTGGCTGTGTCTGAAGAATGGAGTCAAGGGTGTCAAGATGAAACTAACAAATTAATGGATCTGGAGGGTGTTCACTTGAGTGCATAAAATGTGAAATGTCTGATATCTTAATAAAATATTCAACTTATCACTAAAATCACTTTCCTTATTAGACGATTGGAAAACAGACAGTGTAACACCAGTTTTTTTTTAAATGGGGTACAGATGGGTACCAGGGACTTCTGGAGAAAAACTGTAGACCAATCACTGTCCCAAGTGGAAAGTGGTTGTTGAACTCATTAGGCATGTCAAAGAACAAGCCTGGCTGATGAAGAATCAGTAAGGTTTCTGCAAAGGATAATTCTACCTCACCACCCTTCTGGAACTCTTTGAACCTGGCTCTGAGCATTTGGGAAGATTTGATCTAGTAGGCATTATATATTTGGACTTTGGAAAACTTTTGACAACACCACTCGGAAACTTCTGAGTAAGCAGATATGAGATGAGATCTTGTAGATCAATAACTGGTAAAACAGGAAGAAGAGAGTAGGAGTTCTCAATGGAAGTAAGTAAGTAGGTTCTCCAAGGATCTTTGTTGGGAATGATGTGGCCTTTAAGCTTGTTAGTAAATTATCTATCTAGGCATGAACATTGTTAAGAATATTGGCTTGTTATTAAATTATCTAGGCATGAACAGTGAAGTGGCCAGCTTTGCAGATGAACCCAAGTTATTCAAAATAGTGAGAACTCAAACTGAAAAGGTCCAACTGCAAAGTGGATGAATGGGGAATAATGAGCCACAGAAGCTCAGTGTAAGTTATAGTAATAAATTCACATATGGGGCAAAAGAGTCCTAGTTTCACATGTACATTTATGGGATCTGAACTGGTGGTTATTGACCAAGAAAGATCTTGAGGTCGCAGAGAGTGTAATAGAAATCTCCATAGAGTAGCAGTAGGACAAGGCAAATCTGATGTAAGGGACAAATGTAAGGGGCAGTTTCAAAACAAAACTGCCCAAATCATAATGGCTGAGTATTGAATGTAGGTGTATCAGACCTGAAAAGAGTCCAGAATGGAACCACCAGCATGACAGCTCCTTTCTGAGAAAAACAGGCGGAAGCATGGGAAGAATTTAGAATTCGTTAAACTAAGTGGAGCATTGTAGGTGTTTGTAAAATCATGCATAGAGTAAATAGAAATATTTTTCCCTTTCCAATAAAGCTCTTAATTTTAGTCATCGATGAGCAGGTAATTCAGGACTAACAACATGCCAGTTAGTTGACTGATAGTTGTGACCTGTGACTGTTTAGGTGCCACAAGGCTGTCTGATAGTTCTGTCTGATCAACAGTAGCTGATCAATAGTAGCTCTGATCAACAGCTGAGCTCCAACTGCCACACAGTTCTCAACTATCACCAACCAACTGGCAGATATTCAAATCTGAACATTCTTATAATCTCAGCTTACCTGTGACCAACTGTTAGCTTCAGAATTCTAACACGCTTCACTATTAACATGTGGGATTGACTATGACAGGATGTGGCAATAGCTGTGGACTTGAAAGAGAGATTAGATGCATTTGTGGAAGAAAAAAATAGCTGGTGATTAAGTATAATAATTGAAAAGACTCCAGGTTTAGAGGCAGATCATTGCTGAATGGCAGTTGTGTGTGGTTGGGATGGGAACAGCAAAGAATGACTTGCCTTCATATCCCGCTGTTGAGTTCCTCGGAGGCATCTGGCTGGCCAGATGGAAACTCAACTGGGTGAACCTTTTTGTGATCCAGTTTGGCTTTTCCTATATTCTTTGGCTTCCCCCTGGGCTCAATCTTGAAAGACCTCTGCTGTCATCATGCAGGCTTGCAAATTGCAAGGAGAATAAATCAGCCTGCTAAAACGTTGGCACAGGAAATTCTCTCAACCTGGGAGTTGTTTGCATTGTGACATTCATGGTTCTGTAGTTATTAAAAGAAATTATTATTTCCCACAAAAAAAATTTTTACAGACAAAATTAAAAAAAATTGCTCCCTATCTCCAAAAGGACTCATAATCCTAAGTGTATCTTCATAATCCTTTTTGTTTCCTGCATTTTCCATGATGCACTGCAGTATTCTCAAGGTGTATGATATGATCAGGGCAAAATGCGCTATAACTTGGTTGCATGTTGGGGAGGAGAAGGTGCCCTCACCCACAGAGTGCACAACTTTTCTTAGATGCAGGTTGTGCTGCAATCCAATTGCCAAAGGTGGCTTAGCTTGGGGCAGTATCCCACTGTGAAGGAGATGGCAAAGCTTTATTGTCTTGGTCCTTCATGGTAGGATGGAGTGGTCTTCCCAAGGCACAAGTCCATCCTTTCTCAGATGTAGGATAATATATAAAGGGAGTGAGATGGTCAGAAGGGAGAGAAATGTAGCGGTGACCTTGATAATTCCCTCCAGTCACTGGTGGATACAAAGCTGACATTTTGATTGCTTATTTAGTTAAGATGTTTGCTGGCAACTGTCCCATCAAATTCTGGCTCGTGCACTGAGATCTTGCTATAGAACAAACATCCCCATGGGGAGAGGCACCTCGGAGCTTCTGTATCTCATTGTCTCACTCACAAATTAAAATTTTGCAATGTTCGGTATCCCTTTTTGTACTGGGACAAGGTTGGCCTTGTCAACATGGAATCAAATTTAGTAATGACTTACGTGATGCAGCAGGGTGGATTTCAAGCAAGAAGTGTTGCTTCCAGTTGTATTCCCTTCTAGAGTGAGTGGTGATATGAGGAGCCATAGATCCAATGCATTAGTAGAGCCTGGCTCCTTCACTGGACCTTGACCCTGCTTCGAGTTACCTTGACCCTGCTTGACTTCACCTCACCCCTAGAATCCTGACCCAATTTGGAAATGCCCTAGGGTGGTTCGTAACAGTTGTTCTGGTATTTTTTAAATATAAAGATTTTTCCTTTTGGAACCTTTGGTGTTTATCCCTGCTAGCTGGGCAAGAGGCACATTTTCAAGTGGGTGTTACTTTTATTTAACAGGGGGAGAGTAACTGGCCCTACACATCCCTGCAATGTATGTTCAAGTGGCGGATGCTGGTGTTCTTTTTGCATTTTAGATTGTGAGCCCTTTTGGGACAGGGACCCATTCGCTATTAATTTTTTCATTTTCTTTGAAACCGCTTTATGAACTTTTAGTTGAAAAGCAGTATATAGGTACATAGATATATTGCTATTGTAAATGGGGGCATATGAGGGAAGAGATGTAATCCTAAAATACCATCTGTTCCTTGGATCTGCGAACAATTTTTGCTCCTAGTCTTCCTGCCCTTGTGGCTGCCACATTGTCTTCCACACACCAATACTACTACCACAGTCATCACAGCCACTTGGTGTTCTGCAACTTTAGTGATTATTAGAGACAAGCTCCTAGGGTAGTACTTTTTCTAGCTCATATTTTGAACTTACGCTGTGAGTGGCACAAGTGGTTAAGACACTGTGCCTGTTAAACAGCAGGCCAGAGTTCAAGACCCAGGTCTGTCCCCACAAAGGGTGAGCTCCTGTTCTTAGCCTAGCTCTGTGATGCAGCTGGAACCAATCGTATTGGCTCTGCCTTTCCATTGGACTATTTCAGCGGTGTGGAGAGGGAGGAATTTGCTGCTTGGGTAACAGCATATCCTCCATAACTATCTAACCGAGGCCTTCATGCTTCCCATGCAGCGTATGCAGCGCTGAGCACGATACCATAGTCTCTCAAGACTGATGGATGCCTGCTTTTTTCTGCTTTTGTCTGCCTCCTGTTATAGTTTATCATCATTTTTTGCCTCCTGAAGCACTTGCAAAGCCCCAATAGCCTCATGAGAGCCATTGGTGTTAAATGTCCCAAGTTAGAACCTTGTGGAATTCTTCCACAACTAGACTTGGGGCCAAATCCTATATAACTTTCTGTCACTGATGCAGCCCTGTCAACAGTGTGTCTTCATCCTATGATGGTGGTTGGGCAGTGGTCAAGGCCTTCTCAGGGTTAGAAAATGTTTGTTCTACCTTATTGCTGCATTGTGGCTGCGTCAGTGCTGGAAAGTTGGAAAGGATTGGGACCTTAAAGAAAATTATGCCTCTTGCTTTACTGTATTATCACGCTGATTGTTTGATTTTTTTTAGCAGTAATGAAGTAGCTGGTGGAAGTTATAGTATATAAGAATTTGCTTGGGAGTGCAAGCAAATTGTATTCTAAACAAACCTCCCACTGGACTCAGTTCAACCCATTTTGTCCTTCTCCATAACAATGATTAGAATCTTGCTTGTGAGATTTAAGATTATCAAGGTAGCAGGATCTCCTCCTCCACCTTGTCTGATCTAATGTGCTGCAGTGACTCTCCTTCTTGCTCAGGGGAATTGTGCTGTACTGGTGAAACTGCTGGCTGGTCACACATAAGCTGCAGTTCTTATTTTGGTTTTTGCTGACATCCTGTGGTACCCAGAAAACCTGTTAGTTCAGGAGCTTAATGCCAAAATATTCAACTTTTATTATCTGCTGTGTAAGTGGAAGCTGTACACATGTGGACATTTACCAAATAATTAAGTAAAAACAGCTTAAGTGCTCTGATGGAACAAAGAAATCCTACTAAGGTCAGTGAGACCAACTTGCAAGTAGGTTTGCAAAGGTATCGTCTTTATGGCAGAAGACCCACCAAACATAAGTTTCCTATTGAATATTCTGCAAAGGTTAGGCAGATCCCACACTTGGTTTGTCAGCCAACGTCATCCTGGTGTGGAGTTCTTTGATAACTGGTATCAGTGTTGCTGCTTTCTAAATCAGTGATGTGGAATGAAGTTCTTCCAGACAGGTTCTGTTGATGTATTCAGAGATCATTGGAGATCATTAAGAAGTCTAGCAAACTGATGGCTGTCATTGTGTGGCATGTTCATGACTAGTTCACTGAGACCTGCACTTCACGAGACACAGTGCTGTGGAAGCTTACTGTGACTAGCCCTATCTTACCCTACTCTGTATAATCTGTGTCAGGAGTGTGGGCAGGGTAACTGTGTATGCATCCAAGAGAAATATAACTCAAGGTGGTTCCTGATAAGCCTTATTGCAGCACTATTCCTATCCTGATCCCCACCCACTGAATCCTCAGCTTGCCAGCAACACCTATTTTTTGGCTTATTATCCAGAAGCTTGTTTTGGGCTTTTGAAGTGAGTATTTATTGTGAGTATGTTAATGAGTGTGAGATAAGAGTGAAATAACACTATACAACAAATTTGAACCTTTTTCTGTCCTTTAGATGAAACTATGTGATTCTTTATAAACAAAAGGTGTTTGATTCGTATATCAAAATGAAAGTGGTCCATCACGTACCGTTTTTGTAGGAGACCCACTTCTCATATTTATACAAATTGGTCACAGAAATGTAACAGAGGCTTGATTATAGAAAACACTAACATGGAAACACTAACATCAACACTAAAATGATTTTTTTGGCCGTTTCCTCTTGTAGGCATCTGTTGGAGTCTCTCTGAGAACTATTACTATCATTTGCATCCTTCAGTCTCGAAAGACTATGGTATCGTGCTCTGATTGGAGGTCCTGAAACAACATCTAGTGTGGCTAAAAAGGCCAATTCGAGAGTGTCCATCCCTTCCACACTGAGGACAAATAAATTCCGTCCCCTGCCCAGACCCCAGGTTTCGCTGCTTTCGGGTCTGTCTCTGCTTCAGCCTGCCGAACAAGTGTCTCTTCCAGTTGGAGAAGGCCATGCTGGGTCTTTTGCCTCCACGCTGAACGATCGGAGGTCAATGTTTCCCAGCTGTTGATGTCCATTCCCAAGGCCTTTAGATCCCTCCTGCAGATGTCTTTGTATCGCAACTGTGGTCTCCTTCTAGGGCGCTTTCCCTGCACTAATTTTCCATATAGGAGATCTTTTTGAATCCGACCATCAGCCATTCTCACGGCATGCCCAAGCCAGTGTAGACGCTGCTGTTTCAGAAGTGTGAATATGCTAGAGATTCCAGCACGTTCCAAGACTGCGTCATTTGAAACTTTGTCACGCCAGGTGATGTCAAGAATACATCGGAGACAGCGCATATGGAAGGTGTTCAGCTTCCTCTCCTGCCATGCATAAAGGGTCCAAGACTTGCTGCAGTACAAGAGTGTGCTCAGGACGCAAGCTCTATAGGCCTGGATCTTTGTATGTTCTGTCAGCTTCTTATTAAGCCATACTCTCTTTGTAAGCTTGGAGAACGTGGTAGCCGCTTTACCAATACGTTTATTCAGCTCAGTATCTAAGGAGAGAGTGTCGGAGATAGTTGAGCCGAGATACACAAAGTCATGGACAACCTCCAGTTCATGTTCAGAGATTGTGATATAGGGAGGTGGATCCACACCCTGTCCCATGACTTGTGTTTTCTTCAAGCTGATTGTTAGTCCAAAGTCTTGGCAGGCTTTGCTAAAACGGTCCATAAGTTGTTGAAGGTCTTCGGCAGAGTGAGCAGTAACAGCAGCGTCATCGGCGAAGAGGAACTCCCGCAAGCATTTCAGCTGGACTGTGGGCTTTGCTCTTAGTCTGGAAGGACTGTAGAGTTTTCCATCTGAGAACAGACCAGCAATATGCAGTTAGCATACTTCCATTCCATCGTCCACGGAAACACTTTTCAAACATAGAGATGTCCTGGTGAAACCTTTCCCCATGCTCATCACTAATTGCGCCAAGGTTTTGAGGAAATAAGTCCAGATGTGAGTCCAAAAAGTGTAGTTTTAATGACATTGCAACACCAGTACACCATGAAGAAAAAGTTCAAGATGGAAACGTGGAGGACCATCATGAAGCTCTGGATTGTGGAGATTTCCTAGCCTCCTTAGATCTTTTGGAGGCTTACCTCCATGTGCCAGTTCTACCAGCTCACAAGAAGTATCTGCGCTACTAATACGGGTCAAGCCACTATCAATACAGGGCGCTCCTCTTCGGTTTATCGGCGGCTCCATGAGTCTTCACGAAGCTCCTGGTAGCAGTTGTAGTCAACCTCAGACTAAAGGGCATTTGCATGTTCCCATACCTGGACGATATCCTAATTTCTTCATTTGCTCAAGTTTGCAAAAGTTTCTTCATTTGCTCAAGCCACAGGATCTGTGCAGGACCATGCTCACCTTAAGAAGCATGGTTTTGTGATAAATCTTTCCAAGAGCTCTCTAATCCCCTGTCAGAGACTGGTTGACCTGGGCCTTCTTGTGGATACCAGCTCTTACCAAATTTTCCTGTCACAAGCATGCAGGATCAGACTATGGGAGGCTCTTATTATCAAGGAAACAGCTTCGTCAAGTCTAATGTCTCTGACATCTCTGACGGGCCTCATGGTTTCATTCCAAGATGTGATTCCATGGTCCTGTTTTCATCTGAGACCACTGCAGCTTTTTCGTCTACCATTCACACACCTGATAGAAGAAAAGACACCCCTGTCATTGTTCTTTCCTCACTCGGTGAGATCCTCCCTGGTTATGTCCCGCCCTCAGTTGAGACAGGGCCGGATACGTCTTTGTCTCCTTCCTGTGTGGACAGCCCTCCTTCCCCAGTCCTGGATCAGAGCCCAAAGAGAGGATCCTTGCCACCACCGCAGGGCGAAGAGCCAACTGCCAAAACAGGAACTTGGAAAAAACAGAGACCCAACAAACAAGCAAACAAGACCATAAAAGAGATCTTGAATAGTTTTCAACACCTAAAATGGCCTTGGGAACCAGAACCTCTGAACAATGAGAAAAGGGAACTAGGTGACAACCCCGAGAAAAACATTGTAAGCGAAGCCATAGTGCGTCTCTGCTGATCTCTACATGCAACTCTAATTATTCTAACATCTATCTAACATCCAATTATTAATAAATTTAATTAAGAAAGCATACAAATGTATCAAGAAAATACATAAAAAGCTAAAATGTGGATTTTTGGGGAAATGGTTCATGATACACAAAAAATAATTACAGATTTGTTATTTTCAGCCAAAAATATACAAGAAACACATATTTTCATCTAAAGGACATTCTTCGTGTTGTGGTGTGTAATTACTGTGTACACTCAGGGCCAATTAAATGTTATGCTCTTCAAGGAGGAAAGGCAGTATATAAATTAAATAAATAAATAAAATCTGGGCAAAGGACGACAGCATAGAAGGATCAATCTGAGGCACAATGAGGTGGCAAAATGGTTCTGGACCATAGCATCCAAGGCTGCAGGTAGGGGCATTAGCCAAGCTGAATTCTATCCCCAAATGTCAGATGTAAAATGGTGCCCATGCAATAATTAGCATGGATATATATGGAATTTACTGCTGCACATAGAATGGCTGAAGTCCAGAGGTTTCCACTGCTGCATACAAATTTTGCAAATGTATGCTGGGCAGATTTGTAAAGGGACATTAGCCATGGCAGCTAAGTGGAACTTACCAGTTTCCGTGGGGTAGTCCCCTGATGGTTTTGTTGGAATTGGGTGGGTAGGTGTTTTTGCACCATCCCTTGTTTATGGGCTTCTCAGAATTCTGTTCAGGATGCTTGGAAACTTCAACCCACTTCACTTCTCCTTCCTGCTTCCTTGGCTTTGCTCCCCCTTGAGTTGCAGAGTGGGAGGAATGTAGGGGTGGTGGCAGTAGTGGCATAACTAGAGAGGGACATAGTAAGAACAGGAGGGTGTCTTCCCATGGTATGCAAGGGCCCCATCCTTTAGAGCCATTTCAGGCAGGGAAGCAAAATGGTGCCACAAAGAAGCTACCTCAAAGAGTGACTGCTGCCTCCTCTGGCTATCCCACTGGGTGGTAGCATATTGGCATGCCTTCAGCTAATGGGGTTCCCTTTCAACTAATGTTGAAAAGAGGTGCATCTTGGACAGGTAAGAACCTTTCTGGAAATCCTTACCAATGACTTGCTATTCCTTTCACCAGCTCCTCTGGAACAGGGGAAGCCCCTCAAACATAACTATCTCTCTCTCTCTCTCTACTTGAATCCCATTACTTGCCCTTGATTTGTCTGCTTGGTGCAGATGGTTGAGAGGGCATCAAAGCGAGGCAGGAACAGGAAAAACGTTTCCCTGAGTGAATCAGGAATAGGAAACGGGTGTCAGCTTTCATACCTCTGCAGGCAGCAGTTAGTTAACTCATTGATAACTAATTAGTTAACTCATTAGCAATTAGTTAACTCATTGATAACTAATCAATGAGTTATCTGCTCATTGATGAGCAGATAACAGTCCTCATAGCCAGGTTTTTTTAGTATGAGCTCACAATGTATGAACGTTGAAAATGTCAAGTGGAGTAGGCATCGTAGCACAAGTGGAATGACAAACCCAGACAAGGTTTTGGGTTTGATTATTGTGCCAGTGGGAATATTTCAGGTAGGAGAACCACATCAAGGTGGTTTTCTAAACTTATTTATGACTAGAACCTCCATCTAAGAAATGCTCTAAGACTAATGTGCTAAGGACAAACACAGGAGGAAGCCATCGCTGGCACCAGGGTGTCTGTAGTTGGAGAACTAGCCGGACCTGGGTAAGATCTGCAAAATTTGGCCATTCCACAAAATTTGTTCTTCAGGAAACAGACAGAAAGTTTGAGGGCAAGTTTGGAGACAGACAGATCCCTGTTTCTTCTCTGCAGGCTATTTCAGGTGACTCAAGCAGTTATTTTCCCTCCCCTTTAATCTCGTTCCCTCCCCTTTAATTTCTAATTTACCTCCGAAGTACTTTAAATAACAAATCACAGGGTTCTGTTGCCTCCAGACAAAGCCGCTGGGAGTTACCCCATTTCCACCTGCCTAAACTCATCCCCACTCTCCCCATATCTCCCTGTGCAGACACAGGTGTATTTTTAGTTTATTTGCTCCAGGTCTGTTAGTTGCAGCCCTTGAATCTCCCAACTGTTCCCCTGCAGAAAATTGTGTCTGAGCCTCAGGCTTCATGCTGATTATTAAACTTACTTTGATGCAGGAGCAGGAAACATACTGACATCAATAGATAGGCGAGTTTCTATGCACAGTTTGCTAGCCCTGAGCAAAGAATTTGTGCAGAGATGTTTTGTTTTGGTGCAATGTATTCTAAGTTGTAATGCCAGAGTTACCCTCGAAAGATTAAGGAATTCTTGGAAATGAATTTTTTCTATGCAGTAGGCAAGTATCTTTATAGAAAGGGAATGTTCTAGAAAGAAAGGGAAAGAAAAGGTGTATTTCTAAGTCTATTTGCATCATTTAGGAAAGGTAAGCTACTGAACCTTGATCTTTAATGTAAATGTTAGGCACCACCATAGTTTGTTATCCATGGGGCATCTAATCTATATATATATAAAAGAGAAAAATCACTCAATGACTGACTCACTCACTCACTCACTCACTCATCACCGCCCTGCCAAAACTGCTGGGCCTAGAAGCGTGAAATTTGGGGTGGGTGTTCCTTCCGTGAGGGAGGGGTGCACTAAGAACCGGTTTTCGGAAATTCCAACTGGAAGGGGGTGAAAAGGGGCGCAATGCGTTTTCCTCCCTATACTTTGCATTGAAAATTGCTGACTCATCAACATTCCGTCCCAACTGCTGGGCCTGAAGCATGGAATTCTGGGAGTTCCTTCTGTCACCTGAACACCCACCAAGAACCATCTGGAGAAATTTAACCCTTCAGGGACTGAAAAGGAGTGCAATGTTTTTGTCCTATACTTAACATGGGACACTGAATAACATCCAGCCAATATGGTGCTCAGATCCTGGTGCACTGGGGGATGTTGTTCGGAGGAAGAGGTTGCACTGGCGAGGATGCTGCGCATGAGGGGAAATTGCGCATGAGGGAAAATTGTGCCTGGGGGGAAGATGCGCATGTAGGAAAGTTGCGCATGGGAGAAAGTTGCGCATGGGGGAAGTTGCGCACGGGGAAAATTGCGCATGGGAGGAAGTAGCGCATGGGGAAAGTTGCGCACGGGGGAAAGTTGTGCATGGGAGGAAGTTGCGCACGGGGGAAAGTTGCGCACGGGGCAAAGTTGCGCACGGGGCAAAGTTGCGCACGGGAGGAAAGTTGCGCATATGGGAAGTTGCGCATATGGGAAGTTGCGCATGGGGAAGTTGCACATGGGGGGATGATGCACATGGAGGAAAGTTGCGCACGGAGGAAGTTGCGCATGGGGGAAGTTGCGCATGGGGAAAAGTGCACATGAGAGGAAAGTTGCGTATGGGGAAAGTTGCGCATGGGGGAAAATTGCGCACGGAGGAAGTTGCGCATATGGGAAGTTGCGCATGGGGGAAGTTGCGCAGGGGGATGATGCACATGAAGGAAAGTTGCGCATGGGGGAAGTTGTGCATGGGGTGAAGTTGTGCATGGGGAAAGTTGCGCATGGGGGGTTGATGCGCATGGGGGAAGTTGCGCATGGGGGAAGTTGCGCATGCTGGTTTGATGCGCAAGGGTGAAGTTGTGCTTAGGGGGGTTGATGTGTATGGGGGAAGTTGCGCATGGGGGGTTACGCCTGGGGGAAAGTTATCTATGGGGGGTTGATGCATATGGAGGGATGGCATACGGGGGAATTTTACTCCTGCAACGCGGGTACGCCTTTCGCTAATAATCTAATATTGGACAATGGGATGATATTTATAGTTACAGGTGCATGCTTTTGGAGTAATAGGGGGGTCTCATGGGTTGCCTCTGTCTGGTACTTGTTTAGTGCTGCCCAATGGTCTAGAAAGTAGACAGTGCAGGCAGTCCCCCACCAGGTACTAGACCATAAGGAGATGGTGCACAAAGCCCAACCAAAATTAGGTAGGAGAAGCAATTGCAGCACTGGCAACAGTTGCTATTCTCACAAGACAACCATTCCAAGCCTGTCTGCTTGGTGTCACAGAACTGGGTGGATGTACAGGCTATTGACTGCTAGCCCTGATAGCCTAGCACAGTGATTTTCAACCAGTATTAAGTGGCACACTTGTTTGCTGTGGGTGGTCCTCAGGTGTGCCGTGGGATTGATATTCATTAATAGGAAAAATGTGGGATTTGAACAGACTGGTGTGCCTTGTCAATGGTAAAAACAATTGATGGTGTGCCTTGACAATTGCAGTGCCTTGTTAAGTGTACCGTAAGATGAAAAAGGTTGAAAATCACGGGGCTAGGAAGATCATAAGAGTAGCATCGCACCATAACACCAAAACCATAGCAGTGACCCCAAACTCCTTGGTGCCTCCTCTAAGATACTTTCCTGTTTCTAGTTCTAATGCTGTTTTGGGGTGTCAGAAGTGTTTTGAGGTACATGAGAACCAGTTTTAAACATTTCAGACCAATGGAATTTATCTGTTGTGGGACTAAAATTTCAAGAATATTTGTGGGTGCCAGGCATGGCTGTGCACCAATAGGCAAGGGGCACTGGAAGGTACCAAGGAACAGTGGAGTGCGGTGGCAGTTATCAATGGGCACTGGCCACCCTCACCAGGCACTCCTTCTGGACACTGGCCACCAGCAGGCAGTGGACACCAGTGGGCAGCAGGCACCATTGGGCAGTGGACAGTAACAGGCACTAGGCACCCCTACTGGACACCAGGAACCACTGGCCAGCATCAGGCATCCCTGCCAAGCACCAGGCATTGGTGTCAGACATCTGGTGCCACCACCATGCACCAACAGACATTGCACATCCTTGTCAGGCACTGGGCAGCACCACTGGGTTGCATTGAGGATCACTGGGCGGCAGCAGGCACCATCAGGCATCCCTGTGGAGCACTGGATCCCTGTTGGGCACAAGTGAACAATGGGCATCCTATCAGGCAGTGGGCCCCACCAGGCATCACCATGCAGCAGGCACCACTGGGCACACCTACCAGGCATGAGGCATTCCTGCCAAGGAACACCACACATCCCTGCTGGGAAGCACCAAATACCAGGGATGGGGTACCAGGAATCACACATCCTTAGAATCATAGAATTGTAGAGTTGGAAGGGACCTAGTAGGTCATCAGGTCCAACCCCTACCTGATAGGAAATCCCCCTAGAGCACCCCCTACAGGGGCTCGTCGAGCCTCTGCTTGAAGATCCCCAGTGAGGGAGAGTCCACCACCTCCCTTGGCAATCTCTTCCACTGCCGAACTGCCCTCACAGTCAGGAATTTTTGCCGGATATCCAGCCGGAATCTCCTCTCTTGCAGTTTGTACCCATTGGTTCTAGTTCTGCTTTCAGAAGCAGCTATAAACAAATGAGCCCCTTCCTCCCTACGACAGCCCTTCAGGGATCAGAAGAGGGCAATCATGTCTCCCCTCAGCCTCCTCTTCTCCAGGCTGAACATCCCAAGTTCCCCCAACCTTTCCTCGTAGGGCTTCCCTTCCATCCCACTGATCATACTTGTTGCTCTCTTCTGGACTTGCTCCAGTTTGGCTGCATCTTTCTTCAAGTGAGGTGCCCAGAACTGAACACAGTACTCAAGGTGAGGTCTCACCAATGCTGAATAAAGAGGAACTAGAACTTCTTGCAACTTGGATGCTACAGTCCTGTTAATGCAGCCTAAAATTGCATTTGCCACCTATGCAGATGCATCGTACTGCTGACTTAACAGGCACATCACACTAGGTGCCACTGAGTAGCAGAAGGCGTCTACCAACACATGGCATCTACCAGGCAGAAAACATTCCTGCTGGGCACCAGCAGGCAACACATGTAGCAGGCACAACCAGGCACCAAATTGTTCTTAGTGGGTCCTTATATCACAGAAGGAATATGCTCTTCTAGGTCCAGGGGTTGGGGCTAAATGTTGATCAGTCTTCAATGTTAAATATAAGGACAAAAATATGTTGCACCCCCTTTCATCGCCTTCCAGTTTGAATTTCCAAAAATTGGTTCTTAGTGAGCGCCTACATCACAGAAGGAATACCCTCCCCAAATTTCACGGTTACAAGTCTGGCAGTTTTGGCTGGGCATTGATGAGTCAGTCACTCAGTGACTCTTTGATTTTATAGATAGAAAGAGATAGTGGCTGCAGTACTAATGACACTTTCCTGGGGCTTACTGTTGAGTAGACCTGGTTAGGATTGTGCTCTATGCCTCACTAACAAAAGGTGGAGTAGAGGAGGAAACAGCTCCCAGCCAGGAAGCTTTCCTGCATTCAAGGTTACATTATGTGTACCCGTAGTTACTGCACTACCTAGAGAAAACCTATGGGAAATTCATATTGCAATCCAGAGTAAGTTGTTCTTACACCGAAGCAAGGACTCCCCGTAGTTACTCTGGATTGCGCCTTTAGAGCACAATCCTAACCATGTCTACTCAAAAGTAAGGTCCATTGTGTAAGCTCCATTTACTCCCAGGAAAGTGTCTTTAGGATTGCAGCCTTAGGATCATTTTAAAACAAAAGCTGAGATTCTCAGGGTGTTGATAATGTTACCAGATGTTCTGTTCCTAGGAACGGTCCAACTGTGACCAATAAATGTGCAGATGTGTGGATGCTCAGCTGTCAAAGCTTGAAAATCTCCAGTATCTGTTGTTGTCCAGTTATCTCTGTTGTTTCCATACTCAGATCAGTTTGACCTCTTCCCAACAGCCACAAAAATCACCTGGAATGTGAAATTCAATGTGGGAGGCTGCTTTACCTGCTGAGTAATCCTCTGCATGCTTCATCCTGGCCTGTTTAGTTTGTGGGAAAGAGTTTGGAGCCCTTAATCAGCAGTGTTTTCTTCCATAGCGCTGCTGCTATGGAACTAATGAATTAACAGAGGGTCAGAAATATAGACACTGTCGTGGAAAGGGCTGGATCAGGTCAGAAAGGGGTGTGGGATGAGGAAGGGAAAGTCCTGCTTTGTGAAAGCCACACAGTATTCCAAATCAAAATGTTTGAAAGAAAAATGGTACCAGAACTAGAGCAGAGGTGGGTGGAATGAGCATTATTCCAGGTAACCACCAGATCATGACTCGACAGCAATGTGCTGTAGATAAAGAAAGTGATTAATGAATGAATGCAGGCAAGAAGTCACATTCTTGTGCATACACACCAGCAGCAGAAGATGGTTCCCGTCTCTGTGTGCCAACCGGTATCTGCCTCAACGGTTAGAAGCTCATGGGCAACAGAAGATCTTTTGTGTAATCCTAACTGTAAAACCCTCTCATGGGTTAGAAAGGCTTAAGGGTTAAATTTCTCAACATTGGTTCTTGGTGGGTGTTCCATCATGTAAGGAACATCCCAAATTCCATGCTTCTGGGTGGCGCAAGTGGTTAAGTCACTGTGCCTGTTAACCAGCAGGCCAGGGTTTGAGACCCAGGTCATCCCCACAAGACAGGGTGAGCTCCTGTCCTTAGCCCAGCTCTGCAACGCCAGCTGGATCCAATCGTATTGGCTCTGCCTTTCCATTGGACTAATCCAGTGGTGTGGAGAGGGGGGATTTGCTGCTTGGGTAACAGCCTATCCTCCATAACAATCCAACCCAGGCTTTCGTGCTTCGCATGCAGCATATACAGCGCTGAGCACACCATAGTGTTTCAAGACTGACGGAGGTCCGGGGGTTGGGGCAGAGCATTCCTCAGTCAGGGATTCTTCAATGTAGAGTATAGGGATGAAAACGCGTTGTGCGCTTTTTGCCTCCTTCTGGTTGGAATTTTCATAAACCAGTTCTTAGTGGGTGCTTCCATCACAGAGGGAACACTCCCCAAATTTCACGATTCTAGGCCCAGCAGTTTTGGCTGGGCGTTGATGTGTCAGTCAGTGAGTCAGTCAAGTGACTGTTCATTTTATTTATATAGGTAGGTCAGGGGTGTCAAACATTCAACTTTAGGTTCCTGGATCTTTAACATTTGTAAAGAGGAGAGAATTTCAGCAGGTGCAGCTTCTCATGGCACAGATCACAAGCTGCACCTGCTGAAATTCCCTCCTCTACACAATTGTTAAGGATCCAAGAGCCCTAAAGTAGAAAGTTTGAACATCCCTGTGATAAATCATCAGTTTTGTTGCAACACCCATTTCTCTGATAAGAAATTCCTAATTTTTTCTGGTTGTAGGAGAATCATGTGCTAAAATTTCCTGGACTGTACCACTACTGTCCTAAGGTGGGGAATTGCAGGTTTGAATACCTCCTTTTAAAAACAAAAATAATACACTTGAGGAAGGTGTGTCTGTGCAAGCCCTTACTCAAGACTAGATACAGCCCCCCAAAAGCTTTATCACTGGAATTTCCTGAACATGTAACCTCATCAGAGCCAGGAGTGTACCAAGGCCCAAGCATACCTAACTCCTGATTCTTCCATCTGGAGAGTGTCCTAGAACACTTTTAAACAGAGAGATGTGGTTGTCTGTCAGGGGGCTGATCTTTTTCTTGGTTTAGTTCCCTTAAGTCCCAGTGTAAAATCAATGCCACTGTTGAAGCCCACCGGGGCAGGTCACAGAACTGCAATGACATCCTGAAGGCTCTTACTCCTCACTAGTTAGGGACCAGTAAGGGAACCAGGGAAGGTAATTCTATGTAGTTTTATGGTTTATCTGTAATCGCCTTTTTATGTCCGCTAAAATCCACACCATAAAATCCACACTGGATTTGCCATCATCTGTCTCCCAAGCCTGTTTATTCTATTCCATCTTCCTTGTATTATCCAGTCCCTGTTTTTGTATTTTTAATAAAATTAACTGTTTTTACATTTTGCCTGCCTTGGTTGGTTGAACTTGGTCAGAGCTCTGCCCAGCCCTTCTTGAACCTGACCTAGTGGTTGACCTGCTACTGGATCTATTGACCTGCTATTTCTTAGGTTGGGGGGGGGGCATTATCCATGTAATTGGAAGAGAAGTTTTTGGGGATCTCTCCCTACTGGTTTTGCCCTAGTGAAGGCAGCAGAATCAGCTGGCCTGTTGAGGAGCAAATCAGGGGAAAGTCTGGAACTACTTGTAATTTCAGGGTCTTCCCTCCCCTCTCACAAAAGTTAAGAAAGATTAGTGCCTGTTGATGGGTGAAACTGTGCATCTTCACTGAGAACTGATGTGTATCTCTTGATAACTGGGCTTAATTTCAGATCTTACTCTGGCTTTTATAGTCCTACTCAGCATGTTTGGCTGCAGAGAGTTTGATCTGGTTGGGTTGAAGGTGTGGCATCTTTTATCTTGCTCTGATGTGGATTGTCCTGCTTCGGCTGGCATTTCTGGTCAGTCAACGCTTTTGTAGGAGGCAGTGAACATGTTGTGTAGCAGCTATGTTTTCAGGAGGTGGTACCTGTGGTGGTGAACTCAAGGCAGAACTGATTTATGAACGTCCACTGCTCACTAGTATAGTTGTGAATTAGCTGTGGCAAACACCACAGTCAGGTGGTAACTTAAAAAAAATTTCATTATCCTCCTTTTTCTTGTGAATAGGGAGCATTGTAGCATTCTTGTAATTAAAAATTATTTGTAACTCACGGAATTAACCTATTGCGGGAAAAATATTTAAATATATGTAGGCTCCAGGCACAGCTCCGAGCAGTGTGCACTGGGCACCAGCGGGAATTGATACTGGGGGCAGTGGTATGCAGTAGCAGGCATCCCTACCGAGCACCCCTACTGAACAGTGGACACCATTGAGCACCAGGCCTCTGTGCCCCACTGTGACTGGGCACCATTGGGCAACGGCTACCACCTGGCAATGGGCTTCCCTACTGGACAATAGGAATCACTGGGCAGCAGGCACCAATGGGCAGTGGGGACCAGCCATCCATACCATGCACTGGGCATGGATGGACATTTGGATGAGCATGGATGGGCATTTGGCACCACTGGGTGCCACTCTGCAGTGGCCAGCAAGCACCGTTGGGCAACACCAGGCAATGAGTCTCCATACCAGGCACAAGCGGACAGCATTGGGCACCACCAGTAATTGGGCCCGAGCAGTAGGCAAAATCACTAAACTCTTTTGGAATAACCCCATCAAGTCATATATTTTTGGATGTGTATTTTCCAGCAGAATCCTATGTAAAAAAACAGCTTTTAAATATCTCCTTCCTATCAAATATTATGGCCAAAAAATTAAAAAATATATACATGGAGCCCTATGGAAAGTGAAACTGAGCCATATCACACCTTTACTCATGAGTAGGCAAACAAGGGCAGACTGAGAGGAATCCAATGCTCCCAGAATGGTTCTGATCCAGTGAACACAGCCCCCACAAATCAACCCGGAAGCCTTCAATGAGAATTGCACTGAGCTACATAGCTGTGTTTACTCATGAGTAAGTAAAGCTGCCTTAGCTTGTATTCAGTTCAGACACAGAGGAATGTATGGCCACCAGAATGGTCCTAAGCATCACACATCACTACTGGAGACATGGCACCAATGGGCAGCGGACACCACCAGGCACCTGTTGTCAGTGGGCACAAGGCATGTGTACTGAGTACCAGGCCTTACTGGTATGGGCAACACTGGGCAACACTGGGCACCAAAACAGTTCTTAGTGCAGTAGTATTCAGGCATTGCAGTCTGGGACTCCCTTTCAAATTTAAATATCTGTTTGAGACCCCCTGTCAAATTTACTGGGATGCTCCTCCATGTCTACTTGAAAGTAAGTCCCTTTGTGTTCAATGAAAGCCCAGTGCCAGATGGATGGGTGGATCCCATTATCTCATGACCACCCCTACCATGACCACCCGACCCACACTTTGAAGACCACTGTCTTTGTGGGACCTTACATCACAAAAAAGATGTCCCCCAAATTTCATGCTTCTAGGTCCAGGGTTTGGGCTGGGCATTGATGAGTCAGTGATTCAGTAAGTCTTCAGTGTTAAATATAGGGACAAAAACATGTACCCCTTCCCTTCCCTTCGGGTTTGAATTTCTAAAAATTGTGGGTATTTAAGTGGGTATTTTTAGTGGGTGTTTAAGTCACAAAAGGAATACCCTCCCTAAATTTCACACTTCTGGGGTCCGGGCTGGGCATTGATGAGGAGTCATTCAGTCACTGGGCACCAAATTGGTTCTTTGTGGATCCTTTCATCACACAAGGAATATACTCCCCAAACTTCATGCATCTAGGTCCAGGGGTTGGAGCTGGGTGTTGATGAGTCAAGACAGTCTTCAACTTTAAGTATAGGGACAAAAACATGTTGGACCCCTTTTCACCTCCTTAGGAGTTAAATTTCTAGAAATCTGTTTTTAGTGGATACTCACATGGTGAAAGGAATACCCTCCCCAAATTTCATGCTTCTAGGTAAGGTGGTTTTGGCTGGGCATTGATTACTCAGTTCAGAGGCTTTCAACCTATTTCATTTTGCAGAACTAAAATTATCAATGCACACCATCAATTTTTTACCATTGACAAGGCACATCATGCTGCTGATAGGGGGCTCAGATCCCCCAACTGCAGCACAGATCTCCTAAAAATGGTTGAAAATCACTGACAGTCACTGAGTCAGTCAGTGACTTTTCAATTTTATATACACTGGTGCCTCACATAAAGAGCTTAATTTGTTCCAGAGGCATGCTCTTTAAGTGAAACGCTCTTTAAGTGAAATTGATTTTCCCATAGGAAATAATGGAAAGTCAGACGATTGGGTCCACAACCCCAAAAAGATTCATATAAAAATATTAAATGTAAAAATGATGACAAAACACTTGAATTGAATTCAAAACATGCATTCAATGTGCATGATCCTATGAAGTCTTCTTAGGCTGCAATCCTAAAGACACTTTCCTGGGAGTAAGTAAGCCCCATTTAACACAATGGGGCTTACTTCTGAATAGACTTGGTTAGGAGGCTGCAATCAAAGACACTTACCTGGGATGCTGCTGGATGTTCAAGGTGGCCTGTGAGGGCCCATAGCACGCATGCTTGTTAAGTGAAGCGGAATTTGTTATGTGAAGCAGTATTCCTTGTTATGTGAAACGCTTGTTAATGTCAGGAACTTATGAGATGTACCACTGTACATTATATAGATCACGTGTTTCAAATTAGTGGCTGTGAGTGGCGCAAACGGTTAAGACGCTGTGCCTGTTAACCAGCAGGCCAGGGTTTGATTCCCAGGTCGGCCCCACAAGACAGGCTGAGCTCCTCTCCTTAGCCCAGCTCTGCGACGCAGCTGGATCCAATCCTGTTGGCTCTGCCTTTCCATTGGACTAATTCAGTGGCGTGGAGAGGGGGATTTGCTGCTTGGGTAACAGCCTCTCCTCCTTAACAATCCAACCCAGGCTTTCGTGCTTCGCATGCAGCGTATGCAGCGCCGAGCACGATACCATAGTCTTCCAAGACTGACAGAGGCCTGCTTCAAATTTAATAAGCAATGGAGCATTTAAATCAACCACATGAAAACAGTATGCTTTTAAGCATATTTTAACATGAGTTTTTAGCTTTTATGTCCTACTTTTTTCTTGGATGCCCTATATTTTGTGGAGACCATGTCCTCTTGCAGTTATGACACATGGTCACCCTGGAACAGCTCATTTTTTAAAATGCTTGGAAGAACATTTCCATTCCAGGTTACATAGAACTCTTGTGGCTGTACCCATTGTTATTTGGAGAAGCCAGATCTGGTGGCAAGATCTTACTCTGTACTTGTGTGCTCCTCCGTCCTTTGTGATGAATGACATCAAAATATTGCTCTGTGCAAAACTCTGTGTTAAGCAAACTAAGAGTTACCCAATCAGCGCTGCTGCAAGTTCCCTTGTGAAATGCAGGTGATAAGGCCTGGAGGATCCATAAGAGGGTCTTAATTTTGGAGCCTGGTGGTCCACCGTCCTGGCCCTGACATGGATCAACGTAGGATCAGCGCTGAAAGGAGAGTGGGAGATGAGAGCTGCCTTTGTAAGCCTGCCACATCCCTGGTAGAGGGCTTAAATGCCAAGAGGGAATGAGAACCAGGAAGATGATAAAATCAAAGGAGCTCTCTTGATGCTCAGATGCGGTTATGATTGGCAAGGCAGTTCATCTAGCCTTTGTCCTGATTAATATACTAAAGTTACTGACCTGAAAAAGAACATTAAGGAATTAAACTGTACTAATCTGGGTGTGGATTCTCTCGCGCTCGTTTAGCTGTGGCTTTTGCTCAGAGCTAGTCATAATTCTACTTCTGCCAGAAAAATAGAGCTGATGTACAAAATGATGCAAATGGGCCAAGAAAAGTGAATCATGTTTTAATGCTGCCTCATTTTCTTTTTAAACTTTCCAAGCAAGCAGAAAACTAGCACATCTACTGAGTGTACCAATACCACCTGTTAGGAGTTTGTACCATGGTCTGCTGATAAGGGAGTAGGGTGCAATTAGTAGACAATTTGCAAGGTGAATTGAGAACAGGCTGAGCATGAACTCTCTGTAGATACAGGTCTTGTCCACTGCTAGTATTTTAGACCAGTGATGGTCAGCCTTTTTCATCAAGATGTAGCACAATGAGAAGGCACTACAATTGTCAAGACCCAATTATCAGTTTCTGGAGAACCAAAGACACACAATGCTGCTGATGGGGGCTCACATCCCCTGTATTTCTAATAATATATATTACCTTTCCCTTAACTCCAGCAACACGCTTGTGGACTGTTTGTGGCACATCAATGTGCCACAGCATAGTATTTGAAAATCAGTAGTCTGGGGGGGGGGCGATTCTTATCCCAACATCACATTTGGAGTTTCCTCAAGGGCATATTATTAAGCCACTGTCAATCCACAGAATTCTCCAGGGGGGAATTGTGGGGGGGAGCGCAATGATGATAGTTATTACAGACATCCCCCACTTATTGTGCAGGTTAGGGAACAGCGCACCATCCAAAAATGAAAACTGTCGAAAGACTGAGAGCCAGAATGAGCCTCTCCCCTTGGTGTTGCTTTCCATATACGTCTAATTCCCAAGGAAAGTTTTGCAATTTGGGTTCCAACCATGGAACCACAGAAACACCATACAAGCACCTGGTGGTTCTTCATCATTAAATATCCACTGCTTGTTCTTGCACATTTTGATGCTGGGGGCAGGGCTTCCATTTGGCTATGGTGCTGTCTTAGAGTTATTAACTTTGGAGAGTAGCCAGAGACTGAATTTAGCCATGGGTGTATCCAAAGCAAGTGGTTTCACAACTATATACACTTATCCCTACTGCTATTTCATTTCCAGTGCACAGTGGCTCATCTGTTAAAACCTCCCCTTTGCATGCAATCCAGGTATTAGGAGAAACTAGCAGGAGCACCTTCGAGTAGAGCCTTTGGATTCCTTGGAGCAGCCTTGACCCTCCGTTACTAGGATTACCGGGACAGTGCATTCAAGATGCAGAAGACTGCAAACACCTCCGAGCTCTTTCATAAAAGACGGAGACTTCAGTAAAATCAAAGGAAGGCACATCTGTTTCCTGGAGATACTGGACTTGGAAGCAGCACTAAACTGGATCCTTTCAATTGGAGGCTCCTGAAAGTTTAGGAGCCCGAAGCTTCTTGGTATCTCTTGCCAGTCCTCAACCGCCTCCTCTTTTGGCCCGGTCCTGCTTCATGGCTTTCCAGCCCTGTCCGGTAGTCAGGCAGCCTGTAGCCGTCAGCAGGTGCTGTGGGTCTCCCTACAAGGACTGGAAAACAGGCCTCTTTGATTGCTCTTCTGACACAACTATCTGTGAGTGTTGGGGACTGGATACAGAAAGGGGAGGGCTGCTCTTGTACTCTGCATCCCAAAATCAGTTTTTTTCCCCCCGAACTAGTAAAGGTGAAATAGAATTGCATTGGGGTTCGCCGAAAGATGCCCCATCACAGCTGATTAGACCTAGGGAAGGCTCTGTGTCTTCATGTCATTCGTTTGCTTTCCCAGCTGCAGGGTTAGCTGTACTGGAAGTGCCTCCATAGCACTAAAAATGGGGTCCAAGGTACTGCCTGGCTTGTTTTGACTCAAACTGAAGCCTTCTTCTCTATTCTCTGCACCAGGTGCCTGCGGTTTGATCATTCCCTGCTGCCTTGCTTGTAAGGTGGGTGTGGAATACGGCGAGTGTTGCTGCGTCCCTTTCCTGCCCGGGGCCCTGATAGCCATGCGGACAGGTCTGCGAGAACAGCTGCGCATCAAGGTACTTGCTCAGTCACCCAGCAGTCTTCTGGGCGAGCTGATAAATAGTGGCTTGCGAGGAACTATCAGGCAGTCTTTCCAGTGGGCTAAGTAAGTAAGCTCAGGCCTCTCTAACACCTGACTTGCAGACTATTCCTCTTAGCTATGTTGTGTCTGCAAATGAGCAAAGCAAGAATGGAGATTGCATGAAAGAAAAGAGTAGAGGAACAGACTCCTGACTTGCAAAGTGGCCCGAAGGCCACAACGGATGGCTTTCAGGGGGGGAAAGGAATTAGTTTCTGCAGCTCATGATACAGTTGATGATGATGATGACTCTTTGGAAGCTGATGTTGTGTTCCACTTTTGTGCTAGAAGAAGGCTGTTCCCTCCCCTTCTGGATCAGTCCCGGCCATAGCACAGAAATCAACTTGCAGCTATTCACAGATAAAACGCAGCCATTGCACCTCTTGCTGTAACACATCCAGCAACCTGATTTGTGAGAAGGGAAAGGGGATTGCTGGTCTCTCTTATGAGAGCAGGTGTGAAGGAAAGTCATATATCCAAAGAGTTCCATACCTTACGCCATTTAAACTTCCATGTCTTGCTGCCTTAAACTTAGTACTTTAGTTTGATGAGGATGCTGTGAATTCTACTCAAAGTCTCACCCCTCAGAAAGAAACAGGGTCTGATTATAGCCTATTAGTCTGAAACAGTTAAATCAGAAATGGGGGGGGGGGATGGAAGCAAAGAATAATTAGCAGTAGCAGAGCCCAGGTTGGTCTGGAACTATAAAGAACTGGGTCCCCTGATGGACAGCTGACTTCTCCTTCCCAGGGCTGTGTTTGCTGTGACTGGATGGCTTTCTGCTGCTGCTGTCCCTGTGCCCTCTGCCAGATGGCAAGAGAGCTGAAGAGTCCGTGTGTATGAAGCTGAAGCTGTGCATGGAGCTTGGCCCCATCTCTTCTGGTTGAAACCCCTTCTTGCCAAGACCTGGAATGAACCAAAAGTGCTGCCACCTTTTTCCAGGGAAAGGTGGTGGGAAACGTCAGGTGTGAGTGGGTATTTCTGCCAGTCATGGTCCGCAGAGGCACAGCCAGTGCACTGACACCAAGGACACTGGTGAGGTGAGAGGATGTTTTGACTACAGCAACTTTCTCTTATTAGACTCAGTTATTGTTTATTCAATCAACTAAGCACACCCAGAGCCTTCTGCTCAAAATTGGTGCTGCTAACACTTAAGCCTGTCCACCCTGCAGCCAGCCAGTGTCTAAAAAAAATGAAGTCCTCCATGATTGATTCATGCAGCAGCAGGGAACCTTCAAACCATTACAAAGGCACTATCATCTCCAGGGGAGGAGTAAAAAGACCAGTTTATGCAAGAGTAGCTTGCCCAGTGCTGGGATCCAACAGTCCTGGGGCATACAAGTTGGACAACGAATAGCAAAAAGATGGCTCCAATTTAGAGCAGGACCTAAATGCTACAGCTTTTCCTGAAATGGAAGGCTTTTCTGGGTTATGTGAGTGCCTGTTCTCAGCAAGCATCGCAGCTGGTGCAGCCGAGCACCACATCAAAGAGGAGAAGCAATCGGCCTCAAGCCCTTCCCTCTCCTATGCGCAGGGAGCATTTCGCATAAGGCAGTGTTCAACTAAGAGCACAAGCTCACTGCCCGGCTCCAGGAAAAAGCTTCAGCACTTTGATTTGGCTAATCGTATATAATCTTGACCAGAGCAAGACAAAACTGGCTGGCAATTTTCTTTATTACCAGGGGCGAGGGGGTTTGGAGGCACCATGCTGATCAAAGGACCAAAACAAAAGCCAGTGAGGAACTTGGGTGTTAAATTAAAATGCTTTTTTAAAATCAGTATGAATGCTCCCCGACAAGTCCATAGTACCCTTCCCACTTCCATTTCTTGGTCCTGGTACACTGAATCCTGATGCTATGCAGAACAGCTGAGCTGCTACATCCTTCCAGAGCATGGAGTGCTCGGCTCTGCCCACTTAGTGCTCTGTTGCTCCAAGAGCCCCCAAGTCAGATGGGGGAGGGAGCAGGCACTGGAAACTGTGCACAGTGAAGCAGCCTCCTTTGGTGGAGACACCCATATCCATGCTTTGATGTCCAGAAATGTTCTACCACCATTCAAGGAGCACTGCCCTTTGCTCCTGCAGCAGGCACAGCTGTTGCCTCTGGCCACTGCGCGGCCCATTTCTGTGAGGCAAACGAACTGTGGAGGGGCTGGCAGAAGCAACACATTCCAGTCCACACCTTCCCTTTCAAGGTCTGGCAAGCTCCACACTGCCTCATAGGGACATACTAGTGAGGTTCTCATGGCTGAGCAGGCCCTTGCGGGAGCTGTTGCCACTATGACTACTGCTGCAATAGTCTTGGAGGTTGTGGCGCAGGGTAACGAGGGCTGAGCCGAGGCAGGCCCGGTTGGGGGCCTGCAGCCCTCCTGGCAGCTGGAAAAGCACAGTGGCCACCCCAGCCATGCCATCGTCTGTGGGCTCCAGAGTGATGGGTCCTACGCGGAAACTGGAGTAGGAGTAGCCCATGAGGTGGGAGAGGAAGGGCTCAGAGCGACGGAAGTGGGCAACAGGATAAGACACTTCGTGGTAGGGCTTCAGCCGGCTGGGCAGGGGCTGGGCAGCAGCCAGCATGGGGTGCTTGTGAGGGCGGGCAGGGAGGAAGATCAGTTCAGCAGCAGCACCCAAAGTATCAGGCTCAAAGTAGACTGTCACCTTGGCAAAAGGTCGGCTGGCCATCTTGGTCATCTCCTGCAGGTGGCGCCGTTGCTCATGCCTCAGGTCTAGGAACTGCTTCACCTTCCAAAGCAGCACACAGACCGAGAGGAAGAGGAAAAAACAGGAGAAAAAGACAGAGAAAAAAACAAAGAGGTCAATGTGTGCCTGGTCCTGGCGGAAGAAGAGCAGCCCTTGGGACTCAGTTATATTGGGGCTGGGGCCCCCAACTCCCAGCAGGATGACAAAGAAACGGCTGGACTTGAGGGCATGGATCTCATGGGGGTAGGTGATGACCACACGGTCCCTTACAGCACGAACGATCAGCACAGCATGCTGTTCCCGCACTGTGATGTATGTGATGAGGCCATGCATGTGCTCCTCTCGTATCAAAGGAAAGGACTGGGTTCCATTCTGGATGCTGCGCCCACTCGATTCTTCACCTGGAGGCACCACGCGCACCATGTGGATGCCTGTGGCCCGGTCCACGTCCACAGCAAATGTCTCGAAGGAAGTGGAGATGTAGACATCCACGCCGCCAAATGTCACATCAATTGTGATGCGTATGTCCACGTTGGTGAACTTGGGCTGGACCCCAAAGAACACAGAGCGGCCAAAAGGCAGATTCTTAATGTTGGGCTCATGGAAGCAGTTGAGCTGTGAGGTGGGGTCAAAGCAGCTTTCGTGGTCCACGACGATCAGCCGGTAGCATTGGTGCCCGCCCACTGGACTCCCGTGGAAAGACTCACGGCACTTGGCACACTGTTGGAGTGGCAGAAAGAGGGAACATGTTTAGTTTAATAGGGTTTATGGGTCCTCAAAGTATCTTTGGCCTTTCTTATGCCCACCTTTGAACTATATAAATAAGGACAAATAACCAGCACTTAAAAACATTCTGTGCGCAACACTGTGACCTTTATAAATGGTACAAATAAACCAGGCCTAGTATTTTGCAATTTCTGTTTTGCAATGTCTTTCCCATTTCACTTAATTTAATTGGATGGTTGCTAAGAGTTCCAAGAAGCTCTCCAAGATGATAAAGCCGTATCCTCTACAAGTCTTTAGCTATCCTTCAGCATAAAGCTTGGGAGGGAAGGGATCCATTTAAGGACAAAAAGAACAAAAATAACAAAACTCTTGCATATAAGTATCTCAGGACTGAAGAAAAGCTACTCCTCCTAAATCCTCTTCTGGGCAGGAAGAAACTACTGAAACCCAAAAGCTATTTGCATATTAAAACTATAGCCAGGTACCTCTGTAAACCTGGTAAGGTCAGTGATATTCCTGACCTGGGCAGCATTGTTCACAGACAAAATGCATACTTGGGTACTGAATTTTGTACCCTGACATTGCATAATGTGTGAACAGCCCTAATATGCCCCGACCCCGTTCCCAGCCATGACAGCCTATTCAGAAAGGCACCAATGATGAATCAAAGCTACCAAGAGCCAGTGAGAGGTCCAGGAGGGCTGGTCCTGACATCAGCTGACTTAGGAAGCAGACCTGAAACCAGGCTGAAAGGGATCCAGGTAACACACCTCCTGATGGACCCCATACATTTCCTACCTTTTTAAAACAATCTTTTAGCACATCCTCGCTTGTTTTGTCTTTAGACTGAGCCCTACTTCCTATTTTGTCAAACGAGACCTTGGGCTATCTGGCCATATTCCAAGGCAGCATATCTCCCCCCTACCTGGTATTTGTAGCAGTCCTTCTTGTCCGACTGAGCGCTGTTCTGACAAGGCCCTGTCTCGGTGTTGTTCTGGCAGGGGCAGCCCGTCCCATCCAGCTCATTGCAAGAGTCAGCATGGCCATTGCATTGACATCTGTGAGAAGAGAAAAAGAGGTATTAGTGAGACCGGCTCCACTTCAACAACAACCGGGGACAAAATATTGTGCAGGGGGAACAGTGAGGGGGGAAGCAAGGATGGGGCACTCACATAGAAGACCAAGGCAAGTGGGTGGGCCCTTGGAAGAAGACTGCTGCAGACCATTCCTTGGTGGAAGATGGCCAAACAGTGCAACCCTATCTTGAAAGGGATATTTTGCAAAGCTTGATAGAACAAGCAACTTCCAAGTGAGAAAAATTCAGCAGACAACAGAAGTTCCACTTTTGAGGAGAGTGTACAATGAATTCCTTTTCCCCCTCCTCCCAGGTGTAAAGGGCATCATAGCCACTACACCTGCTCACCCACAAATTAGGAACCCAGAGGGTCTCTGTGTACACCCAACTCCAATCCATGCCAACGACCTTCCAACCAGGAAAACTAGGGCAAGGTAAAGGAAGATTCTACACAAGCCTCTGGAGGGAAAATTATTTTTCTATTTGGTGCCAAAACATTGTAGAACCAGCACCACTCCTTTAAAACAGTCTCCTTTTCTCTGAAAGGAGCTAGAGGGCCCTTTGGCCCAGTGAAATTAATAGAGGTATGGAAAGCATCCCATTTGCCCCACCTCTCTCTTTGCATCCATTAACTCCGGAATATGGCCAGATAGCCCAAGGACTGGTTTTAAGTGAGCAGCTCTTCCCGACTCAGAACAGCCACTTGACTTAAAAGATTATATGAAATTCTAGTAATAATCCAATGATTAGTCAACAAGGGGCACATGCCCAGAAGCTCAAATACTGAGTAAATGTGGCATCGTTCCCAAGGCATCCATCCAGAAAATCATATTTTTTTTTAAATCTATGCATTCCAAGCAAAAAAAGAGGCAATAATCCATTTTCATAGGGCAGAGGTCCTATCATGCCTTTCATACCACCAGGGATGTTCCTGATGTCACCTTCACAGATATCCCTTTTCAAGATCCACATAGGATTACCTCACTGCAGGCGACTCCTCTTATGTCAGGAGACTAAAAAGAGATTCTCCCTGCTAAGGTTGGCTCCACATATAACAGAATACAATAATTATAGTTACTAAACTTTGGGAAAAACTTTCTGATATAAAACTACAAAGTGCTACCTAACAGCTTTTTAAAAACATGCTAATCTCTTACAACACCAAACACATCAAAAAATAAAGTAAACCAGCACTTCTAAGGGACCATAACCTTCTTTGAAGGCTCTAGTGATGGAACTACTGCATATGGGGGGGAAATAGAGGCTAGAACAAACTACCGTATATACTCGCATATAAGCTGACCCGCGTATAAGCCGATGCACCTAATTTTACCACAAAAAACTGGGAAAACTTATTGACCGGGGGTGGGAAATGCAGGTGGGAAAAACTTATAAGCCGAGGGTGGGAAATGCAGCAGCTACTGGTAAATTTCAAAATACCATAAAAATAGATACCAATAAAATAACATTTACTGAGGCATCAGTAGGTTACCGGTAAATGTAAAGATATTTTCCCAGGACACAAGAGTTAAAAGAGGGCCTGTCCTGGGAAAAGAGGACATATGGTCAGTCACTGCTTTCCTTGGAGTTAGTCCTTTGACCAGGATGGCTCAATGCTGGCAGCAAACAAAGAAAAGAAGGGCAGTGTATTTTTCCCTACCAGGAGAGAAGGCTAAAAAAGAGGACCTGTCCCGGGAAAAGAGGACCTGTCCTGGGAAAAGAGGACATATGGTCAGTCAGTGCTTCCCAGGGAGTCAGTCCTTTGACCAGGATGGCTCAATGCTGCCAGCAAACAAAGAAAAGAAGGGCAGTGTATTTTTCCCTACCAGGAGAGAAGGCTAAAAAAGAGGACCTGTCCTGGGAAAAGAGGACCTGTCCTGGGAAAAGAGGACATATGGTCACTCAGTACTTGTTTCTAAGCAGGCATGGAGAGGATTGGGCTCTGAGGCTGCCATCCTATCCACACCTACCTGGGAGTAAACTCCATTGACTAGGATGGGACTTACTTCTGAGTAGGCATGCAAAACAGTGGATGGAGAGAGGAGTGCAGGCACTCAAAGGTCCTCTCTCTCAGGAATTCTTAGTGGGGGTCTATGAACCTGCCTGACTCAGCATACACAATGGGAGGAGGGAGGGGACATCATTTGCATAGACCCTCCCTTTGCAAACATACCTCCTCAAAACTTGCGAGGAATAAGATTTTTAACCAAAATATGATGTTTAGCAGAGAGACCCTTCCTATTAGCCCCCAGGGTTAATAGACCCTTCCTTAATAGACTTCAGACAGCCCCAGAGAGACCCTTCCTTAATAGACTTCAGGGCAGAAAATTCTTCTCACCCTGACTGGAAAGTATACCTACTTATTTGGATACCTACTTGTTTAGGCTTCATAGGAAAGGGGGGAGGATGGAGGAGCCTCTGGGGAGAGGGAGGAGGAGGAGGAGGAATATAAAGAAACCTGTTCTTCCTGGGAACTCCTGCTGGACTAGCTGGCTGCTTGACCCCCATATATGCGAGTATATACAGTACATGGGAATAACAAGACTCTTAACAACAGGGAACCATTCATTTCAGTCAAAGGTCATTAAGTCAAAGGTCATTAATACAAGTATTGTTTTGGCCCTCTTTATAACATCTCCCACCCATGTGATGCTGCTACACTCTTCCTCATTCATAATCATATCTTGGCACTGGCAAACAGGAGTCTAATGTGTTTACTCAAAATTTATTTTTATGAATTACTTGTAAAATGTACCCATGTTGCGGGAGGAAAGTACCCCCTGTATGCCATCCCCCACTGCACAACACCTCCCATTGGATTCAACACCCCCATACACATCATCCGCCCCATGTGCATCAACTGCCCATGTGCATCAACTGCCCATGCGCATCAACCCCGCAGGTGCAACATCCCCCATGTGCATTAACCTTCCATTTGCAACATCCCCCATGCGCATCAACCCCCATGTGCAACATCACCCCATGCGCATGAACCCCTCCATGCATGACATCCCCCCATGCACTACATTTGGACATCCCCTCCATGCACATAAACCTATCCGCACAACATCCCCACATGAGCAAATTACCTCCATGCGCATCAACTCCCCATGTGCAACACCCTTCGTGCACAAAATCTCCTCCATGCGCACCATCCACCCATGTGCAATTTGTTGTCCCCCGCCCCCATGCAACATCCACCCATGTACACCATCTCCCCAGTGCACCCTCCCTCCCAGTGCGTTAGGCACTGGGCACCAAATTGTCTGGATGTTGATCTGTCAGTCTTCCATGTTAAGTATACCCCTGCTTACTGGGCAAGAGACACTCTTTCAAGTGGGTGTTCCTCTTTTATTTAGCAGGGGGAGAGTAACTGGCCCTACACACCCCAGCAATGTCCGTTCTAGTGGCTTCTGCTGGTGTTCTTTTTGCATTTTAGATTGTGAGCCCTTTTGGGACAGGGACCCATTAGCTATTAATTAGCTATTAATTTTTTTCATTTTCTTGTAAACCACTTTGTGAACTTTTCAGTTACAAAGCAGTATATAAATACTGTAGATAGATAGAAGTATAGGACAAAAACACGGCACACCCCTTTTTACCCCTTAAGGATTAAATTTCTCAACATCAGTTCTTGGTGGATGTTGATGTTACAGAAAGAACACCCCCCCCCCCCCAAATTTCATGCCTCTAGGTCCAGGAGTTGGGACAGAACATCCATTAGTCAGGGATTCTTCAATGTATAGGGATGAAAACGCGTTGCGTCCCTTTTCACCCCCTTCTGGTTGAAATTTCCGAAAACTGGTTCTTAGTGGGTACCTCGTCATGGAAGGAACACCCTTTCCAAATTTAACACTTCTAGGCCTGGCGGTTTTGGCTGAGCGTTGATGAGTCAGTTTTATATAAACAGTACAGATAAATTTAGGAGATTTATTTCCTGCCTTTTGCATGCCTAAGCAAATCCCCCAAACCGCTCAAAATTGCACAGCAATTCCACAGCAGCAAAACACTGAAACACATTAGATGGCCATTTCTTTGGCAGGCAGGAAGAGGGTTTAACTTTAGGATAAAACCTGCTCAGCAATACATTGAAAAGAATCCACAAACCACTGAAGGGAAAGCCATAAAACAGCAGGAAAATTCAAGCAGAGGAATCTGAGCATGGGAGAGCACAGTTCATCTGGACAAAATGGCTGGAACCCAATAGCCTTACTTGGTACATTTTCCGTCTAGCAGGAAGTAGCCTTGCAGGCAGCTTTCACACTTCTCCCCAAAGCTGTTGTTCTGACAATTCACACACACAGCTGTGTCCTCAGCAGGACCTTCCATCACCCACTTGGGAATCTGGAAGGAGAAGAGAACAAAGCTACTCACACTGGCCATCTTAAGCCAGGAAAGCCCCACTGTGTTGTTTGGTTACATCAGAGGTGGGCTGCATCCCCAAATGGCATTTGCATCCAGAGGTACTGCTCTTGTTTTGTAAAACAAATTTATAATTCTTCTAGACACAAAGTTGTAACAGCCGGTGGACTCTCCCTCACTGGGGATCTTTAAGCAGAGGGTCGCGCAACTGTCGGAGATGCTCTAGGACAGTGGTTCTCAATCTTCCTAAAGCCGTGACCCCTTTATAAGTTCCTCATGTTGTGGGGACCCCCAACCATAAAATTATTTTCATTGCTACTTTATGAATCGTAATGTAAATATCGAATATGCAGGATGTATTTTCATTGTTACAAATGAAATGTGTGTTCTATGCACACACTGAACACAATGGGATTTATTTCAGAGTAGGCATGCATAGAATTGGGCCCTGAGGCTGCAATCCTATCCACATTTACATGGGAGTAAAGGCCCCCCTGAGTATAATGGGATTTATTTCAGAGTAAGCATGCATAGGATTGGGCCCTGAGGCTGTCAGTCAGCCCCAGTGCGTGTGCAGCTACAGCTGGAGGTCTGGCAAGCCTGACCTGGCCCCCTGCACCAGGGGTCTTTAGGTGACCCGCAGGAAACCTCTAGGCGACCCCTACTTTGAGAAATGCTGCTTTAGGAGGATTTCTTGCTGCAGGCAGGGGGTTGGACTAGATAACCTACTGGGTCCCTTCCAACTCTAGGATTCTATGACTCTAAGTAACAGCATTCCATGCGCTTTGGATTTTAGTCGTGCTGGCCATATGACCATGGAGGTATATTTAGACATTGCTATGTCTTTGACTTAGAAACGGTGACAAGCACTGCAAGCTAGAGTCAAGTCACAACTAGCAGGGCAACCTGCATGGAACGCCTTTACCTTCAAGGCATCAAGTTAGATATGAAAATAAAAAGGGAACGATGAGGAAAAAAAAATTCTAAATTAATGCCATTCCCTTAAAAGATGAAGGCTGCGCACTAGACTGGAACTGGTGACAATAGTTGTGGCTTCACTTTTGCTACATCCACACATGGGATTGAGTAAGGTGTTTGAGAAACGAGTGTCATGTAGTCAGCCTCTTGCACCCATACGTGGTCCCATTCCCAATGATTACTCGATGCAAGCAATTGTTGTACGCATACCTTGTTCTGTTCCCGATGGTTATCTTGATGCAAAGAGCTCACACACAATAAGAGGTCTGTACCATCAGTTTATCAAGCCAAGAAGATCAATGTGTGGGTTTCTCCTTCACCTGGATGAACCTCGGAGACCCACCCTACAAAAAGATTGCTGGCCACACCAGCCTCTTCTCTCCCACTCACCAGGGCCGGCTCCAGTGGGAAGCGGGCAGGATCCTGACGGGCCCTCTTGTACTCCTCCCGTGTGATGCACACATTGCTGTTCCCCCGGCAGAAGGCATGGCAGGGGCGACAAGAACCCCCATTCAGTGCAGAACCGACAAAGAGCGGCTGGCATTTTTCGCAGTGTTGACCCTGAAGAGTAAGAAGGGAGAAGTAGTAGAAGAGAACCTGGACTCCAACAAAGCAGTGTGGTGTCTGGGCCTCTGAGGTAAAGGGGTTCTCAATGAGGCTGGCATAGGGAGATGTGGATTCTTTACATGAACAGCCTACTGTTTGAACTGACCATCTGGATTCTTTGCCCCTGTTGCCACAACTTGGGATCTGCTCCCCACACTATTCAGATACTCCCCCTTGCTGCTGCCGCCCACACACCCTTTGCTGGCCCTCACTCACCATGGTATTGTTGAAGCACTGCAGGCACTGATCTTGGGCTTCCACCCCTTGGCAATTGCTGTGCTTATTGCACTGGCACTCCACTGAGCAGTTCTGCCCCACATAGCCAAAATGGCACAGGCAAGTGTTGGGCTCCACGCATGTCCCGTTCAGACAGCCCTGCTCACACACTGGCTTACACAGCCCCGTCGCACTGTAAGAAAAGTCAAGGGCTCAGTCACTGGAGTGGCACAGAGAACTGCCCTGTAGCAAAGCTGTGATTGTGAATGCGTCATGGAATTCACCTCCCCCTGCCCAAAATGGTTCCAAAAGGGAGGGGAAGGTATGCTTGTATGCTGGGATGAGGCTCCCTGCAAACTTAGCATTTTGCATCACTTCTAGCTATGCCACTGGGGACAGGAGAGTCCCAGTTTGTACCTTCCGAGACCCTGCACATTTGTCCTGCTTGTTCCCTCCACACCTCCTCCAACACTCACTTGTCCAGGGTATAGCCGTTCTTGCAGGTGCATTTATAGCCATGGGGCAAGTCGTTACAGTTTTGCGTCTCATTGCAGTCATGGTGCCCGTTCAGGCACTCATTCTCAGGAGGGCATGACATGAAGGCCCAGTTTGCCTCCATGCCACATGACTGCGTCAGCCCTGCAAAGAGGACAGGAAACGTTGAGCTACAACAATTCCATACAAGGCACACAACCACAGCATTTTTCAACCCTTTTGGGTTGAAAAAGGCCTTCCCATACAAAACTTGGCCAGAGGTGTGGAATGTTAGTGGAATCCAACACCAGCTTTCCACAGCCAACTCTCTACACCATCGGTTCTCAAAGTGGGGGTCGCGACCCCTCTGGGAGTCACACAATCCTTTCTTGGGGGTTGCCTGTGTCCCCCCACCCTCACCTCCTCCTGTGCCCCCCGGTGCCTGCTCAGTGGGAGGCAACTGTGGAGCTGGAGAAGCTCCAAGCAGCAGAGGGCTGCTCCGCCCGCCTCCTCCTGGGCTGGGCTCCACCTCCTGGGTTCCCCCTCCTGCCTCCCGTCAGTTCCCAAAGCCTCCTGGAGGGTCTTGTCCCTTCCCCTCTCCCTCCCAGATTCCCTTCCTCTCCCCATCCTCCAGCACCACACTCTGCAGTGCTGGCAATAATGAGGGGGCGGAGCAATGCATGCCTGGGGTGGAGCCTGGATAGGCTCCTCCTCCTCATCATCATCAGCCCATGTGCCCCAGAGGTAGGGCATGTGTATGTGACTGGGGTGTGTGTGTGAGTAAGTGGGGTATGAAAAGGCAGGCTGAGAGGATACAAGGACACCAGAAGGGTCCTGATCCAATGAAGGCAGCCCCACAGTCATCCCAGAGGAAGTTCCCTCCTCCAAGCTTGCACTGACCCCATTGAAGTAAACTGCACAGCTGCCATTACTCACGAGTAAGCAAACATTTTGGCTGGTGTGCAGGGGTGCAAGGCTTCCAGAATGGCCCTTATCCCAGGCACCTGGCCCTTAAAAGTGCTCCTGAAGGAAGCCCCAGCACCGAAACTGGCTCAGCAGATATTCAAAAATAAAATTTATTTGTTAAGCTGGTGATACTCCTAACTTCTCTCTTCTTCACTCAAGCCCATTTCCTGACCCATCCTCTCTGGGGATTAAGCCTGTTTTTTATTTTTTTTTTAATTTTTTCAGGACATGTCCTCCTTTTAAAGGCTTCTGTCCTGGAAAAAAAAATCTCCTTTTCCCTCCATATCCTTGTGAACAGGCATCCTGTAGCCAGGGATTTTGGCTGCAATCCTAAAGACACTTTCCAGGGAGTAGCCCCATTGGATCTAATGGGGCTTGCTTCTGAGTAGAGAGGCAGAAAGGATTAGGCCCCTGGGAGAACCATTATTGCTCACTTTGGCCTTCTATATGAAATGAGTTAGATACCCCTGCCCTACTCCCAGGTAAAAGTGAACAGGACATCACACCATGTCCTCTTTTTAAGCCTTGTGTCTTGGAAAATCTTCCCTGTCCTCCTTAACCTTGTGAGCAGGCAGCAGGTAGTCAGGAGGACAATGAAGATTTATTTTAGGGCACAAGCTTAAAAAGAGGACATGTCCTAGAAAAAGAGGACATATGGTCACCCTGCATATAATTTATGACAAATAATTTCTTAATTACAAAAAATTACAACACACAAGGAAAAGGCCTCCCACTCACAAGGAAAAGGAGGACAACGGAATTTTTTCCTAGGATTTAAGGCTTAAAAAGGGGACAAGTCCTGAGAAAAAGGATAGGATTAGTCAGAGCCCAGTTTTCTGCATATCTTCTGAGAAGTAAATTCCACTGTAGTCAATGGGACTTCCTCTTTCCTCTTTTTGTATACGTGTGTATGTACTGTTTATACCTTTTATTTTATGTCCTACATTTTGGGTGGGGCTTGTCCTCTTTTTCAGTTATGACCTGTGATCATTCTGACTGAGCGTCACACTGCTATCTCTCTTGAGGGTCAGATCCTGCTGTTGCTGTATTAAAATACATCCTGCATATCAGATATTCACATTACAATTCATAACAGTAGCAAAATTACAGTTATGAAGTCGCAACAAAAATAATTTTAGGGTTGGGGGTCCCTACAATATGAGGAACTGTATTAAGGGGTCACGACATTCGGAAGTTTGAGAACCACTGCTCTACACCCCTCAACACATCCCTGGAGAAGATGCGACCCAAATTTCAGGCTTTGTTCAGTACATACCATAGTGAGGACCACTCCTTCCGCCTTCCATGCAGCGCCCTTTGCCATTCTCGCCACGGAGGCCACACCAGCCACAGCGAGGCTGCTGGATGCAGAGGGCACACTGCTGGAAATGTGAGCAGGACGGGGTGCAGCTTTCAGATCCACTCAGCACCCGGCCACACATCCCAGCTGCACAACGCATGGGAAGATAAGTGGGGCTCATACACTGCAGAAAGATTAAGGAAAACACATCGGACTCACTGGCCGGCATTGGCACACAAGCCTGAATGATTTGTGCAACCATATGTGATTTGATTTGTGAATGATTTTTAAGTAGCCCCCTTCCTGTCCTAATCCAGACAGCCCCTTCCCTCCTGCCCCCTGGTCCGGCCCTTCCCACTCCTGGCCCTCTTGCTGCCCCAGACCAAGGAATTACCTGCTGCAAACTAATGCTCCAGACACATTGCTGCCAGCCTCCGTCAGCCCCCTTGGAGCTGAGGCACTCACTGCAGGTGCTGTGGTTGTGGCAAGGTGTGGGACAGGCTAGGGGTGGGGAGGACTCCACAGGCATTGGTGAGACGTTGAGGAGTGAGTGGCTGAAGCAGGTCCAGTCGTATGTGGGCTGCACGCTGAGAATGCGCCGCGTCTCCCCTGAACATTGGGGCAGAAAGAAACAGAGGCTAAGGTTCACCCTCTCTTTTCCCTAGGGAAGGCAAGAATGCAAAGCAACGTAAAGCAGCTGTCTCACAAGGGCCATTTTTGTGCCAATAAGGGCAGTGTAGAGCAAGGAAGAAGACTCAACACAATCCACTGCAAAGATCTCCTGGGCAAGCCCCACTTTTGTGAACAGGAAAAGACCTCCAGCTCAGTGGTAGACTCACACCTGTTCATTTTGGTTTGGGGAATCTTCTGTTCCCAAACTGTGTGCTATGGCATCATTGCACAGGGGTGCCACACGATTCCCAGCAACCTCTTCTAACAGCTCTTCCAGGTGCCACCATCACCATCATCAAGGTCAACACCATCATTCAAGATAGTGGGACCTAGGAGAACCGCGCAATGGGACTGCTGTGATCACAGGGTGCTATGACTGCAATAAGCTTGAGAACTAAAAGCCAACAGTTTTTCTCCTCCATGCCCCAAAGTTCTCATTTGCCTCTCCACTTCTTCTCCCAGGAGCTACCCAGACTTTAACCTTCTGTGTGTCCCGCCCTGCCCCCCCACCAACAACATCCCAGCTTTCCCTGAACCCACCAAGCCCATTCGTCCCTCACCAGTGCGTTTGAACTGCCGTGTCCACATGCACTTTCCAGAGGCGGTGCACTTGGCACAGTCAGACGCCTCGCACGAGATCTCTGAGCAATTGCTGGCCACAAAGATCTCCCGCTGGTTGATGCGGCAGTCATTCTCTGAGGTGCAGCTGCCGGTGCTTCCAATGCAGGCCCCCTCTGGGCAATTGGTGCACCATTTACACTGTGGTAAGGTCTGGGGGGGCAGAAGAAATCAAAGTTCAATCATTTCGGGGCTTGGTAGCTTCAAAATTCAACCTTCTGGCAGCTACGAAAATTCCGCACACCCTCATCCTCCCACCTCTACATTTGTTTTTCTTTCTCCTCTATACATTTGGCATGCAAGCGGTACTAACTAGGCCCATCTCTGGGTTGGCTGCTACTCACTGGAATACCCAAGCTGTGGGCCATGGCCCGAGGGTGCTGGGCAAGGCACTCGCTGCATGTTTTAAGCCGACGACACTCTTCTGCAGACCTGGGGGTGGGAAAGCAGGAGGACCCACCAAAGGAACAGCCCAGCCTGTAGAAAGGAAAGAACATGATTGGAATGGAGGTTTGCAGGAATCAGAGTAGCTTTCAGAACCTGTGAAGAACCTGTAGGATCAGGCCGAAGCTCACCTAGTCCAGCTTCTTGGATCTCACAGTGGCCCACCAGATACCTCAGGGAACATACAAGGCAACAAGATACCTGCATTTTTCTCAGAGGATCAGATGACACTAATGCTGCCATCCTAAAGAAACTTTCCTGGGAATAAGACCCACTGAACACAAAGGGGCTTACTTTTGAGTAGACATGTTTAGGATTGTGCTCTAAAGCTGTTACCTCTGAAAGTAGGTAACAGCTACTTTTAGTAAAGTAAGACCTAATCTTCCCTGCAATACACATACACAATAACCACAGTATCCCCATTTCTTAAAAATTTATGCAACACCATGGTCCTGTCCCCCGTTTGCCCACACCTTTCAGCAGCATCGGCAGAGAGACAGTTGGCTCGGCACCAAACGCAGCTGCCGCTGGACCCGTTGCAGGCTTCCAGGCTGGAGAAGATGAGGCAGGGGTCTGAGGGTACAGACAGGGCTGCCATGCGCCCCAGCGCCACTCCATTGAAGCCCCCTGAGAGATAGAGGCGGCCTCCAACAGCAGCCACAGCATGCGCAATGGACTCCATTATGGGCTCACCAACCATTGCTTCTGCTGGAGAAGGAAAAGGGATGTGGGGTTAAGAAAAATGGAACAGCAGCAGACAGCAAAGTGTGTGTTTTCTAAAGGGAAAATTACTGTATGGCTAAAATTCCAACCCCCCCAAATGGAATCGGAGGTGCAGAGGATGCTGAATTCTGTACCAAATTCTGGCAACATCCAGCCTGGCTTTCACCTGTGCTGTTGGGAAGGATCCAGGTGTTACAGTTCAACTGGTAGAAGAAAAGGTGGTTGGTGAAATTCTCCCGCTCGGTTCGCCCCCCAATAACCACCATGGTGTCTCTGAGCACGGCTGCAACGTGGAAAAAGTGAGCCAGTGGCTGTAGGAGAAACAGGGAGCGGAGAGAGAGAGAGTGCTAGAGGTGCTTGATTTTGTTACAAAGACATAAAAACAACACATTTTAGTGTCGAGTTATTTTCAAGAAATTAAAACAGGTTAGCGTGCCAGTTAGGAATAATACTGTGGCTGCATCTACTGACACCATATTGCCTGCCTGGTATACTTTATCCCAGAGCTATAATAATAATTTAATGCACTTAATAATTATATGTACTTATAATAATTATATTCAATTATAATAATTGTTATAATATAATAATACTTTAATGCACTTAATTTAATGCACTTAATAATGAATTTAAGGACCATCATAAGTGAGCTGTTGGGACAGTATTACTTGGTCTGTTGTGTGGATGCTTGTGTGTTTGGGGGGGGGGATATATTTGGCGGCTGGGGGTGTGTTTGGGGCTTGTAGTGTGTGCGTCGGGTCTGGTCTCTGGGTGTCTGAATCTTGTTGTTTGTATACACTGTGTATATACGTACAATGACAATAAAGAATTTTTATTATTATTATTATTATTATTATTATTATTATTATTATTATTATTATTATTATTATCCATAAATACACAGAGAACAATTTTGTGCTGGTTTCATTCACATCACCAGTCAGACCCTTCCCAAGAGTCTAGGACTGTGTGATGTAGCGGCGTATAATTCTAGCTCAACCCAGAGGAGCGGCTTTCTGCAATTGGCAGAGTGATATTTTATCTATTATTATTAGTAGTAGTAGTAGTAGTAGTAGTAGTAGTTGTAGTAGTAGTATTAGTATTATTAAAAATGAGAACCTGAAATGAAAATAAACACTTATCTTTGTTGTGATTTTTATGATTTTTTAATGATTTATTTTTGATTTTTTGGCCAGGTTATGGTTATGGCTGGTTATGGCTATGACTTTATGGTTATGATTTTTATTTTTTTTTCCTAGTCATGAAATCTGGAAACAAAACCCATTTTCAAACACCACGAAAGCACTGCTCAGAGAACAGATATGTGCACATCTATCTATCTATTTCATTTCATTCTCTCCTACGTCGGGGCCTAACCCAACTCTCAAAGTGGCTCGTGGTACAAGTTGCAGTACAAGAACAGCAATTAAAACAGCAACATGCAGTTCCCTTGTCTAACACAGGTCAGCACCATGCCTTGAATAAGAATGAGGAAATGCCGGAGCAGGATTAAGGCTGCAATCATAAAACAATTTACCGGGAAGAGATCTTCAGTGCAGCTTGTGGGGGTTGAGCAAACATGCAGCAAGATCAGATTGACAGAAATGCTTCTAAGAGCAACACCTTAATCCAGCACGGATTAAGAAAACATAGGCAAAGAAAGACAGAACTATATTCTAGAGCATTGTCCCCAAAGACGGACCTGTCATCAGGCAAATTATGGATGCCATTAAGAGCTGCAGGCAGATCTGAAGAACTCCAAACAGAAAAGACAGACACCGACATCACCTCGTTCAGTTCTGTACAAAAAACGTTTGCCAGCTCGTCATTTGGCCAGGTAATAGTATCCTCCACTGCTCTCTTGCGAGGAAGATAGTCAATGGTCACCCAAATTGTGTTCTGACAATCTTGTGCTCAAGGAACTGATCGCCTTGTCCTAAGTTGCTGTTTATTCTGGGACTGCTGACCCAAGATGGGCAAACTCTAGACTCAATGCCTTTAAGAAGGGATTGGACAAATTCCCAGAGGAAAGCACATCACAGGTTACAAGCCATGAGGGGTGTGTGTAGATGTGGACAGCCTCCCAATGCCAGACGCAGGGAAGGCACCTGGATACAGGTGTGTTCTGGTGGGCTGCTGTAGAAGCTGGACTAGATAGGCCTGTGGCCTGATCCAGTAGAGGCTCTTCTTAACTCTCTGGTAATTCCATGGCAGGAGCCCCCAATCAATTAGTAAACTATTCTTTCACTGCTTACTAAGTCTAAGCATCTGCCTTGCCCTGGCCACCTCTCACCTTTGGCCCCTGAGATGGGGCCAGGAGACTCCAGGTCAGGTTTGGGTAGTAAAGGCTGTAGAGCTCCGGGGAAGCTGAAACCATCTCCACGTGGAAGCGGTGGCCGCCAAAGACATAGACAGCATCTGTGCCCTCGTGATACACAGCTGAGTGTCCATACAGACCTGGAAAGTAAAAGAGAAGTAGTAATGCCATGTGGTCCAAAGAAACGTTCTGGGTGTGTGTGTCCCACTGTTACAAGAAGCTTTGGGAAATCCTGCACTTCCAGTGGGTGTTCTGGTTCTATATTCACCTGGTCTAGAACCCCTTAGAGCCTATACCTGTTGGAGGTGTTCCAGCCTGGTTTCCTGCACGCCAGCTCTCTGATGCAACATCGTATTCCAAAAGCTTCTTGTTGAAGCCGTTCTCAGGGGAGTAGCCACCAATGAGGAGCAACGAGGAGCCACGCCGGGCTGTGAGCGTATGTCCTGCCACGGCTGGTACCACGGGATCCTGGGGTAGTCAGGAAAGCAAAAGGATGTCAGTCAGAAGCCAGAATTTTCAGAAGAGACATGTGGAGCTGAGTTGATGGACAGCGCTCTCTCCTTTCTCTCCTTGTTGCATTCATTTGCAATGACATTGGTGGAATTGGGGTCTAGTTTTAATAATAATATAATCTAAATATCTAATAATATCTAATATATTATCTAATATATTATATTTTTATTATTATATAATATTTAATAATCTAAATAATCTAATAATCCTTTTTTATTTAGGGTGAGCAGGCCAGGGGGGGGGGGGGGAATCAGCTCTACAACACTCCCCTACCAACTTAGGTAGTCATAGCAGTCATTGACAAACAAGAACTGATTACTGACACCCCCAGGTTCCCAATGGAGTGTGGCTGTGCAATTATGCGCTACTCTGCACTTAACAGGATGACACAACTTTCTGGGCAACTGCAGGTTATTCCTGCACCCTGTGGCAAGTTACCAGGGAGTAAGGGGGTGATACAAATTGGAGGAATAAAATTAGCTGCTTTCTGCATTTACCATTAATCATAAAAGCCACCATAACAGAAAGGGAAAAACAATTAAAAGAGGGGGAAGAGGTGTTAACAAAGGTTTATACAACTATGAGTAGCATGTGGGGATAATCTGTTCTCCTCTCTGAATACTGGATCTCAGCTACAAAGCTAGAACCCCATAGCTATTAGTTAAATTAGCCATATAAGTCTCATTCAGAGGCAGGATTGTTCCGAGTACCAGATGCTGAAGGAAGACATGATGGGCTTGGCATAGGGTTGCCATATGTCCTGAAAATCAGGGACAATCCCAATTTGGGGGGATTGTGTTCACATTCTGGCAAATGAGACAGAGGGTCCTATCCTGATTTTGTAGAAGAATATGGCAAACCTAGATTGAGAGCTACCAATCCAGCTTCTTGGAAACGGAAAGCTGGATGTGAAGGACCCTCAAGCTCCATCTCCTGGGTTAACAGGAACCCACCAGTAGCTTAACAAGGTTAAGCAAGAGTGTTACCTGCACAAGCCTCCACTGCAAGGTGGTGAGGTTAAGCAGCCAGAAGTCATTGGCCACCCCATCTGCAGTCAGTCCACCAAGCATGTACATGGCCTTGTAGGAGGGAATGTATGCGGCTGCATGGAAGTAGCGGGGATTGGGCCCTGGGCCTCTGTCCTCTGTCCCTGCCAGCATCTGGGTCCAGCGACGCTCAGCAATGGAGTATCTATGAAGAGAACATATAAAGATCCTGTCAAGCTATTGGTCCTTCTGGCTCAGTACTAGTCTATGCCAGCAAATTTCAACCAACATGCCATGGCACATTAATGCAGCACAAATAGTCCACAGGGACCATTTTGGGGAGGGCTGTTATTCGTAGAGCCAGTGGGTGATGTAAGCCCCCAGCCAGCAGCAGATGACAAAGGTTGAAACAATGCTAGTCTGTGCTAACAGGCACGGTTCTTCCAGGCTTAGATGAAATTCTACAATGGTCGTAACTTGAAAACGAGAGGAATTTCCTACAGAGATCTGATCTAGGACCCTCTGCAGCATGTTCTTCCATTGAGTTATGGCTCCTTTCCTCTACAGTGCTCTCTACTGGCAAGATGGAAAGTGGCAAGGGGACTGTCTTTTACCTGTACACATTGCCCAGCAATCCCTCTCGCAGCGACATGCCCCCGAACATCCAAAGGGTGGTGTCTGGTCCCTCTACCATTGTGTGGCCCAGACGGTGAAGAAACCGGCTGGCTGTGTCCTACAATAAAGGACAATGAGATTTATTTCAGCGCTCTCTTGTCAGTGGGTCTACTGAAGAACATCTCCTGCTTCCTGGACCTAAATCACGCATGAACTGGTCAGACCAGGAAGGAGTCAACTAGTGCAGAAGGCAATCTGGTTAGACATCTCAACAGCCTTCTAACAGCCCACACCATGCAGATGGGCAAGGCAGGCTCAGCACAGAGCGCACACCCTTTAGTTACTTAGGAAGGTAGGTGTGCACAAATTGCCCATCACATGGCTCAGTGCTCTCAGGAACACCGATGATAGAATTTATGGCAGTGATGACGGTGGCCTCAGGGCCACTGATGACAGATATTTTTATTCAACAGCTTGCAAAAGGAATCTGGATGACAACTGACAACGGCAAAGACTTCCAGATCGTGCCAGAATTCAGAAGATGGTAAAAAGCAGAGGGTGATCCACTTGCTTCTCAAAAGAAACTTGCCCACAAGGGAGGGTAAGAGCCTGGTGGGGGGCACTCACAGCAGTCAGCTGGGTGTCAATCAAGGTCTCCCAGACAATCTTGCCAGCATCTAACAGAATGGCACAGTCCGCACCGGCAAACTTCTCACTGCAGACACACAGGCCCAGGCTCTGGATGGGGAAGGCAAAACACAGGAAGATACATCTACAGTCAGCATGCATGTCACAGGCTGTGCACCTTCATCATCCCAATCAGTCAAAAGCTCTGAAAGACCACAATCCAAGGCTGACTGGTGCAACTGGTCCTTGCCTCCTATAAAACACTTGCTTTCTGGTTTGAGAAACCAGTAATGAACTCCAGAGGGTTCATTTTCATGTCACCAGCCGCAGTTTCACCCCTCTGCAGCCTTCTTTTCTACTTCTTCCTAGAGTCCATACCGAAGACCTCTTAGGCCTCAAGGGCCTACATGAAGTCCTTTAAGAGGAACAACTAGGACTGAACCTGGGACATTTTATATGGAAGTGTCTTCTCTACTGGCCCCACCTGTGCAGCCTTAAGGACAGAACTTTGTTTTTAAAAAATGAGATCTCAGGGCTTGAGAGTTTGGTATGTTTGGTAAACCCCCAATACCGATCTATTTCTGGCTTCACATTTTAAAATAGGGAGTAAATGTCCTGTGAGCAGGGTGACTATATGCCCCCCTTCCCAAGGACTTGTCCCGAATTTTAGCCTTCTGTCCTGGAAAAATGTCAATGTCCTCCTTTTCCATATAAGCAGGCAGCACGCAGTCTTCTTGTAATTAATAAATTGCATATAATAAATTACATGTAAAAGTTTTAAATTTAATAATAAACATATAGTGTTTAAATTAAGCACATGAAAGCAATACATGTTTGTGTTTTTAGCTTTTATTATATCCTACATTTTTCTTGAGTGTCCTACATTTTGGGGAGGTCTTGCCCCCTCCTTTTTTTTGGTATAGCATATGGTCACCCTGCCTGTAAGGAACCTAAATTCAAATTCACTAATACTTTATTATTTTCTCACCCAGCACCCACATCATATTCTAGCCCAATAGCTTGATGGATTTTCATATACTGATCAAGACTACTTATCCCCTCATCCTCCTCAATTATGCCAATTCTTCCAGCAAGAAGGCTGGGCTCACCCTGTTGCAGATCCCTTGCCCAGTATGGGCAGAACAGTTGCCCGGACAGATCTGGACCTGGCAACTGGGCCCTGTGTAGCCGGGCTTGCAGACACAGCGCCCTTCCTGGCACTCCTGGTTAGCATGGCAGCTGGGTCGGCAGCGGTGCACTGTGTAGGTGGCATTGAAATCGGAAGCCTCACTGGAATTGGCCTCATAGTAAATCACCAGCAGACCTGCAAGGACGGACGGGGACAAAACCAGATATAACTTCTGAAAATCCCTGCTTTTAGCTCCCACAACAGACAGGATAAACCATCACAGTGGATGGACCACCAATCTAAATGAACAAGGCAATCAGTTAAGTTCTCACCACACATCAAGACTTAAATCTTCCCCTTCTTCTTCAGCTCCTTACCTGATACAGCCTCCACTGTGATGGGGTGAGGAGAGCCCTGTCCACAGAACGCCCCAATCAAAGTGCGGTCCAACTGGATCAGGCCCGTGTCGAGGAAATCAGGCAGACCATCAAAGACATAGATGTAGTTATTCTAGAGAGAAAACATGGGTGGCAGTGTGAATTATTGGCAAAGGGTACAACACCATACATTTGTAGGTGGAGGAACTCTCATTCTTCATCAGTAGATAGATGATACCCTACAGCAGTGGTGCTCAAAGTGAGCAGGAAAGCTTGGATGGTTCTGATCTTTGGTCAGGGGAGTCACAAGACGGTGGGATCCATCATCTTGGAATCTGGCACTGGGCTTTCCTGGGAGTAACCCTCAAATCCAGAGTAATTACAGGTACACATAAGAGACTTTAAGTGCACCTGTAGTTACTGCACCACCTAATGAAAACCTATGGGAAATTCATATTGGAATCCAGAGTAAGTTGTTCTTACACCGGAGCAAGGACTTCCCGTAGTTACTCTGGAATTTACCGTTAGTCTCAATGAACACAATGGGACTTACTTCCAAGTATACATGGAGGAGTTCTGGTATCACAGTGGTGACAAATCCCAGCAAGTCCTGGACAAATGGTTAAATTTAGAAGTTGGTCCCAGGATGAAATTACCGAGTACCTCTTGCCCTAGATAACCCTGGTGAGGGTTACTCCTGCTTGCTCCAAGAGGCAAGACTTGTGCAACCAGCTTTATCTATTTCATCAAGTTCCTGTTCTTCCTTTCTCCCTTCATAGAACTCAGGTATACCCAACATTCCTGAGCAGCCTCCCATCTAGGGAATTAACCAGATCTTCTTAGTGGCTGCTTTGACCATGTGCCCTTTGACCATGTTTGAGGACATGGACAATTGGAAACTAACTGACCTCTCCCAGTTTTGATCTTGCCTAGCCTCAAGGTGGTCAGATCTAGTCAATCAAAGAGCAAAATCAAGATGAATGAAGAGCTGTGGATGGGCTTTACCTCTCCCCTCTTCTCCTAAATCAGAAAGTCACAGTAGGAAGGCAGTCAATGAAGATTTTTAATTTGAATTTCCAAACACTTGCTGTTTAAGCCTGCTGGTCCCATTCCTTAACAGCCAGGGGGAAAACAAATCTGCCTAGCAGTCGTCCCGGATTGGGAAAACTGAACCCACAGAGTCTGTGGGTGAGCTGGCAAAAGGGGAACCTACTTTCAGACTGTGATCCATTTGTCACCTATAGAACAGCGCTGTTCGCTAAAGCTGCTAGAACTATTTATGCTAATTTTGGGGAGCCATTGCAATAGACTGTAAAGGAGATTCCTTAACATGAAGGGGCGCACGTGGTTGTCTGTATATGATTTTAACTCTATTCTGTATTCTGAATGAATTTTTAACTCTGCTTTTATTCTGAATTTGAATTCTGGATTCTAAATCTGCATTCTAATACAATAATCAATTGCCTGTCTGTCACAGCTGGAACAGCCCCAAGTAGGGAAATCTCCCCAAGGCATTCCAGGCCCAAGGAATAAAGTCTGCCCACTCAAGTGTGACAGTCCCAGATGGCACCGAGAGGAAGAGTGAATTCAAAGCCTTCAAAGCATGATAGACACATCTTTTGTAGCTGGGACAACACTATAAAGTGTCTGTGAGAACAGGACGGGGAATGCCAGTCCCTGAGCTCGACACCGGATCTGTTGAAGCCTCCCCTGAGGAACACTGTCAAACATAAAAGAAAGGGGAGAATCATGGCCTGGAGGAAAAGAAGCTCACCCCTACTCCACCAAGCTAAATTGCCTCCACACACTTCACATACAGGCCCACATGCCTGCTTTTAAACAAAAGATACAAAACTCTCACACCAGACCAGTGTTTTCACGAATGTGAAACTCCCACAGGCGCAGTGTGTCCATTTTTTTTAAAGATGCTGTGCCTTGATCATTTTTGCACCTTACCAGTGTGCCATGCAATGAAATAAGTGAAACATCCCTACCCTCTACTCACCATACAGAGTGTATCAGGCCAGACAGTGAGGGTGATCGTTGGGCAGCTCTGATCCGGCTGACAGGTCTGCATGTCATCACTGGTGGACAACACCCAGACACAATAAGACAGCCCACCCGGAGGGGGTCCCCCAGCTCTCTGGGAGCTCAGTGAAGAAGAGGAAAAGAGGTTGGTGAGCAAGGAGCGGCCCACGCATTCTTGGTAGCAAATGCCCTCGTTTCTGGGGAGGGGAAAAAAGTGACAGGAGGACAAATTGGACATAATGCAGCCACAATGTTTCCTCACTATCAAAAACACATTTTTGAACATTGTCCCTGCAACATTGCAGGCAAGCTGGCACTTAAGTAAATAAAAATGTAATAAAATACATAAAAATGAAATAAAATACTCCACATTCTGGACTAAGAACCTTTTGATTCTGTAACCTGCAAAGTTTCTGCAAATACCCTGTTCTTTGTAATCTTTAGAATCAATTCCCCATTTTGTGATGTCACCACCAAGCAAACTGCTCCCCTTCAGTAGTGACCAATAATCTAAAATAGGGGCATAGAAATTTGAGTGATGTAATTGTTAAAAGGGGTAAGTGATCCCCAAAATTACTCCGAACCTGGAGGTTTCATGTAGCACTTATGACAATCTGACAGACCTACCCTTGCCAAGTTGGTTTAATAAATTCTGTCTAGGAACTTTCCTGATATTTCAAGATGCCTAAAGTCCACATTTTAAAAGTATTTCAATAATTCAGGGCTGCATAATCCCAACTTCAGTGATTAGGGCTGTCTCACCTGGGGTCCCCATAATATCCAGGGGCACATCGCTCGCAGTGCAGCCCCTCGGTGGGAAGGGCACAATAACAGGTTCCTGTGGTGCCATGGCAGTAGCCCAACTCCTCCAGGCCATGTCCATTGCAGGCACACTGCCGGCAGCCACCCTGGTGTGTGGCATTTCCATAGCTGCCCGGCCGGCAAAGGTGGCAGTGGTCACCATAGGTCCAGTCTGTGTGCCAAGAAGAAAAGAAGTGAAACTGAACAGGAGGGAAGCAATTGAAAGGATCTGAAGGGAAGAAAAAGACAAGTAATAACTTTACTCACCCTGGCACTCATCACAAACTCCAGGACCACTGGCTGAGCAACTGCTATGGAAGTGGCAACCACAGTCCACATTGCACTGCACCCCACTAGTACTTCCATTGGTGGCTGCCATGTCTGAGGTCCAGCCTAAGTCACAAACACAGGTGAAGTTGGGAGCCCCACTGCACTCCCCATGTGCGCACTCATCATAGCAGCTGAAGGACAGGGGGAAAAGGACAGAGAGAAAGAGAGGAGCACACAGTGGTTAGCCATAGAGCACAATCCTAACCATGTCTACTCAAAAGTAAGCCCCATTGCGATCAATGGGTCTTACTCCCAGGAAAGTGTCTTTAAATTTAGGATTGCAGCCATAGGGCCACGACTGAGCTAGGCCTGTTTATCATGGCATCACCATCATGCCCAACCACCTACACCTCCTTCCTGGGCCTGGAAGCCTGTGGTCACCCAACACCAGTGCCACCAACCAACCAAATAATTTTTAGTCAATTGATTTGTGAAATTTGATATCTTAAATTTAAATCACCAATTCACTGATTGAGTTAAATCAATTTCCAAAACCCTCGATCTGTTTTTGTAACTGAAGGAAAAACAAAGCAACTTACAATTCAATATACAAATGCTACCACTCACTGTGAGGAGCAAAGGCCAGTTTCCTTTTTTTTCCTTCCCTACAATAATAACACACCAGAGTCACAAAAGTCTAAAAGGAACAACAAACAAGTATGTCCTCAGCTCTTGGGTCCACTGATTAAAACTGGTCAACTGTACAGAGATCCTTCTCACAAAGTAGGCTGGAGGTCCAACAGGTCCATCCTTGTTACACAAAATTTTTTTATACACAGATTTGATTCAACACAAACAGCAACTCCAAATAAGTTTTAAAAACTGCTTTTCTGCTGACATGCAAGCAGTCATTCTATTTTTCAGCTACACTAGGAAAAGGCAGGGGGTTCCTTTGCATTTGTAATTGCTGACTGCCTTTCTACAACAGTAAGAAAAGCTGTTTTAAAGAACTGTACGCACATTTTATTTTTATTGCTTTTATTTAACAGATTTTTGGTATCGGTAGGAAATTTGAGAATCAAACCCCTGCAGATATTAAGGCATTACCTTCTTCCATCAGGAGAACGGAGGAGCAAAAAACCTAAAAGTGGAGCAAAAAAGGAGCAAAAAACCTATTTTTCCACATTTTTATCAAGAAATTTTTTTAACCACGAGAGGTTCCAGAACAGAACCCAAGTGAATAATGAGGGATACCTGCATTCAACTTGTGAGGGGCAAACACTTGTGCAAAAGTGCCTTCTCACAATGCCTTGCCCAGAGGACTGTGGGTGGTGCAAGTGGCTAAGTCACTGTGACTGTTAACCAGCAGGCCAGGGTTCGAGACCTGGGTCGGCCCCACAAGACAGGGTGAGCTCCTGTCCTTAGCCCAGCTCTGCGACGCCAGCTGGATCCAATCGTATTGGCTCTGCCTTTCCATTGGACTAATTCAATGGTGTGGAGAGGGGGGACCTTCATAACAATCTAACCCAGGCTTTCATGCTTCGCATGCAGCGTATGCAGCGCCGAGCGTGATACCATAGTCTTTCAAGACTGACAGAGGCCTGCTAGCTGTGAAATCCTCTGGGAACGTCACACATTGTGGTCTCTTTCATGCTTGTCACTAGTCTCCAATTCTGGCAGTTGATAAACTTAGTTTTTAAAACTTATTTGGTTTTTAAAACTTATTTGGAGTTGCTGTAACGTGCTCTATGTGGGGCTGCCTCTGAAGACGGTCCGGAAGCTGCAATTAGTCCAGAATGCGGCGGCCCGTGTGGTTGCTGGGGCTCGTCGGTTCGACTCTGTCGGGCCACTGCTTCAGCGACTACACTGGCTGCCCATTCGTTTCCGGGCTGAATTCAAAGTGCTGGTCCTGACCTTTAAAGGCCTAAACGGCTCGGGTCCAGGGTATCTGAGAGACCACCTTCTTCTGTACAATCCAACCCGTCACCTAAGGTCATCTGAGGGGGCCCTACTGACTGTGCTGCCACTTAGAGATGTGAGAGGTGTGGTGGCCAGAGATAGGGCCTTCTCAGTGGTGGCACCCCGGCTTTGAAACTCCCTCCCCACTGAACTGAGAAAAGCTCCCTCAATATAGAGCTTCAGGCGGAGCCTTAAAACCTTCTATTTTAAAAAAGCATTTTAAATGGGGCAGAGGTGGGGGGACAGTTGTTTTTATTGTTTTTTACTGTTTTTAACAAATATTTTTAATCTGCTTGTTTCTTATCAATTTAATTGTATTTTAATTATATTTTAATGGTGTTTTAATCTTTATTTATGTGCTATTTTTTAATGATGTTTTATTCCTTAATGTCAGCCGCCTTGGGCTCCCCCTTACGGGGGAGGAAAGACGGGATATAAATTGATTAAATAAATAAATAAGCCCCCAGAATGGCTGAGAAGGTCTGGCCTGCTACTACGGGGAGCAAACATGTCACCTCCCTACTCACGTCTGGTTGCAGAAGGCCACACCGTCACCCGCATAACCTCGGTTACAGTGACACTCGAAGGAGTCCGGCGTATTCTTGCAGCTGGCAAAAGGGTGGCAATTGGCCAGGCCCAGGCGGCATTCATCCACATCTGGGCACTGCCCGTAGGACCACTGGGCAGGATGGGTGGGAGGGAGCCCATGTGACTCCCAGAGTGCCACAGAACAGTTCAGGAAGGTTTGGAGGCCTGAGAAATCCCCAGGGAGGCATCTGTAGAGAAAGGGAGACAACATACATTCCTCTCACAACAGTCCCCAAGTTGCCAACGTCTGTCCTGTCAAGTGGTTTCTGGAGCTGTGCCAACTGTATAATTGAGAAATTCAACAGGTGTTGAAGCTGATGCCCTGTTGGCAGAACGAGGAACAAGAAGTAGCACTATCACAAGCACTAGTCTCACCTGCCCAGGGTAGGGTTGTCGGAGTTGCCACACCAACCACATTCAAAGTTTTGCAAGCATTCGCGGCAGGTGTTGAATCGAGTGCAGTCCAGGCACTGGGGCACAGAATGGACACTGAGAAATCGAGCGGTGGGAGAAACAAAGGTCAATTAGATGCTCCTGAAAATGTGCATACGTGGAATAAATGTACAATATTTATCAACCATGTGCTGCCTCCCCCTCCTCTTTTTCCTCCAGGGTGATGCTGTCCTCCCCTCTGCAGGCGTTATTCCACTCTGATGAGAAGGAAAGAGCAAGTCCTGGCCTGCAAATTATCCTTTGTGATGACAAGAAACTGGTGTAACTACACTCCTCAACTAAAGATGAGGAAAAGCAGACAAGCAATCACAACCAAGATGAACAGTTATTCTTTTTCTTGTGCATGAGAATCATCCAATGCAACCAACAACCTACCTATCATACCATCCACGGCAGTCCCCGTAGGGGTACTTGGCCAGGTAGGCAGCAAAGAGGAAGCAACTGTGGGTAGACTGGCACCACGCACACTGGCTGGAGTTGGAGAGGCACTCGGAACAGGTGGTGTGTCTGGAGTGGGGGGGGGAGCAGAGAAGAAAAATCACATAAAGCTGGGGTGGGCAGAACACAGCAAAAGTATACAGCAAAAGTATGTATACAGCAAAAGTTTGGATCGAGAGTAACTTGGATTGAGAGTGTTTTGCAAGACAAGCAAACATTAGTCATGGCTGAGATATGGCCAGTTTTGGTGCTCCACCAACATCTCAGCTTCTCCTGAGAAATCAGCCTAGCCATGTCTACTCTGAAGTACACCTATTACAGTCAATGGGCTCGCTCTTGAGTAAGGGAGACAACAGAAAGGAGCCTGAGAGACCTATCTTTGCATGTAAGGATAGGTCTAAAGTAAGCCCTGGTGTAATCAGTGGGGCTCACTCCTGTGTAAGGGGGGCAAACTGGAGTCAGACAGACCAAGTGCAGGTTAATTTGTTTTATTTTTCTTTATATTTTCTTTATTATTTTGTATTATATGACAGTATTGTAATCATTTTTATATTTTATTTTTGGGTTCTGGAACAAATCACCTGACCCTACAATCCAGAGTAACTATGGGAAGACGTATGAGGCACTTACTCTGGATTGCTTTATGCATTTCCCATCGGTTTCCCATAGGTGGCACCGTAACTACGTCAGTGTAGATATATGAGGCACTCACTCTGGATGGATCTATGCATTTCCCATAGGTGGCACCAACTACATCGGCATAAAAGGTCCCGTACTTACACTGGATTGTGCCCTGAGTGTGTTAATATATTTAAAATTTTACATGCTGCTGAATTATTGCCGCTGAAATTTATTGTATGTGGTTCTTATGTTAAGCAAGTTAGGACACCTTGGCATAAGGATGCTCTGTATCCTTGACATAAGGATGCTCTATGTCACAGCTCATTTCCCCACCTTCCCCCTTCAGATCCTCAGGGCTCTTGAGGCCAAAGCCATTCAAAAACAGGTAAAGGCTATATAGTAATGGCTCCTCTTCACTGATCAAGAGCAGTCAAGTGCCCATCCTAAGAAGTATTCAGGGTCATGGTCAGTCTCTTGGCTTGAGTGATTATAGGATGCACCAAATACTGCCAGCTTGCCCTACCTGAACTCTACATCTGTTGGCCCCTACCTGGGAGGATATACTCTTCTTCTAGCCCCAGGCTAGCTTAAGAGCCCCAGGCATGAGGACCTGGCTCACATTCAATCCATTTTGTGGCCTTTGCACCATGAAGTGAATCCTGAGGGCACACATTTTGTTCCATCACAACCATCGACACCCTTATTCCCAGGCCACTCACTGATTGCAGAGTTTGGGGCATTCCTCAGGAGAGCGGATAGCGTTGGGAAGGCGGCCTCGACGGCTGCAGAGAAAGTCCCCTTTTTTGCTGGTGTTCACTTGCCACTCGCAGAATGGGTCCTGGAGGTAAGAGAATAAGGCAGGCATGTCAAGAGAACAGAGCACAGGGCTTGATTTTGTTCAAAAGCACACTGCTAGCAGCAGATCATGATCCATGGGGATCTTGAATGCTCCCCCCAACAGAAGCACCTCTGCCATAGAGCTCTAAAGAAGGGTCAAAAGAAACCAATGTGCTTCTTATACTGGAATCATAGAATCCTAAAGTTGAAAGGGACCTAGTAGGTCATATAGTCCATCCCCCTGCCTGCAGCAGGAAATCCTCCTAGATCATCCCAGACAGGTGCTTGTCAAGCCTCTGCTTGAAGGTCCCCAGTGAGGGACAGTCCACCACCTCCCTTGGCAATCTGTTCCACTGGCGAACCGCCCGAATCGTCAGGAGTTTTTTCCGGATATCCAACCGGAATCTCCTCTCTTGCAGTTTGTACCCATTGGTTCTAGTTCTGCTTTCAGAAGCAGCTATGAACAAATGAGCCCCTTCCTCCCTATGACAGCCTTTCAGGTATCTGAAGAGGGCAATCATGTCTCCCTACTACTGGTAGTTTGTCTAGAAGCACAAGTTCTATTTATTTCCTCTACATTCTGCAGTAAGGTCTGAAAAGGGCTTGAGTTCCCCCACCTTGCTGCAGGCATGGCAGTCTCGGTAATCCTCACACAGCACACAGTTATTGGGGACCAAGATAAGGCGTACGCTGCCAGCGCCACAGACTCCAGCATCATCCTTCTGTGCCAGGCGTCGGTGGCAGGTGGCACTGAGTGGGCACCAGCCACAGCCCTGGTCAGCCAGGCAAGCCAAGCACGAGCGGTAGGTGGCACATAACTCTGAGCGGTAGGGCTCCAAAAAGAAGTAAGAGATCTCCTAAACAGAAAACAAATGGGAAGAGAAGTCTCAAAATTAAGGTGCCTTGAAATTTATTCAGCCTCTTTATTCCACCTCTGTACTCTGGAATACCACCTGTATTCCCCTTGTCAGCTACAGTGGCCGATGAACCCCAGAGGTGACTGAGAAAGTGGGCTCTGCACACATGGCTAGAACTGCAACCCAAGAGAATGCAAAGCACTCACACTGCCACCGGGCACTCCCGTACGGTCCCATGTGAGGGTCAGCTCGCTCGTCTGTCCGTTTCCAGAGTTATTGAGGTAGCCTTCCACCACCACGGTGTACTTCTTTCCCCTCTCCGTGCTGGGGAAGAGGCGCTCAGTTCCAGGACGCTGGAGCAACCGTTTCTCTTTTTCTTGCTGCACTGCCCAGCGCCCCACCTCCTCCTGAAAGAGAAGGCAGGATGGGAAGAGGAAGGCCGGCTGTTGGTGGCTGTATTAGGCCAGGCAAGCTAGTGAGAAGGCCAGCTTTATTAACATCTACTGGCCTGATCATCAACTCTTACAATACCAAAATGAACTTATTTCAAGCAGGTAGTCAGGCCCTTCTGAAATTACCCATAATTCCAGACTTTACAGCCCTGTTGTAGATTTCCAAACTTCAAAACAGTTCTGCATCCAACAGAGCAAGTGGAACACACTCTTCCTAACCTTACCAGCTCAGATGTACCAGGAGCCCGGGCCAACTTGGCAATCACAAAGAGGCGCTGGATCCGTGCCCAAATGGAGATATCCTCAGCATGGAGGTTGGATAGTGGGTGAATGAATCCCTTGTAGACCAGGGAGACGTCCATCTCAGTGCTGGGACTCAAGGTAATAGTGGTGCTTCGGACGATGGAGACCTATGGGCAGGGACACACACGTGTCAGGCTGTGCAACAGTTTCCAGGCTGAGTAAGTATAACCCAAAAACTATTACAGCTATCAATCAGCAATCCCACTCAAATACCAGCTTAATACCCCTTTTAGACTCCAGAGGAGAAACTGGATTACTGGACACTGCTGATGAGGTATTCCTATTTTCAAATAGACAAGAGGAGGATATGATAGAATTTGACCAATTTATTACTGAATTGAGTAAGTTCATACTAGCCCTACAATCCAGAGTAACTACGGGAAGACGTAAGAGGCACTTACTCTGGATTGCTCTATGCATTTCCCATAGGTTTTCCATTTGTGACACCATAACTACATCGGTGTAAAAGGTCCCGTAGTTACTCTGGATTGTACCCTAAGTGATTATTGTGGTGGTGGTGGTGGTGGTGATTAATATATGAGGCAGTTCCAAAAACTCCTGCAGATACATGGGGAAGCCTACCTTATCTGGCTGGGAATCATTGCGTGGCTGCTGGTAGGTAATGAGATGAAGTCCAGGAAGGAAGTTCTCACGCTGGCATTGCGCCAAAGAAGTCACAAAAAAGGACTGTGGTCCCCACCAGCCATAAGTTCCTGAAATCTTCCCCACCTGGCACCTCCCGTGCTCTGGGAACAAAGAAGAAATGGGGTAGTTTCCAAGGCAAAAGCTTGCTCCTGGATGATCAGGGCATGCCGATTCAGTTAGAGACCGTTGCACATTCCCTGTGATGTGATAGGAGCAGGAGGACTCTTTAAATGGGTCTCCTGGCAAGAAAAAGAGCAACATGGGGTGGCGAAAGGGATCCAAGCTGAATTCACATGACACCCTCCTTGCTCTGGTGCATGTGGTGAGTTATTGGGGTCTCCAGTGATCGTACTGGGAACTCTCAGGGTCTGATGCTCCTGTTTATTTTTCTTGCTTATATTCATACAGTGAAATCATGCAGTGCTTTGAAAAGAATAAGAATATCCCCAAGGGGGTCTGGCAGGATGGTCTGGTTTGATTCACTTACCCGAGAGAGGCATGCAGGTCTCGTTTTGCACACACCACCCAAAGGGTCCTGGAGCACGGGGCAGGGAAGCACTGGTGCCACCAAAAGCTAGGCATGACTGACAGTCGACCAAGAGACGGGCCAACCCCAGGCAGCCAGTATTGGGACACTAAGAAAGAATGAAGGTATTATCAGGATGAATGATAAGGAAGGCATTATTAGGAAGAATGAAGGATGCAGGAGTTAACACTGGTCCTGATATGTCTTGTAGAAACAGAACCTGGGAATCCTGAGCTTCTGATGCAACAAAATCCTACATCCAAGATTCTTTCCTGGATGGGAGATTTCAGCACCATTTTCGTGGACACCTCCCAGGGCGCATCTCGGCTTTCCTGAGACACAGAGAGGTCGGAAGGGCTTCCTAGACAGCTGGATGTCATCTAGGAAGCCAGGCACTCTCCCCCCCTCTCGGCCCCCCCCCCAAGCACCTTCCCACCCCAGAACGCTGGACCTGACCTGACCTGACCTGATTCCAGGCAAGGTAAGGCCCCATCTCTACCCAGAAGAAAGCCCCATTGTGTTAAATGGGTCTTACTCCCAGGTAAGTGTCTTTGATTGCAGCCTCCTAACCATCTCAACTCAGAAGTAAGCTGGGGCTTACTCCAAGGGAAGGGTCTTTAGGATTGCAGCCTAAGTAGATTTCATAGGATCTTGCACACTGAATTCATGTTTTGAATTTGGTTATAATGTTTTGTTACCATTTTTACATATAGTTAATATTTTTATATGAATATTTTTTGGGTTGCAGAACCATCATGAGTTTCCATTGTTTCCTTTGGGAAAATCCGCTTCACTTAAAGAGCGTTTCACTTAAAGAGCATGCCTCCAGAACGAATTAAGAACTTTAAGTGAGGTGCCACTGTATTCCAAGCCAGCAAACATATACATGGTTCCAAAAAGCAGCACTAGGAGTTAAAAAAAAAGATAGGAAGAGGCTGGCACCCCAAAAGATGCCATTGATTACAAATGGATCTTACGTTTGAATAGACATGGTTAGGATTGTGCTCAAAACCTTCAAAAACTACTCTTCTCTGGACAGGCTTTGCCCCCCAACTGCCTGAGTTACTCACAATGTTGTGGGGCTGGGTACTCTGGCAACCACTCGTACACCAGGCACATTCTGGATCCTTGGCGCATGTGTTTTTTTCCGTGTAGATGGAACAGTAATCTAGATGGTACTGAGAACAGAAAGGGAAAGGTGGATCAGTGACAGTTTGATCAGTCAACAAATTGACAGACCTTGGCTAGCTGCCCTACAAGTGTTCGGAGATGGATGGACACCTTAGATTTGCAGCTTCCCCTCATCATAATTAATAACACCTTAAGACAGCGTTTCTCAAAGTGGGGGTCGGGACCCCTTTGGGGGTCACCTGGAGCTTTCCTGGGGGTCGCCTAAAGACTCCTGGTGCAGGGGGCCAGGTGGGAAGACCTGGCAGAAACGCTGGAGCCGCTGCGGCTGGAAGAAGCCACTGAGAAGCAGCTCAGAAGGAGCTTCTGAGCAGCTGTGAGACGATGTGGCGCCTCGGGGGCGGGGAGGATTGCAGCCTTGGAGCCCAGTTCTATGCATGTCTACTCAGAAGTCAGTCCCATGATAGTGAATGGGACTTACTCCCAGGAAACAGTGGCTGGCTCTGCTGCCTGAGATCCCAATCCTATGAAGATCTCCTCTCACCCAGGTACTTACCTTCCCATTCCTCCATTTCTTTCTTTCTTTCTTTCTTAGCTATGCCACATCTATCTATCTATCTATCTATCTATCTATCTATCTACCTATCTATCATTACATATTGTTTTTATGATTAATTGCTATGCCTTATGTTCAATTTGTAACAATGAAAATATACCCTGCATATCAGATATTCACATTACTATTCATAACAGTAACAAAATTACAGTTATAAAGTAGCAACGAAAATAATTTTATGGTTGGGGGTCCCCACAACATGAGGAACTGTATTAAGGGGTCACGACATTAGGAAGTTTGAGAACCAATGCCGTAAGAACAAAAGTTCTCCCTTAAAATTCTTTGATATACTTGAGTATTTTTCTGCAAAAAGCGATGTCCTTATAACACTTGTCCACATATACTTAATTAGTTATGGGGGTGGGGGGTGGAGAAAGCCATGTTAACAAGCAGCTGTGTAAATACATCTCCAGTAGCAAAAACATTTAAGGGCCAGTCCATCCAACTTTCCAGCACTGATATAGCCATGCCAATCGGGCATGTGCTCCATCCTTTGGAAGGGAAGCAGTAACTGAGGCCTTATGATGAAAGGGCTTTGTTAGGCATAAGCTGGGCCAGGTCTAGGAGGGCGTGGGCAGCAGGAAGCAGTGTTACTTACAATCTGGGATGGAACCTGGAAGACAAAGGTGGGTACTTTATAAGCCAACAGGTCACCCCGTGGCACCCCACTGTAGCCTCCAGCCACAAGCAGCACATTCCCATTCATCACAGCGGCCACATGGGAATACCGGCCTCGCGCCTGGGAACGAGCCTTGGCCTCGCGCTCTGGAGAGGAGAGAGAATGACGATGTAGGTTGATAACTACCTGTTCGAGAGCTATGAAATGCTGTAGTTAGGATGTTGGAGTACTGTCCCAGGGTTTAAGTCCCCCTTCACCCATGAAACTCACTGGGTAACCTTAAGCCAACCACTCATTCTCAGCCCAATTTACTTCACAGGGTGGCTGTGAAGATAAACGAAGGGAGGGAACTTTGCATGCCACCCGGATCCCCTAATGATTGCATATCCCAGAATCTGAGTATTTGTTTACCATGGGTGATCGGAGGCACAAGCTCATGGCTGGAGACCCACTGATGGCAGCCTAGGTGGTAAAAGAATATTTCATCCTCATAGCATTTTTCTTCATGGTAATGAATGTGGACATTGCCTCCTAGAGAAGAAGAAGAGATATAGCATTATTAAATTCCAAGGCACGGGGGAGGGGGGGAAGCCCTTAATGGATTCCTATATCACTACTAAGAAGATGGGAATCCTGGGATGATGCTACACTCACCATAAACAACCATGTAGTTGCCAATGACTGTGGCAGAGTGGAAGGCCCGCTCTCGAGGCCCCCGGTTTGAATCTTTGGCCCGCAATGTGCTCCAGTAGCGCAGGTCCACATGGAAGAGGTCAGTGGTGTTGACACGCACGCTGAACCTGAGGACAAGTGGGAAAAGTGTTAGGATACACTAAGTGTTAGCATGCTGTTCTTCTCGTGCTCCCTTCAAATTTTCCCTATTTGGTTTTCTCACAGTACTCCCAATCCCAACCCCTTACCGGGCAGTAGAGGGCCGATGACCACCATACACCACGAGTGTGCGAGAAGCCGGGTGGAACACCATAGAATGGCCCGCTGCTGCAGGGGCCTTGCCTCCTGAGGGCATCACCAACTCCCATCGCCACTCCCTCAGGTGGAAGCGGAACATCTGGGAAGAGAAGACATCCACAGAGGTGCGACCTGTGGAAAGGCAGGAAGAAAAGTTAGCTTTCCAGGAGCCTATCCGTATAGGTTGGCAGAATTTCTGAGCCCTTCATGATCCAACTATCCCTCTATGTGGCTCCACTCCTTGCTCTGTAATTCTTCCTGGCCAAACTTTGCTTCCTGCTCCTTCATCTGAAAAATATATCAACGCTTTAACTACTTAGCTTCATTATGAACCCATACTCAACCAAAATGAATATTCCGCAAAACCAGAGGGGCACTAGAGCTATGTTAGTCCGCTGCAGGAGAGACAACCTTATGTGGCCTCAAAAATCAGGAGATTTATGAATTGCACTATTTATCTGTCACATAAGCCTTGATAAATGGCTCCCACCTCAAACCTCCACTGCCTTGTCGCTATACCTAACTATGGGAAAGGTTTTAGGAGTCAACCTCGAGGCAAAATCCAGAGCCAGAGTCCCGGAAGCAGTTCGTGACTGTGTATAGTCATGTTCTGGTAACTCCTGCGATGCAGCTGGAACCAATCGTATTGGCTCTGCCTTTCCATTGGACTATTTCAGTGATGTGGAGAATCACCTCCAAATATAAATAAATTGTCTCCAAATATAACACTCACCTCCAAATATATACAGCCATTCATCCACCACTGCAGATGCGTGGCCAGCAAGACCAGGGGGCAGAAGAGACATGGTGTTGACGGGCACCATTTCCTGCCAACGTCCTTCCCGTGGCAGGTATATCCAGACATCGTTGGCAAGAAAGCCACTGGCCAACTCACCCCCAAAAAGAATGAGGCAGCCCTCCCAGGCCACAGCAGTATGAGAATGTCGTGCAGACTGCAAAAAGAGGGAGAAAAAGGAAGGGGAGCAGATGTGGAGCAAGCGCACAGTGGGGCCAGCTCATTTCAGACACAGTTGCAACCCTGGTAAACACTGGAAAGGGAAATGCAGCCAATCCTGGCTCTATGAGGGCGATATACCTGTGTGACGCACATTTCATAATCAAACATGATATTCTTAGGAAGACACATAAAACATCCCCAAAGTGATGTACAGAAGTGGCCAACAGTGATAAGGAAAAGTGAACACTTACTGGGGAAGGGCTGAGCACTCGGCGCTGCCAGATGTTAGTGGTGAAGTTATAGAAGACGAGATCCCCGAGAGCCGTATTTAGGTCCAAACCTGGAGAAGGAGGCAGAAATGTCGTGGGAAATGTAGAAGGAAAAGGAAAGACATACAAGTCTCTCCTTCCCAAAAACTGCGAGTTTGGTCACACATATTGTACCATAGGTAAGACTGGTTTAGCACTAGTCACTGACCAGTGCAACTAGACAAAACATCCTTGCAAGAAAGGTCATTCTGGAGTGAGGGCACATCCCTCTCCCAAAAATTTCCAGGGCTGCTCCTTTTGTTCCACCACCCCCTCCACAGAATGACTACTGACCTCCAAAGATGTACAGCCCTCCAACTGAGGGCAGGAAGGTGCCTGCAGTAGCTGTGCGGGGTCGGAAGCTGGAGTCCTGGGAGCTCACATTGTACCATTTGCCCGCTCCTTGGTTCTCACTCAGAGCCAAGTCACACGCCTGACCCACAAATCCAGGCTCACACTGGCAGCGCCCTGAATCCTGAGAGGGGTGCAGGGAAAGAGAAACAGGGGCATCCGATCAGGCTGGCAAAGTCTTAGCTGAAAGGCTCACTGCAGAGCCCAAATGGCCAGCAGACGGGGCAATTTCTGTGTCAAAAGACAATAGAGTAAACCCATTCACATGGCAGAAGTTGCATAGCCTTCAAAGTACAGAATGAAGGAAATGGGATTAAAACAGGTAGAAGATTTGGTGACTAGGCTCTTCTATGAAGGAAGAAGGTGATGGTGGTTCTTACCTGGCTGCAGGTACCATGGTTGTGACAATAGGTAGCACAGTCAGGCATTGAGCAGTCCTCACCACCCCAGTCTTGGAAACAGGCACAGCGCCCGTCATTGTCACAGATCCCATGTCCTGAGCAGCCCATTGGACACAAAGAGACACTGTAGGTGGCATTGAAGCCTAGAAGATTGTAGTTGGCATCACTGAATAGGTGAAGCAGCATCTGGTAGGTGGGGAGGAAACAATTATGAGTGCATTCCAAGGACATAAGAGTCAAGGTGTATCATATGCAGCTCAAGTCATGTTCCTCCATCGCATGCAACTCAAAAGAGTCACACTTGAAAAACAAACAGTTCATATCAGGGAAAACAGTCCCCAAGATAAACAATGAGCACAATCCTAACTATGTCTACTCAAAAGTAAGCCCCATTGTGTTCAATGGATCTTACTCCCAGGAAAGTGTCTTTAGGATTGCAGCCTAAGTCAGATCCCAAATTTCTCAGTATTTCCCACACAGTCTGACTTAGGGCACAATCCAGAGTAACTATGGGGAGTCCTTGCTCCGGTGTAAGAACAACTTACTCTGGATTCCAATATGAATTTCCCATAGGTTTGCACTAGATAGAAACCTATGAATTTCCCATAGGTTTGCACTTGCAGTAACTATGGGTGTGTGTAAAGTCTCTTACGTGCTCCTGTAGTTACTCTGGATTTGGGGGTTAACCTACAATCCAGAGTAATTATTATGTGAGCACATAAGAGACATTTACGTTGATGGAGTTACCGCACCACCTAGTGAAAACCTATGGGAAATTCATATTGCAATCCAGACTAAATTGTTCTTACATTGGAGTAAGGACTCCCTGTAGTTACTCTGGATTGCGCCCCTACTCTGGACTGCTCTATGCATTTCCCATAGGTGGCACTGTAAGTACATCAGTGTAAAAGGTCCCATAGTTACTCTGGATTGTAGCCTTACTCAAATAAAGATGAAAAACAGAATTTTGTTCCCATACAGTATCCTTTTGGCTCACCATAGCAGATGAACCTGCCTTTTTTGGGGGGGAACAGAATCCAATTCAGCATTTGCAGAACATGAGAAAGAGCAAGACCTCCCATAGCTATTGAATAAGTCTAGTATGAATTACAAGATACTGTACTGAAATTAATCACAATACAGTATTATTCTTTGGATTTAGATGGAAGAAAAACTTGGAGGAAAAACACATATGCAGGAAGAGTTTAGGGGAAATTTGGAAATGGGTTCCATAATCAGGCCCACATTACTGATTTTATACTTTCAGGGTTTTTTTTATTCTGGGGTAGAGGATCAGTACCTTGCCAGAGGTGGCCTCAATGGTGGAGGGCAGAGTGCTGCCGCTGAGGCTGGCTAACAAGGGGCTGCTGGGGGAGTCACCATCGTAAATGAAGAGGTAGTCATAGGTGCATTCAGTATCCATGAACATGAAGGTCAGGAGGATCCGGTAGCTGCTGCTGGGAGCTGTACAGGGTACAAAAGGGGGAATTAGAAGGGTCCTGTGCAAGTCATCCCTTTGGGAAACTCAGGGCACAATCCTAACCAATTTAGGCCAGTGCAATTCACCTCTCTTCCAGATCCTGTGATGATGTGGGGAAGTTGGTGCATGTCTAATTACTGGCCTACACCCCCCCCCAGGAGTGGTGCAGAAGTGTCTTACAGCACTTGTGCAACACCCCCAGGCCAGCGTGGGTCTTGTGCTGGGACTTGTGCCAGCCTAATTAGGGGTTTGGATTGTGCTGTCAAATCTCACCCACTCTTCTACACATCTGTGATAAATGTTATCAAGGAGTATAAAATTTATTTGGGGCCCATTCCTTTCTCCATGAATCACAATTTAATACAATCATAATTTCAATGAATATATGCAGGCTTACATGTGAATGCTAGTCTTAACACAATATATGCAAACACTTTCTGAGATCCTAGGAAATTTCTGACTCCCCTCCTTTGGCAACTGGGTCCCCTTTTTTACCCTTGGGCCAGGTATCATGTACCCCCTGCACCTCCATCTTGCAGGCCTTGTCCATAAGACTACTGCAGTATTCCCACTCACTTCCAGCAAACACAAGACTTGGTCACCAGGCTAAGGGTGCAATCCTAACCTAGGCTGGCACAACACATCAGTCTTCCCATTCCCATGGAATTGTAGGGAGGCAAGTGCATGTCTGTGGTCTGGCCTAACACTCCTCCAGGTGTGGCGCATAAGTGTCTTACAGCACTTTGGTGACACCTCAAGGCCAGCACAGGACTTATGCCATGGCATAGGCCAGCTTAACTGGAGCTTATGATTGCACCCTAAGGCTGCAATCCTAAAGACACTTCCTTGGGCGTAACACCCAAATCCAGAGTAAGTAAGGGAGCACGTAAGAGACTTTACATGCATCTATCGTTACTGCACCACCTAGTGAAAACCTATGGGAAATTCATATTGGAATCCAGAGTTAGTTTGTTCTTACACCAGGGCAAGGACTCCCTGTAGTTACTCTGGATTTTGCCCTAAGCCTTATTGAACTCAATGGGGCTTACATGGTTAGGATTGTGCTCTAAGCCTCAAGTTGCCACCTTTTAATTTAAAATAAAAGAAGTTTCATGTTTCTAACAACTTACAACAACGGTCTATCATGAGCTAAACAGGTGTGCATTCCATTTTTGGGACAAGAAAAACTGTTGGCTTGTTGAATTTGTATTTATATTATAGAATAGACACTGGACCTTTAAAAGCAAAAGGGAAACCATGGGTGTCCTGAACACTGACAAATCCCAGGAGGAGAGAGACAGTTATGGGTCCAGAGCAGTTATGGGTCCACGCAGTTACATCACCCTCTAATGTTATCCTATGGAAAGTACCCTTAACTGCTCCGGAGCAAAGGGCTTAATTTGACTTTAGGATATGGGCCATAAAGACACAATTATTAGAATTTCAAAAAATGTGTTCAATCCTATAACGAAGCTCTCACAAGAACTGATGATAACCACATCCTATTTGTCTCCTCTCAGCACGTGGACATGGTTCACCAATGTGCCTCAGCGCACTGGCTGAAAATGGCTGCCACTGAGTTTACGATGGGACTGGGAGACGGAGGTGATTATAGAAATATGTCCTGTATACCCCAAGTAACTTTTTATTATTATTATTATTATTATTATTATTATTATTATTATTATTATTATTATTATTTATTAGATTTATATCCCGCCTTTCTTCCCTAACGAAAGGGAGCTCAAGGCTGCTAACAGCAATTAAAAGAACAATAAAATACAATTAAAATTAGGTCATAAATACAGATTAAAACACAATTAAAATACAATTAGATTATAAAGCAGGCCTCCATCAGTCTTGAAAGACTATGGTATCGTGCTTGGCGCTGCATACGCTGCATGCGAAGCACGAAAGCCTGGGTTGGATTATTATGGAGGATAGGCTGTTACCCAAGCAGCAAATCCCCCCTCTCCATGCCTCTGAATTAGTCCAATGGAAAGGCATCCAGCTGGCATCGCAGAGCCAGCTGGCATCGCAGAGCTGGGCTAAGGACAGGAGCTCACCCTGTCTTGTGGGGCCGACCTGGGTCTCGAACCAGATTAAAATTAGGTCATAAATACAGATTAAAACACAATTAAAATACAATTAGATTATAAAAAACAATTAAAACAAACAGGCTAAAACACATGTTAAAAACTTTAACAGTCAAAGCAGGGCCTACATTTGCAGAGAGAAACTTCATCTGGACAAGAACCACCTTGATGACCATCTCTCAGAACATTCCTTCTCACCTTCCACCAACCACTCGCAGTTGCCATTGACAGAGTAGTTGCCGGGTCCATCTGTCACATAGCCAGAGGTCCCACGTAGCACCTGACGGTGTCCCTTGCAGTCACCACTGTGAGCTCGAGGAATCTCACACAGAGCTAGGAACAGCAGTATCAGTAGCCTCAGACAGCCAACTCCCAAAAGGTCCATGATGGCTTTCAGATCTCTAGCCAGAGCTGGAGGAGCGCAATGAGGAATGAGGAACCCAAAAAGCTCACGAAACCACCATAGTGCAGCCTGAAAAAAGAAAATAATTCTAAAATCTGAGCAGTACTATGACATTTTGCATTTGCTGGTGCTTCACACCCAATCATCAGTGTGGGCAGGAGGGCTGGTCTAGGGGGTTACGCCTCCATTAGCCCAAGATAACATCTGAAGGTCACAAGCTTGAGATTACTGGAAGGGAGAACGGGAAAACTTGGCTGGCAAGCAAAGCTTAGTTTTCCCATTTTCTCTTTCGAGAGAGCAAAGATGTTAGCTGCCCTTCAAGAGAGAGATGAAGGCTGCAATCCTAATCCCCAGTTAGGCCAGCCTAAGTCCTGTGCTGGCCTAGGGGTATCACAAAAGTGCACTTCTGCGCCACTCCTGGAGAAGGGATAGGCCAGTGCAAAACATGTGCTTTCCTCCCTACATCACCACAGGAACAGGACCCATGAGTGTGCTGACACAGGTTAGGATTGCACCCGAAGGAGCCTCTACAGAGGCCAGTAGCAAAACCACACTGCTGAAAATTCCACCTTGAAGCGTAGCCAGTTCTTGAAACGCATACCCTACAATCCAGAGTAACTACGGGAGCATGTAAGAGACATTTACGTTGACGTAGTTATAGCACCACTTAGTGAAAACCTATGGGAAATTCATATTGCAATCCAGGGTAAATTCTTACATCGGAGCAAGGACTCCTTGTAGTTACTCTGGATTGCACCCATAACCTACAATGTAGAGTAACTACAGGAAGACGTATGAGGCACTTACTCTGGACTGCTCTATGCATTTCCCATAGGTTTTCCATAGATGGCACCATAACTACGTCAGTGTTAAAGGTCCCATAGTTACTCTGGATTGTAGCCGAAACACCACTGTTATTGCAAAAAATTTTCAGAGCTTTAGAATAGCCTGCCTATCAACCACCTTGAATAAAGTCAAAAGAGAAATCCAATGACCGAAAAGGGGGCATAAATATAAAACACACACACACACACAAAATATATTTTTATGTTTTATATGTAAAATATAAAACACATATAAATGTGTATCATCATCATCATCAGTGCTTTTTTCTTAGAAAAAAGGTGCTGGTACTCTCCACAGGTCATCCAGATATGACTAATTATTAATTAGCTGCTGTTGGGGGAGACCTGGGTCGGCCCCACAAGACAGGGTGAGCTCCTGTCCTTAGCCCAGCTCACCAGCTGGATCCAATCGTACTGGCTCTGCCTTTCCATTGGACTAATTCAGTGGCGTGGAGAGGGGGATTTGCTGCTTGGGTAACGGCAGATCCTCCATAACAATCCAACCCAGGCTTTCGTGCTTCGCATGCAGCGTATGCAGTGCCGAGCATGATACCATAGTCTTCCAAGACTGAGGGACGCCTGCTGTTGGGGAGGGGGCATATGGGTAATGGTGCCAGTACAGAGTACCAGTGAGTACCCCCAGAAAAAGTACCCCCTAATACTAATCATCATCTACGGGTGCATTATAAGTGTTAAAAAATTACTGGTGGAAATAAAAGATGTTCTAATTCTCTATGTGTAAATATAGAAAAATTAAGTTTGAGATTCCTTTTTCTGGTTATTTTTACTTAAAAATAATTTCCCCCCCAGATCTCAGAGGTGGTTCTGGTGCTATGTAAGAGGGAAAAGAGCATTCCTCTAGCCATCCCCTTTATAATTCTGTATGGGCACAATCCAGAGAAACTACGGGAGCACGTAAGAGACATTACGTGAACCCACAGTTACTGCACCACCTAATGAAAACCTATGGGAAATTTATATTGCAATCCAGAGAAACTTGTTCTTACTCCGGAGCAAGGACTCCCCATAGTTATTCTGGATTTCACCCTATGTCTCTATCTTGCTCTGGGTTTCCAAGAAACCCAACCTGTGTGCATAATGAGGACTGTACCCGTCATGACTTGTCACCTGGGATAGACTTTCCATCCCTCTGCCCAAGGCACCATCTCCATATCATGTGGCAAGGTGTTCTGCAGATACTCCATGGCAGTGGATGCCCCCTGGTTCTGAAGTTGTATGAGAGGGGAAGGAGCGTCCCTCCATCCACCTCCCACATGTTCCTCTCCCAGATCCTGTGGCAAGGAGTTCCACTGACACTCAGTGTTAATGGAAGTCCCCTGCTTCTGGTCTGGTATGAGAGGGGAAAGATGGCATATCAAATGGCAGGGAGTTCCACAGATACTCCATTGCAGAGGATGCCCCTGGGGTTGTGTGAGAGGGGAAAGAGCATCCTCCCCCATATCAAATGGCAGGGAGTTCCACAGATACTCCATTGCAGAGGATGCCCCGGGGGTTGTGTGAGAGGGGAAAGAGCATCCTCCCCCATATCATGTGGTAGGGAGTTCCACAGACATTCAATTGCAGAGGATGCTCCCTGATTCTGGGGTAGAGTGAAGGGAAGAAGCATCCTTCCACTCTATCTATCCCCCACATAAGTTCCTCCCCCCAGATCAAGTGGCAGGGAGTTCCACAGAAGCCCCATGGCAGAGGATACTTGTTATGTGAGAGGGAAAAGAGCATTCCTCTATCCTCTATCCTCCCCATATCATGTGGCAGGGAGTTCCACAGATATCCAATTGCAGAGGATGCTCCCTGATTCTGGGGTAGAGTGAGGGGAAGGAGCATCCTTCCACTCTATCTATCCCCCACATAAGTTCCTCCCCCCCCCCACGATCAACTGGCAGGGAGTTCCACAGAAACCCCATGGCAGAGGATACTTGTTATGTGAGAGGGAAAAGAGCATTCCTCTATCCTCCCCATATCATGTGGCAGGGAGTTCCACAGATACTCCACTGCAGGTGATGCTCCCTACTTCTGGGGTTGTGTGAGAGGGAATAGAGCATCCTCCCCATTTTATGTGGCAGGGAGTTCCACAGACCCCCCATGGCAGAGGTTGCCCCCTGTTTCTGGAGAGGTGTGAGAGGACAAGGAGCAGCCCCTTCCAGGCCAGATGCCCCCCACATCAAGTGTCCAGGAGTTCCATAGGCCCCCTGCTGTGCCCCCAAGGGTGCAGCTGTGGGGAGGAGCCTTCCCCACCCAGGGCCCTGCAGAGGAGACCCAGGGGGAGCAGCTGGGGGAAGGGCGACCCCACGACACCCCACGACCCACCTCCTCCTCCGCTGCGCGCTGCTGCACCCAGGCCCGTCCACTAAGGCGCAGTCCTCCATCTGGACCGAGGAGCAGCGAGACGAAGGCTCAGAGCGGCCACCACACCGGAGGCGGCAGGAATTCCCACCTCTATGGAATGCGTGGAAGAGGGAGGGAGGCAGGCGCTGGGTTGCCATGACAACCGGAGGGAGGGGAGGGAAGAGGGAGGAGTGAGCGGCTGAGCCGACTGCGCATGCGCCGGATGCTCCTCCCTGGAGAGGGCGCAGGAGGGGGGTTTGGCCTGGGTGCTCCATCCAGAGCCATCCTTGAAGGAGCCTCCCTTCTTCTGGGTGCTGCCCCTGCAGGATGCTCCACCAACACCTACACTACTGATTGGCATCATTATTGATAAATAAATAATAATATTAATTAGTTTTAGTTACCTTTAATATTAATTATCAGTAATTATTAATAATCAATATCAATTATCAGTAATATTAATTATCACTAATATCAATTATCATTATTAATCATCATTAATTATTAATATTAATCAATATCAATTATCGTTAATCATTAATATCAATTATTAATATCAATTATCATTAATCATTAATATCAATCATTAATATTAATTATCATTATGTTAATTATTATCATTAATTATTATCATTAATATCAATTATTATTAATATTGGTTATAATTAATAATATTAATTGATACTTAATTAGCAATATTAATGATAATGGTATCAATTATTATTAATATTAATATTAATAATAATTGATATCATTAATTATCATTAATATTGCTAATTAAGTATCAATATTATTAATATCATTAATGTAATCATTAATATTGTTAGTAACAATAACTGCAACGGTTATCATCAATGTAAGTGGTAATTAATATTGGTAATAATTATAAACTAGCAGAACGTACCCACAAGTAAAATTTCAAGAAAATTTGTGCACCTGGGCACACCCTTAACTCCCTGTGTAACAACATCCCCCTGTAACAGCCCCCATGCAACAATCCCCCCCGTGCAACACCCCCATACAACATGCAACACCACCCATTCAACATCCCCCCTGTGCAACACACCCTTGTGCAACACAATTCCCCTGTGCTACATCCCCCCTGCAAACCACCCATGCAACATCCCCCTTTGCAGCAACCCTCTGTGCAACACCCCACTCATTCAACATCTCCCATGCTACGTCCCCATGTAACATCCTCCACGCAACAAACTCCCACATGCAAAAACCCCCACATGCAACACACCCCACCTGTGCAACAATCCTCCCATGCAACATCACCTCATACATCCCCCATGCAACATCCTCCTGTGCTACATCCTCCCCATGCAACAACCCTCTAGGGCAGTGGTCAGGGAACAGGGGTAAATTACCCAAAATGGGGTAAAAATGAAATTCCTGGGGGTAATAGACAGTTGCGCTGTCAAGACACAGCTGGGCATGACTCATGCATGACTCTATATGCATGCCCGGCTGTGTCTCGGCAGCGCGACTGTCCATATATAGATTCTATATGCATGCCTGGCTGTGTGTGTTACAGTACTGTAGTGTACGAGGACCTGACACAGTGCACTATATTAATAATATATGATTTTCTTCCTTTCATATCAAGGGAGTAATGTCAGCGCATCTAAATATATTTTGGGGTAAAGGGGTAAAAAAGTTCCCTGACCCCTGCTCTAGTGCAACCCCCATGCACCTTCCCCCCTCGACCATGGGCACTCCTACCAAGCAGGTGCAGGGTTTGGGGCTGAGTTTGATCACTATTCAGTGTTAAGTATAGAACAAAAACCCAGTTAGGGGTTTTCTAGAAACCCCTAGAAATTTCTAGAAACCAGTTCTTGGTGGGTCCTCCCATCACAGGAGGAATATGCTCCCCAAATTTCAAGCTTCTAAGTCCAGGGGTTGGGGCAGGGTGTTGATCCGTCAAGGATTCTTCAATGTAAAGTATAGGGAGGAAAACGCGTTGTACCCCTTTTCACCCCCTTCTGGTTGGAATTTCCAAAAACCAGTTCTTACAGGGTGACTCACGGAAGAAACACCATCTAGGTGTTCACCTTCATCTTCTTGGTCCTGCGGTTTTGACTGGGCGTTGAGTCAGTCAGTCAGTGACTTTTCAGTTTTATATATATAAATAATTTATGTGCAATAATTTTTAATTAGCAAATATTAGCAAGTATTAGCAAATAATTTATAAAGTATAATAATTATTCGTTCAGACAGCATAAGTAATTATAAAATTATAATTATATTTACATATATTTATACAAAATACTACTACTAATATTAATAATATAGTAGCAGTAATAACTAACAACAAGAGATAAGGCTGCAATCCTAAAGACACTTTCCTGGGAATAAGACCAACTGAACATGATAGGGCTTACTTTTGGGTAAACATGGTTAGGATTGCAGCCATAGTCTTCAATCCTAAATACACTTTCCTGCGTGTAAGACCCATTAAACACAGTGGGGCTTACTTTTGAGTTGACATGGTTAGGATTGTGCTCTTAATCATTATTAACAGTAGTTATTAATATTAACAGTGATTATTATTAATTTTTTTGCAATAATTTCTAATAATATATTTAGCAAATAGTTTATAAATAATAATGTATTTATAATAATCTTCCCCACCACGGTTAAGTGGCAATAACACTAAAGGTGCCATTCTAAGAAGTTTAGAGCACAATCCTAACCATGTCTACTCAAAAGTAAGCCCTATTGTGTTTAATGGGTCTTACTCCCAGGAAAGCGTCTTTAGGATTGCAGCCATCAACCAGCCTGATTCCCATGGTGGTGTGGAGAGGTTAGCACATGCCTGTGCATTGGCCTAACCCTCACCCCCAAGAGTGGGGCAGAGCTGCCTTACTGCACTTTTGTGACACCCTCAGATCAGCACAGGACTTATGTGGGGCTTAGGCTGGCCTAAATGGAAGTTAGGATTGACGCCATAGGTATCTCCCTCTTCCTTTTCTGGACCAGGGACTGGAAGGGAGTGCAGTGGAAGAAACGGGGCATTCCTGCCAGTCTGCTGCTCGAGACCCATTTTTAATTTTCAAGTTGAGTTCCATAATTAATTTTTTCATCTTCGTAAACCGCTTTGTGAACTTTTTAGTTGAAAAGCAGATAGATAGATAGACAGACAGACAGACAGACAGACAGACAGACAGATAGATAGATAGATAGATTTCTTTGTAAACAGCTTTGTGAACTTTTTGGTAGAAAAGCAATGACAGACAGACAGACAGACAGGCAGGCAGGCAGGCAGGCAGATAGATAGGCTCCATTGAGTTCAATGGGACTTTCTTCAGAAATGGATGGATTAATAGATAAAATAGAGATATAAATAGAAAGCTCCATTAAGTTCAGTGGGACTTTCTTCAGGAATGGATGGATGGATAAAATAGAGCTATAGAGAAATAGATATGGAAGCTCCATTGAGTTCAGTGGGACTTTCTTCAGGGATTGATTGGATGGATGGATGGATGAGGAAGCTCCATTGAGTTCAATGGGACTTCAGATAATAATCGGATGGAGGGATTGAGAAGCAAACTCTGTTGAGTTCAATGGGTCTTACAGTACAATCCTATGCATGTCTGCTAAGAGCTAAGAGCACAATCCTAACCATGTCTACTCATAAGTAAGCCCCATTGTGTTCAATATGTCTTACTCCCAGAAAAGTGTCTTTAGGATTGCAGCCTAAGTCACACTATAGTCAATGAGGCTTACTCCCATGTAAGTGTGCATAGGACTGAAGCTTTACTTCAGATCAGTTCAGATCATAGATAGATAGACAGACAGACAGACAGACAGACAGACAGTCCATGTGCAGAGCATTTGTGCTGCATGCAGAGTCCTGCCTCGATGCAATTGAAATTTATTTCTTTTCCGTTTTCACTTTTAAACCACAGTGTTTAATGCTCAACAAATATTGGAAAAAGTCTAGAAGTGGCGCATAGTAGACTTAAAAAAATATTAATATTTTAATATATTAATTAATATATTAATAATTAATTAATTAATATTTTAATATATTAATTAATCCATGGAGAGGGAAAATCAGTGCACAAATTTCCCTTGACATGTTTCTGTGTGTTGTGGGAACCACCTCATGGGAGCTTTTCAGCAGCAGCTGCCAATAGCCTTGGAGAAGACTCATGCTCAAGCTGTTCTGCACATTTGCTGCTATACAGGGAACAACGGAAGTTTAATGTTCTAGACTGCATGCGTGAGCATGTTTGCAATCTGGTTGATGAATTTAAACTACAGTGGCACCTCACTTAAAGAGCTTAATTCGTTCCTGAGGCATGCTCTTTAAGTAAAACGCTCTTTAAATGAAGCAGATTTTCCCATAGGAAATAATGGAAACTCAGACGATTGGTTCCATAACCCAAAAAATATTCATATAAAAATATTAACTGTTTATAAAAATGATTACAAATCACTGCAATATAACACTGTCCAGTATTGAACTGCACTGTACCTTTGAAAACCTTCATGGCTGGTGTGAGGGTTACAGAGAGGGGATGACTGGCTGCAATCCTAAGGACACTTTCCTGGGAGTAAGACCCATTGGACATGGTTAGGATTGTGCTCTTTCACAATCACTAATGGAGTCACTGCTGTCCATTGGCTCAATGGAATCTATTCTCTTTTTGTGCAACTTGAACATTCCCAAGCTGCTGACGGGGAGCAGCACAAGAACATTGATCAGGCACACCTTCCACGCTGCCACACACAGATCCCACATACAGACCTGACTCAGGCTGCTCCACCCCCCCACCCCCCACCCCCCGGACACCCCATGAGTTCCCTGGCAATGGAAGCCTATTCCAAACTTTGCCCAGGGCCCCACTGGAGCTCAAGCTAGTCTCCTCGATCCCGCCTGCGAGTTCCCTTGCCATGGAAGCCTGTTCCAAACTTCCTCAGAAGTGCTCTTTATTCAAGACAGTGTTCTTTAAGCAAGTCAAAATTTCTGAGAAAATTTTGCTCTTTATACAAAACGCTCTTTATTCAAGATGCTCTTTATTCAAGGTACCACTGTATGAGCTTTACTCAAGTTGTAAACCAGATTCCTGGATGCTCACAGGGGGTGGGGGGTGGGCGCAGATGTCTCCCAGATGGTGCACTGGATGCTGTCATAGCCAGTACTACAAGTAGTGAGAGGTATTGCACTACTACTACTACAGTAGACGTGGAGACATGTCAGTGTGGCATAGAAAACTGGTTGAAAATTGCTGTGTACAGCTCCTTGTTTGGTGATTTTGGGTGCAATCCTAAGTGAGGCCGGGACAACTTATTCTTCCCATTAAAAAAGGCAACTCATTGGTCTTCCCATTCCTGCAGTGATATAGGGAGGCAAGCGCGGGTCTGTGCACTGGTCTAAACCTCCCCCAAGAGTGACCTATGGCACTTTTGTGACATCCCTAGGTCAGCATAGGACTTATGCCGGCACTTAGGCCAGCCTAACTGGATCAGGATTGCAGGATTGCAGCTGATGTTGTTTAAAAACTTTGAAATTGACTGTGCCGTAAGAGAGTAAAGGGTTTATTACAACATCAGCTTCTGTTTGTCAGATTATTATCAATTATTTACTTTGAATTCTGTAAGCACTTTTTTGACTGTGGTGCTAAAGAGACTTTCCCTACAATCCAGAGTAACTATGGGAGCACGTAAGAAACATTACGTGTACCCGTAGTTACTGCACCACCTAGTGAAAACCTATGAGAAATTCATATTGCAATCCAGAGCAAATTGTTCTTACACCGGAGCAAGGACTCCCTGTAGTTACTCTGGATTGCACTCTAGGATTGCGCCCATAGAGTTTACTTTTCTTAATGTGGAGAATTTTTATGCTATTTATTATTTTCTGTAAATCTTAATTTTATTTTCCTAACCTACATTCTTTTAATTAATGGATTTTATCTTACCAGATTTGTTTATTTTACATGCATATATCCAGTGGATTTTATTGTTGTATGCTTTTAATATGCCAAATAAAGGTGGTGGTTGTTGTTGTTATTTATTATTATCTATTATTTATTATCTACTTTATCAGATATATAATGAAGCAGAGCCCCCATCTCTTCGTTTTCAAATCTGCCCCCCTCCAAAAAAGAACCACAGGCTCCCAATGAAATAGAAACACGAGATTCCTCTTTATTTTGGCAAAAAAACCCACTCTGGTGGATTTCAGAAATTCACCATCATCAGGGATCGGAACCCACAACACCGTCACAAAAAGGGACGAGGGTGATACCATCATCCAAAGGGTCGGGGCAAGGGGGCAGGAAGCAGGAATGGATGGGATTTTTGGGGTGCTGCCATCATAGGGTTGGGAGAAAAAAGGAGAGGGGTATCCACATCCACAGTTCCTCCTACTTGAATCCAAGCAGGAGAATCATTCAACCACAATGGAGGGACACAGTAACCTTTCCGTGGGTCACATTCCCGACATGATAATGGCAGCTAAAGACAGGCTTTTCACTCTGACTACATTCAGGATGGAAGTGAGTCCACTCCGCTCCACTGGGGAGGACAAATGATTGCCCCAGTTCAACCAGTACCTACTATGGAACCAACCCCAGGGATGTCTCAGACTGCCCTATGGGGAAGGACAGAAATATATAGTTATATATAATACTCTTTAGGTCACTAACTAAATGGGGATTCACTCCCTCTGTCATGTGGAGTGAGCAGGGAAACGGTAGGCAAGGAAGGTACAATCAAAGATGTAGCCTTCTAAATCTGGCTTCTCCGTATTCTCATGAGTTCCGCAGCGTTCCAGGGAGATATGGGACAAAATAGCCCTCTAGGTCACCAAAGAGAAGAGAAAGTGGCAGATGAGATAGGGAACAAAGGGGGTCCGAGGAGAAACCAGAGTCGGGTTTGGAGGCACACGGCCCCAGAAGGTGTAGACAGAGGAAGTAGGGTAGCCACAAAAGACCAGGAAAGTCAGAAGACCCCCTACACGGGTCGGGCGCCGCTTGTGTGCATGCTAAAATATTCGGTGTAACCGTTATGTTGGTGCAGTTGGGGTGCGTGGAGCTGATAGGGAGGAGGCTGGCTTTCACCTGCTGGAGAAGGTTTCAAAAGCACGGGTGCACCGCTGAGCTCGGAGGTGGTGACCACACAGCTGGGGGTGAGACTGTGGTCAGCAGACGACGTCTCCTCCACCTGTTTGCGGGGCTGGATGGGGGGAAAGAAAGAATAGCCAAAATCAACACTTGGCAGAAGGTAAAATTACTTGTATTTACTTGAATATAATGCGCCATTGAATGTAATGTACACCCTATACTTACAATCAAAATACTCGACTTTCTCAATTCTAATTAACATTGAATCTAATGTGCACTTTGATTTTGGAGACTGAATTCGGCTGAAAAAGGTGTGCGTTATATTTGAGTAAGTACAATATATCCCTAACTGAATACTCCTCTATTCTCAAACAGGAGGCAAGAAAAGATATAGGTGGGTCTACACATGCAGAAGGAGGACTTGCCCCTGCCTTTATGAGTTGGGAAGTCCGAGGGGACCCACCCCGGTTCTCACATTGCTGCTGTTGCTCCCTGTACTTTGCGGGATGGAGAAAAGCTCCGTGAAGTTGGGCACCGAGTCACTGATGAATGTCACATTGCCATACACGTGGTGCGGAAATTTGGCCCCTGCTGCCGCCTCTTCAACGATCCCAATTTGCGACGTCCGGACATGGTATGGGAAGTTCTTATTGGCTGCAGAGGGCCGAGTCATAATCTGAGAAAACAAGATGTGCATCAGAACAGGATGTTAGCCTCATGCCAGGCAAGAACAGGGTTCCTATACCCTACTAGGAGACTGACCCTACCATTCAGAGTAACTACAGGAGCGCATAAGAGACATTATGTGCACCCATAGTTACGGCACCACCTAGTGAAAACCTATGAGAAATTCATATTGCAATCCAGAGTAAATTGTTCTTACACCACAGCAAAGACACCCCGTAGTTACTCTGGATTTCGCCCTGAAAACCTCCACTAAATATTGGATTTATTCTAATTCCAGACTTCTTCCCCAATCCCCAAATTAGGATTCCCCCAAAAGGGAAGTCATTCCCAAAACTGGCCATAAAGGGGGCTTCATGAAGGAATTATACCCAACACAGTTATGTTCTGCTGCTATCAAAACAAGAATTTCTAGTAGCAACCTCATAATTTTTAGACCCTTGTCCCTTTTTGTGATGGTGTTCTGGGTTCTGATCCTTGATGTTGAATTTCTGAAATCCACCAGAGTGGGGTTTTTTGGGACATTTTCAGTGGTGGTAAGGAAGAAGCAAAATTGAATAAAGAAGGTAAAACTAATCCAATATCCTTTCGGGATAAGATTTTAGGAAAATCTAGGAAGTGATGATACATTATGCATCAGAGCCATAATTGGTTCCCTTTATTTTTTATTTAGAGTGCAATCCAGAGTAACTACGGGGAGTCTTTGCTCCGGTGTAAGAACAATTTGCTCTGGATTGCAATATGAATTTCCCATAGGTTTTCACTAAGTGGTGCAATAACTACAGGTACACGTAATGTCTCTTGAGTGCTCCCATAGTTACTCTGGATTGTGTGGTTTGAAATGTAGCCTGAGGGAGCTGAAAATGAGATATTTCTTTGTATGTCATTATGCTATCAATGTTCTATCTTGGGGAAAAAAATTAAGGCTACAATCCAGAGTAATTACGGGAGCATGTAAAAGACATTACATGTACCTGTAGTTACTGCACCACCTAGTGAAAATTCATATTGCAATCCAGAGTAACTGGAGTAACTATGGGAAATTCATATTGCAATCCAGAGTAACTTGTTCTTACTCCAGAGCAAGGACTCCCCGTCGTTACTCTGGATTGCACCCTTCCAAAGCCACTGTTCCAATAAAAAAGTTGTTCCCATGATCAAAGGGGTGGAAATGGCCCAAGGGGGTGGGAATGGCCCATGGATAAAGGATTAAGCACCGCTTCCTACTTCTGAAAACTATCTGAGATTGATCATGCAGCTCTCCCTGTGCAGCACATGGTTTGGTCTTGAGAGTTCGGCAACTGTGATGCCAAAGGTTGGTGGAAGATCTCACCAGGAAAACTGCATGAGCGTAAAAGTGAATTCCCAGTTGGATGCCGTTGACTATTTTCTCCCGGGCCCACTTGGGGATGCCAAAGTTAGCGATGAGTGCAGTAACCGGGACAGCGAAAAACCTACAAGAGACAAAGATGCTATATAGGGCTTGATGGCACCCAGGCACTCCATATATATTCTGTTATTCTCACAGCAACACAAGTTTGCTTTGAATCCAGGGGGCAGGTGCCCTGGCTCCACCCTGCTTCCTTGCAACTCCTGATTTCATCTGCTTGGGACCCAGGAAGCGATTTCCCCTACAGATATACATTATGGCTTCTACAATCCCTTCCCAAGCAATTTCCATTGCGGCAGACACTGCATTGTATATGCAAGGCAATAAGATGCAGGTATCTTATGCACTCCCTGCAGGAACTGGTGAACAGTGGTGGGAGTCAAATAAATTAACAACAGGCTCTATGTCCTAACAACCTAAATTAACAACAGGTTCTATGTCCCATTAGTAACTGGATCTCAGATCCAGGGGCGCATTAGCAAAGGGTTTTATAGAACCTGTGAGAACCCCCTGAAGCCCACCTCTGCTGGTGAACCACTATGAGATACAGGAAGCTGTAGTAGATGGACCATTGGTGGATTCAGTATGGCTCTTCTTATGATCTAACTTGCTCCCTCTTCTCCCCAACCCTCAAAATTAATCTTATCCACTCAAAAAGAACAGTTCAACCACTGGAATAGTTGCAAAATGTGTCCCATTGGGAGAGGGGACATTTGTGGGTGCAGGGCCACCTTCCCCTAGCCTTTGCCCAGATCACCCTAGATAGGCTTGACCCAGTGGCTCTTCTGAAGTCACTCACCAGAGAGTGTAAGCTGCAAAGAAGGGAACGTAGAAGGGTTGCTTTTCCGGAAACTGTTTCAGTGTTATGAGGATGGCATAGCAGAACCAGATGTATGCCACAAACTGCAGGGTGATCAGGCCGTATCCAGCGGGTGACTCGTATGTGTACAGCACTTGTGCCTGATCAAAGAACTAAGTCCCAAAAGGGAAGAAAGTTAAAGAGTGACTGGCACACCATCAGTTGTTTTTACCATTGACAAGGCACACCATGATGTTCAAATCCCCAATTTTCCTATTAATAAATGTCCCTCCCCAAATTCCCATGGCATACCTGGGGACTATCCACATCCAGTGTGCCACGGCACACTGGTTGAAAATCACTGGTCTAGAATCCATAATCTAGGTGTAAGAGCACAATCCTATGTCTACTCAAAAGTAAGCTCCGCTGTGTTCAATAGGTCTTACTCCAAGGAAAGTGTCCTTAGGATTGCAGCCTAAGCCTAGATAAAGGGTAAACAGCTACACAGGAGGAAATGTATCTGAAGAGAAGAATGGCAGATCCAGGAGAGTTTCAGCACCCATCCCTCCCATCAGTTATTCTCTGAAAATATACACTGGCCAGGATAACATACACTCCTGTCTTTATAAGGTAATATTTAGGGGCCATTCCCAAAAGGATAACCAGGTGTCTTGGTGTTAAGTTATATACATCTCCCAGGCAGGGGTGGGCACTTACTGGTTTGGGCCTACTCGCCCAAACCGGATCTTCCAATTTCCCTGCCGCTGGTGAACCGCCAGTGACAGGGAAAGTCAAAAAGAGGGTGGACCGGTTTGTGCCGGCTGCCATCTTTTTTTAATGCGCACTGCGCAAGCGCCAACGTTGACACTTGCGCAGTGACTGCCCTGAAGCTGGCCTGCCAGCTTCAGGGCCGGCACTGCAGAAGCGACATGTTGACGCTTGCGCAGTGCCTGCTCTGAAGCTGACCGGCCAGCTTCAGTACAGGCACTGCGCAGGCGCCAGTCTCGCCCTACCCCTGACCCTCCCCAGCCCTGCCCCCTGACCCCGGCCCCAGCCCCTGACCCTCGTCCTGCCCCTGACCCCGGCCTGGCCCCTCCCACTTTCGGCGAACCAGATCTTGGGCCTGCTCCCAGGTAATCATATAGCCTGGGAGCTATATGGGCAATCAGCATGGGAACAGGTTACCTGAATAAACTGAAGACTGATTTGTGATCTAGGTGCATCCTAGTCTAGAATCTATCTATCAAACTATCTATTAATTTATTTATTGTATTTATAATTGTATTGTATATGACACTACAATGTATGTATATGACACTAATTGTATTTATATGACACTTTTCAACAAAAGGCATGTGCTTTTGTTGATGCACATGATGAGCATGTGGAGTTTGGAGGTGTGAGCAATTCTCAGAAGCACAGGCACTCACCTCTGCCTCATAGATGAAGAGCACCACGTGTGTTATCGTGTAGAGCGTCATGTATACAGAAAGTTTGATGGAACCGGTGTGGCTGATCCGACCCCTAAAAATAGGGAGCCATTAATTTAATGTGCTGGGATGTTGCTTCTTCCGATTCATTTCCTAGTAAACCTTTTCACAGTATACCAGCTGCACAGATCCCATGCCAGTTCCATGGATTTTCAGTTTAAGATTTTGAAATGCCTTCCATTTCTCCGCTCCAAATCCCATGCAATATGGAGGCAAAACCCAATCCCATTGAAAGATCCACACACCCCCTTCAGCCATGCTGGTACCTGGTGACAGTGAATCCCTTTCCCAGAAGGATGAGCATCAGGAGGAAGATCAGGAAACTGACAGAGAAAAGGAGCTTGGCTAAAAGGATGGAGAAAGAGAGAGGATGTTAAGAGCACACGCCTAACAATGTCTACTCAGAAGCAAGCCCCATTAAGTTAAGTGGGTCTTACTCCCAGGAAAGTGTGTTTAGGATTGCAGCCTAAGCTTCTGATCACCAAACTGGGTGTAAATGGTTCTTCGGCATGGTTGTGTGTTTGCCAAGCTGAGCTTTGGAGTTATGTAGGAATAGATAGTTGTAGTCCCAGTGCTTGAATTGGGGGGGGGGATAAGGACTCCCTTGGTCACTGCATTAAGAAGCTATACAGCCATGATAGCAAGTTGGCTGGAGGTGAAGTAGCTAAATTCATATATCCCCCAGGTACCTACCCAAGATCTTGAGGCTACCATTTCCAACACCATCACTTGCATACTGGCCCCAGTAGATGCAGAAGAACATCAGGCTGAGCACTGAGGGAGGAAAGCAGAGAATGAGGGGTGACACTACTACTGGCCAAAATGGTTTTAATCTTGGTATTTTCAAATAATACCAACATGCTACGTGTCATTCAGTGCAGAATATGATGCAGAATGCAAAAAAAGAAATTGCACTGAAGTATCTTTATTCTATCAAAAAACTATACTCAAAAAAACCACGGGGTCAGCGTCAGGTTGACCATATAGAATGGAGGACAGAATGCCTCTACCCTTAAGCATTGCAAGGAGGAGGGAATTGAGGCAGACATTGCTTTATAAACCCTTATATGATGAGCTAAACCTGCCTCAGTTCACTTTTCTATGCTATGGTCAAAGGTAGAGGCATCCTGTTCTCCGTTCTATATGGTCGCCCTGCTCAGGGCATCACTAGGACCACCCAGATTCAAATACTGCACATATCGATTGCATATTTAATAGCAGGCCCCAAATATGTGCATTATTGTCTTAAGTGTTTTGAACTCTTTGGTGAACAGTATTGTAGCTGTTGCAGATTTTCATTCTATCTGGGTCCAGCTCTCCTTCCCCAAGACTCACCCTCAACACCTGCTGCCGTCATGAACATCTTGTACGTGGTGTGAAGAAGCTGCCGTCCTTTTAACAGATCTGAGAAGGAATCATATATATTTTTTAAAAACACTACATTATTAATGGTGCTTTCTTACTGTCTATCTCTGGAACAAAATAATAGTCCCTTTTTTCCCGAGTCCCCTATTCTTTTAGACCAGGGGTCTCCAAACTTTTTAGCAGGAGGGCCACATCATCTCTCTGACACTGTGTCCAGGGCCGGAAAACTAATTTACGTTTCAAATTTGAATGCATTTACATAAATTTATACATAAGAATGTATTGGAGTGGATTACGAGGTTTGCCTAATGGCCCCCCTAAGGGGGTCTTGCCGGTGGCCACATTGATGCTCACCAAGGGCCGCATCTGGCCCCCCGGGCCGGGGTTTGGAGACTACCCCCAAATTCAGAGTAACTATGGGAGCACTTAAGAGACATTACATGTACCCATAGTTACTGCACCACCTAGTAAAAACCTATGGGAAATTCATATTGGAATCCAGAGTAACTTGTTCTTACACCAGAGCAAGGACTTCCTGTACTTACTCTGGATTTTTTCCTAGGACTAATGCATTCCTTTTGGCAGATCTTACTGGACAAAATGCTGTATCTTCCTATCCTGTCTTACAAATTCCATATATAGAGGATCATCTTGCAGTTCTCAACTCCATGGGGAGATGGGATATGAAGCCCTATGGAATACTGACCATAAGCAACGGTTCCCAAACTGAGAGCCATTGCTCTCCGGAGAGAAGAGGAAACCACCAGATGACCTACAGAAGAGGGATTGTAGTCCTAATGGGTATCCATGACCAGTGGTCCAGTACGGCTACAATCCAGAGTAACTACGGGACCTTTTACACTGACATAGTTATGGTGCCACCTATGGGAAACCTATGGGAAATGCATAGAGCAATCCAAAGTAAGTGCCTCTTATGTCTTCCCGTAGGATTGTAGGGTACCACTGGGCACCACTAGTTATAAAGGTATGGGAACCACTGTCATTGAAAGAGAGAAGGATAACATACAGCCTTCTCTTTTCTTTCCTATTTGAAAGCTGGTGTTGGAAAGGCAGGGTGGGAAAGCAGACAGAAATTGCTCTCCCTTTGCAACTCTGTGGAGTTGTTTGCCTCCACAATATGGGACAAGTTACCAAATATGGGACAAGTTACCATCACACAGTCTCACTCAGGTGCAAAAAGGAAGTGCCAGTCAAATTGCATCGGATCAGGACCCTTTTGTACTCACAGCCAAAGTAGCAGGAAATGATGAGGATCAGGATGAAGATCAGTAGAAAAGTGATGTCCGTCTCCAGGATACCTAAGAAGAAAGGGGACTTAGCAGGGTGATCATATGACCGGAAAAACCCGGATTTGTCCGGATTTTTAGCCTCCTGTCCGGGTGTCCTACATTTCTTTGCGATGGTGTACGGTACATCATCATGTCATATGTCATTGGATTTGTATTGAAGAGCAGAATCCAATGCAAAGATATCTCTTTCCCATCAAAAGTTATGGCAAAAAAAACAAAAACAGAAAAAAACAAAAAATATAAAAACAAAAAACCCACATTTTGGCCATTTTTTTAAGTGGGTAGGAATTTTGGCTGGGGGGGGGGTAGGAATTTTGGCATTGGGGTTCAGGAATTTTGGGTTTGGCATCTGGTCACCCTGTAGGGGAGGGATGTTCAGAACTGAAGGTCTCCATCCACTGCTTTGTGATTGATGGTATTATAATATTGTGCTATGATTACTAGCACTACCTGCCTGCTCGCTTGTCTCCTGTTCAACCTGTACATTTGTAAACAAAGCAGTACTTCAAAGTCAGTCTCCATAGATCTCTCCTCAAGAGAAAATATACCTTGTAAAACTGCCCTAGAGAGGTATGAAACAAGATCCAGACTAGACTTTAATCCTGGTGGTAGTCCACCACTTGCCTCTCCTCTACACTTCTTCTTCCCCTCTTCCTTTTCTAATCCAAGGGTGGAGCAGAGGATGTCACAACACTAGTTACGAGCACAATCCAAACCATGTCTACTCCAAAGTCAGCCCCATTGTGGCTTGCTTTTGAGTAGACATGGTTAGGATTGCAGCCTAAGTGGGTTAGTATTATGCAGGACTTTGATCCAGCCCTGGAAACTTACCAAACTCATCAGCAGAGAAGTGTCGGGTCCAAAAGGATTTGCCATTGGTTAGAATCATCTCATACTCCAGTTCAAGACCATCGCCCTGGGGGAGAAGCGGTCAAAAAATCATTGCAACCTTAGGGGGAATGGAAGCAGAATGGAGTCAGGGGAATGGAGGGGGAATGGAGTCAGAACAGTACAGGGAATTGGAGAGACTCACCCCACACTTGCTGAGAGCCACATACCACCAACGCTCCCGGACTGAGCGGAAACTTCTTCCACTTGCACAGCTCAGGTAGCGCACTGAATTTTCTGTCATCAGCTGGGCAAAAGAATCCAAGACAGAAACCAGTTATGGAACAAGGAGGAAAAACTGGAACCAGGGAGGAGAGATAATTCCAGACATGTCTCCTCATTTTCTAGGATCCCCCCTCCTTCATCCAGAGGGAATTCCTTCTCCCCCCTTACCTTATGTGAGGAAACCTTGCATTATTGTAATCTCAAGGGTATAAAATGCATGCATTTTGTAGCCTCCTGCAACTTCCAGAGTGACTTACCTGGCATCCAGACCAGGCATACTGGGTCGTGAGGTTGATGACCTGGTTGTTCTCTGGGCGGATCACAGACTCTTTCATCAAACAGTCCTAGGAGGTGGTGGCAGAAGTTCAGAAGCATTAACAGTTAGAACCAAATATGGAACAAAAAAAAAGCAGGCCTCCGTCAGTCTTGAGAGAATATGGTATTGTGCTCGGCGCTGCATACGCTGCATGCGAAGCACGAAAGCCTGGGTTGGATTGTTATGGAGGATAGGCTGTTACCCAAGCAGCAAATCCCCCCTCTCCACGCCACTGAATTAGTCCAATGGAAAGGCAGAGCCAATACGATTGGATCCAGCTGGCATCGCAGAGCTGGGCTAAGGCAGGAGCTCACCCTGTCTTGTGGGGCCGGCCCGGGTCTCGAACCCTGGCCTGCTGGTTAACAGGCACAGCGTCTTAACCGCTTGCGCCACCCACAGCCCTGGAACAACAGAGTGGTTTAAAAGTGGGAAAGGTGTGTGACAAGGGTGTATATTGTCACCTTGTTTATTAAATTTATATGGAGCGTACATTATGCAAAAGACAATCACAAGACAGAATTAAGATCATTGGAGAAACATCAAGAACCTCAGATGCACAGATGACACCACTCTAATGTCAGAAAGTAAGGAGGAACTAAGGAACCTCTAGATGAGAGTGAAGAAAGAAAGTGCTAAATGTGGCTTAAAACTTAGGCTGCAGTCCTAAAGACACTTTCCTGGGAGTAAGGCCTATACCCTAAAGTGAAATTAAGCCCCTTGCTCTGAAGCAGTTAAGATGACTTTCCATAAGATAACACTACAGGGTGATGTAACTGCGTGGACCCGTAACTGCTATGGATTTTGCCCTAAGACTCATTGAACACAATGGGGCTTACTTTTGAGTAGACATGATTAGGACTGTGTTCTCAATATTAGAAAAACCAAGATCATGGCTTCTGATCCCATCAATTTGTGGCAAACAGAAGGGGAAGAAATGGAAGTAGTGACAGAGTTTATTTTCCTGGGCTCTAAGATCACTGCAGATGATGATGGCAGTCATGAAATCAAAAGACCCCTGTTTCTGGGGTGGATACCTATGGCAGGGCTAGACAATCCAGAATAACTACAGGGAGTCCTTGCTCCAGTGTAAGAACAACTTACTCTGGATTCCAATATGAATTTCCCATAGTTTTTCACTAGGTGGTGCAGTAACTATGGGTGCACACAAAATCTTTTACATACTCCCATAGTTACTCTGGGTTTGGGGGTACATTAAAAGTTGAGATGTCATCTCACCAACAAAGATCCATCTAGTTAAAGCTATGGTTTTCTCTGTAGTAATGTATGGCTGTGAGCTGGACTATAAAGAAGGCTGACTGCTGAAGAATCAATGCCTTTAAATGGTGGTGCTGGAGAAGTCTCTTGAGAGTCCCTTGGACTGCAAGAAGATCAAATCACTCCATCCTGCAGGAAATCAACTCTGGGCGTAATCCAGAGTAACTACAGGGAGTCCTTGCTCTGGAGTAAGAACAATTTACTCTGGACTGCAATATGAATTTACCATAGGTTTTCACTAGGTGGTGCAGTAACAAAGGGTGCACATAATATCTCTTACATGCTTTTGTAGTTACTCCAGACTGTAGGGTCTGACTTTTCACTGGAAGGACAAATACTGAAGCTCAGATATTTTGGCCACATCATGAGAAGAGAGGACTCCTTAGGAAAGAGCCTGATGCTGGGAAAAACTGAAGGCAAAAGGAAAAGAGGACGACAGAGGATGAGGTGGTGAGATAGTGTCACCAAGGCTATGAACATGAATATGGATGAACTCTGGAAGCTGGTAGAGGATTGTTGGGGGGGGGGGGGAAGGCTGGCATGCTGCAGTCCAAGGGGTCATGAAGAGTCAGACACGACTTAACAACTGAACAACAACAACAAAGCTGGAGCCTCTGAGTGTCCGTTCAGACCACCGTTCTGGAAACAGCACTCTGTAACTGAAAGGAGGCCCAGTGCAGAAATGGAAGGGGGATTCTCACATGTCTCTGCATTAGAAGCAAGTGACTGATCCAATAACACTTCATTTTAAAAAGGCAGTAAAATTACCCCTTCCCAATGACAGCTGCTTGGACATAAATAATGTCCAAAAAACTTAACCATTGCCTAATTCTTTTCATGTGCTGACAGTTCTCTTATGGCACACTAGTAACAGCGTGTAACTGTTGCTTGCAAAAATACAATATAATAGCATTCATAAGTTTAAAAAAACCATCCCTCTTTCCAACATCTCAATTGCCCTTTTGCCACATCTCAATTGCCCCCCTATCTTCTTCTCAGCCTGGCCTGTTATTAGTTGACTGTTGGAATGCTGACAGTTGCATCTCCTCTGCCTGCTTGATTGACATGGAATGTTGGCCTGAGGATGCGGACACAAGGCTAGATGCGGACACCGGTATGCACAAGGCTAGATGTGGACACCCATATGCACAAGGCAAGATGCGGACACCCGTATGCACAAGGCGAGATGCGGACACCGGTACGCACAAGGCTAGATGCGGACATTGGTATGCACAAGGTAAGATGCGGACACCGGTACACACAAGGCTAGATGCGGACACCCATATGCACAAGGCTAGATGTGGACACCCGTACACACAAGGCGAGATGTGGACACCCGTATGCACAAGGCGAGATGCGGACACCCATACGCACAAGGCTAGATGCGGACACCAGTACGCACAAGGCTAGATGCGGACACCAGTACGCACAAGGCTAGATGCGGACACTGGTACGCACAAGGCTAGATGCGGACACTGGTACGCATAAGGCTAGATGCGGGCACCGGTACACACAAGGCTAGAAGTGGACACCAGTACGTACAAGGCTAGATGAGGACATCCAGTATGCACAAGGCTAGATGCGGACACCGGTACACACAAGGCTAGATGCAGACACCGGTACACACTAGGCTAGATGTGGACACCCATACGCACAAGGCTAGATGCGGACACCCGTATGCAAAAGGCGAGATGCGGACACCCGTATGCCCAAGGCAAGATGCGGACACCCGTATGCCCAAGGCAAGATGCGGACACCCATACAAACAAGGCTAGATGCGGACACCGGTATGCACGGGGCTAGATGCAGACACCTGTATGCTAGATGTGGACTAGATGTGGACTAGACACCCGTAGGCTAGATGTGGACACCTGTACATACAAGGCGAGACGCGGACACCCATACACACATGATTAGATGTGGACACACATACCCACAAGCTAAACCAAGCTTCTCTCTCTCATATCAAATAACTTCCATACTCCTATTGCACTCCTGGCCAGCAAATATTCCACACACCTAAAGTGGGCTGAGAAAAGGGGTGCAGAGAAGAACGCACATCTCCCCTAGCAACGCGCACACCTCCTTAATGGAGGCACTCTTTGTACGCTGAGAGCCCAGACCTTAAATTAACTTCTCTGGCAGCAGGGAGGTTTGTGAGCAAACACTTTCATCGCCCAGCCTTAACCAGCCGATGCTCATATCTCCGGAACTGCCACATCTAATCTCACCCCAGAAAGCTGGCAAATTACATCACAGAAGAAAGGGATCCAGCTGCTCCCCGACATCCCCTATCATCACGCAAATTATGTCAATCATGCGCTGCTACAATATGCAAATTTGTTGCAGCTTTGATGTGCCTAATAATGTTTTCTCTGTGCTGGAAAAACTGCTCTGCTCATCCTAGCCAACTCTGGCTTGAACCACTTTGGAGAGAAGTCCACAGTTTCTCTGGTTGCTTTTCGCAGGTCCAACCTTGTTATAAGCAGATTGTTTATACACGGATTTGACTCAAATCACAATTTAAAACCACTGCAAACCACAATTTAAAAAACCGATTTTTTTACTGTTGTAAATAGGTAGTCATGCAAGCAATCATTCCACTTTTCAGTCCCAGAATCAAACTCCTGCAGATATTGAGGCACTACCTTATTCATTTATATGCAATAGAGATGCAAGAAACCTAGATGTGGATCTTTAAACCTGTTTTTTCCATTGTTTATACTTGGATTTTTTTTATCCATGGAGATTTACAGAACAGAACCCTAGTGGATAACAAGGGAAACCTGTACGTAACATTTTACATTTAACAGCTTCAGTTACTGAGGAATTGCTCAGTGAAATTGTACTCTACAATCTATATTTATTATCAACACGTACAGCCATCCCCCATATCCGCAGGTTATAGTTCCAAGACCTACCATGGATACCCGAATCTAGGCAAGATAATCATAGAATCATAAAGTTGGAAGGGACCCAGTAGGGCATCTAGTCCAACCCCCTGCCTATAGCAGGAAATCCTCATAGAGCATCTCCGATAGGTGTTGGTTGAGAATCTGCTTAAGCCCCTTGCTTAAATAATTTTCCATTTACTTAGGGTGCAATCCTAAGCATTTCTACCTAGAAGTAAGCCCCAGTCTGTTCTATGGGACCCTTATATCAGGAAACTGTATATAGGATTGCAGCCTTACATTGGCATCCATCAGTCTTGAAAGACTATGGTATCGTGCTTGATGTTGTATGCGAAGCACGAAGGCCTGGGTAGATTGATATGGAGGATAGGCTGTTATCCAAGCAGCAAATCCTCCCTCTCCGTGCCACTGAAATAATCCAATGGAACTGCAAAGCCGATATGACTGGTTCCAGCTGTGTTGCAGAGCTGGGCTAACAGACAGGTCCCCACCCTGTCTTGTGGGGACCCGGGTCTCGAACCCTGGCCTGCTGGTTAACAGGCACAGTGTCTTAACCACTTGCGCCACCCACAGCCGTACACATCTACAACAAAGTGATTTGAACAATAACGCAATAATACAGCAATGAATGCAGACAATCAGAACACTAGAGGCTAACTGGCGGCACGTAATGCAAACCAGCAGAGGACAAAGTGGGATGAGTCATGAGCACTACAGGGTGGGAGGTAACCACGTAACTCAGAATGGCACACGATGTAAAACCACGGAAAACTGAGGACTCAATCTTAACCAATTTAGGCCAGCATAACTCTTCCACTCCCTGTTACCACAGTGGGTTGGGGAGACTGGCGCATGTCTGTGCACTGGCTTTTGTGACACCCCCAGGCCAGCACGGGACTTGTGCTTGAAATGATGCTGGACTAAGAGTGCAATCCTAAGCATGTCCACTCAGAAGTAAGCCCTATTGTGTTCAATGGGTCTTACTCCCAGGAAAGTATGTTTAGGATTACAGCCTAACTGGGGATTAGGATTGCACCCTGAAACTGCAGAAATCAAATTTGCAGACATAGGAGTTCTAGTCAGTGGTGGGATTCAAATAAATTAACAACAGGTTCTATGTCCTAATAACCTAAATTAACAACAGGTTCTATGTCCCATTGGTCACTGTTGTCAGAACCAGGCACTCATTAGCAAAGGGTTCTGTAGAACATGTGAGAACCTCCTGAAGCCCATCGCTGGTCTAGTGTATAAAACAGTGTTTCTCAAACTGTGGACTGAAACCTATCAGTGAGCGAATTTGGGGTAGATCATAACAAATTTTTTCAAACAACAACAACTTTGTAAGTACCTTTCCCAGTTTGCAAAAGAAAATAGCTAGAAACCTGGAATGACCATTTTGGGAGAACAGTCCATGGGCTCTATTTCTAGGGAGAGTATAGTAAACACCAACACAACTTATATTGTATGTAAGGTTTCTAGCACCGTCAGAGAACAGGACCCCAATTGTTATCAATTAATAATTGTAATTATTATTAAAAATAAAATATTTATTTCTATATCTCTTTTTTTCTAGTGGGTTGTGATAGTTTATCATTTTAAAAAGTGGGTCTCGGTGCTAAAAAATTTGTGAAGCAGTAGGATATAATATCTACCAATTATATAGTATTTACCAATTATTTACCAATTATACAGTATTTCTGAGTATTGAAATCTATTGACCTACACCCTGAAGGTCTCCCTGCAACTCAATGGCCGATCAAAACTGACCTTGTTTCCCTTTTTGTAGACAGCCGGCCACTGGGAAGGGTCATCAAAGTAAAGAAGGATGTTCTCACAGCACTTGGCCTTCAAAGAGAAGCAGAAAGAGGATGTTAAGATCACTCAGAACCAGGAAACATGTTTATATATGAAAATTTTGGGGTTTATAAAGAACTCTAAAAGACAGGATGGAAGATATTAAAATACCTCTGGGTAACGGAACCGGAAATCCAGGCGTCCATAGTCGGAAAGGAAGCAGAATCGGGTCAGGAACACCCAGTCCTGGGGAGACAGAAAAAAAGTAGCTGCTGTTTCAAGGCTGGCCAAAAGGCCCAAAATCAATGGGAGAAATAGGATCAGACCCCATTGTCCAGTGTAGGTCCATGGCCAGCTTCATTAAGCAATGAGGTTGCCACCTAATGCACACTTACCTGGGAGTAAGTGTGTATTAATCACTGATTATAATGGGGATTTACTTTTGAGTAAACATGGATAGGAATGGTCAGTGGAGCACTAACTTGGACCCTCAGAGGTCCACCACCCCCCAAAAGGTCTGCATCTTTGACTTCTAAAAAGGCTAAAATCCTGTAAAACCTACAATTCTGGTAAAACCCCGTACTAAAATCCATTACTATGCAAGCAATGCACAGATTACAGCGTGGATAGGTAGGGTTCACTCTGGCCTCCTTCGCGACATGCCAGATTTGTGACCACCTGTAGTTCTTCCTATGATATAAACACATCATGCAGGTTCCTGAATTTGCAGGCTGAATCTGACCCATGCACCCCGAAACCAAATTTCGACCCCACATAAACATCATGTTTTAGGAGAGAGTAGCCTGAGCCGAGCCCTGCTTGAAAATTATGAGTTTCAGCAGCTCATCTCCAACCAGCAGCAGTAAAATTTTATTACTTGGCTTGAGAAAGAATAAATAATACCCCAAACAATGCTCATAAAGTGAAATCTATTAAGCTGTTAACATCGGCCCTATTAATTTAAACACAGCGCACTGCACCAACTGAACAAGCCTGGCCAATTTGACCTAGTTTGTAGCAATCACTCACTCGTCTGTATGGACCAAAGACTGGTTTCCAAATAAAAATGGGTCGCTTGAACAGGTATTTAAGGAAGCTGTGCTACGCTCCTACACGGGATGGGGAACTGACCAAGTCCAGACTGGAGCCCAGGTCTACCTTCCCAACAAATCTCAATCACAGAAGCCAATGTTCAATTCAATTGCAAACCCAGGTCTACCTGCCTGGATGACCTGGGCTTTGGAGATGGACATGGATGGAACCTGCACTTGCCTCGGAACTGCATGACCATTAAATGCAGTGAACATCTCACTTATCACACTTTATCGTGAGTTTGTAGTGCAATCACAGTGTTAAATGTCAGATTCCAACATTTTTTAAGGATAAGCTATATAGGAAGGTGGCTTCTTACTCAGTTGGGCTGTTGTTTCAACTCATTGATGATTGTCTACTCCAAGGGTGTCCAAACCTTTTGGTAGGAGGTCCACATCATCTCTGCAGGGTGATCATATGGCAGGAAATTTCCAGATTTGTCCTCTTTTTTAGTCTCCTGTCCAGGTGTCCCCCAAAAGGGCTTCATTGTCCTCCATTATGGAACTTCACAATGGTGTGCAGTACCCATCATGTCATATGTCACTGGATTCATATTGAAGAGCAGAATCCAATGCAAAATGGTTTTTAAAATATCTCCTTCCTACCAAACGTTACGGCCAAAAAACTAAAACTAAAAAATATGCATTGAGCTCTATGGGAAAGTGAAAGTGCCCAATATCATGGCTTTACTCGTGAGTAGGCAAATGTGCCATTGTCCACCAGAAAGTCTGGGTTGAGAGGAATCCAAGACCTTGTCCTCCTTCTGAGGTTCCAGTGGTGGGCATCAGGGGGTTCTCAGAGGTTCTAAAGAACATTTTGCTAACGAGCGTCTGGTTCTGAGAACCGGTTACTAATGGGACATAGAATCTGTTCTTAATTTAGGTTATTAGGACATAGAACCTGTTGTTATTTTATTTGAATACCACCACTGGTTTCAATACCACCTGGTTCGAATTTATTTGAATAACACCTCTCTGTTGGGGACCAGAAAATTATTTACATTTCAAATTTGAATAAATTTACACAAATTTGCATATTAAAAGTGTATTAGAAACAGATATGGAGGATTACAAGTCTTGCCCATGGGTTGGATGAAGAAGTCTTGCTGTGGGTCACATCTGACCCCCAGGCTGGAATTTGGATACCCCTGGTCTACCTTGGGCTGTGGGTGGTGCAAGCGATTGAGGGCGCAATCCAGAGTAACTATGGGGAGTCCTTGCTCCAGTGTAAGAACAATTTGCTCTGGATTGCAATATCAATTTCCCATGGGTTTTCACTAGGTGGTGCAGTAATAACGGGTACACGTAATGTCTCTTACGTGCTCCCGTAGTTACTCTGGATTGTAGGGTAAGACGCTGTGCCTGTTAACCAGCAGGCCAGGGTTCGAGACCCGGGTCGGCCCCACAAGACAGGGTGAGCTCCTGTCCTTAGCCCAGCTCTGCAACACCAGCTGAATCCAATCGTACTGGCTCTGCCTTTCCATTGGACTAATTCAGTGGTGTGGAGAGGGGGGATTTGCTGCTTGGGTAACAGCATATCCTCCATAACAATCTAACCCAGGCTTTCATGCTTCGCATGCAGCGTATGCAGCGCTGAGCACGATACCATAGTCTTTCAAAGACTGAAGGAGGCCTGCTTTTTTTTTAGGTCTACCTTGACCGGCTCAGGTCTTTCTAGGAATTCAGAGAAGGTTTCATCTTCCTTCCTGGAGATGGGAATTGAACCTACAGCTTTCTGCATGCTAAGCAAGGAGTCTCTCCTATTGATCATCCAAGTGAAGGAAGTATCCTAATCTGCATTCAAATTCGCATCACCGTTTGCGACTACAGAGGAAGAAGCTAAAGCTTATTTTAGTATAAAGCTAAGCTTATTCTAGTATATTAACATGGGATAAAACAAGGAGAACTTAAGTATGCACCTATCCTATAGTCTATATCAGCGTTTCTCAAAGTGGGGGTCGGGACCCCTTTGCGGGTCACCTAGAGCTTTCTTGGGGGTCGCCTAAAGACCCCTGGTGCAGGGGGCCAGGTCAGGCTTGCCAGACCTCTGGCTGTAGCTGTGCGTGCACTGGGGCTGACTGACAGCCTCAGGGCCCAATCCTATGCATGCCTACTCTGAAATAAATCCCATTATAGTCAGGGGGGCCTTTACTCCCATGTAAATGTGGATAGGATTGCAGCCTCAGGGCCCAATCCTATGCATGCCTACTCTGAAATAAATCCCATTGTGTTCAATGTGTGCACAGAACACACATCTCATTTGTAACAATGAAAATACATCCTGCATATCGGATATTTACATTACGATTCATAACAATAGCAAAATTACAGTTATAAAGTAGCAACGAAAATAATTTTATGGTTGGGGGGTCCCCACAACATGAGGAACTTATAAAGGGGTCACGGTGTTAGGAAGATTGAGATCCACTGTTCTATATCCTATACATCTATAGTAGACGTATGCACCTGTCCTATCTGACTGTATTTCAAACACCTCCCTTTCTACCTGGAATTGTCCCCCTCCTTGTCTTGCCAAACAAGTGCCATCACAGCATACTATGATCCAATTACTCATCTTTCTCTGTCACCCAACACCAAAGAAGCTATCGAGTCACAGCAGCTCCGTTTCCTAAGGCAATGCCATTCCCACGGCTGAGCTGAAGCTACCGTAGCTGAGTCAGACGGAGGCCCTTTGGAGGGTGGTGAGGTGGTGGGGGACGGTGGGGGAAGATACATTTGATGCTCAGGTTAGATAGGTGGATTTGGACCAAGGAAGAAAGTACAGTGGAACCTTGCAAGACAAACGCTTTGAAAGACGAACTAAAATTTCTAAGGAATTCTGCTTTGTAAGACAAACAGTTTTGGCAGAGTTTGGCAAACGAGGAAAATTTGCTGGAAAATGAACGAATTGATGGTTCTGGAGAACATCTCATCTGCAGAGGAGAAGGAGAATAAGGAGGAGGAATCCCTCACGTCAAATGAGATTAAGGACATTTGGAAACATTGGGAAATGGGGCAAGATTTTGTAGTAAAGCACCACCCAAATAAGGCTGTAGCAGTGCGAGCGATGAATCTGTTTAATGCCAATACAATGTCACATTTCCGTGAAATCCTCAAAAGGAGACAAAGGGTGAAATCCAGAGTAACTATGGGGAGTCCTTGTTCCAGAGTAAGAACAATTTACTCTTGATTGCAATATGAATTTCCCATAGGTTTTCACTAAGTAATGCAGTAACAACATCGACGTAAATGTCTCTTACGTGCTCCCATAATTACTCTGGATTGTGCCCCAAAGCAAGTGTCATTAGAAGGTTTCTTGTAAAAGTTGCTCAAAAAGACACCAGTGACCCTTTGGGTGAAAATTAGGGTGCAATCCAGAGTAACTGCAGGGAGTCCTTGCTCCGACATAAGAACAATTTACTCTGGATTGCAATATGAATTTTCCATAGGTTTTCACTAGGTGAAACATCGACGTAAATGTACATCGACGTAAATGTGTCTTACATGCTTCCATAGTTACTCTGGATTGTAGGGTATGTCATCCTTGGCCATAAAGGGTTTTTTCCTATTTTACTGTGCAGTATATTACAGTGTTTTTATTAATATTACAGTAATTGTGTTCTGTATTATATTACAGTGTTTTGAATTCAATCCCTGTGTTTTGTCATCATTTTTACATCCAGTTAATATTTTTATATGAATATTTTTGGGGTTGTGCAGCCGATTGTCTGAGTTTCCATTATTTTATATGGGAAAATCTGCTTTGTAGGAAGAACGCTTTGCAAGACAAACATGCTTCTGGAACGAATTACGTTCTTCTTACAAGGCACCGCTGTATAGGGGTGTGGATTTGGGAAAAAAAATCAATGCTTGAAAATATATTGCAGATTTAAGGATTCCAGCCCCCCCAGAAATGAAGGTCGGGGAAAGACGGCCGTATTTGGCACTTAGTCCCAGGCCTACCTCCTTCCCCTTAAATCCCCTTCTGTTCTCATGGCAACATCCCATATTAAGGTTTCCACGGAAACCGTACCCGAGGCTGAGGAAGGCCGAAGCTGAGGATCTGAGAACTGGGGCAAAAGGAAGAGAAAGAATCCTTTTTGTAAAAGGATCGGGTGTCCTCGGATGTCAGGGAGCACTCCTAGCCCCATAAGCAGCGCTGTGATCCAGTCTCAATTCAGAGTAACTACAGGGAGTCCTTGCTCCGGTGTAAGAACAACTTCCTCTGGATTCCAATATGAATTTCCCATAGGTTTGCACTAGGTGGTGCAGTAACTACGGATGCACGTAACGTCTCTTAAGTGCTCCCGTAGTTACTCTGGATTGTAAGGTAAACCTCTTTGTTTCTCCAACTTCTCCAAATTCTGGAGTGATGTGGTTAAAAAAAAGTGTCCTATGGGCTCAAACACACAAATACAATGCAGAGTAACTATGGGAAGACATAAAAGGCACTTACTCTGGATTGCTCTATGCATTTCCCATAGGTTTCCCATAAGTGGCACCACAACTACGTCAGTGTAAAAGAGAATTCTGGCAATCCTATAGTAGACGCTATAGTATAGTATAACCCTATAGTATAGTTACTCTGGATTGTACCAGTGGTGGGCTTCAGGGGGTATAGTATAGTATAGTATAGCCCAGTGGTGGGCTTCAGGGGGTTCTCACAGGTTCAGGAACTCTTTGCTAATGAGTGCCTGGTCCTGAGTACTTATTACTAATGGGACATACCCCTAAATCCAGAGTAATTACGGGAGCACGTAAGAGACTTTACATGTACCCATAGTTACTGCGCCACCTAGTGAAACCCTAGTGAAAACCAGATGAGTTAGGCTAGTTTAAGTTTGTTAGGACTGTGCCCTAAATTACACTCTTCATAGCAATGCAGGGAGTAGCTTAGCTAGGGTTGCCAGAATTCTCTTCCACAAAATCAGGACAGGCTCCTCTGTCCCATATGCAGTATGTGAACACAATCCCCCCAAATTGGGATCACCCTTATTTTTCGGGACATATGGCAACCCTAAGCTTAGCCAGAATCAGATCCCACTAGCAGCGATATCTGCAGGTACCAGAAATAGACACTGAAATCTATAATTTCATGCTACATAACACCTCAAATCCTCCCCAGCACTGCTGCCCAGTTCCTTCCCATTTTCCATCCCACCCCATCACTCACTACAGCTCTGCACAATCATAACTCCCTACCACTCAGTGGCTAAAATCCCATTGTGTTCCTGATCCTCCCACACAGATCGGTGCATGTTCAGCGCAGACAAATGGAAATTAGCGTCTATTAACATCCTTTAATCACTCTTTTGTACATGCACATGGGGGGGGGGGCAGTGAGAGAAGGATCCCAAGGAGCACAGTGTGGTTGTTTATCATTCATATCAGTAACTGAGTCATTCATATCAGTAACCGAGTGCCAGAAAAGAACTAGCAGTCTGGTGTGGCTGTGCATGCGCGCGCACACATACACTGAGCTTGCTTCTACTTCAGTCATTAATTTTAAAATACCTATCCAAGCATAAAATTTCACTGATAGGTTCGACCTGTCTTTTCTCAACATGATTATTACTGTGGCAGGTAGTTGACATAGTATGCATGTCTACTCAGAAGTCAGCTTTATTGAATTCAGTGGGACTTACACCTATGGCAGGGTTGCTATATGTCCCCCCAAACAGGGACAATCCTGGTTTTTGGAGGATTTTGTTCACATACGGGCAAATGGGACAGAGGGTCCTGCTCCGATTTTGTGGAAGAGAATTATGGCAACCCTATCCTCTGGAAAGTGTTACTATTTCACCTTTAATCTGCATGTTTTGGTACTATTTCATCTTTAATATCCATTAATCAAACCTTATTAATTAAACAAACATTAAATCTGGGTGAAGTAAACCAGGGTAACACTACATGATCTTGTGATCACACATTGAACTACACTGTACTAGATAACTCCTTTCCCCCTTTCATCACCTGGTAATGTCTCTTTGAGCACAATCCTAACCATGTCTACTCAAAAGTAAGCCCCATTGTGTTCAATGGGTCTTACCCCCAGGAAAGTGTCTTTAGGATTGCAGACTGTGATACCTAGCTATCACCATAATTCTGATGCTAGCCATCCTTGGCACAGCTTAGCCACCCCCTTCTTTGGCCTAACCACATATTTCATGCATAAAAGGCATAATGTTACACATGTTATTTCAATGTACATGCAATCTATGTATGCTGCATGTATAAGTGGTATGACTGATATACAAATCATATGGCCATTCGTACCATACAGAATGATCTACACTTTACATTTCCCTCTGTTGACTAAAAATGATAGGTAACCTATTTTCAAATACTGATCTCTAATTAGCTCATCCAGAACAATCCTTTGCATGTCTACTCAGAAGTAAGTCCCATTATAGTCCCATTACTCTCAGGAAAGTGAGCATAGGATGCAACAGAATGCAATACAGTTTCAGTGAAAGGGTAAAGAACACCTCCCTCCCCACCAAGGCTGGTTCATCTATGAGGCCAACCGAAGCAGATCAGTAGGGTTTAAGGTTGCCATATATCCTGAAAAACAGGGACAATCCTTACTTTTAGGGATTGCGTTCACATACTGGCAAATTGGACAGAGGGTCCTATCCAGATTTTGTGGAAGATAATTATGGCAACCCTAAGCAGGGGGTCCCCCATCTCTGCCCATCCACTTCCCTCTACAGGCATCCCCCGCTTATTGGACAGGTTTGGGACTGGATCCCAAAGTGCTAACTGTCGAAAAGTGGAACCCAATTTTTCAGATTATAAATGTTGTTTCCAATTCTTTTTTTAGCTCACAAACTGCAAATGTCCCTATTATCTCCCAAATTCCTGCTGCAAATAAAGATTTCTGCAAACTCTTTTGGAAATGAGGTTAGACCAGCAGCTACAACATGGGGAAGGGCAATTTTGGCCTTTAGAACATCAGAGAGAGAGAGAGCTTGGAAGAGCAGAACATGCATTGAATGAATGACTTCTGGTTATAATTGAAAAGTGTTGAAAGAGTGGATTGTCAGAAAATGAATCATGGGAATAAGGGGGATAAATGTACCGCTCCTTTTTCATCCTCTACTCTCTAGCCTGGAAAAGGAGGTGCGGAGCTAGAACACTGGAGTGTTGGAGGAGCAGAGGCTGGCATGAGGGTTGCCATAATACTCTTTCACAAAACCAAGACAGGACCCTCTGTCCCATTTGCCAGTATGTGAACCCAATCCCATAAAAACCAGGATTGTCCGTTTTTGGGGACTTATGGTAACCCTAGCTGGCACATCACTGGGTAGTAAGGGGGGCAGCATTTGGCACACCACCTCTGATGTCGGGAGGCTTCGGGATGGTCCCAACTCCCAGACACTTTCACCAGCTTCATTGTGAACCACAGCGGTGTGTCAAGTGGCAAATGATGTGCGGCATGGGTCACAAAGTTATGATGCCTCTAAACCATGCTGGGTTTACAAGGCCTTAGGCCAGGAAAGGGGTGGGGTTTTCCATATGGCATTTCTGCAGAATTTGGGGTGAGGATGCCCTCTTTTCATGCAAAGGCTTCCATCATCAGTTCTTAGGATTATAAATACCCAACTAGTTATAAATACCTGACTAGTTGTCATCCCCATTTTTTTCCCTCCCCCCTCCTGGCCAGGGACTGATGAACCTTGGGTTGTCAGCTGGAACACTCCTTGCCACCCTAGCTACATTTATATAAATGCTAACCACATCTACTCAACAGTAAGACCCATTGTGTTCAATGGGTCTTACTCCCAGGAAAGTGTCTTCAGGGTTGCAGTTTTATTTATTTGTAGGACTTATATCCCACAAAGGCAGCAAACAACATAATACAAAATATATGAATGGCCAGTATACATTATATTTTTTTTAAAAAAAATTAAATTACATCCATCATAAATTACATCTGGGCACCAAGGAGGCAAAAATCACATGAGAAAGCCTTGGATATCTCACAATCATAGGAAAAGGGGGGGAAGGTGGCATAGCTAGAGGGGGTAGGTAAGGTCAGTCAAGGACCTCCCCCCCAAAAAGGTCCTTGCTTTGCTGAGCCCCAGAGGATCAGTTCATGTTCTGAGTCACCACCAATCTCCCCCCATCTCAGTGGCATAGCTGGGGGGTGTTGGAGGGGTCAGTTTTGGAAAGAGCTTCACCAAGGGGTGCAAGGGGACCCCCCCCCCTCTTTGGAGCTATTCCAGATGGAGGGCAAACCCCCTTGCACAAGTGGGTGAGGCTCCCTCCAAGCCTGACAGCTCTGACCCCCTCTAGCTACGCCACTGAGTTGGGGGAGGGGATATGGTCCGATCCTCTGGGCTGGCTGCAAAGGGGGGATCCCCTTGATTTTTTGTAGGGGGGGGGTGAATTGCCAGCCCCATCAGGCTGGGCTGCGGGCATCCAGGGTACCGCATCCAAGGATGCAGGGCTTTAGCATCCTTATGGACCAATGCGCAGGCAGCAAGGGGCTGGGTTCTGAGCAGGGAAAGGGGGATCGGAGGCCACAGGGCCCTAAAGTGGGGTGCCAAGGCTGGGCTGAACCACCCCCAAGTGGAGATGCCCCTTCCCCAAACCCCCCCCCCCACCCTTCCCACCATTTGCGCACTCACCTCCTTGGTGCTGATGTTGCCTTTCACATACTTGCCCCAACATATGTGGGGCAGCAGAGCCAGGAGGAGGGCAGCAGGCAGGCACAGCAGCATCCTCAGCCCCATGGATGATCCAGCCCCACTAGGGCTGCGCGTTCTCGTCTCAGGCAGCCCCTCTCCCCCCCAGACCCTTCCTCCTCCTGCGCATGGGTGCCTCTCCTTCCCTGGGAGGGGAGGGGATGTGCTGCTGGGAACCCAGGCAGGAGCTATTTGGAGGGGCTGATCCCCCCACCAGCCATGCCTTTGCAGTGGAGGGGGGGGGGAGGAAAAGCAGGAGTCACACTCCCCCCACCAGTCCACTCCAATTGGATGCTCCTAGGGGCAGGGGACTGTCCTCTGCTCTCCCTCTCTGGGTACCACTTCCCAACATTCCATCACAGGCATAGGATAAGGAGGAGCTATGCAGATCTGGGGAGGGGGGAAGCAGGGTCAGTTCCCCCATGGGATCCTCTTGAGTGACCAGTGGTGTAACTAGAGGGGGTCTTGCTGGGACAGGATGATCAGATGTCCAATTTTTTCCCCAGGACACGTTCTGGATTTTAGCCTTGGGAAAAAAAATCTCCCTTGTCCTCCATTATCTTGTGAGCAGGCAACACATCGCCTTCTTGTAATTCATAAAATATATTTAATAAATATATTGCATATAATAGTTTTAAATTTAATCATAAGCAATACAGAGTTTAAATTAAACATCTGAAAGCAAAATACTGTATATCGGTAACTGCTTTATGATATATGTACTGTATATGATATATGTACTCAGAGTTGATTCATATTAACACCTTATGAGTTCCATATATTATCAGAATTACATGTCATTGGCTCTCAGAGCATCACCTGGCAGCCGTACTGAGCACTGAGTATCCCTGCCAGGAACCAGGCACCAAGCACCACTGGGCACAAATACTATGAGCTGGTCTCCCCAATTCCAGTACTGTGCATGTAATTTGAAGCACCCCAATTCTTAATTCTAACTGGTAGTCTGCCCTTCCCCCAAGTCAGTGGACTTTGGGGTTCTTCTATTTAAAGAACAAAGTTGATCCAGCATGTCTATTGATCTGGCATATCAACCAAAAAACAAAGCTGATCCAGCTTTTCCACCCCTGCGGTCAATTACAATGGTTTTCAATCCCTGCCCTGCCACTTTGACTCTGCTAAATATGTGGGCAGACAGGTGAATGAACGTAGATTGTCAGCTCATGAAATAAAGCAGTCAAGCATCTCGTTCTTTCATCTAAATATATTCAGTTGTTCACACACACAGCCACACACATACCACACGATATCTCACCACATCCTTAATTCAGCTGACACAGGCCCCGAAAACTCACTTGCATCCACTTCCCCTATTTTTATTTTCCAAGAACAGCATCTTGACAATTTTTGGGGTTTGATCCAAAACCACTGCTTAGAAACAAAAACCGCCACACTCCCCATTACCCAGAACAGCTGGCACAGAGAAGAAACAACATAAGAGGTTGCAACATGGAGAGGCGCATGGCATTGTGGAATCAGGGGTGCTTTAAGGCCAAAGCCCACACACTGCCCCACATTGCCATTGGTTTTATAGAACCAAAAAAAAAAAGATTTTTGCTATTTCCATAAACACAGTGGTATGGTGGTTGAGCACAAGGCTGCCAGAAGATTGCTAAGCAGGAACAGACCAGGTTGAATTTTGAATGGGAGACCAAGAAGCTGTCATGAGACAACAGAGCAAGAAGGAGTCACTCTTTGCAGCTTGGCTAATCTGAAATTGTTCCTGCTGGAAGCTTGGTGGGCATCTCCTTGATGCCAGATGTGATGACCATGCCGTGAAGGTTTCTATCTGCAAGTGAAGAGGCCTATAGGTGAACACTAAGATAGTGGTAGTGCCAATCACTAATGTTCATGCCCCCCTGGAGTATAAGGGCTTCCCTAAGAGCAGTGGTGGGCTTCAGGCAGTGGTGGGCTCCAGCAGGTTTGCACCTACTCTATAGAACCGGTTGTTAACGAGAGATAGGACATATAAAGTTTAGAAACAGCCATTTAAAAGTGGCTGCCAGATGGGCAGAGAACCGGTTCTTAATTTCTTTGAATCCCATCACTGGCTTCAGGGGGTTCTCACAGGTTCTACAGAACCTTTGGCTAATGAGCGCCTGTTTCTGAGAACCAGTTACTAATCGGACATAGAATCAGTGTTGGGCTTCAAAGAAATTAAGAACCGGTTCTCTGCCCATCTGGCAGCCACTTCTAAATGGCTATTTTTAAACTTTATATGTACTATCTCTTGTTAAGAACCGGTTCTATAGAGTAGGTGCGAACCTGCTGGTGCCCACCACTGCATAGAATCTGTTGTTAATTTAGGTTATCAGGACACAGAACCTGTTGTTAACTACAACTTTCCTCCCTGATCTGCTAGTTTTCTCCTGGCAGAGAAATTTTTCCGTGGAGAAGCATTTAAGGAAAGCTCCCTCAATACCGAGCTTCAGGCGGAGCCTAAAAACCTTTTATTTTAAAAAAGCTTTTTAAATGGGGCAGAGGTGGGGGGGGCAGTTTTATTGTTCTATTTTATATTATTGTTTTTAACAAATGTATTTTAGTGTGTTCTAATTGTTCTTAGTTTTTAAAATCTAACTGTATTTTAATTGTATTTTAATTATTTTTTAATCTCTATTTAGGATCATTTTAAAGGTGTTTTGTCATGATTTATGTTAGCCGCCTTGAGCTCCCTCTTGCAGGTGAGGAAAGGCGGGATATAAATAAAATAAAATAAATAATTAAATTATTAATGAATAAATAAAATATTAATAAATTAATTAATAAATAAAATAAATAATTAAAAAATGGTATCCTCACCATTCCCAGAAGTACAGGATGAAAGAACTCCAGAGTGATATAGCTAAACTAGTAGTGATGTGGGAAATCACATGATTAGGATTTTGTTTATGGGGACTGGAAGAAAAGAAATGGTAAACTTTTTTTCATGTGTGCCATCGAAGAGTGAATGAGTTGTTTCACAACTGGAGGATGAAACTTTTGTAAATGATGAAGGCTGCAGTCCAAAATACACTTTCCTGAGAGTAAAACCCATTGAACACAATAGGGCTGACTTTTGAGTAGAAATGTTAGGATTGTGCACATTGAAAGCAAATTCAGAAGAAAAAAAAATAGACACTTCCTACTCATTCCTAAAATGGAGCCTTGCAGTAGGGTGTGTGCCAATAATGTTGTCCCCAGTGCCAGAAAAGCACTGGTTCTTTTGTGTGAAAGTGGGGGGAAGCATCACAAGTTTTGATTTTTATATAATAGCACATATAAGAGGATTTAATAGATATACCCTACAATCCAGAGTAACGACAAGTGAACGTAAGAGATACGTGCACCTGTAGTCACGGCATCACCTAGTGAAAACCTATGGGAAATTCATATTGCAATCCAGAGTAAATTGTTCTTACACCGGAGCAAGGACTCCCTGTAGTTACTCTAGATTGGGCCCATAGAAAACAATCCTAGCCTTGTCTACTCAATCGTAAGCTCCATTGTGTTGAGTGGGTCTTACTCCCAGGAAAAGAGTCTTGAGGATTGCAGCCATAGAGCACAATCCTAACCATGTCAACTGAAAAGTAAGCCCCCTTGGGTTTAGTGGATGTTACTCCCAGGAAAGTGTCTTTAGGATTGCAGCCATAGGCTCATGAGAAGTGGATGACCCACATAGGCCTATATCCTAAAGTAAAATTAGGAGCGGTTAAGATGACTTTCCATTAGATAACACTAGGGCAGTGGTTCTCAATCTTCCTAACGCCGTTACCCCTTTATAAGTTCCTCATGTTGTGGGGACCCCCAACCATAAAATTATTTTTGTTGCTACTTTATAACTGCAATTTTGCTACCATTATGAATCGTAATGTAAATATCCGATATGCAGGATGTATTTTCATGGTTACAAATGAAATGTGTGTTCTATGCACACATTGAACACAATGGGATTTATTTCAGAGTAGGCATGCAGAGGATTGGGCCCTGAGGCTGTCAGTCAGCCCCATTGCCCACAAAGCTACAGCTGGAGGTCTGGCAAGCCTGACCTGGCCCCCTGCACCAGGAGTCTTTAGGCGACCCCCAGGAAAGCTCTAGGCAACCCCCAAGGGGGTCCCGACCCCCACTTTGAGAAACGCTGCACTAGGGGATGACGTAATTGCGTGTACTTGTAACTGTTATGGATTTTCCCTGTTAGCTGCAATCCTATACTACACACTTCCATGAGAAGTTGCACAGCAATGCTGAGTAAATGTGATTAGAGGATGACTGATTCACATTTTTCCCCCTCTCAAAATAAAGGGCAGAGGGACCACCTGAAGTATGAGTCAGGTATAAATTAGTGTAGGTATCACACGATGTGTACCTCAGTCACAAAAACTGACCGTTGATGTTGAAAGAAGGTTAGCTCTGTGGGAAAAACTCTACTCCAAGGTATATCCTTACATGTCCTTGAATACCCTCCAATCCTCCCACAGGTGCAGATTCTGCATCCGACTTCGGCGGCAGGAAAGCAGAACAAGAATACTGGTTTGTGATAAAAACAAAACTGAGAATTAGACATTAGTTCACTTCCTCTTAACTTTTAAGAAATAGTACTTTGTTGCCCAGTTCTACACAGAGAGATTGTTGCGTACGCCGAACCAGTATCAGAAAACTGACGTGCCCGTCCGAACATCAGGGAATGTGAAGACCCAAGACACACCAAGAAGGAGGCCAAGTTTTTCAGATCCTTGTCCACAGGTGAGTCTGCAGCCATGCGTCTTGTCAGTATCAATGGAATCAATTTGATGCACATGGAACGCTACGGATGGTTTAATGTCTGTAAGGAAGGGTATTTTGGTGACCAGAGATCAATAAGCAAAGTATTGCACAAGGAAATCTATATTCCCCAATGCTGAGGTGCTCAGAATAAACAATGAAGATATTGCTTAAACTTATTTTATAAGTTTAAAATATAAATATATTTTATAAAATAATATAAAATAAAATATAAACTCCATGCCGCAGATAAATTCCATTGGTTTGTTGGTGACAGCACTTGACACTTCCTACAGTTGCAAAAATGGGCAATAATCCAGGGGAAGATGAACGGACCTCATAGAATACCAGGAAGTTGAAGGCAGGGAAAGTTAGAACGAGGATGAAATGGGAAATGGAAGTGTATCTGGGACAATCTGCCATGAGGTTGCCAACTGATTAGGAAAAAACCAGCCAGGACTATTCCTGTGCCATGAACACAATGTAACCTTCAGAAAGCAATAGTATAGTGTTTCTTAAAGTGGGGGTCGGGACCCCTTAGGGGGCCACCTAGAGGTTTCCTTGGGGTCACCTAAAGACCCCTGGTGCAGGGGGCCAGTTTAGGCTTGCCAGACCTCCGGCTGTAGCTGTGCACGCACTGGGGCTGACTGACAGCCTCAGGGCCCAATCCTATGCATGCCTACTCTGAAATAGATCCTATTATAGTCAGGGGGCCTTTATTCCCATGTAAATGTGGATAGGATTGCAGCTGGTTAGGGGTCCCCACAACATGAGGAACTTATAAAGGGGTCACGGCGTTAGGAAGATTGAGAACCACTGCAATAGTACATATTTTCTGTTGCAAGCAGAGAAGCACTGTGAGCAAATGTCTGCACATCAAGTTTCTGTTAAAAGCCGAAGAGCAAGCATTGGTAAACAGTTGGCATTCTGGCTGTCTTGGGATGTGGCATGGCAGCTTTGGTAATAACTACACGGTTGGTTGTTTTTCATGCTGTGCTGGGGTGAAGAGGAGCAGATGCTTTCCCCCCCTTCTAAATATAAAAGGACACCACTTTGAATGGTGCCTCTTTGCCCAGTTAACAAGTGCACACGTAGCCATGCTGGAATTGTGATGGCATTTCTCAATTTTCTTCTCCAAACCTACTATCCCTACGATCCAGAGTAACTACGGGAGCACGTAAGAGACATTACATGCACCCATAGTTATGGAATCACCTAGTGAAAACCTATGAGAAATTCATATTACAATCTGGAGTAAATTGTTCTTACCCTGGAGCAAGGACTCCCCATACCTTACAATCCAGAGTAACTATGGGAGCATGTAAGAAACATTACATACAACCTATAGTTACTGCACCAACTAGTGAAAACCTATGGGAAATTCATATTGCAATCCAGAGCAAATTGTTCTTACACCGGAGCAAGGACTTCTCATAGTTATTCTGAATTATGCCCATAGTTACTCTGGATTGTGCCCCTACTGTCCCTCTTGTATCTTGTTTGTTTGCCTTTGGGGCAAACATCTAGCTCCTGTTCTATTGTAAAAGACCATGTATACTGCTCTATAAATAAATTAAACTTACTACTACTATTACTACTACTACTATTAATAATAATAATAATAATAATAATAATAATAATAATAATAATAATAATTAATAATATCTCCTTCAAAGTAGTTCCATGGACACTTGAAAGCAAGTGCTAATTTTCTGGAAATTAGATGCTGGTACTCACCTACCAGTACTCACAGGTACTCACTTGTATGTCTGTGGCTGCAATCCTGAAGACACTTTCCTGGAAGTAAAACCCATTGAACACAATGGGGCTTACATTTGAGTAGACATGGTTAGGGTTGTGCTAAGTGTGTATCGATATGCGCATGCCTATACTCACCCATAGAGATGCCAGTACTCACACAGAGGTGCCAGTACTCCGTATGGATGTGTACCCTCTCATAAAGACCCCTCCTTGCAGCACTTTTTAGATTTATAGGATTCCATTATATGAAAAAAATATAGGTAACTATGGCTGCAATCCTAAAGACACTTTCCTGGGAGTACACAACTGAGTACATGACTGAACACAATGGGGCTTACTTACTTTTGAGTAAACATGGTTAGTATTGTGCTCTTCGTAACTGGTGGTGGTAACTCCTGCAAACATAGAATCAGAGAGTGGTATTGATATAACTGGGTGGAGGGGAAGGTTAGTGTCAAACAGATGCCAAGAAAAAGTTTATTGAGTTGCTCAGCAAACGACTTTTCTTGGAACCGTATAAAATATGATTTGTGACCATCAGTAGTGAGAAAAGGGAACAGCTGGCATTTCTTTTCCAATTTCTTAATTTGTAGAGCATAAATAGAGAAGTTGATTTTACGTATTTATTTTCATTTCTTATGCCACCCACAGACAGAACCTGAATGCTGAATTTAAAGAAAGATTGTACACTTTATGGAAATTAATACAAGTTTATGCTGCCTGTTAAATCAGGCTGGGTCTAGTGATATGACACTACGGGTGAAATCCAGAGTAACTACAGGGAGTCCTTGCTCTGGAGTAAGAACAATTTTCTCTGGATTGCAATATGAATTTCCCATAGGTTTTCACTGGGTGGTGCAGTAACTACAGGTGCATGTCATGTCTCTTATGTGCTTACATAATTACTCTGGATTTGGCTGTACATCTCACACTAGCGATGCCAGCAAATGCCAGCGTTAAAACTCCCAAATAGTCATGCTCAGATGTTACTAGCTCATTATAAATGTATTTTCGGTTCTAGGGTTCTTGGTGAGACAAGGCTTGTTGAGTAGAAATTCCCACAGGCCAATGGGCAGAATAAGTCTCCTGCATCCTTTGTTGGCATTTGTCTTGCTTCACACCCAAGAGGCCGAGGCTTATGGCTTCCGGAACTGCATCCAATCCATGGGGAACCAAGGATATTTTAAGTGCATGCACCGCAACCTAAAAAACATATCTAGTGCTGTGAGCGACCTTCCCAGCAACGTAACGGTAGTCAATGCATCCCACAATTCTATTCAACGGTTGCCTCGTAGGAGCTTCATTGATCTCCCAGCGCTGCAGATTCTGCAATTGACTTGGAACAATATGAAGGTGATAGAAGACAGGGCTTTTGAGAATCTTACCGCCTTACGGATGCTCAACCTCTCCTGCAACCAACTCACAAAACTGTCCAAAGATGTGTTCCAGGGTTTGGACAATCTCACCCTCCTCTTACTGCACAATAATCATCTGGGCACAATCCATCCGAACGCCTTTCGCCCATTGCAGAACCTTTATGCTTTACATCTTTATTTCAACGTCTTGGGAAGCTTTGAAGAAATAGTCCAGAGTTTGCAGAGGCTAGTGAAGTTGAAGCGGTTGAACCTGTGCAACAATCATTTGACATCCCTGAAGTCCACATCGTGGCTTCCAGAATCATTGTCGGACCTCCGGATTTGCAACAATTCCCTGCTCGGTGTGGATACAAACGGGTCGGAGTTCCTAAGGAATGTGAGGCAACTGGATCTTTCTTACAACAAGATCTCGAATGTGTCTTCGTTTGCTACGGTCAGTCTTCAGAATCTCAACAGATTGAAACTCATGGGGAACCACATCGATGTTCTCCAGCTCCTCAGCATTTCTGATCTGCAACCTCATACCCTAGACTACTCTGGACTTAATTTATCCGATTCTTCCCGGATAAAAAAGGTGTGTGATCATCTCAAGAAATCATCTAATCTTTCCTTAAACCTGCAAAGTAACAGCCTCAGAAACTTGACTCATAACATCTTCTCGGCATGTCCTCCCATTTTGCGGCTGGATCTTTCCAGGAATCGTCTGAGGAGGGTCGGATGTGTAGGGCAATGGTTCAGTGTCACAAGATATAACCAGCTGGGCACTTTGGTTGTGGAGCACAACTTATTGAACAAACTGAGGTCATGCAGTAACGCCTCTCGCTTAGAAGAGCTGAAGTTCATCTCCTTCCGCTTCAATCGCATCTTGTGGGTAACCAGATCGGCCTTCCGTTATGCCCCGAATCTGGAGACGCTCCACCTCAATATCAACTCCATCGCCTATCTGGATAAGCGTGCGTTGAGTGGTTTGAAGCAACTCAAGGAATTGCGTTTAGATAACAACCTCCTAACCGATCTCTACAGGCTCAGCTTTGCCGACCTAGTCAATCTCCAGACGCTCAACCTTCGGAACAACCACATTTCTGTCCTCTTCTATGGGACCTTCAAGAAACTTGGGTCACTGCGTATCTTGGATCTGGGAGGAAACAACATCCACAAGCTGACCACTGTGTCATTTGGGGGGCTGATAAATCTCGCCAACCTCTATCTGGATGGGAATCACATCGCAAAAATTAACCACAACTTTTTCTATCCAGTGCATAAGACGCTCAGAGTGTTAGATCTGCAGAATAATAACATTAATTACATCACGAGGAACCTACGTAGCCCACCTCCCTTCTTGAACCTGACGAAGGTGTATGATCTCAAGCTCCAAGGTCAGCAACCCTATGGCTTAAAAATCATCCCACCCAAGTTCTTCAAGGGCTTGACATCATTGAGAAACCTCTACCTGTCTGAAAACAAGATCCTCTTCATTTCGGCGGATGCTTTTGATGACCTGGGACAACTGGAGTACCTAACCTTGTCTGACAGCAGCAACGGCATGGGGAACCTTCCGCGAGGAATATTTAAGAACCTTAGAAACCTGACCAGCCTCAATCTGGAGAATGCCGGCCTCCGCACCTTGACCGTGGAGGTTTTGGGCAACCTCAGCCGACTGCGTGACCTACAACTGGGGAAAAATGAGCTACAAACACCCAATAGCAGCGTGATGGAAAAGCTGACCTCGTTGAAATACCTTGATCTCCGCAAGTGCCCCTTGGCTTGCACGTGTGATAACATTTGGTTCCAGCAGTGGCTTAACAACAGCCAAGTGCAGGTGGTTTACCTGTACGACTATTCCTGCAATTCTGGGCAGCAACCTAGTCACGTTTATAGCTTCGACACCCATGTCTGTTTCCAAGATGTGGGTCTATACCTGTTCTCCTCTACCTTCCCTTTTTTGTTGCTCAGCATGCTGTTGCCTGTTCTCTACGATCGTACCTACTGGCAGTTGAAATACCACATGTACATCCTGCGCGCCTGGGTCAACAACCGTTGGAGGCGGGGAGAGGGTGAGCAGTACAAATTTGATGCCTTCGTCTCCTACAACTCCACCGACGAAAACTGGGTGCTGGAGCAGTTGGTGCCCAATTTAGAGAAAGGAGGCAACCCCACCTTTCAGCTTTGCCTTCACCATCGGGATTTCCAGCCAGGGAAATACATCATAGACAACATAGTAGACAGCATCCACAACAGCCGCCACACCATCTGCGTCATCAGCCGAAGCTACTTGCAAAGTGAGTGGTGTTCTATGGAGATCCAACTGGCCAGTTACCGGCTCTTTGATGAACTGAAGGATGTCCTTATACCTATTTTCTTGGAGGACATCCCTGAGCGGGAGCTCTCGGCCTATCACAGGATGCGGAAGGTGATGCTGAAAAAGACGTATATCAGTTGGCCGCCAGATCCTGAAGCTCAGAAGCTGTTTTGGGCTAAACTGAGGATGGCTCTGAAAGAGGGACACTCCGACACAGAGGAGACCACGTATTGGTTTAATAAAGAAAACAAACCAGTTTTGGAATAAGCTTCTCAGATGGATTAAGACAGACAAGTGCTCTAAGCATCTAGTCGTTTACCTGGCAGCATGTCTGAGTTTGACCCTTACAAATAAAGTTTTCACATTCCCAGTATTAAAGTTGGTCTTACGCTGCCGAGAAAACAAGAAATGTATATAGTATTTGACTACGAGGAGGATAAATACAGTACAACTGCTTCTGTACCCTCTTCTAAGAAACTGTTTTACTTCCTTCAGATATAAAGGTAAATAAATAATGCAAAGACTGAGGCTGCAATCCTAATCTCCATTTAGGCTGGCATACGTCCTGTGCTCACCTGGGGGTATCACTTCTGCCCATTCTTTGGCGGATTCTTTAGGTGGATCCTGCCCAAAAGAACGAGAGCAGAAGTGATTTTCCTGAAAGTTTTTCTGATCCAATATATTTTATCCAGTTTTTCTCTTGAGTAGACAAAACAAAAAAGATGGCTGCAATCCTAAATTCACTTTCCTAAATTCCTAAATTCACTTCTGCAATTCACTGCAATCTTAAATTCACTTAAATTTACTTTTGAGTAGACATGGCTAGGATTGTGCTGGATGTCTCAACAAGAGTCTAACAACCCAATCCTAAGCATATTTACTCAAAAGTCACCTCCACTGAGTTAAGTGAGGTGGATTCCCAGGAAAGTATGCATAGGATTGCAATTCTATCCACACATAGGGCGCAATCCAGAGTAACTATGGGGAGTCCTTGCTCCGGTGTAAGAACAATTTGCTCTGGATTGCAATATGAATTTCCCATAGGTTTTCACTATATTGTGCAGTAACTACGTGTACATGTAAGGTCTCCTACGTGCTCCCGTATAGTTAATCTGGATTGCGCCCTTACTCCTATCCTAGAAGTAAGCCTCATTGACAGGTGTGGAAGTAAGCCTCACTGATAGGTACCGAACCCTACAATCCAGAGTATCTACGGGAGCACATAAGAGACATTTAGGTTGATGTAGTCATGGCACTACTTAGTGAAAACCTACGGGAAATTCATATTGTAATCCAGTTTAAATTGTTCTTATGTCAGAGCAAGGAATCCCCGTAGTTACTCTGGATTGCATCCTTCTAAGACAAACATGTATCATGTTTACTGGTGCTTCTTTTTCTACAAGGCCAGGTGTCATTTAGGGCTCAGAAAAGAAAGGTCATGGTTCTCAGTGAATGCCAGCTGCCTTAGAGATGCTGCCCCAGGATTAGAAAGAATCAAGTATTTGCTTGAAGGATTAAAAATGCAAAGCAGAACTTCCTCTAATAAACACTTGGCTCTTGCAGGCGGATCAGTTACATGGTCTGCCGGTGGTGGTTATCAGAACAGCACTTGCCATTTCTAAACAGCGGAGGACCATTAACTAATTAACCTTCAGTGCTCTGCGGGAAGGAGAGGGTAATGATCCTTCTAGAAGATGCACCAGAGCTTCCTACGGGGTTGCAAGGGCAGTGTATAGATGAGAAGAATTCCTTGTTCTCTGCCTTAGCCTTTTTCCTTGGAAGTCGACCGTGGGCACAATCCATGGTACCTATGGGGAGTTCTTAAGAACAGTTTACTCTGGATTGCAATATGAATTTCCCATAGGTTTTCACTAGGAGGTGCTGTAACTACGTCAACGTAAATGTCTCTTACATGCTCCGTAGTTCCTCCCCTTGAAAAGTTGAACCCGGTTTTTTATACCTTGCAAATTCAAAATCGCCACCCAAAAAGACATAAATATAGCTTGCGAAAGCCTAAATAACTCATATTTATCAACATATAGCCAAAATATTCTATTTACTCAAATATAATGCACCATCTAATGATCTACTGGGTCCCTTCCAACTCGATGATTCTATGATCTAATCTAATGCACACCTATAATAAAAATGTTGTATTTAATCTAATTAACCAAAGAATCTAATGTGCAACCGGATGCTGGAGACTAAATTTGGCTGGAAAAGGTGAGTGTTAGATTTGAGTAACAACAGTACATAAAATTACATGAACAAAGGTATGTGAGGGTAATGCATATCCTATGTATTACCCTATCCTATACATACATATCCTATGTATAAATAAAGATTGTTATTTACGGAAGAAAGTCATAAGGAAATGCTAAAAACAATTTGATCACCATGTGACCAATTTTTTTTGGATTTGTCCTCATTTTTAGCCTTCTGTCTGGGTGTCCTCCGAAAGGTCCTCATTGTCCTCCATTTTGGCTTCATTTTGGAACTTTGCAATGGTGTCTAGTACACCATCACGTCATATGTCGTTGGATTCATATTGAAGAGCAGAATCCTATGCAATAATCGGTTTTGAAATATCTCCTTCCTATCAAAGGATATGGCCAAAAAACAAAAAAATCAAAAATATGCATTGAGCTCTATGGCAAAGTGCCCAATATCTCAGCTTTACTCCTGAGTAGGCAAACATGCCATTGTCCACTGGAAAGGCCAGGCTGTGAGGAATCCAAGACCTTGTCCTTTTTAGGTTCAGGCATTTGGTCATCCTGACTATGGCACATGCAAATCAAAATCAGGGAAGTAAATTTATCCTTTAGACCAGCAGAGGGTGGTTGAAAGAGTGGAGCATGTGTTAAATGAATAAATTCTGGATATAATTGAAAGGTGTTGAAAGAGCAGAACAATCAGAAAACAAATCATCAGAAAGTGGGGGATGCCTGGACAGATGGAAACTCCTGTGAGGTCGCCAGGATTGTCGAGGACACCAGTAAGGATGGTGAAAGGATGGTGAAAGGCCGGTAAGGATGGTGAAAGCCATCTCTCTGGATGGATCTTTCTGGATGAATGGAAAACAAAATGGCAAATGAAGTACAGTGAAAATGCAAAGCAAAATGCACTAGGAGGGGGGGAAAGCCCAGATTTATATGTATATTAATAGGAAACAAAGTGGCTGTCACTAATCAGATCTTGATGGACAGGGCAATGAAAATATAGATTTAGTGGACAGCTGCTGCAAAAAAAGATGGATTCCATACCTAGAATTATTAGGGCAGAAAATTAAAATAAGAATGCTTATACAGTAATGTCATTATTCAGAAATACAAGTATTGGATACATATTTGTATACATGTATACTCCACATTTGGAGTATACACATTTGGATACATATATTGTATACTCCAAACAACACTATAGAGCTGGAAAATGCATTCAATCGGCAGCAAAAATTAGGGTGCTAACATGGTTAGAACTGTTTTGTTAAAAAATGGTTATTAAAAGTGGACATGAGTGAGGTTTATAACATGCATAATGTGTTGGATCTCTCGCTCAGTAGATCCAATGGTCATTCATTGGCAGGAGTCTTCAGGGCAGACAAGAAAGTACACATTCACACTATTCAACATTGATTGATTTAATCTGTAAAGGTCTGCACAGAAATAGCAAAGTTGGGATGAGGCCTTCACAATTGGTCTGTGGGCATCTTCTCATCTAGTGCTGGAAGATCCTAAGCATTTGTGAAAACATATCATAGAATCATAGAACTGGAAGGGACCTAGAAGGTCATCTAGTCCAACCCTCTGCCTGTAGCAGGAAATCCTCCTAAAGCATCCCTGACAGGTGCTTGTGGAGCCTCTGCTTGAAGATCCCCAGTGAGGGAGAGTCCACCACCTCCCTTGGCAGTCTGTTCCACTGCCGAACCGTCCTCAATATGCCGTTCTGGGTCCTTTAAACCCAGATGCAGAACACCTTGTACCTAGTGAAATATTTTATTATTGAAATTGAGTTGTATTGTTCTAAGGGGCTGCAATGGTGCAGAATGACAGCTTTCGATGCTGTTGCTGACACACTCAAAACAAGAATCCTTGCATGTGATCATGCCTAAGATATCTGGATTATTCTAGTCCTTAATAATAGCTATTTCTGGATTTGGGTAGTCTGGGCAAAATGGATGAGGAATATTTAGTTTTCACAAAACTGACCTGGTTGTTTTGGTGTCAGTGACAGAGGGTTTGGATGGCAAATGAATGAGGGTTCATTTATGACTGCGAAGCAACATACAGTCATAAGTAACTCTCATAACAAGCGCCTCACATAACAAGCGTTTCACATAACAAGTATAAATTCTTGCTTCACATAACAAGTTCCACTTCACTTAACAAGCAAGCGCGCTAGGGGCATGTGTGCTATGCAGACCTGACGCTCCACGCGGAGACTCTTTAAAAGGGCTGCTGGCCAGCGCTGCTGCCTCTAACAGCCCCAACTTGACACCTGAAGGGTGTCAGAAGCAGCTGCCCCTAACTGCCCCCAAGTGCCCCCACTGGCCATCTTGAACCTCCAGCAGCAGCCCAGGTACGCCTCCCAAGAAAATGTCTTTGCAGCCTCCTAACCTTGTCTACACAGAAGTAAGCCCCACTGTGTTCACTCCCTGGAAAGTGTCTTTGATTTCAGCCTAAGTAGACTTTGTAGGATCATGCACACTGAATGCATGATTTGAATGCATGATTTGAATGCATGTTTTGAATTCAATTCCAGTGTTTTGTCATCATTTTTACATACAGTTAATATTTTTATATGAATATTTTTTGGGTTGTGGAACAAATCGTCTGAGTTTCTATTGTTTCCTATGAGAAAATCCGCTTCACTTAGAGAGCATTTCACTTAAAGAGTGAATGAATTATGGAACGAATTCACCTCCGGAACGAATTAAGCTCTTTATGTGATGCACCACTGTAGGTATAAAGAATGAATTCATATCCCTTAATTCCTACCTCTTCATATTAATCCCCCGGGGGAAAAACGATGATAGTTCCAGCTAATTACCTTGAATTAAAAATCTCTTGAGCAGATACTAGGATCAGGGAAACTATGAAAAGAACATGCAGAAGCTGGTTTGGGTCATAGCAAACCCCAGGCACAGAATGACTCCTTCTTGCTGCTGGCATGTAAGGCTGAGCTCAGCGGGTTGGGCCTGGATTCGTGCAAAACCTGGAAGAGCAAATACTAACTGAGAATAGGTCAACCAATCTGTTCTAATCTAATTACCGGTATTCTTAGAGCACAATCCTAACCATGTCTACTCAAAAGTAAGCCCCATTGTATTCAGTAGGTCTTCCTCCCTGGAAAGTGTCTTTAGGATTGCCGCCTACGTGAGACAGATTTCTATAAGGAGTGGAGAGGCACCAGGCTTGGTTTCATTACTGTACAACACTTGTGTCATATATGTATTTGGTACATGGAGCTTAGGGCAACATGCACGGGTTTAAACTGTTTTATTTGCACACGTGTGTGAAATCATAGGGTTGCCATAATTCTTTTCCACAAAATTGGGGCAGGATCCTCTATCCCATTTGTCAGTACATGAATAAAAAGCAGGCCTCTATCAGTCTTGAAAGACTATGGTATTGTGCTTGGCACTGCATACGCTGCATGCGAAGCACGAAAGCCTGGGTTAGATTGTTATGGAGGATATGCTGTCACCCAAGCAGCAAATCCCCCCTCTCCACGCCACTGAATTAGTCCAATGGAAAGGCAGAGCCAATACAATTGGATCCAGCTGCGTCGCAGAGCTGGGCTAACAGGAGCTCACCCTGTTTGTGGGGCCAACCCGGGTCTCAAACCCTGGCCTGCTGGTTAACAGGCACAGTGTCTTACCCTACAATCCAGAGTAACTACGGGAGCACGTAAGAGACTTTACGTGCACCCGTAGTTACTGCATCACCTAGTGAAAACCTATGGGAAATTCATATTGCAATCCAGAGCAAATTGTTCTTACACCGGAGCAAGGACTCCCCGTAGTTACTCAGGATTGCGCCCATAGCCACTTACACCACTCACAGCCCATGAATACAGTACATGAATACAATACCCCAAAATTGGGATTGTACCTGTTTTTGGGACATATGGCAACCCTCGTTTAGCAGTTTTTTTTTCAGTATTTTCACCAAAATATTGGTGATATTTTCACCAAAAATAGTGATATTTCACTATAGAGAAATAGTGAACAGATTAAAAAAAATAATGCAAGAAAATAAATTAATGCTCTTCCTTTCTTCATCTGTGGGAATGGAAACCGATACTGGGCCAATTACGAGAAGCTGTTCATCACTACCCCAACCTGTGATCAACAGGAAGCAATAAAAGGGGAAGAATCAGAACATTACAGAACTTTGTTTAAATTTGGGAGGGATCTTTGCTGAATGGGACTTATTTGCGAGTATTATACTGTAAGGCTGCAATTCTAAAGACACTTTCCTGGGAGTAAGGCCCATTGAATACAATGGGGCTTACTTTTGAGTAGACATGGTTAGGCTTGTGCTCTAAGAGGAGGAAAAGAGGGCTGCATGTTATATTATGCAGAATCACCATTTAAATCTCATTCTTTCTATCTATCTATCTATCTATCTATCTATCTATCTATCTATCTATCTATCTATCTATCTATCTATCTACAGTACTTATATACCGCTTTTCAACTAAAAAGTTCACATGCCCCCAAATCCAGATTAACTACAGGAGCATGTAAGAGACATGTGCACCTGTAATTACTGCACCACCTATTGAAAACCTATGGGAAATTCATATTGGCATCCAGAGTAAAATGTTCTGACACCGGAGCAAGGACTCCCCATAGTTACTCTGGATTTTGCCATAGTGGTTTACAAAGAAAATGAAAAAAAATTAATAGCTTTCCAGTGCAACTGTGGGAACACAATGGTTCAGTAGCATTAAAACAATCATGGAACAGTTATGGAATTCTATGACTATTATGGAAAAAACATGGCTATCTCCAGCAACAAATATTTTAGAGATCCTGACAACATCCTATAAACTAAACTAATTAACATCATATTATAGATTTTGGATTAGAGTACTAGGTTAGGAATTAGTTGTGTACCTAAGTTCCCCTAATAAATTTGTGACAGAGGTAACATGTGAACAAGGACATAAAAACCACGTTGTTGTTTTTTTCTGGATAATCACAGAGTAAAATGTGTGTAAACTTCAGAGGTATGCTCTGTAGTCACAGGTCTACTTAGTTCTGTAAAATAAGCAACGTTTTTGCAGTTTCTAAGCATGCAGGTTAACAACTCATTAAACGCTAATAATTGCAAAATAAATTGTTTGCTTGGACAAGTATCTTGCATTAAACTTAAAGCACAAGCCTAACCATATCTACTCAAAAGTAAGCCCCATTGTATTCCATGGGTTTTACTCCCAGGAAAGTGTCTTTAGGAATGCAGCTGAATCTTGGAAAATTCTGTGACCGGAGCGACTGTACTTCTACTGTGAAATAACATGCTCAGTGTAGGAAAAGAACAACATCCAAAGGGAAATTAGAGTTTGATGTTTACTTATGAGCAGGGAAACCAAGCCAAAAAGGAACAAGAACTGCCACAGGCAGAATCTTCCCATAAGATGATACGGTCTCTGCATGTCCTTGGATGTGCGTTCAATCATCCAAGCAAAGTAATCAGGAACAAAATAGCAATTTCTTTTATTAATATTGAGGGGGATACACATTTCTGTCTTTGGGCAAATGTGTTCATTTCAAATTATTAGGGCTGTTAATTTTGGGAATATCTATTCCCATACTTTACTTCTACTTTCAGGTTTACAGTGGAAACCTCCAGTTTGTTTTGCACTACCATGCTCCCTAGTGTTAACACTGTGTAGGACTGCACACTTACCTTGGCATCCATCAGACTTGAAAGACGATGGTATTGTGCTTGACACTGTATACAAAGCACGAAGGCCTGGGTAGACTGATATGGAAGATAGGCTGTTACCCAAGCAGCAAATTCCCCCCTCCATGCCACTGAATTAGTCCAATGGAAAGGCAGAGCCAATACGATTGGATCCAGCTGACGTCACAGAGCTGGCCTAAGGACAGGAGCTCACCCTGTCTTGTGGGGACCCGGGTCTCGAACCCTGGGTTGCTAGTTAACAGGCTCAGTGTCTTAACCACCTGCGCCACCATTACGCACACTTACCATTGATTGAGAAAAACACAAAGAAATAGCTCACAATCATGAGAGGCATTTGAACATATGTTAATTCACACACAGCCACAACAAGAATGAAACCAAATTGTAAACATGTTACAGAAGAAGGCTTAAATAAATAACTTAAATTACAATTCAGATTTCTTGTAGATGGACTAACTCCTTTTCCTCAAAAAACAAAAGTGAAAACCAACTAAACAATATTATTTTCTTGAACGAGACAATTTAATGAAGCCAGGAAATGTTATTGTGTGCATCATTCTGGATTCTAAGTACCTTCTACTTTCCGGTAAAATGCCGTATGCGCTGTAACACCCAGACTGATGGGTGAACTAGGTAAAGTAAGCTAGTCAACTAGACTTGGGTTTTCGTGCTGAGGCTGGAGTTAGTTGTGTGCGTTAAGTTCACCTAATGAATTTTGGTAGAGCTTCAGTAGCTGAAGGTCAGTCCTCTGAGAGGCCCAAAGGAAATATCCTTTAAAAAGAAATAAATTAAATGAGTTGGAAGAAGAGAGAGGTGTGTGTGTGTGTGTGTGTGTGTGTGTGTGTATTAGGGTTGAGATAAAAGCTGCTCCTCCAAGATATGGCTTCTTCATAACACATTCAGTCCTTTTCCGACACTCTCATTCTAGAAAACGGTTCCCATTCAGTACAACTTCATTCGGGGAAAGGCCCAAGGCTCTGGGCTGGGCTGCCCCAGGAGTTGTCCCTGTAGGGTGTAAAGGGGGGAATGTCTGTTCTCTAGAGCCTCCGAGGGGGGGAAATAGGACATTGGCAACTGCTGGAAAACTCGCAGCTGCTGCGCTCCATCCATTTGGAGAAGTCTCTCCAGACTACAAGCTTGGCTCCCAGATCCGGTGCAGCTTTTTTCTCGGCTCCCTTGCTTTCTGGCAGAAGCCTCTGTCAAGCCCCAGAACTGGTAACTGTTTGAAGTTCCCCCCTGCTCTAAAGAGACTTTCTGGCAGTGGGTTCTAGGTTTAGCCAGTACAGAGAACACCCCGTTCCCCTGTTGGGGGTGTCTGCTAGGTGGAAACACCTCTTGCTGAGGATTCTGCCTGTCTAAGGAAGAATGCTGCGGAGGAATAACGCTATACAACTGGAAAAACTCTTTTGGCTGCCCTTGTTCCAAATTTAGCTCCCTGGAAGCAGGTGGCTGGTGAGTCAAACAAGGGTATCCCAAAGCTCTAGACACAGAGAGTTTAGTTCCTCTGCCAACCACTTTAGGACTCCAGATGCTTTTTAAGACATCAAAGGAGGTCTGAGACTCAAAGCCGGTTCTCTCGGTGCTTCTAAATCCCAAATCCAGAGGCTGGAAATCATGCAGGTCCTGCGAATGGTGTGGGGTTGAAGCAAGCTCTGTCTCCTGGAAATTCCACTGCTCTGGGCTAAGTTCATAGACACAGGAGTACTGCTGGAGCTCTGGCAAGGGCAAAGGGTCAGCGGCTTTGCCAACCACACTCAGGTTGACTGAACCTAAAAAATCATGGGGAGCAAAGGGCAGGCAATGTCTTTTGGAAACATTTTTCTTTGGCAGCTGTCTAGTTGATGTTTCAAACTTCTCTTGCCTGCTTTTGATCTCCCAAAGAGTCTCCTTCAGCCCTTGCCGAGTAGTTCTGAGCAAAGTCTCTTGTAGGGGACGCTGATCCTCTGCTGGGAAGGAGTTTCTAGAGGTCAAATTCACGTGCTGCGTAGACGTGGACAGAAGATGAGCAAGAGGGTGAACGGTGGCCAAGTAGAAATTAGGTTGGTCAAAGACTTCAGGCTCAGCAAAGGATTCTGACTCTTGTCTTTGGGAAGATCTGTCTTCTGCCTGCATTGAGAAAAACAGCAGCTTAGTGGCTATGCACGAAGAAGAGGACATTATTGGACAGGGTAGATTACAGAAGGATCTGCCTCTCTGCAACATTTGCACTTCTTCTAGGGCAAAATCCATAGCAGTTATGGGTCCACGCAGTTACGTCACCCTCTAGTGTTATCTTATGGAAAGTCATCTTAACTGCTCCAGAGCAAGGGGCTTAATTTCACTTTAGGATATAGGCCATAAGCTTTAACATTTCTCACAGGGACGTGTTTAAATCCGCCTCCCTCCTATTCAATCTTCAAGCTAATTCTGATTCATTCTCTACTTCAAAGGTTCTGTTTGATAAGGCTACTTGTAATACTAGCCCTACAATCCAGAGTAACTACGGGAGCAGGTAAGAGACATTTATGTCGACGTAGTTATGGCACCACCTAGTGAAAACCTATGGGAAATTCTTATTGCAATCCAGAGTAAATTGTTCTTATGTTGGAGCAAGGACTCCCTGTAATTACTCTGGATTGTACCATTAGGCTGCAATCCTAAACACACTTTCCTGGGAGTAAGATCAATAGGGCTTACTTTTGAGGAGACATGATTAGGATTGTGCTCAAAGTGGCTGCACAAATGGGGAGGTAGGAACCCCCTAGAAGGCCCAGTAGAGCTCTGTCCTTTTTTTGTTTTGTGGGTGTTGAGAACACTAGCATCCAAGCAGTGTGTGATTTCTCTATCAGAATATGGATCTCATTTGTAGGTCCCAAGCTGGTAGGTCTCAAGCTGGTCCTAAGTTGGTAAACTTAGAAATACCCTTTGGTTAAATATACTTGAGGGACTGAGCTGGCTTCAAGGTTCTAGACACGTTCTGTAATTTGATTATGGCTGCAATTTTAACCTCCAATTAGGCTGGCCTAAGCCCCCACAGAAGTCCTGTGCTGACCTAGGAGGGTCACAAAAGTAGTGCAGAGACAGTAGTGCACCACTCCTCGGGGACAGTTAAAAAGTGAAGGTGTCCCACCTAGCAGATTATATTGCTGGTTGTGACTGACTGTAGGGTGTGGTGCTTATCCCTATTTCTATGCCTTGAGAGCCAGCATTGTCCAGACACCTCCATGGTCATGGGGCTGGCATGCCTGCCAAAGGCGCATGGGGTGCTGTTTTACCTTCCCACTGAGGTGGCACCACTTTATCTACTTGCATTTGAATGCTTTCAAACTGCTAGGTTGGCAAGATGGGTCTCGGTTGGCTAGGCTGGCAAGCTCGGCTAAGGAGGGTCTTGTAGGACGCAGGTCTCATACCCTGGCCTGATGATTAACAGGCACAATGTCTTAATTACTTGCTCCACCACAGCACCTGGGGGAGGGTTATGCCAGTGCATATACATGTGCCCACCTCCCTATATCGCCACGGGAATGGAAAGACTAATGAGTTGTGCCAGCCTTGGTTAGGATTGCACCCATTCCCCTCAATCCAGAGTAGCTATGGCAGTCCTTGTGTTGACGCACGTAAAATTTAGTCTGGATTGCAATATGAATTTCCCATAAGTTTCCACTAGGTAGCGCCATAACTGCGTCAACATAAATGACTGTTGCATCAATGCAAGGACTGCAGTAGCTACTCTGGACTGTAGCCTTACGGCACAATCCAGAGTAACTGCGAGACCACGTAAGAGACATTATGTGCACTCATAGTTACTGCACCACCTAGTGAAAACCTATGGGAAATTCATATTGCAATTCAGAGTATCTTGTTCTTACTCCAGAGCAAGGACTCCCTGTTACTCTGGATTTCACCATTAGTCTCTTTGTATCTTAAATCTTTGAACCTCCCATCCCACTGGTGCTCATGACAGCAAAAGCCTGATGGGCTGTCATGCTTCTTGTAGCTGTTCAGATTGGCAAAAGATATGATGCACTGGGCAAATACATCATTTACTGAAGTATGCTAGGATACAGCCCAATAATCTGATTCCATTTATGCCAGTATGATTTGAACCAGTTTCCAATTATGCCAGTATGAACCTGAAGGGATTGTTGTCCACTGGTGAAAACTATATACTGGTAATTTCCCTGTGATGTTTTGTCCCTGGCTGGAGCTCCTGGTTTAATGGTACTCACCATTTTTATGGCCGGACTGGGTGCAACAGTGGGACAGGTAAGGAAGAATTGTTCTCGTCCTTTCCTCTTTTTCAGAGAAACATCCTGATCAGAGTGTCTGCTGCTGCAAACAGATTTCAATTCCAACAGTGATCCCTGGTCCCCATCAGGCGGGCTCTTGAAATCTAAAAGGAAGACAGAGCAAGGAATCATTTAAAGGCAAATTGATCTCTATAAGGATCTCACAGAAAGGTATCTATCAAAGCAAATAAGGCCAAGGTCAACTCTGCCTTATGCTGGTTGACATTTACGGTAAGTTAAAAAAATGCAGCAAAAACAATGCTGCAGAGAAGGGAGTTGTGTTCAAGAGGGCAGGGCCCTGACTCAAGAAATGAAAGTCAACATTTTGACAAGAAAAAAGTGCAGCCATATAACCCTTAGATGACCAACCGGATCCATTGACCGTCAATTATAATTTATACAAATTAGGCTATTTATAGATGGTCATCTATTAAGGGAGGGCAGGAGACTTTGGAATAGTGAAGGATGACAGTCATGAGCAAGCATGGGTAGATGGGTAGATGAGCAAACAAGAGTAAAAGGTGGATTTCACTCCTCCACTTAGGCCGGCTTTAACTCGGCACTTGGCATCCATCAGTCTTGAAAGACTATGGTATTGCGCTTGACGCTGTATGCGAAGCACTAAGGCCTGGGTAGATTAATATGGAGGATAGGCTGTTACCCAAGCAGCAAATCCCTCCTCTCAACGGCACTGAAATAGTCCAATGGAACGGCAGAGCTGATACGATGGGTTCCAGCTGCGTCGCAGAGCTGGGCAAAGGACAGGAGCTTACCCTGTCTTGTGGGGACCAGGGTCTCGAAACCACTTGCACCACCCACAGCCCTCAAGCCCTAGCATAAGTACGGTGCTGACCTGGGAGTGTCACAAAAGTGCTGTAAGACACTTCTGCTCCACTCCTAGGGGGGGTTGGCCAGTGCACAGGCATATGCCGACCTCCCCACACCATCATAGAAACACATGCCAGGTGAGTTAGGCTGGCCTAAATTTCTTAGGATTGTGTCTTTAAGACTTGCAATCCTAAAGATACTTTCACGGGAGTAAGAGCCATTGAATACAATGGGGCTTACTTTTGAGTAGACATGGTTAGGATAGTGCTCCAAACCTACAATTCAAAGTAACTACGGGAGCACGTAAGAGACATTACGTGCACCCGTAGTTACAGCACCACCTCGTGAAAACCTGTGGGAAATTCATATTGCCTAATTCAGAGTAAATTCAGAGTAAATTGTTCTTATACTGGAGCACTGGAACTAGCCCTGGATTGCGCCCTACGTCACTTTAAGCCATTACTTTATGAACAAATTAAAAAGAAGTGTCATTACAAAAACTTTAATGACAAATAAATTGTGCTGTGAATGGGATGAGACACTCCATGGTTTGAGTCTCCATGGAAAGTTATCTCATGTTCTAATAACAAGATAAATGAATCAGCTATTTAAAAAATCAATATTTTTTTTCAAAGTGGAGTGACTAAATAGATATACAATGGTTTTTTAAAAAAAGAGATAAAGGTATCCCCTCCAGATTGTACTGCTAGTTGTGACTACCTGTAGATTGTGGTGCTCATCCCTGTTTCTTAGCCAGACAGCGAGAGCTTAGTACATTACTCTTTCAATACTTATTACTGCAAATCCCATTACAAACCAGCTGAAACACAGCAAGCCATTGAGCAGGATCCGTACTCTATACAGATGCAGTGTATCTTTTACAGTGAGATTACCTGGCTGGGTGGTTCTTGTGTTACAACCACCTGCTAACCTCTTAAGCAACAGCAAGGCAGAAAAGTCTGGCAGCGTCTTCTTCTGGTCCAGCAGGGCATCGATAACAGCTTGACGTGTTTCACTTATTAAATTACGTCCAGGGAATCTTGCTTTGAAGTCAAGGAGCTTTTCCAGGTCCTGGGCCAATTGCCTGACAGGAGATTTGCCCCTGCATGATTCAGCTCCCACTGCGGTGACAGGGGGAACATTTTCCTTTTCGTTCACAAGCACTGCATTGCTCTCAGACATTTCGGTCTCCAGTGTGTGGGTTTGTGTCTGTTCACCAACTGAAGTCTGGGATCCTGCATCTCCTGTGCATACAGTATGGTGATCTGGTATCACTGCAGGGACAGCATGCACAACTGCAGGAAAGGAATCCTCCTTATCTCCACCGAGATCCTTTATACTGGATCTCAGCAACTCACTTTTCTGATCAGTGTCACAGGATTTGCATCGATGAAGCTCTTCCCTCAGTTGTTGCCTTTCCGGTCCGCTATCTCTTTGTAAAGGTGTCATTTCCACAACTTGTTGCTCAGCCCTGGGACTCAATAATCTCTCTATGTCAGCAGATTTCACTTCCCTATTAAACATGCCCAGGTGTTGCGAGAGTCTGTTTTGGGTTATAATTACCGCTTTTGTACCACGGATCTCTTTGGTGGTTTGGATAGGAATTGATTGATTGACGCAGCTGCTAAGCTGAGAACCCCAGAAAGGGGGCAACATTTTTTGATCCCCCCTGCAGTTGGGCCTTTGGTCTTGTGCCCTATTGGTAGTAACGTTTCTGCCAAATTTGACATAGTTGCGTTCCCTTCTGGTCCGACGGCGCTTGATCCTGATGGATTTTTCCACAACGCTTTGTAACTCATCTGGTTGAGATTCTTTCAATGAGTGGCAAGAACAAGATAAGCCAGAGCTGGCCAAGGACTGCTTGCTATCTCCTCTTTTGCAACCAGAACTCATGCTTCTGTGAAGAAGAAAATAAAGATCATTGGCAAGAAGTATTCACAATACTAGTTTTATATCTTAACTAGCAAAAAGCATACCCGCGTTGCGGGAATAAAATTCCCTCCCGTACGCCATACCCCCATGCGCATCAACCCCCCATGTGCAACATCCCCCATGCGCAAAATCCCCCCCATGCTCATCATCGCCCTATGCACAACTTTCCCCCCATGCGCATCAACCCCCCATTGATGCACATGGTTGATGCACATGGGAGGTTGAGGCGCATAGGGGACTGATGCGCATCATCCCCTCACGCGCATCACCCCCCCCCACGCGCATCACCCTACCATGCGCATCAGTCCCCCATGCGCAGCATCTGCGCATGCATATCACCTCTCCATGCGCATCACCTCCACATGTGCAACAGCCCCCCATGCACAACATCCTCCAGGTCAGCAACCCCTCCCTCTGAACATCTCCCCCAGTGCACTAAACACTGAGCACCAAATCAGATGGATGTTGGATGGTTTTTCATGTTAAGTGTACGACAAAAATACGTTGCACCCCTTTTCAGCCCCTTAAGGGTTAAATTTCTCCACATCTGTTCTTGATGTGACAGAAGGAACACCCTCTCCAAATTTCACACTTCTAGGTCCAGGGGTTGGGGCAGAGCATCCATCAGTCACTGAGTCTTCAATGCAAAGTATAGGGCTCTGCCGTTCCATTGGACTATTTCAGGGACATGGAGAGGGGTGATTTGCTGCGTGGGTAACAGCCTAGCCTCCATAACAATCTACCCAGGGCTTCGTGTTTTGCATGCAGCGTCGAGCACGATACCATAGTCTCTCAAGACTGATGGATGCCAAGTTTCTCCTTCGGAAGAGCAAAAGGTGCAAAGCTGGTCTAAGGATGCTGCCCTATCTATCCCATTTACCCAGGGTGACCAGATGCCAAATCGAAAATTCCTAAACCCCAAGTCCAGAATTCCTACCCATTTAAAAAAATTGTAGGACACCCCAAAAAAGTAGGACACGTGTCGGACATGTTAAAATAAAGGAAAAATAATCGTATTGCTTTCCTGTACTTAATTTCAACACTTTTAAAATTGAGAACCTTGTAAAATGCATGATTCAGACCCAGATATTTAAGAGACAGTTTGTAGTAGCATAACACAAGCATAACACATTTAAGAAACTGACATTTAAGTCAGTTTGTAGTAGCATAACACAAGCCATTAAGAGACAGTTTGTAGTAGCATAAAACAAGCCAGTGACTCCAAGATACGTGGTTCAGACCCAGACAAACACAAGCACACACACAAGCACACACTCATACACACACGCACAAACACACACACTCATAACACACATTTGAGGCCAATATGCATGCGAGGTATGGAAATTATTTTTCCAAACGTGCTCATTTGAGGCCAGTATGCATGAGAGGGCCAGCAGGAATGTCTACAAGACTGGACAGGCGGGTCTTTTTACCTCTGTTCCTCCTGGGCCCGCCTTTTCCATAGGAGTCGTCTGGACTCCTTTCCAGTCATCTGGACACCCTGCATTTATCTATCTTTCAGCAGGACTCTACATAGACATTAATTTCTCAATGGCTGTACTGTACTAAGTAACAACCAGTGCAATCCTATTCGTGTCTACTCAGAAGTAAGTCCCACTGAGTTCAATGGGGCTTACTCCCAGGAAAGTGCTCTTAGGATTGCAACCAACATGTATAAATCAAATAAACCCAGTAGGTCCCAACCCACAGTTGGGAATCAGCAGTAATCACTGGGACTCACTCTGTTTCTGGTGACCCTATTAATTAAAGCTGCTATCTTATATACACTGTCCTGATGGAGGAGAAAAGCAGGATAAAAATGTAATAAATAATTAAAACATAATAAACCAAATTGAAAACAATGGGAGTTACTTCTAAATGGGCATGTAAACAAACCCAGATAAAATCAATTTCTGCCCAGCCTATAGGAGAATATAGTGGGCTCCTGTTGGTTATGCACAACCTTGAGCATGAATTGGTTAGCAATGGATCGGGGATATATAAATGCAAGTAACTGATTAACCTACAATCCACAGTAACTACCAGAGCACGTAAGAGACATTACATGCACCTGTAGTTACTGCACCACCTAGTGAAAACCTATGGGAAAATCATATTGCAATCCAGAGTAAATTGTTCTTACCCTGGAGCAAGGACTCCCCGTTGTTACACACACACACAAACAGATAAACACAGAGGGGTCTTTTTGAGGGGGTATGCACTTGTATGGAGTATCAGCACCTCTGTGTGAGTACCAGCACATACACACAAACACACACTGAGGTGAGTACTGGCACCTATTTTTCCAGAAAAAATACTTTGTGTATATGTATATATATACCCACAGGGGTGACCATACACCATACACCAAAAAAAGAAGACAAAGCCTCCCAATATGCAGGACACCCAAGTAAAACATAGGAATTGACAAAATAAAAGCTAAAAACATATGTAATTGCTTTCTTGTAAGTTAAGCACTACATTATTTATTATTAAATTTAAAACTATTAAATATAACATTACATTTAATTTATTGCAAGAATTCTACATGCTGCTCGATTATGAGTAAAGGGAGGACATTAAAGATTTTTTTCTTTATGTCCAGGAGAAAGGGGAAATATGGTCACCCTGTGTGTGTGTGTTTGTGTATATATGTATATGTGTATATATGCATATGTATATGTATACATACACACACACATATACCTACACACATATATGTGTGTGTATATATGTGTATATATGCATATGTATGTATATATACATATATATACACACACACATATATATATACACACACAACTATACACATATACAGTATATGTGTGTGTATGTGTGTGTATAAGGTATATATACACAGTATATATTCAGTATGTGTGTGTTACACACATATACATATATATATACACACATTACTATACACATATACAGTATATGTGTGTATATGTGTATATATGAGGTATATATACACAGTATATATACACATATACATATATATACACACATAACTATACGCATATACAGTATATGTGTGTATATGTGTATATATAAGGTATATATACACAGTATACAGTATGTGTGTGTGTATATATATATAAATATATACAAACATATACATATATATACACACAACTATACACATTCAGCATATGTGTATGTATATATATATACACACACACATAACTATACACATTCAGCAAATGTGTGTGTATATATAAGGTATATATAAGGTATGTATATATGTATATATATATATATATATATATATATATATATATATGTATATATATGTATATATAAGGTATGTATATATATATATACAGTATGTGTGTAAATATATATAGTATATATACACACAGGTATATCTATACACATATACAGTATATGTGTGTATATGTATATATATAAGGTATATATACAGTATGTGTGTATATATAAAGTATATATACACACATATACATATACACACACATATATACATACATAGGTGTATATACACATGCATACATACATGTGTGTATATGTGTATATATATATAGTGTGCCCCCCTCCCACCACATCATCCCCAAACAGGGGTATGAAGGAGATGTCAGTGCCCTTCACCCCTCCCTGCACACCTGTGGGGCAGGCAAAGTGGTGCTCCTTCCTCTCCCCTCCAGACCCTGCTGCTGCTGCTGCTGCCTGTCCTCCAACTGCCTCAGAGGCCACACCCCCAGGAGCAGAGTGGGCGGGGCACCACCACCCCAGCCTCGTGCACAGACAGTTAGTTCCAAGCGCGAGGGAGGCACAGCTGGCTGCAGACTTTTCCCGCGCTGCCTGCGAGGAAGGGCTGGCCACGCCCCTGCCCGGGATTGGTCCCTCTGCACAGAGCTCCGCCCTGATTGGCTGCAGCAGCTGCAGCTGAGCCTGGAAACTGGTGCAGCTGATACAGGCAAAGGGCTTTGGGGAACAGGCAGGAGACCTGGCTGGTGGCATGGATATATATGTGTGTGTGTACACACATGTACGTATACACGCATACACATGTATAAACACACACACACATATATGTGTGTATACATATATAACGTACCCAAGTTGCAGGAGTAAAATTCCCTCCATTGCACATCATACCCACATGTGCACCGTCCCCCCATGCGCAATATCCCCATGTACAACACCCCCATGCACATGAACCCCCCGGCACATCCACCATGCGCATGAACCACCCCAGGCACAACAACCCCCCATGCAAAACATCCCCCACACGCATTAACACCTATGCACATCAACACCCATGTGCAACGTCCCCCCATGCACAACACCCCAGGTGCAACATCCCCCAATCGCAACACCCCCATGCACAATACCCCCAAGTGCATCAACACCCATGTGCAACGTCCCCCTATGCACAACACCTCCATGCGCATCCACACCCAGGTGCAACATCCCCCCTGCACATGAACCACTCCGTGCACATCCCCCATGTGCAACATCTCCCATGCGCATGAACCACCCCATGCGCAACATCCTGCCATGTGGGGTGGGCAAAGTGACCACTTTAGGGATTCTGGACCTTTAACAATTCCGTAGTAGAGAGACTTTCAGCAGGTGCCACCTGAAAAGCTGTACCTACTGACATTCTCCCTTCAACAGTATTGTTAAAGGTCCATGATCCCTAAAGTGGCCACTTTGGGCCACTTTATGTTGTATGTTTTATATATATGTGTATGTTTTATATTTTATATGTTGTATGTTTTATGTTATATATGTATGTTTATATTTTCTATATTGTATGTTTTACATACTTTATATGTACTGTTTTATGTTGTGTGTTGTATATTATGTTTATGTTGTATGTTATGTATGTATGGGCACAATCCAGAGTAACTATGGGGAGTCCTTACTCCGGTGTAAGAACAATTTACTCTGGATTGCAATGTGAATTTCCCACAGGTTTTCACTAGGTGGTGCAGTAACTATGGGTGCACGTAATGTCTCTTTTATTTGTGTGTGTGTGTGTGATTGTATTTATTTTCCAGAGCGATTAAACTTGAAAAAAATAAAATTGTACACTAGTTTTTGCTATCATCTTGTTCAACTATAATAATTTAAATTCAACATCCCTAAGAAAAAGAGCTTCATTAATCTTTTGATAGCAGTATTGGAACAAAGTATTGTTTACATGTGATTATGAATATCATTTATTACCATTATACTAATAAAAAACCCATACTATCAGTTCATGGTATTAATAAATATTTTATTCAAGAGACCACAAAGGGTTAGAATGCTGAGATTAATTTTCAGACCCATTAATATTTCAATGGGCCTGTTTAGCATCTGTTCTTCTTCTCTCTTTCTCTCTCTCCTTCTCAATGGCAATGCTCAACTTGAGAATAAGCCTAAAGACACTTTCCTGGGAGTAAGACCCATTGAATGCAATGGGGCTTACTTTTGAGTAGACATGGTTAGGATTGTGCTCAGTGTCTTACTCCAAGTTTCAAATTCGCAGCACTATCATTGGTTGCTCCCCATGGATGGGCATTGTACCCTACAATCCAGAGTAACTACAGGAAGACATAATAGGGACTTACCCTACAATCCAGAGTAACTACGGGAGCATGTAACAGACATTATGTGCCCCTGTAGTTATTGCACCACCTAGTGAAAACCTATGGGAAATTCATATTGCAATCCAGAGTAAATTATACTTACACTGGAGCAAGGATTCCCCGTAGTTCCTCTGAATTGTGCCCATACTCTGGATTGCTCTATGCATTTCCCATAGATTTCCCATAGGTGGCACTGTAACTATGTTGGTGTAAAAGGTCCCGTAGTTACTCGGGATTATAGCCATAGAAGGAACGCAAAGGCAGATCATGTTTTTGCAGTATAATTTTCAGATTTCCTTTCTCACCTAGTTCAATAGTACCCTAGAACAAAAACCCTTTGAGGATTCCACAGTAATGCGGTTTCTCATGGTTTGGAAAATATCCCCTCAATCCAGAGCAGCCTCGACAGTTCTTGCATTGATGCAAGAGACATTGACGTCGATGCAGTTACAGCACCTCCTAGTGGAAACCTATGGGAAACTCACAGAGCAATCCAGACTAATTTTTTGTTGCGTTGACACAAGAACTTCCATAGTTATTCTGGATTGAGCCCTGTGTGTCCTTCCCTCTTCATCCCATTGTGCATGGGAGTGGGAACTGGGCAGTGGGAAACTTTCTCAGTGTGTATTTGGTCTGTGGAACTCCCTGCCACTTAGGAGTTGTGATGACATCTAGCCTCAGTGCCTCCCCTACAAATTTGTCCAATGACTGGACAAGTTCCTACATAGAAAGGGTGACCGTATAGAATGGAGGATGGAGAGCACAATCCACCGTAACTATGGGGAGCCCTTGTTCTGGTGTAAGAACAATTTGCTGTGGATTGCAATACTAATTTCCCATAGGGTTTCACTAGGTGGGGCAGTAATTACGGGTACATGTAATGTCTCCCGTTGTGACTCTGGATTGTAGGGAAAGTGCCTCTACCTTTAAGCATTGCACAGAAGAGGGAACTGAGGCAGGTGTTGCTTTTTAAACCTTCTGTGATGAGCTACACCTGCCTCAATTCCCTCTTCAATGCAATGCTTAAAGGTAGAGGCACTCTGTCCAGCTCCATTCTATATGGCCACCCTGTACCAAGAGGAATGGACTGTCACAGGTTACAGGCAATGAGGGGTGTGTATAGATGTGGACAACCTCAAATGCAGGGGAGAGTACCTGGATGCAGGTGTCATATGTGCTCCCAGCGGTATCTGGTGGGTCACTATGTGATACTGGAAACTGGACTAGATGGACTTTGGCCTCATCCACTATAGGTTCTTCTTACATTCCTATGAGCACAATCCTAACCATGTCTGCTCAAAAGTAAACTCTGTTGTGTTAAATGGATCTTACTCCCAGGAAAGTGTTTTTAGGATTGCAGCCTGTGTTTTAGTGTCTTTAGGATTGCAGCCTATAGCGATGGTGATGCTTCAAGACTGGCTTACACTTAGCTTTCTACTAACTGGTTACTAACTGGAAGCTAACCAAGCACTGGATGGGCCACTGTTGCCTCTGCTGCTCCCATACAAATGCCCTTTGGGACAGTAAACATCTTTATAGACTCTGGCTTACTGGCTGGGACTGGGAGAGTATCTCACTCCTTTATGGGTTGACCATCCATGCGTGATGGGCTGTTGCATAAGAATGTTCACCAGTGGAGTCACCCTTACACTCATGCAGTGCCTGTTCAACTCTATTGGCCTATTACGTATGTGCCATATGATTTTTTTTTGCCTTCCCAATATACGGTATTTTCCTTTTGAACCTCAGTGGAACTGCAGTAGCATCTAGTGGCCACTTTAGGTATCAGAAAATAAAATATTTAACTATTTAATAAAATATTAAATAAAATATTTAAATATTTAAATTTAAATTTTAAAAAAATAGCAGAAAACTTTAAATATCTGGCTTTGCTGCATTCAATCCAGAAAAGCGCATTGCTAGGAACCCTCAAACTCCCAGGCCTCTGGTAGAGGACCTGAGATTGAGGATAACATACATACACCACCCATGGAGGGTGAGAAAACTATATATATATATATATATATATATATATATATATATATATATATATATATATATATATATATATATATATATACACACACACACACACACACACACACACACACACACACACACACACATATATAACGTAAAAGTCACATATCCTACAATCCAGAGTAACTACGGGTACACGTAAGAGACATTACGTGTACCCTTAGTTATTGCACTACATAGTGAAAACCTATGGGAAATTCATATTGCAATCCAGAGCAAATTGTTCTTACACCGGAGCAAGGACTCCACGTAGTTACTCTGGATTGCACCCCGAGTCACCAATACCCTGCCACTACCAGATTTTCCCTATATGGTATTCCCCTATATGGGAAATATTGTTTCTATTTTATTCAATAACACTGAGAAATGTGTGTCAAAGCGATGGACTCTGAGTCAGTAAATAAAAATATTATTTTATTGATACCTTCTTCACACAAAGTTAAACAAAACAAGAAGTAATTTGGTCTGTGGTTGTAAAATGAAATTACAAGCTAACTCCCATATCTGCCCCAAGTGTGGGGCAGTGAAGAAACGTGCCCCAATTTTTCAACTCAAGGGTAGTTCACCCACAAGATCAGCACACGCTGCAGTAATGATAAGACATGCGTGTTTCTTTGAGAAACTCATCATGCTTGTAGAGAAGCCTAACACTTTTTTCCTGGTGGGTCCCATGAAAAAAAAACCCTGTTGGTCCTTCTAACCCCTCTAAGCATTGGTTCTTCTAATCCAGGGGTCTCCTAACGTTTTGGCAGGAGGGCCACATCATGTCTCTGACCCTGTGGTGGGGGCCCAGAAAACTAATTTACATTTCAAATTTGAATACATTTATATATAAGAATGTATGGAGTGGAGTACAAGGCTTGTCCAAGGGTTGGATAGAGGGGTCTTGCTGGGTGTAACATTGAGGCTCACTGAGCTGGGGTTTGGGCTGGTGTTTGGAGACCACTGCTTAAATCCTTAGCCACAGATCAAGCCTACCAATTATATGTCTTGCAAGTTCTTAAAGAAAGTAGGTGAGAGGAATGGCAATAGGGCACCCTATACTTATAATCAAAACACCATATCCCCTCAATTCTAATTATCCATTGAATCTAATGCGCACCCTGATTTTGGAGAGAGAATTTGGCTGGAAAAGGTGAGTGTTAGATTCAAGTAAATACAGTAAATGTTATGAAACTGCCCTGTAGGGATATGTTTCTTTTCCAATCGGCACCAACCACAGTCAAAGTTTGCTACAAGTTTGTAGAAGCTCATACAAGAGGAAATTATTGTATTGAGTATATGAAGATACTTCCAGATCATCCCACCACTCTATCTATAAGTCCCCAAGTCACATATAGAAGCAAGCAAAAGTTATGAAGGACATATGCATTCGCTGGAAGGAGGGAGAGCACTCGTCATAGCGCTGGCTTCACCCTTTACCATCACACGCCATTAGGTGGCTTCATCAGACACAGCCTTTGGTAGAAGGGTGCCACGCAAGTAGGGTGACCAGATGCCCAAACCTCAAAAGGTGGACAAGTTCTTGGATTCCTCTCAGCCTGGCCTTTCTGGCGGACAATGGTACGTTTGCCTACTCATGAGTAAATCTGCACTATTGGGCACTTTCACTTTGCCATAGAGCTCAGTGCATATTTTTTATTTTTAGTTTTTTGGCCATAAAATTTGATAGGAAGAAGATATTTCAAAACTGATTGTTGCATTGGACTCTGCTCTTCAACATGAATCCAATGACATATGACATGATGGGGCACTGCGCACCATCGCAAAGTTCCAAAATGAAGGACAATGAAGCCCTTTTGAAGGACACCCGGACAGAAGGCTAAAAAAGAGGACAAATCTGAAAAAATCTGGTCATATGGTCACCCTGCCATGATGCCAGGTTGTTGAGCTTTAGAGGTTGTCCCCCACCCTAAGTCCTGCTGTGTCCCCCCACCCATACTGCTCTGTCGTATCCCATGGTGTGACAAGTGCTCTTCCTTCCTCTTCCCAGAAGAAGGACCTTCACAGTTAAGAAGTCCTGCTTATTCCTCTTTTATCAGAAACCCTTTGTAAATACTGAAGGGGATACAGAATCAGAGTCATTACTTGCGACTCAGAGTAGATTTCCAGCACTGGAAATTAAATGGAAAATAGGAATGGAGAAATGTTGAGTGAAGATCGTACTTATTCAAACTAGATCTTTAACATTGCAAGTCCACTTGTTTCTCCCCAGCTTCCTTGTTATACACCCGGTTGTACAGTGTTTCAACATCCAAGGGTCAGAAGCACACAAAATTTCACCCTATATTAACTGCAGGATAAATAGAGGATTCAAAATTCAAAAGGCTTGTTTTGGGGCTCATGGAGGCTGCATATATGACTCCTCCAATCATGGCTTCTCCGGTTTCTCCAGCTGCAGATCGATCACTTTAACATTGCCTATGTCCTGGTAGGTGGCTTGTAGCCCCCGGGAGATGTCTTCGTACATGGAGCAATCATCCAAATTCAATCCCTAAGAAGGGGGGAAAAACCCAAAAGACTTCAGAATTTTGAAGAGGTTGTAACTGTGATCCTAAACTCGTTTTCTAGGAAACACTGAAGAAATCCTACTGTTCGCTAGGAAATCAAACCTAGGCTGGCACAACTCATTGGTCTTTTAATTTCCGTTGCGTTGTAGAGAGCAGGGACATCACTAGGGTTTATGTCACTGGTGCAGATGCCAGTGCATGCGGGGGGGGGGGGGGGCAGTAACCTCAATGATGGGCATGATTATGGGCAAAATCCAGAGTAACTACAGGGAGTCCTTGCTCCGACGTAAGAACAATTTACTCTGGATTGCAATATGAATTTCCCATAGGTTTTCACTAGGTGGCGCAGTAACTATGGGTGCACATAATGCCTCTTTGGTGCATATAATTTTTCTGGATTTGGCTGTATGTGCCATTGCCTCTCCTCCACTGGTTTTTTAGTCACACATTTTAATAGAATAAATATACTTCATAGTGGTTTGTTTCATAGCATTCTGCTATAAATTATGCATCCAACGGTATATAACATGATGGGATTATTTCTTCAAACCATGATTTTAGCCATATGGTCAATAGGGGTGTCACCCCCATCAAGGGTGCCACCTTTCTAACATTCTTATGAAATCCCTGATCAGGACCATTTTGGAAGCCTTCCACTCCCCTGGACTGACCTTTCACACCAGCCAAGGCAAGCTTGCTTACTCATGAGTAAACACAGCTGTGCAGTTCACTTTCCTTTTCAATACAATCATCAAAGACCTCTTGGGATTATTTGTGGGGGCTGTGTTCATAGGATCAGGACCATTCTGGTGTTCTTGGATTCCTCTCAGGCTGTCTGTTCCAATAGACTATGGTATGTTTGCATACTCATGAGTAAAGCTGCAATATGGGACACTTTCACTTTCAATAGAGTTCAATGCATATTTTTATTTTTTAGTTTTTTGGCCATACCTTTGGATACGAAGGTGCTATTTCAAAATGGATTTTTGCATTGGATTCTGCTCTTCAGTACAAATCCAACAGGATATGACATGAAGAGGTTTGCACACCATTCCAAAGTTGCATTTTCGGGGTCCAGTGTGCATCACCTGGTGTGGACTGCACCCATTTCCCTCCCCAAGCAACACCCCTGGTAGGGAGGCAAGCGCATGTCTGTGTACTGGCCTAACATTCCCCCAGGAGTAGCACAGAAATATCTTGCATCACTTTTGTGACACCCCCAGGTGTCACAAGACTTGTGCTGGGGCTTAGGCCAGCCTAACTGGAGGTTAGGGTTGCAGCCTAAACCACTTAAGGCTTCAGAGAATACATGTATAGGGCTGACCTTGTGGAAAAGAGGACACCAGACACAACTGTGCGGTGGTCCCCAGCTGAGAACCAGTTCTGTCCAAAGATGCCTCCATAGTCACATGGCCAGCATTACTGCACGGAACGCTGTTTACCTTCCCACCAAGATGGGACCTATTTGTCTACTTGCATTTACTTGCTTTTGAACTGCTAGGTTGGCAGGAGCTTGGCTACTGACCGGAGCACACTCCGTCTTGCAGCACCCAGGTCTCGAACCCCAACTTCCTGGATGACGGGCACTGTGTCTTATCCAGCTGAGCCACTGCAGCCCAATTCCATAATTGTCATAAATGTATGATAAAATGTATGTCATAAATGTATGTCATAAATTTTGTCATAAATGTATGACAAAATTGTCGAAATGTATACTTAAATGGAAGGAAGTTGCTGTTTGGAGTTTTTCCTTCCACTGTCATACAAATGTGCTACCACCATTGCACCTCCATTGTCCCTAGAATCTGCCTTCATCCTCTTACAGACACTTCCCCAACTTACTTCATATAGATTCTCCTCTTCATAGGCTTTCTTAGTCTGCAAGATACGTTGGTTTTCCCATCTCTTCTGCAAAGGGAAGACAAAAAAAAGCAGGCCTCCGTCAGTCTTGAAAGACTATGGTATCATGCTCTGCTGCATATGCTACATGCAAAGCACGAAAGCCTGGGTTAGACTGTTATGGAGGATAGGCTGTTATCCAAGCAGCAGATCCCCCTCTCCACACCACTAAATTAGTCCAATGGAAAGGCAGAGCCAATACGATTGGATCCAGCTGGCGTCGCAGAGCTGGGCTAAGGACAGGAGGTCACCCTGTCTCGTGGGGATGACCTGGGTCTTGAACCCTGGTCTGCTGGTTAACAGGCACAGTGACATAACCACTTGTGCCACCCACGAGATACTAGGATAATGTTCTCAACCAGTGGTACAGGTATCAGTGGTAGTACTTGATAGTACACTGCAGTACCACTACAGTGGTAATACAGTGGTAGTGTCTGGTGGTACTCACATGACCTCTGGATATCTGCTGCCCAGCAGTAAAACCAGCAACGCACCTCAATAAACCAAGGTAGAATTCCACTATTCTCTTTCTGAATGTTCAAAAAACCCTTTGGTCTGATTCTGTCTCTTGCTAGTGTTTGTAGTGTCATATTTGGCCTACCAACCTGGAAGCAACTGGTGAAAGCCGAAATTCTAAGCAAATTTCCCATACTGACATAGTGCACAATCCAGAGTTACTACGGGGAGTCCTTGCTCTGATGTAAGAACAATTTACTCTGGATTGCAATATGAATTTCCCATAGGTTTTCACTAGGTGGTGCCATAACTACGTTGTCATAAATGTTTCTTACGTGCTCCCGTGGTTACTCTGGATTGTAGGGATAGTGATGCCAATGGAGCATGTGCTGCATCCTGTGATGGGGGTGGTATTCATGGTGAAGAAAAGCTACATTGCTCTCACCACACTATTGAAAAATTGGTTAGGATTCTGCTCTAAGGCTGTTAGTTAAACTGAGCACCTAAGGGCACAATTCTAACAAATTTAGGCCAGCCTAACTCACCTGGCATATCTTCCCATGGTGGTGCCGGGAGGTTGGCGTATGCATATGCAGTGGCCTAACCCCCCAGGAGTGGGGCAGAAGTGCCTTATGGAAATTTTGGAAACTTCCAAAACTTAGAAACATGGACATAAGTACCTTATGGAAACCCCCAGGTCAACACAGGACTTGTGCTGGGGCTTCTACTGGCGTAAGTTAGTATTGCAGTCTATGGGCACAATCCAGAGTAACTATGGGGAGTCCTTGCTCCAGTGAAAGAAAAATTTGCTCTGGATTGAAGAACAATTTGCTCTGGAAGAACAATTTGCTCTGGTACACATAATGTCTCTTACGTTCTCCCATAGTTACTCTGGATTGTAGGCAGGGATGGGCCCGCCCCACTCCAACAACTTGTTCACCAGAAGTTGGGGGATGGAGCCGGGGTCGGGGTCGGGGGCACGGGAGGAGATGCTCTGTGTCTCCTCCGGCGGGAGGAGATGCACAATGCGCGCGCTGACCCCGACGTGTGCGCTGTGCGTCTTCCCCACCAAGGAGGAGACACAAGGAGCGTGTGCTGAGGTCAGCGCACGTGCAGTGTGTCTCCTCCTCCCAGCGTCCTAACTGGTACACTGGGGTTTCAGGCGACCCTTCTGCTACCGGTTTGGTAGCAGCAGGGTCATGGGAACAACCAGTTCGGCCTAACCGGTCTGAACCGGCTTGGGCCCATGCCTGATTGTAGGGTAAGCCTGGTATTTTCATTACAGAAGAGGATGCTGGAATGACGTCCATCATATAATTTTGGGAAGCCTGCTTTCCAGTAGGAAGCTTAAAGCCATGCTTCATGCAACCAAGGTTTTCTAGGTGTTCTCTTAAGTTCAGTGGTGCCTCTGTGAGAGACCAGAGCATTCTTTAACCCTTAGATGACCAACAGTATCAATTGACCGGCAATTATAATTTATGCAAATTATGCTATTTTTAGAAGGTCATCTAAGGTTAACCCAGTAAGCAAAAGCAGAACAAGATCCGATGACTGGAAACTGTAGGCAGGCAGATTCAGAATGGGGCACGCCTTACGTGTAGGTGCGCAGAGTCTGAGTGATGGGAAAGAACAGCTCACCCTGAACAGCAGAAAAAGTCCAGGACCAATGGCACAAATGAGCAGAAGGAAACCCTCCGCTGTGATGATCTTATTTTTGATGGACTCCTTCATATTCAAGAAGGATGTGGGGCGAGATCCTAGAAAAGAAGAAATATGAGAGTGTGCATTGGATTTAGAACTCCAACACCATCCCTGTCCTTCCATTTATCATTCTCTAGCAGTCTCCGGTTTTTTTTAAACCCAAATGTAATAGCAATATTTATTGTGCAATTTTGAAAAAGCGATGAATCATATACGATGGTGCCTCACATAAAGAGCTTAATTTGTCCCGGAGGCATGCTCTTTAAGTGAAATGCTCTTTAAGTGAAGCAGATTAGGAAATAATGGAAACTCAGACGATTGATTCCACAACCCCAAAAATATTCATATAAAAATATTAACTGGATGTAAAAATGATGGCAAAACACTGGAATTGAATTCAAAACATGCATTCAGTGTACATGATCCTATGAAGTCTACTTAGGCTGCAATCCTAAAGACACTTTCCTGGGAATAAGCCCTATTTAACACAATGGGGCTTACTTCTTGGTAGACAAGGTTAGGAGGCTGCAATCAAAGACACTTTCCTGGGAGGCTTAGCTGGGCTGCTGCCGGAGGTTCAAGGTGGTCGGTGGGGGCACCTGGGGGCAGTTAGGGGCAGCTGCCTCTGGCACCCCAGGCAACTGCCCCCCAAGTTGAAACAGTTGACAACAACTTGCCCTGTTTGTTTTCAGTGAAACTTAAATTCCATTAATGGTATATGGAGCCATATGTTTCAATCTGTCCCGGTCCACAACGTCAGTATCAATTTGCACAGCTTTTGAAGCCCATATTGCTGGCTTTCCAAATAACCATAGGAGAAAATGGGAAAATCCTTAGGAGAAAAGGATTTTGCCTTCTTGTCTTTGTATACAGCCCAGTATGCCGCTTGTATTTCTATTCCAGTGCTTCCCAAACTGTGGATTGGGATCCACTGGTGGGCTGCAACCTGATTTTTGGTGGGTTGCCAAAGGATGATGGAAAGATCAGATAAATAATTGTCTCAAACCTTGATACTAATAAAAAATATCAGATAGTGTGGTTGTTAATATTACCCTGTAAAGATCACAGGCTGCAATCCTATGCATACATTCCCGAGAGGGTAGCAAGCATACAGATGTGATCTCAGCTCCAAGTTTGCAAGTATGTGTAACTATAGGGAGATAAATGTTTGAGACTTTTTTCTAGTTATTATTACTTATTTATAGGTATTTTTATAAATTATTTATAAATTATTATAAACTATTTCTTTTTAGATCTGGTCTAGTGCAGTGATTTTCAGCCAGTGTGCCGTGGATAGAATTTGGATTAGGTCATTGATTAATAGGAAAACTGGGGGATTTGAACAGCCCGTGTGCCTTGTCAATGGTAAAAACAACTGATGGTGCGCTTGACAATTTCAGTGCCTTCTTATGCTGCAATCCTAAAGACACTTTCCTGGAAGTAAGACCCACTGAACACAATGGGACTTACTTTTGAGTAGACATGGTCAGGATTGTGCTCTTAGTGTGCCTTGAAATGAAAAAGGTTAAAAACCATTGGTCTAAAATGCCATTTTTAAAAGTGGCTAAAACATTTGGGAATGACCGCTGTGTTCTCATACGGCAATGGAAACTCCCTCCATTTCTAACACCAATTTACCCAACCTTGTATAATTCTCTTCCAAAAAACTTGGACAGGACCCCCTATCAAATTTGCAAGTAGGGGCACAATCCAGAGTAACTACGGGGAGTCCTTGCTTCAGTATAAGAACAATTTTCTCTGGATTGCAATATTAATTTCCCATAGGTTTTCACTAGGTGGTGCAGTAACTATGGGTGTATGTAATGTCTCTTACGTGCTGCTGTAGTTACTGTGGATTATAGTAGGGTAGGTTATGCAATCCTGAAAACCAGGACTGTCCGTTTTTCCAGGACATATGGCAACCCCATGTATAGGTGCAAGATTTTAACTTACTCCGGACCCATAGGTAGGTGCCACATGATTGGCGTGTTTCGAAAGAATGTTGAACAAAGCAGTAGTACATTCCAGTATCCTTCATTTCAGCTCGACGGAAGGAGAGCACTGACAGTCCATTCTTGGAGTCCACCGAGATGTTCCAGTTAATGGTGTTGGTGATATCAAGGCTGTCACTACAGTTGGGGGAACAGGCTCTTTTCCAAGTGACATTGGCACCTTCTGGAGCAAGGAACTTGCACTCCAGAACAGCTGAATCCCCTTCAATGATGATATGAGAAGCGGGTCCAGGTTCCACATGAACTTGATCATTAACAAGGTTTCCTATTGCAGGCTGGGGTTCTTGGGTGACCAAATTAGCCACATGTATAGTAGTTAGATTGGGTCCTGCTGGATTGAGATTTGGCTGGGAGACGGTGGAGTTTTGGACAACGGAGGACAGATCTTCACAAAAGTAACCTGGGAAGGATAAAGTAACAACACTTTACCAAAAAAAGAGAAAAAGGAAGTGTTCTCTCAAGTGTGGTGATGCTGGAAAGGGGTGTTTGGGAGCTACTTCTCCATCAGTCTGGCACATCTGGCACATACAGAGAGACATTATATACTATATAATATATTCTACTTAATACTATATTCTATATAACACTATATTCTATATAATACTATAGAAAGTTCACTCTCCTTTTAAAAATCAAGTGTACGCATGGCTCCGTTTCGCTTCCCTCGCATGGAATGGCTCGTGGAGAGGGACACCTTGCATGCTGATTTGAGACTCCCTCCAAGACTGACTGCTCCACCCCCTCTAGCTACACCACTGGTTCCAATAACAAGCTCTGTAATTATCTCTCCTTGTTTCCTTCCCTGCTCATCGAGTCACTGAACCACATCGTCATGCCCTCCCTACTACCCCCAGGGGTATTGTACCGGTTTTAGTTCCTTTTTCCCCCCTTCTGTTGACAGGAAACAGAAGAAATATTTTAAAAGGGAACTTTGCACCTCAGCTCTATGGCAATTTACTATAGAAGATCAGGGGGTTTGCAGGAAGGGGCTGGTGTGCAGAACCATACAGATGAGGCCTTTTGCCCTCTGGAGAGTAAGAACTCAAAAATAGGCACTGGGTATAGGAAGTGCGGCGGGGCTTGAAGGCTCACATGTCATGGAATTGACATAGAAACTGCTCAAGACCTACCCTACAAAGTCTACAAACTTGGAAAGTCTACAAAGTTACTAAACCCCCTAACTGATGTCCTAGGCAATTTGCCCCACATACAGGGTGATCAAATGACCGGAAATTTCCGGATTCGTCCTCTTTTTTAACCTCCTGTCTGGGTGTCCTCCAAAAGGGCTTCCTTGTACTTCATTTGGCTTCATTTTGCAATGGTGTGCAGTACCCCCATCATGTCTACATCGTTGGATTTGTATTGAAGAGCAGAATCCAATGCAAAAATCGGTTTTGAAATATCTCCTTCCTATCAAACGTTATGGCCAAAAGAAATAAAAATGAAAAATATGCATTGAGCTCTATGAGAAAGTGAAAGTGCCCAATATCACAGCTTTACTCATGAGTAGGCAAACATGCCATTGTCCACTGAAAAGGCCAGGCTGAGAGGAATCCAAGACCTTGCCCTCCTTTTGAGGTTTGGGCATCTGGTCACCCTGCCCACATAGCAGGACTTATTTCTGAGGAGCCTTGCAGAGCCTGGCTGCAGCGCTATCCATACTTTCTTGAGTGTAAAAAAGTAAAGTTGTCACCTGCAGATTATACTGCTAGTCATGACCGACTGTAGCGTGCGGTGCTCATCCCTGTTTCTAGAGCCATAAAGCCAGTGTTGTCCGCCATGTGGCTTGCATGGGCAAGGAACGCTGTTACTTTCCCACCAAAGTGGTACTGATTTATCTACTTGCATTTACATGCGAGGTTGGCAGGAGCTGGGCTAAGGATGGGAGCAAACCCAGTTTTGTAGGACCTGGGTCTCAAACCCTGGCCTGCTGGTTAACAGACACAGTGTCACTTGCGCCACCGCAGCGTACGCTCCATTAAATTCAATGGGACATACTCTAGGCTGTATATGACAGTCTAGGCAAGAACCAATCAACATTTTCAAATTATTGGGTCCTTCATTAAGTTAATCAAAAGATTGGTTTAAATAAATTTGTATATTATCAAAACTTCAATTTATATGTCCTTGAAAGGGTTACATTTTAAAGTAGCTAGGAGGAAAAATTATCTTTATATATATATATATATATATATATATATATACAGATATATATATATCTGTATATAGGAGAAAAAATTATCTTTATAATATATTTCCTTTTTCATTTCTATTAAAATGCCAGAACTAAAATACATTGAAAGGAATAAAATGCTGTCCTGTTATATTTAGCAGGGTGCAGTGGCGTACCTAGGTCATTTGGTACCCGAGCCCCCAAATTTTTTTGTCTCCCCATATGTCAAAATTATTTAATTAGCAATATTAATAAATATAATTCATTAGGGTGAAATCCAGAGTAACTATGGGGAGTCCATGCTTTGGTGTAAGAACAACTTACTCTGGATTCCAATATGAATTTCCCATAGGTTTCCACCAGGTGGTGCACTAACTACAGGTGCATGTAATGTCTCTTACGTGCTCCCGTAGTTATCTGGATTTTGCCCATAGATATTATCAATATATATTACCAATTATCAATTAGATATTATCATTAATTAATACAATTAATATTTTCATATTTAAAAATCACCTTATCAATTAAATCTCTGATATATTTGGGGGGGGTGAGGTTACCTTCTGGAGCACTTGTTGAGCACCACTTTCACTGGATTGGGATCCTTCTGGTGACCTTGCATTTCTCTCTGCCTGACCTAAACATGAGCCAAGCATGTTTGTTTTCTTGGGAGTAAATGTGGCTGTGTAGCTCAGTTCTGCTTTCCATATGGCTCAGTGAAATTATTAGGGACTTCTGGATTGATGTGTGGGGACTGCATTCATTGGATCAGGACCATTCTGGTGGCATTGGATTCCTCTCAGTTTGCCCTTTCCAACTGAATGAGGAATATTTGCCTGCTTGCAGATAAAAGTGCAATATGGCTTAGGATGCAATCCTAAAGATACTTTCCTGGAAGTAAGACCCACTGAACACAACGGGGCTTACTTTTGAGTAGACATGGTTAGGATTGTGCCCTTAGTCTCACTTTCCATAGAGCTCCATGAATTTTATTTTTAGTATTTTGGCCATAACTTTGGAAAGGAAAGAGATATTTCAAAGTTGTTTTTTGCATTGGATTCTGTTGGACAATATGCAGAATTAGGTATATGACTTGATGGGGTTCCTGCAAAGGATTCTAGCAATTTTAGGGATTTTGGAGTTTGCAGGGTGCGGTGCTCATCCCCATTTCTTGAGCCATAAAGCCAGCGTTGTCTGACATGTGGTCCGCATGCGCACGGAACACTGTTACCTTCCCACCGAAGTGGTACCAATTTATCTACTTGCATTAGCATGCTTTTGAACTGCTAGGTTGGCAGGAGTTGCCTAAGCAAGGAAGCTGACCCCACTTTTGTAGAACCCAGTTCTCGAACCCTGGCCTGCTGGTTAACAGGCACAGTGTCACTTGCGCCACCACACCGTACGCTCCATTAAATTCAATGGGATATACTCCAGGCTGTATATGACATTCTGGACAGTCCCTAGGTTCCCCTAGAAATGCCACTGGCAGGAGGAAAATAATAATATTAAGACTGACCATCAGTTGAAGCTCGAAAATGCCATTTCCAAACCTAGGGCAAAATCCAGAGTAACTATGGGGAATCCTTGCTCCAGTTTAAGAACAACTTACTCTGGATTCCAATGTGAATTTCCCATAGGTTTTCACTAGGTGGTGCAGTAACTACGGGTGCACGTAAAGTCTTTTAGGTGCTCCCGTAGTTACTCTGGATTTGGGGGCTAGTCACACAGCTTGCATTTTACTCAGGTTATTCCAGTGCCATCAAAAGCTACAGGTGCCAACTTAAAAAAATTAAATAGTGTTCCTGTGCTTCTAAAAGCAAATTAATCAGGCAAAACTTCAGCAGCAACAAAATAAGGCAAGGAGGGCAAGATGCACCTTTACATCGCTACATGTCCGGCTGCAATGAAAGCCCCGAACACGAATCCAGAGTCTGTTTTTGTTTGTTCTATTAGTGCCTACATGTTTTCAGAGCTTCCGGTCCTCGAGGTGTCCTACCTGCAAAGAGTCCCAGGAGAAGGAAGGAATACAGCTGTCGTGGACCACCTTCCATCCTACTGCTTCTTGCCTCTTCCAAGCCAGCAGGTATTCTAGATGGACATGCCTGAAGCTGTGTCTGGATAATGGTCTGGGCTGGATTCTGAGGCTGTCTTGACATGTAGGCGTATTTTTTTCTCTCCGATTTTCTGCAGACACCAGGAGATGCGCTCAACTGCTTCCTTCCTCCACCCCGATAAACTAATGAAGCTTTTGCTTTGCACTACAACCTCCATTTTCACTAGAAATTTCATTTGAATTGGTGGTTCTAGATCAAGGGCTTTAGAGGGTCTTCCTTCTGGTTTACTGGGGCAAGGCTGGCTGATATCTTCTCTGTATTAGGGTTGGTTTTTTGTCACTCAGTACCAGTACCTTACTTTTGAGTAGACACGGTTAGGATTGTGCTGTAAAGCTATTATCTATATATATACAATCAAAGAGTCACTGACTGACTCACTCACTGGCTCATCAACACCCAGCCAAAACTGCCAGACCTAGAAGTGTGATGGAGAGATCCACTGATTTTTAGAAAGTCAAACCCTCAGGGGATGAAAGGGGGTACAATCAGTGATGGGCTTCAAAGAAATTAAGAACCGGTTCTCTGTCCATCTGGCAGCCACTTTTAAATGGCTATTTTTAAACTTTAAATGTACTATCTCTTGTTAAGAACTGGTTCCATAGAGTAGGTGCGAACCTGCTGGTGCCCACCACTGGGTACAATGTGTTTTTGTGCCTATAAACATTACAGACCGATTCACTGAGTCATAAATGCCCAGCCCAAACCCCTGGACTGCAGGAGAGCCACATCATCTTGACGCTGCTGGAACCTGGGAAAAAAATTAACTTACATTTACATAAATGAATTCATTAGAGCCTGACCTTGTAGCTAGAACCATATCACCACACACCTGTATCACCTGCCTAGTAAGACTTCTAAGAGCATAATTCTAACCATGTCTACTCCAAAGTAAGCCCCATTGTGATCTGTGGGTCTTACTCCCACGAAAGTGTCTTTAGGATTGTAGCCTTATGTAATCCTAAAGACACTTCCCTGTGAGTATGGCTGCAGTCCTAATGACACTTTCCTGGGAGTAAGACCCATTGAACACAATGGGGCTTACTTGTGAGTAGACATGCTTAGGATTGTGCTCTAAGACCCATTGAACACATTGGGGCTTACTTTTGAGGAGACATGGTTAGGCTTGTGCTGTAAAGCTATTTTATATATATATATATATATATAGTCAAGAGTCACTGATTTGACTCATTCACTGACTCATCAACACTCAGCCAAAACTGCCAGACCTAGAAGCATGATGTAGGCACCCACTGACTTTTAGAAACTCAAACCCTAAGGGAATGGAAGGGGTACAACATATTTTTGTCCCTATAAACATTACAGATGGATTCAGTGAGTCATAAATGCCCACCCCAAACCCCTGGACCTAGAAGCATGAAATATGGAGCATATTCCTTCTGTGATGTAAGGACCCTCTAAGAAGTAATTTGGTGCCCGCTGGCGCCCGCTGCCTAGTGGTGTCTGCTGCCCAATGGATGGTGGCGTGTGGTGCTGCCTGCTGTCTGATAGTGCTCAGTAGTGATGCCTGGTGCCTGCTGCTGCCCACCAGTGCTCCCTGGTTCTCTCCTATGCCCTGTGCCTGTTGGTGCCCAGCGGTGCCCATGCCTGATTCCTGGTGCCAATGCCCAGTGATGCCACCAGTGCCTGCTGGTGCCCATTCATGATCAGGGCCCACAAATATTCTTGAAGTTTTGCTTCCCCAATGATGGGTAATCTGCAGAAAAAATAAAAATATTATAAATAAATATTTATTTATATTATTATAAATATTATAAATAAATATTTATTTATAAATATAAATATTTTTATAAATAAAAATAAAAATAATAAAAATAAAAATGCACCTCTCTGCCTATATCAGATTGTTTATCAAATCCCCTCTTTCTGTGGCATACCCTACAATCCAGAGTAACTAAGGGAGCAGGCCTCCGTCAGTCTTTGAAAGACTATGGTATCATGCTCTGCTGCATACGCTGCATGCAAAGCACGAAAGCCTGGGTTAGATTGTTATGGAGGATAGGCTGTTACCCAAGCAGCAAATCCCCCCCTCTCCACGCCACTGAATTAGTCCAATGGAAAGGCAGAGCCAATACGATTGGATCCAGCTGGCGTTGCAGAGCTGGGCTAAGGATAGGAGCTCACACTGTCTTGTGGGGCCGATCCGGGTCTCGAACCCTGGCCTGCTGGTTAACAGGCACAGTGTCTTAACCACTTGCGCCATCCACAGCCCTATGGGAGCACGTAAGAGACATTTATGTTGACGTAGTTACAGCACCACCTAGTGAAAACCTATGGGAAATTAATATTGCAATCCAGAGTTAATTGTTCTTACGTCGGAGCAAGGACTCCCCGTAGTTACTCTGGATTGTGCCCATAGCTTGAGGGGGTGCAAAGCAGTGGTGGGCCCAGGCCAGTTCTGTCCGGTTCTGTCCGGTTCTGTAGAACCGGAAGTTCCAATCCTCCCATTGCTGGTGATCCGATAGTGGCGAGGGGCGCTATAACCGGGCGGACCGGTTCGGGGGGCAGCTGGAGTGGCAGCCAGCCAGGCACTTTTAAATTTGCCAGGCACTCCCAGCAGCAGCCTGGTGAGGCGCACTACAAGCCCTAGTGCTGGAGCGTCCTTTCCCTGGCCGCTGGGGCTTGTGGGGCGCCTTGCCTCTGGGAGTGGCAAATTTAAAAGTGCCTGGCTGGCTGCCACTCCAGCTGCCCCTGTTCCAGGGCTTACTTCTGGGTAGACATGGTTAGGAGGCTGCAATCCAAGACACCTTCAAAGTGTCTCCCAGGAAAGTGTGGCTGGGAGTGCAGCCTGAGAGCCCTCCTATGATGACTACTCTGAAGTAAGTCCCATGACAGTCAATGGGGCTTACTCCCAGGAAAGTGTGGTTAGGGTTGCAGGGGGGCACTAACAAAAACTTAGATTTAAAAAAAAATTATAATTTTTTTAAATGTTTAGATTTTAAAAAAATTCCCCTTTAAATTCTCCCCACCCCCTGACCCCGGCCATGCCCCCTTACCCCACCCCCTGACCCGCCCTACCCCTCCCACTTCCAGGGAACCGGTTGTTGGGCCAGGCTGGGCCCATCACTGGTTGCAAAGCACTATGTTTTGCAGGGAACTTCAACACTGTGGAAAGTGTCTGTTTTACTCCCTTGCCGAGACTGGCTCTAAACTGGGGAAGGGGAGCTTTCATTAAGTACTGCTTTGCACCCCCTCTAGTTACACCAATGCCTTTTCTTCCTCTCCTGAAAGATTTTTGCAACCCCTATACAAGCTGCTTCTTTACCTTCTGGCAACACTTGTAAAAATTTGCCAACTTAATAACGTCTATTTGAATTTAAGGTTCCTTTTTTGTTCTTTTCCTTCTGTAGGTCCACAATACAGGTGTGTGCTGCTGATTAGGGATGCAAATGTCATGCAAAATACAAAAGTGGATCACAAGACTCATTTTGTCAAACTAACCAGAAACAAAAGGGGAAAAAATCTGGAACATGAAAAAAAAGACAAGGAAGGTTTGATGTACCACCAGCCGGAAGAGTCAGGAAACGTTGAAGAGGCAGAGCAAACCGAGGTAGAGGGACAAATTCCAGTACAACTATTCCTGGGTGGAACGACACTCATGTAAAGTAGGATGATCCTTGAGGTTAGAGATAGGAAAACAATGTTGGCACCTTCTACTTTTGGTGTTTCCAATGAGCAGAAAGAGATAGGAATACAGGTTGAGTATCCCTTACCTGGACTGCTTGGGATGTGGAGGTGTCAGGATTTCAGAATATTTGTTCATTTCGTTTTATATACCTTTATTGCCATTAAAACATAGTAAAATACAGAATAAAAAGTTAGCATTTATACATCATTATGCAGGGAGCCTGAGCTGTCGTAACACAAATAGTATAGTTCTTATATACACTGAGAACTATCTCCTCTTGTTCTTTTAATTGTTATCCATATTGGCCAGCCAGTTGCTTGCTCCAGGGAAGGTTAGGATTGTCCTGCCTGTTTACTCCAACAATGCACTCCAGCGCATCCTGACACTGCCCTGGGCTTACTTCTGGATAGACATGGTTAGGAGGCTGCAATCCAAGACACTTTCCTGGGAGTAAGACCCATTTAACACAATGGGGCTTACTTCTGGGTAGACATGGTTAGGAGGCTGCAATCCAAGACACTTTCCTGGGAGTAAGACCCATTTAACACAATGGGGCTTACTTCTGGGTAGACATGGTTAGGAGGCTGGACTCAAAGACACTCCTGTGAGTAAGACTCATTTAACACAATGGGGCTTATTTCTGGGTAGACATGCTTAGGAAGCTGCATTCAAAGACACTTTCCTGTGAGTAAGACCCATTTAACACAATGGGGCTTATTTATGGGTAGACATGGTTAGGAGGCTGCCCGCAAAGACACTTTCCTATGAGTAAGACCCATTTAACACAATGGGGCTTATTTCTGGGTAGACATGGTTAGGAGGCTGCACTCAAAGGCACTTTCCTGTGAGTAAGACCCATTTAACACAATGGGGCTTACTTCTGGGTAGACATGGTTAGGAGGCTGCAATCCAAGACACCTTCAAAGTGTCTCCCCACTTTCTCCTTCTCTCCACCCCGAGCCTCTCTCCCCCCTGCTCCCTTCTGGCTAGCCCTGAGCTGCTTCCCTCTACTCCACTGCTCTTCTCTCCCTCTGCCCAGCAGATGTCTGGCCACAGGAGGAACAGTGCGCAGGTGTTGCTTTCACTGTGGGCAGGCGCGCTAGGCAGCCCTGACGCTTTTTAAAAGGGCTGCCAGCCAGTGCGTCTGCCCCAACTGCCAGCGAGTGTGCTTGTTACGTGAAGCACAGTTTGTTACGTGAAGCAGAATCCTAGAGAAATTTTTGCTTGTTATGTGGATCACTTGTTAAGCGAGGCACTTGTTAAGCGAGGTACCACTGTACCTGAAATGCCCAGCTGGTGGCCTTAAAAGCTCTGGTACAAGGATAGTGCCGTGAAAGGCGAGAAATTTATTTTAAATTTTTAAAATAAATAAAATAATAAAGGTATGCGCAAAGTAATCCAACACAGTGCTTGAAAGATAAACTCACTAGTCTTGTTGACCTAGAGAGCATATGCCTATGGAAGAGTCCCAGGATCAGGAGATGGCAACTTACTTACAAGAAAGTCAGAACGGGAAATACTCGTTCTGTGGGACAATGTAATTATTAAAATGAACCCCAAAGTGAACCATAATGGCATGTTGCAGTATTCAGAGCTTGCAAAAAGTTTAGGGAAGGAATGCACACCCGACTGCCTTGTTGTGATTCTGAATTATTCAGCTTTACATTCAGCCTTTAGATCAACACTGTGACCTTAAACACATTGACTTCAAAGCAAAATCTTAATAATTTTTGTATGACTTTACAGGTCCAACCTTGTTACACGTGTATTTTTTATACACAGATTTGACTGCACAAATATGGCCACTGCAAATCAGCTTTTTAAAATAAAAACTGCTTTTCTACTTTTGTAGAGAGGCAGACATGCAAACAATCATTACATTCCTCAGCTGACCCAGGCAAAGACAGGCTGCTATTTGCATTTCTAATTGCTGACTGCCTCTCTACAACAGTAAGAAAAGCTGTTTTTAAACAATTGTAGATGGATATCCTTTTAATTTTTTAAAACTGATTTTATTTAGCACATTTTTGTATCAGCAGAATAAAACCCCTGCAGCTACTGAGGCACAACTTCATTCCTTAAGAACAATAAAGGAGGAAGAAACATGGAAGTGGGTCTTTCAGTCTGTTTTGCCACTGTATTTTTAACCACAGATTTTTTTTATCCGCAGGAGGTTGTGCAACAGTGAACAACCCTATAGGGACACCTGGATATCTGACTGATTTTCTGTTCAGTGTAACAACTTCCAGAAGGATTGGTGTGTTAACCCATAGAAAAGAGGTTTGCAACCCCTTACATATGAGAAACCCTTAGAGCACAATCCTTAACATGTCTCAGAAGTAAGCCTCATTGTGTTCAATGGGACTTAGGGCAAAATCCAGAGTAACTACGGGGAGTCCTTGCTCCAGTGTAAGAACATCTTACTCTGGATTCCAATATGAATTTCCCATAGAAATTTACTAGATCGTGCAGTAACTATGGGTGCATGTAAAGTCTCTTATGTGCTCCCGTAGTTACTTGGATTTGGGGGTTACTCCCAGGAAAGTGTTTTTAGGATTGCAGCCTTAATGTAGAAACTCAGTATCTAGTCTGTGAAATACCACAGGGTTTTATTGGTACTGATTGTGTAATACCCACATGTCACCAGTAGAGGGACCCCAGCACAATCAAATGGGCTCCAGAATACTTCTGGTCTAGAGTCTGGGCTACCCAAGAGTCACCTTCTGTCCTCTTTTTCCAGGATAAGTCCTCTTTTTTTAGATTTGTGTCCTGGAAAAAAAATCTTCCTTGTGAGCAGGCAGCATGTAGCCTTCTTGGAAATAATATATTATATGTAATACACTGTATAATGTAAAATAATAAAATAAAAACTAAAATAATGTAAATAAGTATATAGTGATTAGACAGGTCTACAGTGCACTTGGCATCCAACAGTCTTGAAAGCTATGGTATCATGCTCGACACTGCATGCACTGTATGTGAAGCACAAAGGCCTGGGTAGATTGATATGGAGGATAGGCTGTTCCTCAAGTAGCAAATCCCCCCTCTCCAATGGAAAGGCAGAGCTGATACGATGGGTTCCAGCTGTGTCGCAGAGCTGGGCTAAGGCAGGAGCTCACCCTGTCTTGTGGGGACCCAGGTCTCGAACCCTGGCCTACTGGTTAACAGGCACAGTGTTTTGACCACTTGCGTCTTAGTTTAACTACTGTAGACCTGTCAAATCAATATATTACTTATTACTATATATTATATAATATATTTGTGTTTTTTTCCAGATGGGTGCAGTGCCTGCCCATCTGAAGACAGGCAGGTGTGCGGTTTGTGACCCCAACACTGCAAGATGGAGTGAGCTCCCATTCTTAGCTCAGCTTCTTCCAACCTAGCAGTTGGAAAGCATGCAAAAGCAAGTAGATAAATAGGTACCACCTTAGTGGGAAGGGGACAGGATTCTGTTTCTTGACCGAGGACCCAGCATTGTTTCTGGCCCAAGGCTGTATTTCCGCATGTGATGCTCCCATGCTTACACAGCTGAAGAAACTAATGTCTATCTGGGACTGATCCCAAATAAGCTAAGGACTGTCCACACCATATAATCCTGACATGGTCAGCGAGACCATCACCTACTTCTGCATTCCGATCGCTTGCATTTCCGTAATCTGAATTGGGAACTGAGAATTGGGAACCAGCCTTGCAGGGGTTGGGCAACCCAATGGACAACAGGCTGGGCTATAAAGAGAAACTTTTAGGTGCCTAAGCATCCTCAGAAGGGATGCCCTGATGTGAAGCTCTCTGCCTTACAGTTCAATCTTAACCACATTTTCCTGGGAGTAAGCCCCATTGAACATAACAGGACTTACTTCTGAATAAACAAGCGCAGGATTGTGCCTATAGTCTCCCCTCCCACAAAAAATTAATAATTATGGAGACTGTGCAACCAGCCAGTCTTGCTGAGTTGTTGGAAGGAGCACATTGAGTATTTTAAGGCTGCGATCCTAATCTCCTGTTAGGCTGGCCTAAGCCCCAGCAGAAGTCCTGTGCCGACCTGGGTGTGTCTCAAAAATGCACTGCGCTTCTGCTGCGCCACTCCTGGGGGAAGGTTAGGCCAGCGCACAAGCGTTCACAAACCTCCCCACAGCAGCATGGAAAGATATGCCAGGTAAGTTAGGCTAGTTTAAATTGGTTAGAATTGTGCCTTTCATCCTGCATCTGCATCCCGGTGCCCATTGCATGTGGCATTCTGTGGTAACTTCCAAATACACCAGTTTAGTGCATGTGCAGGCAGAACTCCTTGCCACAGGATGGGAAATCAGTGGTGGGCTCCAGCAGGTTCACTCCTACTCTATAGAACCGGTTTTTGACGAAAGATAGGACATATAAAGTTTTAAAATAGCCATTTAAAAGTGGTTGCCAGATGGGCATAGAACTGGTTGTTAATTTCTTTGAATCCAGATGGGATGATGGCATCTGGCCCAACTGTCTTGAAAATGGGATTGAACAGGAAAGTCCATCACAGCCTGGTCGCAAGCCATGATGGGCATGTGCAACCTCCTGGCTTTAGATGTGTGCTACCTGAGAGTAAAAGGTACAAGACAGGGCAAGTCTCTTGCTCATAATCATAAGCCATATGATCTTAAGCCATAACCAAAGAGGACAAGACCCTCCAGAATGAAGAACACCCAAGAAAAATGTAGAAACTCTATATTGTAGAAATGTAAAAATGTAGAAACTATACATTGCTTTATGTAAAAATGTAGAAACTATACATTGCTTAATTTAAACATGATATTAATTATTATTAAAATTATTAAAGGTCCAACCTTGTTAGACACTGATTTGTTTATACATGGATTTGACTCAACGTGAATGGCCCCGCAAATCAAATTTTTAAAAACTGCTTTTATATTATTGTACAGACAGTCATGCAAGCAATCATTCCATTCTTCAGTCTCAGAATCAAACTCCTGCAGATATTGAGGCACTGGCAGCTGCAATCCTAAGGACACTTTCCTGGGAGTAAGCTCCATTGAACACAATGGGACTTACTTTTGAGGAGACATGGTTAGGATTGTGCTCTCTGTCTTATTGCATTAGCCCCCAACTCCAGAGTAACTACAGGAGCACGTAAGAGACTTTATGTGCACCTGTAGTTACTGCACCACCTAGTGAAAACCTATGGGAAATTCATGTTGGAATCCAGAGTAACTTGTTCTTACACCGGAGCAAGGACTCCCTGTAGTTACTCTGGATTTTGCCCTAGTTGCAATAAAGGAATATGAAACTTGGTACTGGGTCTTTAAAGCTATTTTTCCATTAATCCACTGGAGATTCTGGAACAGATCCCTAGTGGATAAGGAAGGATACCTTTACTTATTACATCTAATTTATTAATTACAAGAATTACTTATTAATTACTTATATAGAATTAAAGAATTGATTAGAAAATAATAATTAATTAATTAGAAAGAATGAATAATTAATTATATGGAGGCCACTTACAAAGAAAAGGGGGACACTGAAGCTTTTTCCAGGGCATAAGGCTGAAAAGAGGACATGTCCTGGAAAAAAAACAGGGCATATGATCACCCTGCCACATGTCATAACCAAAAAAGAGGACAAGGCCTACATTCCTAAAGACACTTTTCTGGGAGTAAGACCCATTGAATACAATGGGGCTTACTTTTGAGTAGACATGGTTAGGATTGTGCTCAAGGTCTACTAAAAATGTAGGACATGACAATAAAAGCTCAAAACACTCATGCAAAACACATATTGCTTGAATGTGGTCAAATTAAACAATGGCTGCGATCCTAAAGACACTTTCCTGGGAGTAAGACCCATTGAACACAGTGGGGCTTATTTTTGAGTAGGCATGGTTAGGATTGTGTTCCATGTATTACTTGTGGTGAAATCTGAAACTATTATGCATAAATTATTAGTTTCCAGAAGTCTACGAGCACAATCCTAAGCAAGTCTACTCAAAAGCAAGCCCCATTGTCTCTTTAGGATCGCAGCCTACCTTTTCCTTCCTCACCAAGAAAAGGAGACTAAAGATGTTTTTTTTTCCAGGACAATGGGCTAAAAAAGAGGACGTGTCCTGGAAAAAGAGGACATGATTGCTCTGCTCCTGGTGGGGTGGTTGGGGGGGGGATGGTGCCCTGGCTTCCTGCCTGGGTCTCCCTTCCAGCAGCTGCCCCCAAGTGGCATCTCCAAGCGCAGGAGCGCATCAGGGAGCTGCGCGCAGAGGAGGCGCAGGAAGAAGGGGAGGGATCGCCTGCCAGGAGGAGGAGGAGGAAAAGAGGAGGGGAGGGATCCGGAAAGTGCCTCGGCTTCCTGCCCCCACCGAGCCGCAGGAAGCCCCACCAAAGGACCAGCCTGCGCCCTCCTGGAGCCCGCAGATGCAGGTGAGCGCATTGCGCAGCATCCCTTCCTCCTGCACTTGCCTGGATCGGGGCCTGGGGGGACCGGGGGGGGGGCTACAGAGGGGGCACCCCCTGCCTGGACTGTCCTGGGGAGGGCAGGGGGGGGAGAGGAGATTTTTCCCCCTTGGCACCCAGGACCCCCCCTGGCACCCAGGACCCCCCCTTTACGCACCACCTTGGGCTGGAGAGGTGCCCAGGAAAATATGGGTAGGTTTGGGGGTCCCCTGCCTGCTCCCCCACTTTCCTCTCTTGGGGGAGGGGCCTGCTCTCTGTGTATGCTCAGAGGACCACAGACTCTGGGGTGAGCCCGTCTGGGGCTTCCTCTTTGTTGCTTTCTCCAGCCTGGGGAGACACAATGTATCCTCCTGGGAAACAAAGCCAGCTTCCCTGCGGTCTTCCCGGCTGAGTTAAGGGGATCCTCGCCCCCCTCCAAGGTGGGGTGACGTTGAAATCCCCCTTTGGAAGGGGGCGCTGGGGAGAAATGCGCTCTGCACATGCCAAGGGTGGTCTCTGCTTTGATCTGGAAATCAGCTCTGGGGCCAGTTCTCAGGTTTGAAAGTTCAGACTGGGGCAAATTCCAGCCCCATGCTGTGCATGTCTACTCAGAAGTAAGTCCCATTCGAGGCAATGGAGTTTACTCCCAGGAAAGTGTGAGCAAGATCGTGGCCTTTGAAGTGCTGGAGGGAAGAGTAAACAGGAACATGTCCTCCTTTAGATATTGCCTAAAGAGTCCCATCCTATTCCTGCCTACTCAGAAGTAAGTCCCATTGAAGTCAATGGAGTTTACTCCCAGGAAAGTGTGCGCAGGATTGTGGCCTTTAAAGTGCTGGAGTGAAGAAAGTAAACAGGAGCAAGTCCTCCTTGCATGAGAGTCCTATCTAGTTAGAGCCCCATATTCTCAGTCCCATATCTACTCAGAAGGAAGTCCCATTAGAATCAATGGGCTTACTCACAGGAAAGTGTACTTAGGGGTGCATGAATTCATAATTGAAAGAGAGGAATGGACACAGTTTGGGATTTTTTGTTTTTAAGCAAGGCAGGTGCAAGGAGAGTGGCTTATGGAAAAGAATAGTCTTTTATGGATAAGGCTAGTTAGTTAGTTCACACTCCTAACCATGTCTACTCAAAAGTAAGCCATATTGTGTTCAATGTATCTTACTCCTAGGAGAGTGTTGTTGGGATTGCAGTGTTAGTTAGTTAGTTAGTTAGTTAGTTAGTTAGTTAGTTGAAAGGTAGATTAGATGATGAAGGAAGAGAGTAGGGGTTGTCATTGCTGTGGATTGATAACTTTCTGGTTTATATAGAAGGCAGGTGTCTCCCCCAGCCCAGGTTTAGCTGCCCCTCCTTTCCAAGTTAGTTAAATATTAAGGGAGTTGGGATGTGCACCCTTTGGAGATCTTCTGATGTAGGGACGCCTTCATATCAGGAACAAGGAGGCAGGAGATAGGGCAGGTTGCAAGAGAACTGGTGGGTGGGTGGGTTGGAGCTTTGTATAGGAAGGTCTAGATTTAAGAACATTTAGGGACAGATCATAAACAGTTGCAGTGCAGATCCTATTCTCTTGTTGCAGAGGAAGTTATGTAGCTTGGCCCATATACTGTGATCATGAAGGGAGGAAGAGAGCTCTGTTTGTTTAATATGGTGTGTGGGTAAACATCATTGGAGGGAAACCCCCCCCCCCATGCTGCTGGCCTACAGCTTGGCTCCTGCTTGCTCTGGATTCAAGAACCAAAGGAGTAAAGTTCCTGGCACCCTATATTTCTGTAGGACCCTCACACACCGTCTCCCTAGAAAACATCTGGGAGCAAACTGACCTTTATTTGAGGGAGAAGTGGATATTTACCTGAATCTAATGCAGCATCAAATCTAATGCAGCATCGAATCTAATGCACACCATATACTTACAATAAAAATACTGTATTTACTCAAATCCAATAAACCATCAAACCTAATGTGCACCTTGATTTAGGAGACTGAATCAAGAGTAACTACGGGGAGTCCTTGCTCCAGTGTAAGAACAATTTGCTCTGGATTGCAATATGAATTTTCCATAAGTTTTCACTAAGTGGTGCAGTAACTACGGGTGCACGTAATGTCTCTAACGTGCTCCCATAGTTACTCTGGATTGTAGGGTTTGGCTGGAAAAGGTGAGCGTTAGATTTGAATAAATACAGTATCTGATCCCTGAATCAAGCATTTTTTCCCCATGCTCAGGATTTGGACCCAGGCAAATACATTACAAAAAATACTTTGCAATGTGGGGTTCGGCATTCCAAAGTGACAGAGCCTGACAACGTTCAGCATTACCTGGGATAGATTTGGGAGCTGTTGCCCCCAGAAGGCATTTTCCTCCCGGTGCCACCTCCACCTTCTGCTCTCTCATCACTCCAGCTGCCTGGATGAGATTCTGCATGCCAGACATTTTTCTGGCCAGGGAGACCAAAGTAGCATCTTGAGTTTGTGAGATCAGTTCCAGAGTGCATGCCAGGGGCTGTGTGGTTTGGGGGAGGGAGGAGGGACAAGGCCGCCCGGCCTGGGTGACTATTTACACTCCGACATGATCTCTGTCCTCGCTTTTGCCTGAATGCCCTCCCCCTATGTTGCCAATGGGATGTCAAATGAATGGACCAGTTAGGGTCCCATACAGACCACCTCACCATTTCCTTGCACGGGTCAAATATATTTGCAGCGAGCGGTTTGTGTGACTTGGTTTCTATTGCGGAGCATGGAAAAAGTGCACAACCAGATCCCTTTAGGAAAATTCAGAACATGTACCAGGGTGGGATGGGAGGAGTCATGAGTTTTTTAAAAGTGTCCGTCCTTGGAGCAGCTACTTGTAAAGTTTATTAGCAAAATGCTGGTCATTGTGACGGTGTGTGCATGTGTTAGACTGCACTTACAAGGATCATAGGGTGATGCGGTGTGCCCTTTGTGTACATGCTGCATTCTGTTCCAGAAACCCTCTTTTCAGGGCTGAAGCACTGATCGTGCCTTTACCGCAACAGTGTCACTGAATTGTGGTACTAGACTTGTTTTCTATAGCAAGGGGTGTCCAAACTTTTTGGCAGGAGGGCCACATCATCTCCCTGACACTGTGTTGGGGCTGGGAAAAAATAATTTACATAAATGATTATATTAGAGATGAAACTTATATACACTAAATGAATGAATTCAAATCGGTTGATTAACACTGTGGAACATATTTTCAAACCAGTTCATAAACACTTTCATACATAGAGGAGATGTGTACAGCCCCCCCCCCCCCGACTGAGTATACCCTCCAGGGTCTGGATGGAAGGGTCTTGCTGAAGGCCACATGGAGGCTTGCCAAAGGGCACACCTGGCCCCAAGCCATGGTTTGAAGACCCCTATAGGAAGCGAATGTAAGGGATACCAGAAAAGCTTGTGAGTCCAATTGGATGTGCTGTTGAGATGATGGATGAGACTGATCTATACCTCTAATGACGCAAGCTTGAAAATGAAGCTAGTTTATATCTGCATAGCACCATCTTGGTTTCGGTGTGTCCTGTGTGTCGCAGTACAATGTAACAAAATGTCAGGATTTGGCTTCCTCAGTTGTGTGTCGCAGGTCCCTGGTATAACAACAGGCTTTTCAACCAGTGGTACCTCTACCATTGGGGTACTTTACATGGGATGCTTTATATGGGAGGTGTCAATTTGGGTCAACTGTCACACACTCATCTGCCTGGCCTGATCCTGCTCAGAGAGTGGCAATAATGATCTGGTCGAGAGATGTGGATGCAAAGAAATCTGGTCCTTCAAAAGAGACGTAGGTTGGACAAAAGTTTTTTTGGGGAGAGGGATTAAGGGGGAGCCACAGTAACTAAGCCAACATCTGTTTTGTGGCAGGAACAACTGGGGGGGAACTTTGGTTCTGTTTCTGCACAAGTAGCTATCACTGGTGTCCATGCCACCTATACAGTGGTACCTGCAAAATAAAGAGTTTCACTGCCATCATCATCATCATCATAATCATCCTACAACACAAGTCCCTCCCTCCACACAAAAACACTTTCAGTCATGCATTCAGAGGGTTGAGGGAGGCAGCAAAGAAAGAAGATACAAGTTCAGCTGAGAGCCATATACAAGGCTGTGTGGTTGGAGCAGGAAATTATTTGCTTAGATGTTCAACCTGTGGTCAGCAAGTTGTGCTGACATGTCCCCCTGCACAGGATTGCATTTTGTGGCACAGAGTTGCAAAAGTTGTGTTGAGCATTTGCCAGTGTGGGTGAAGCAGTTAGTGGCATAGCTAGAGGGGGAACAGAGCAGAGCGGTTGGTGGAAGCCTCACCACAGATGCAAGGAACCCCTTCCCTTGGAGCCACTGCGGAAGGAAATGCCCCAGTGCCATTTTGTCCCCCATCCTGGAATGGCTCCAAAGGGGAGAAGCCCCTTGCACACTGTGGTGAGACTCTCTCCAAGACTATACCACTGGGTGAAGCCAAACATTGCAAGTGATACTGGAGGCATGCAACTGGTTTCTTGTAGGTTTGAAAGCAACTTTTTTTTATTTTGTATGTGGGTTACCCAACCCGGCTTACAGCATCATCCTTCCCACGTCTACTCAAAAGTAAGCCCCATTATGTTCAATGGGTCTTACTCCCAGGAAAGTGGCTTTAGGATTGCAGCCTTGTTTCTTTCACTCTCGTCCTTCAGTATTCCCTTTAGTGTGCCTTATTTTCTATCACGCCAATAAAAGTTCCTTTGCTTTACTTAGTGCAACAGTGTCCAAACTTTTTGCAGGAGGGCCCACATTATCTCTTTGACACTGTGTCGGGGCCTGGAAAAATTATTTATATTTCAAATTTGAATATATATATACACACACACACACACACACACACACACACACACACATATAAAGTATAGGAATGTATTAGATACAAGAGTGTATTTGGTGGGCTTCGGGGGGTTCTCAGAACTCTTTGCTAATGAGTGCCTGGTTCTGAGAACCGGCTACTAATGGGACATACAATCTGTTGTTAATTTAGGTTTTTAGGACATAAAACCTGTTGTTAATTTATTTGAATCCCACCACTGATTAGATACATTACAAAGCTTGTCCTGTGCCAGATGAAGGGATCTTGCTGCGGGCTGCATCTGGCCCGGGTTTTGGAGACTCCTGATTTAGTGGATAATCTGAATTACAAATTGTAATGCATAAAGGTGGGGAAAAAATGAAATATTTGGATGGCAATCCTATGTCTACTGAAAAGTAGGCCCTATTGTGATCAGTAGGTCTTACTCCCAGAAAAGTTTCTTTAGGATTGCAGCAATAGTGACAAAGAAGTAACAGGGAAGGACCGGGCATTTTTGGGAGGCCAAATGGTTTAGTAGAGAATGCAAAGTCCTGGTGGAAACTGGCTTTGTCTTACCCTCTGCGTACGAGAGAAAGTGCATGAGATGTAACAAATCCACTTTAAATTTCCAGCATTTCTGAGATAATAGTAGTTGAGGAGGGGAGGGGGACTGTGAACCAGATGTGGTGGCAAAGTTGACTTGAGGGCAACATGGAAGGGATTTCCTTTGTCGCAAGGCTGCAAGAGTCTTACTGCATCCCCCCCCCCGCCACAGAGTGTGCAAAGTGTCCTCGCTGTGATGGGATCTGGTATCCCTGCCGCTCATCTGCCTCCCCCTTTCGTTGAAACAGCTGGAAATGGAATCTGAGGGTGACGCCAAGGGAGCAGGAGGAGGAGTGCCCGCTCTAGTAATTCCCATAGGGATGAAGAAGAAGGATGGGTGGGAGATGGGAATGGATTTAGCGGACTGGGAAGGGTATTTGTTTTTTGTGGACTGTTGTGTGGGGAAAAAATGGGGTTCACCCTGAATTTGTGGGGTGTTGACTGACCCATCTGGGAGATGGAAGCCAGGGCTCGTTGAAGGGTGGGGGAGTGATGGAAAGCTATTAAACATACTAGCTAACTGGCACTTCCGTAGATACTTAGAGGGTGAAGTGTAGGGCAGGGCATACAAACTTTGCAGAGGCATTTCTGTGGCCAGCACTGAACTGGTGAAATTGGGACCACATCCTAAAAGTGCCGTGGCCCCCATGAGATGGCAAAGCCTCCCGCGCTGTGTGGTTGTGTGTGCACGAGATGGCTGTGTTTGCGTCACATCCTGCCTCAGGAAACCGGCGCTCTCTGCAAATACGTTGGGGCCGCTCCTTTGTTTTAGGACCCATTGGTGATTTGGGTTCCCCTTTGAGCTGGGTGGAAAAGGAAAACCCCAAGGAACGCAGGTGTCCCGGTGTGGGGCTCTTCCTTCTCCAGGCCTGTCGGTGGGGAGGCAATGAAGGGAAAGGGTGTTGCAGCTTCATTTCCTGTCTGGACTCTTGGCCGTCAGGCGGCAGGTAGATGGGGCAGTCTGGGACGGAGTGTGATAAGGGTCTAGTTCATCCCGTTTCCCCTTAAACTGAAAAAGGGACCGAGTTGTGCACCTCTCTGAAACCACCCAGAAACTTATCCTCTGCCCAGTTTCACCCTATAAGCCATAGGCCTCAGCTTTCCTAGTAAGCTGCGCATGGGTTGTGCGCAATGGTGGGCTTCAGGGGGTTCTCACGGGTTCTATAGAACCCTTTGCTAATGAGCGCCTGGTTCTGAGAACCGGTTACTCATGGGACATACAACCTGTTGTTAACTTATTTGAATCCCACCACTGCTTGTGGGTTCCTCACATCTATGCTAAGCTGTATCTGAGGTGTCACCCCATATTGCCTTGTTTGTGGGAACTTTTGCTACATCTGCTTGTGCAGCCTGCGGTTCCCCCGCTGACAGGTTTCTTCTTTTTAACCACACCTTTCCTGTGAAAGAGCCTTCAAAACATGAAGGAATGCAGTCAGAAGTTGGGTCAGAGTCCGTCCTGCTCCTCGGTGGCCACCTTTGTGTCGGTGTCACCTCAACAACTGTGTCACAGGCACAAAAAGACCCACCTTTTCCCCAGCTTAGATATTCAAGGTTGAGAAAACCCCCTTTCACTCTACCAGGGAAAACACTTTGCGGGAGGGGGGGGGACAACATGGCCACTGCAGTCGCTTGCAATGGGGTTAAATGTTTCTTGTATTCAAGTGCGTCCTTCAAATGACTACTAGAATCTAACGCTCACCTTTCCCAGCCAAATTTAGTGTCCAAAATTGGGGTGTGCGTTATATTTGATATCGCATTATATTTGAGTGAATATGGTATTTTGATTATAAGTATTGGTCAATGGGCAAAATCCAGAGTAACTACATGGAGTCCTTGCTCCGGTGTAAGAACAACTTACTCTGGATTCCAGTATGAATTTCCCATCGGTTTTCACTCGGCGGTGCAGTAACTACGGGTGCATGTAAAGTCTCTTACGTGCTCCTGTAGTTACTCTGGATTTGGGGGAATATTTTGTTTAACAGTTTAATATATTGTAATAAAAATGTAACTTTAACCCATTGTTGCATAAAGTAGTGCTGTTAGGTAAAAATCATAATATAAACCCATTATCATAATATTATTGTCATATAACTCGTATGCAGTAAAATGAATTTTTAGCTGCACATTACAATTGCCAGTAAACTTTTTTATCTCAAGCCTTTTAAAATCTGTGTGCACATTAGCTTTGATGATGCATTAGATTTGGGAAAATAGATATTTTTAAAATTACTTCAGATTAACTCCCTTTATACAAGAAACTAGCGTTTGCACCTGATTTGTAACTGCGCATTACAATTGCAACTATAGTTTTTAAAAAATCTCAATTCTTTTAAAATCAGGGTGAGCATTGGATTTGATGCCGCATTAGATTCAAGTAAATGCAGGTATATTTAGACTAGATCTATATCTAGACTAGACTCGTTCTATATATAAGGACTAGATGTTTCTAGTCCTTAGGACCAGGAGGGAAAGGAGACCAACACAAGCTTCCTTGTGTGATGCTCCAGAGGTGGTTGTACTTCACGCAGCTGAGCAGGGAGTGTGTAAATATCACAGGACTTTAGAATCTGGTTGGAAGTCAATGTGCCAACTTCCAGTATGAGGCATCTCTGTGCCAAAACTTGCCATAAAGAGCTAGTGATGTCCTAGTTAAGGGGATCCAAATGCTAAATGCAGTGACCCCCACATCCATTTATTATTCTTTCTCTAAAGAGTAACAACTCCTGTTGGTAGGACTTTCACCTGGTCCTGGAAAGAATATATATACACACTATATATACTCTATATACATAGTGTAAACTATATTTGCTAATTCTGTTTCTATGACACTCTTCCTCCAAGCAGCTCAGGAAGGTATACAAGAGTCCTTCTGCACCCTCCTTCTCCAAACTGTGCCTCTTTGGATGGGCTTGTGAGCTGCGGATTAATTTCTGGCCCATCACTCCACCCATCTGTGTTTCAGCCAGTTTGGGCCAGTGTGCTGTGTGCCACGGATTGCCTACTGAACGCAGACGTATCACTGGTGGCACTACAAGCGCTGGCTGAAAAGTACTGCTCTAACCATTATGCCACACTTCTAATGTTTATGCATCCGTCTCTATGGGTGCAAATGACAGTGTCACCCAGTCCTGGAACCTTTCGGAGGTGTCGCAACTGGGAGTTTGACCCACATGTTTCTTCCCCCATATGGGTTCCACCCTGCCTAGATTTCCTTGCCCTAATGCCAGCCTCTTGGATTGCTGCCCTGTATGAGTCAGGCTGTCTGCGGGGTGTGGAGTTTCCCTCTGTTTCTCTGAGGCCTCTTTGTAGGTTACAGAGGTGGTATTCATGCCCTGGTGTATCTCCACCTTGTGCTGGAATTTCTGAGTAACTGGGGGGTGGGGGGCAAAGTAGTGGCAGCCGTGCTTGCTTGAATACCTCTCTGTATGTCTGTGCAGATGGCCCTCACCTTCTCCAGTTTTGCTCACCAGCCTGCACCTTTCCATATACATCCAGCCCCCTGGTTGTAGCTGCTGCTTTGGAGCCTGGATTAGCTCCCTCCAAGACTGGCTGCTCCACCCCCTCTAGCTATGCCACCATTACTTTATGCAATCTGAGGTGGCAAAGCCTAATGTCCTATCACCTTGGTTTACCATATCATTTCTGTATAATGGGTCTTGTTTCTAGAATTGCCAATTGCTGATCCCTGCCCTAGATGAAATAGTGGTTATTTTCCTATACATCAATTACCCCACAGAGTCTGCCTGCCTTCCTGATTTGGAAAAACCAGCACTGCATTATATAGGGGAATTATATAGGGGAATTATATAGGCATTATATAGGGGTGGCGCAAGTGGTTAAGTCACTGTGCCTGTTAACCAGCAGGCCAGGGTTCGAGACCTGGGTTGGCCCCACAAGACAGGGTGAGCTCCTGTCCTTCGCCCAGCTCTGCGACGCAGCTGGATCCATCGTATTGGCTCTGCCTTTCCATTGGACTAATTCAGTGGCGTGGAGAGGGGGGATTTGCTGCTTGGGTAACAGCCTCTCCTCCATAACAATCTAACCCAGGCTTTCATGCTTCGCATGCAGTGTATGCAGCGCCGAGCACGATACCATAGTCTTTCAAGACTGACGGAGGCCTGCTTTTATATAGGGGAAATACCAGACTCAATGGCATATTGGATGGTAATGGAATTAAAAGGTGAGATAACTGGTGAACTTTCTTTTTGGGGTCAGATGTAGGTGCATCCTAATCCTGAACACTTGAACTCCTGGTGAAATTTCTGGGGATTTTCCCCCAAGCCTGGAGGCAGGATGGAGGTGGAGGAAGCATACAATGGGGTGAGTAACTTGTTGTAAAAGAAGGCACTGGATTCGGGTGGAAAGCTCAGAAGGGGTTCACAAGAAGCAATGAGCATTATAAGGGGAAGGATTGTGCGGTTCATGTATAAAGGTGTCTGGTTATATTAGGATTTTGATTGAGGAAGAATGGGGTCTGAATAATTGCAGCCTTTGAAGGACATATTAAGTACTAGTGAAAACTTACCCGCGTTGAGGGAGTAGAATTCTCCCCATACACTATCCCCCCACAGTGCATTGTCCCCCCATGTGCATCATCACCCATACACAATACCTCTGTACAACATCCCCCATGCACGCCATACTTATTGTCCCCCATGCACACTGTCCCCCCATGCGCATCATCCCCCATGCACAACACCCTCATACAACATCTTCACATGCACACCATCTCCCCATGTGCAACACACTTGTACAACTTCTCCCCATGCACATCATTCCATGTGCATCATCCTCCCATGTGCAACACATCATGCACAATACTCCCGTAAAACATCCCCCAATGTGTACTGTCCTCCCAATGCACAATTTCCCCATGTACAATACCCCCATGCACATCATCCCCCCATGCGTAATACCCTCATGCGCACCATATCCCCATGCACAATACCTTCATGTGCACCGTCCCCATGCGCACCATCCCCCCATGCACAACAACCCGTACAAGATCTCCCCATGCATACATCTCCATGTGCAACTCCCCCTCATGCACAATATCATACAACATCCCCAATGCACACCGTCCCCATGTACAACACCCCCATATGCAATACCCCCATGCACACTGTCCTCCATGCACAGCATCCCCCATGTGCAACACCTTCATACAAAATTCCCCCATGTGCGCACCATCTCCCCATGCGCACCATCACTCCGAGTGCATCAGCTAGATGTTGATCAGTTAGACTTCAATGTTTATAGAACAAAAATATGTTGCACCCCTTTTCAGCCCCTTAAGGGTTAAATTTCTCCACATCGGTTCTTGGTGGGTGTTCATGTGACAGACGGAACTCCCTCCCCGAATTTGATGCTTCTAGGTTTGGGGCAGAGCATCCATCAGTCAAGGATTCTTCAACGGAAAGTATAGGGAAGAAAACGCTTTGTGCCCCATTTCACCCCCTTTCGGTTAGAATTTCCAAAAACGGGTTCTTAGTGGGTGCCTCCATCATGGAAACAACACCCACCCCAAAATTCATGCTTCTAGGCCCAGCAGTTTTGGCTGGGCATTGATGAGTCAGTCAGTCAGTGAATCAGTCAGTGACTTTTCATTTATATATATATAGATTTGAAATTGTAAAAAAAACAAGTGAAAGGTGTTTGGTCACCCTTGTGGGATGAGGTGAGACTTCTTTATACTATTGCTGAAAAGACCCTGGCTACATCCTGTCTCTCCCTTGCCAGAATCCAGCCCTGGGTGCGCGGAGTGGGTCGGCCATGGCAATCATCGGTGCGGAAGATGAGGACTTTGAAAACGACATTGAGCCTGTAAGTGGGAATTATCAGGAACTGGAGTATCTAGAATTATCACTATCATGGAGAGGGCAGGAGTAAACTGGGTGTAAGATGGAAGGATGGGCAGGTGATATGGTGGGAGAGAAACGGAGTGATGGTGGGCAGATCCTGGGGTGATTTAAACTTAAGAAGACAAGCATTGGTTTATGTAGCTTGGTACTGACTAGCACCTGCTGTCTAGGAATTCAGACTAGGAATGTCTTCCTACCTGGAAGTATCCAGGACTGAACTTGGGAATATTTGAACGCAACGTATGCACCCTTCCGTTGACCTACAACTGATTCCTTATTTTTATTTCATCCTTTGGTTTTTCTTTCCTCCACACCCCAGTTCCAGAACCCACATGCCCAAAGTGGTTTGTTTCAAAACCTAGAGAACTTAAAGAAGCATCCAGCCTATTTGATGGTGTTCCTACAGCACGTGGTGTTGCAGTTCGACTCCAGTCCCGTGGTGAGACTTGGGCATATGTGTGTGTGTGTTTTGTCAGGGCACGTGTGTGCTTTGTTTCCCTATCCCTTTGCAGTGATAACTGACACCCTAACCCAACAGGCAGGTAGGAACAGGGAAGCTTGTGTTTTTAGACTAAGGGCAAAACCCAGAGTAACTATGGGGAGTCCTTGCTCTGGAGTAAGAACAACTTACTCTGGATTCTAATATGAATTTCCCATAAGTTTTCACTAGGTGGTGCAGTAACTACGGGTGCACATAAAATCTCTTACGTTCTCCCGTAGTTGCTCTGGATTTGGGGGTAAATTAGCCCAGAGTAAAATTCTCTTCTGAGCTTACAAAGGAGAGTTGCCTACTGGTGGCCCATTCATCCCGCCTTACTAAAGCCATCAGGAAGCGTCCTTATTATTACCTTTTTTCAACCTCTTAATCTCCATAAATTACTAATGAGAGCTTAAAAATAAAACCACCCATCACCTATCCTGGTTTTCATCTCCATTTGTTGTATCATCTGCATTTACCTTGAGGAAATGGTCACCTTTTGAAAGCAGAATAACTGGTAAAACATTGTTTTAATGAAGCAACGTTACATTCAGTCCAACAACAGGATATATGTTTTTGGATGCAAGGACCCAGGGTACCATATTCTGCTTTGGAGTATAGGTTTAGTACCCCTTATAGGTTTAGTACCCCTTATAGGTTTAGTACCCCTTATCCGAAATTCCAAAACATGGAATAGTCCAAAATATGGAAATTTTTGAGCACCAACGTGACCTTTCTTGTTACTTTTTTGCCTACAGAAATTAAACAGCAAATTATGCACACATGATTAAAAATATTGTATAAAATTACCTTCAAGCTGTCTTTGTAATGGGTACATGAAATATGAATGAATTTTATGTTTGGGCCCCATCCCGGAGATCTCTCATTATGTATATTCATATAAATGCTTTATTCCCTTGTGGATGCCATGCGGCTAAGAAATCCATCATCTCTAGAATATTTTTGTCAATGGCTTACAGTGTTCATTTAAACTACTAAGGAATGTGTGGCTGAAAAAAGGACTATATTTAAGTGATCTCTGCTTTATCATTTATTTATTTTTTGTTCAAATTGTTGTGCCAATGTAGATGCCAACCATTAAGCAAATGTCCTCCATCATTTCATCTCTGTACCATCTGCTACTGGGCAAGCTGTGAAAGTCCTAACTGCAAAATTTCCTGAATGGGAAAGGCAGGAATTAAATGTTTCCAAATAAGAGCATGATCCTAACCATGTCTCCTTAGAAGTAAGCCCCATTGCGTTCAGTCGGCCTTATTCCAAGGAAAGTGTGTTTAGGATTGGAGCCTAACCCTACAATCCAGAGTAACTAAGGGAATATGTAAGAGGCACTTTCACTGGATTGCTCTCTTCATTTCCCATTAGAGGCGCTGTAACTACGTCAGTGTAAAAGGTCCCATAGTTACTCTGGATTGTAGCCTAAAGGTGCAATCCAGAGTAACTACGGGCTGTCTTTGCTCTGATGTAAGAACAATTTACTCTGGATTGCAATATGAATTTCCCATAGGTTTTCATGTGGTGCCGTAACTACGTTGACGTAAATGTCTCTTACGTGCTCCCGTAGTTACCCTGGATTGTAGGGTAAGTGTGCACACTGCTTAGTAGAGTTGGAGAGGCCTCTTCCTCTAGGAACTTGCTTTCTAGGGTTTAACCACAGGGAGAGAGAAGAAGGAAATGGGGGAATTTTCTTTTAGGGAATAATCTCCAGTAGCCTGTAGGACAAAGGGAATAGCATTAAAAGCACTGCAACCTTAGGCCGCGTCTCCTCTTTTCATCACACACACTTGGTTTAAAGTTTTGGAGTACGGAGATGTGAGGAACTGCAACTAGAAGTGGCCAGGTTAGATTATATCCAGTGGTGGGCTTCAGGGGCTCTATAGAACCGTTTGCTGGTTCAGAGAACCGGTTACTAATGGGACATAGAACCTGTTGTTAATTTAGATTATTAGGACATAGAACCTGTTGTTAATTTATTTGAATCCCACCACTGATATATCCAACCACTCCTTCCTTGTATTAGTTGTTGTCAAGTGCTCCTCAGTTGCGCCTGTGTTTTTTGAATTTTGTTGTATGTACACTGCATATATATGTACAATAACAATAAATAATTATTTATTCTCTTCCCTTTTATAGCTCTGTTATCTACACGCGGATCTCATTCGCCACCTTGGGTGCAAGGAAGGGAAAAAGCAGTTTGTGGAGTTCTGCCATACCTTTCTGGACAAAGCTGGGGTGAGTTGATATTGTGGGATACTTTTGGGCTTCCCCCCCACCCCGAACTCCTACATTTTTTTGGTGACTGAAATCTATTTCTGTGTACTACTGTCTTAGGAACCTCATATAGCAGGATTAACTTTTTAACACAGGCTTGATCAGGGTTCTTCTATAATCAGTATTATGCTCCAGGTTGTTTGTTTTCGAAGTGGGACCCAAGGCAGCTAGTTAATGAAGTATTGTTTTATAACACGTAAGCAGGAGAATTGGATATTATTTTGAAATATACATACATACATATATATATATATATGATATTATTTTGGATATTGGATATTATTTTGAAATATATTGTGTCCAGACACAATTCAATGTGTCTGGACTGGTTACCAAGCCAGTGTCTGAACTGGGTTGAGCAGGAAAATTAAATGCGAACCTGTCATTTATAATTTGTAAATGAAATTAATTGATTGAGGAACCTGAAGTGAAACTGAACTCAAGTGCATAATAACCTGACACTGAGAGCCTCCACCCTGCTCTTCCCTCCCTGCCTGGATGGCTCTCCTGTTTACTAGGTTGGGATAAAATTCCTATTTGTTTGACAATGGGAACTGCTGGGCAGAGCCTCCTCTTAAGAGCCTACAACTGTGTTGCTGGAACAAGTTCCATCTAGGGCAGGATCTAAACCCCCCCAAACTCCTGCCAGATGCCCCCCAAACCTCACGGAAAGGGCATGAAGGTGGTGGCCAGTCTGCTTATTATCATCAACTGGTACCCAAGGGTATATTTCCTCCGTGATTGTATATTCTTATGTTTAATTTAATTAATTGTCATGGCTGTGATGAACTCTACCTTTTGTGGGGGTTTCTTTACTGCATGTTTTCCCCTTTTGTTCTGATTGTCACCTCCGCTCTTTCCTGCAGCTGCTGAGGGTTTCTGTCCCGCAACCGGTGCAATTTGAGCTGGGTAAGAGCCAGAGTTAAGTGTGTGTGTGTGTGTGTGTGTGTGTGTGTGTGTGAGAGAGAGAGAGAGAGAGAGAGAGAGAGAGAGAGATCAACAGGAACAGATCCTCTTTGGGTTCTTACAGTACCAGCGCATTTTTCAGTTGAAATTAGCCCCATTAATTAATCACTTTGTATTTCGTGTAATTTTGAGCACAATCCTGACTATCCCCCAAATCCAGAGTAACTACAGGAACACCTAAGAGACTTTACGTGCACCCGTAGTTACTGCACCACCTAGTGAAGACCTATGAGAAATTCATATTGGAATCCAGAGTAAGTTGTTCTTACACTGGAGCAAGGATGCCCCGTAATTACTCTGGATTTGAGCAAAATCCATAGCAGTTACGGGTCCATGCAGTTACATCATCCTCTAGTGTTATGGAAAGTCATCATAACTGCTCCAGAGCAAGGGGCTTAAATTCACTTTAGGATATAGGCTTATATCTACTCAAAAGTAACCTCCATTGTGTTCACTGGGTCTTACTCCCAGGAAAATGTCTTTAGGATTGCAGCCTTCATTTCTTAAAAATTAAAATTAGAGAAATTGTATTGCTAATCAAAATGTGAGGGAGGCAGGAGGCCTGGGGGTATTACTCAGAAGTAAGATCCGCTGTGTTAAATGGGGCACACTCCCAGGAAAGTGTCATACAAAAAGGAGTCAAGTTTTTTTAAAAACCCACACAATCTGGGTGTTGGCTGCAGAAGTCAGCATCGTAATAATTGTGGCTTCTTCCTATTTATGTTTAAGTCAATGTTCTGCTGGCTGCACGGAGAATGTGGGTGAAAACTTTGGGAAGTGTAGGAGTGTTTTGTGCAATTTGTAGACTTTTCCGGTGATCAGGCATTTGGAAGGTGAGACCCCTGTGGTCTGCATATCTCACAAGCAGATTAAAATATGCAGATGTACTCAATTTGTGTAACCTCAACAGGTTGCACAATTTAGCAGTATGAGATTGTTTTATTTTAAATTTTTTTTAACATAGTGGCACATTCACCCTGGGGCTGTGCTGCAGGGCCATGGCATAGTAACTACATCCCTTTACATCCCACATAAAAAGGATGTGCAGAATACAAAACCCCTTGCAGGTCAGAGATGGCAGTTGTCAATTATGGGCAGGACTAATCTACCCCAACCCTATCTGGTCTTTGGGAGGGGTTGGCAGCCCTAGTTAGAAGATCAGTGATGTATCTTCTTTTGCAAGTAGTAGGGGGCAGTCTATTTTCTGGTGCCACAGTCTCATTGCACCCTTTCTTTAAGAGTCGGTCTCATTGATCACAGTGGGAGTTGTTTCCAAGTAAATATTTGCAGCGGGTGATTAAAAAAGGTCCTTTTGAGGTCCTTTTGTGGGTGTTGCACGTTTGTGCCACCCACAAAACTAGCACTCTTTAAAGGAGCGCTGCACAAATGTGCAACGAACACTCGTTGGTTCTGCTGCAGAGAGTTGCTCCCCATACAGGCTGCACCTCTTGCCTGCCCCCCTTCCCCAGTGCTCCTCCAGTCTCTGCTGGTAGCTCCCCCCTGCTTTTGCTCCCAGCTGTCAAGGGGCCGCACCCAGCTGGTGAAACTGTGTGAAAGGCAGGAAGTTGGAAGATTTGGAGAGCAGCCGGGAGGGGAAGGCTACTAGTCTCTTGGCTGTCCTGGCCAATGGATTAGCTCATCCACAACCACAGGCTGGTGCAGCCTTCCCCATTGCCACGCCGTGGAGGGAGAGGTGATGCAGGCAGACCTCTCTATGTTCTCCTGGCACCATCTCGTGGCCCGGCTCGGTCGTTGCAGCTGTCCGTTCCTGACTCCAGGAAGGCTGTCTTTCTTTGGAAAATAAAAAGAACTTTTTTTCAGCACCGCATAGCTAGGGTAGGAGTTTCCATAGGGCTGCACTTTGAAAACTACCCTCTGAAATACTAAAAGGATTGGGAGGGCAAAGTTGCATCTTGTTGCAGCTTCCTGGCAAAAAAGATGGCTAGATAGATGGATAGAGTATTTATATACCGCTTGCCCACTAAAAAGTTCACTAAAAAATTTCACAAAGTGGTTTACAAGAAAAATAAAAAAATTAATGGCTAATGTCCCAAAAGGGCTGACAATTAAAAATGCAAAAGAGCACCAGCAGAAGCCATATTTATATTTATATTGCTGGGGCAAGAAGGGCCAGTTACTTTCCCCCTACTAAATAAAAGAGGAATACCCACTTGAAAGAGTGCTTCCTGCCCAGTTAGCAGGGATAAGTCCTAGATAAGATCAAATATTGTATATACACAGAGCACTACTTGGGAGCAACACTTCCTCATTCAGAAATAATTCAGAGAAATGGTTCCTTTCCAAGTAGCACTACCAGAGGTGGGGTGATGGGGTCCTACACATCTGTGGCCTATATCCTAAAGTGAAAGTAAGCCCCTTGCTCTGGAGCAGTTAAGATAACTTTCCGTAAGTTATCTAGAGGGTGACGTAACTGTGTGAACCCGTAACTGCTATGGATTTTGCCCTATGTGCAGATGCACAAAACTGATCACATTCTGGCCTTTGGCAGATTCATTCCCAGTCTGGATCCCCAAAATTCAGTAATCCGAACTTCATTTGGGCTGGCACAAGTTCCATACTTGGTCTGGGGATGTCAAAAAAGTGCCACCTTTGAATATAGTGGCACATTCTAACCTGAGAAGGGTTAGGCCAGTGCACAGACATGTGCTGGCCTCGCAACATCACCACAGGAATGGGGAGACGGATGAATTGCGCTGGCCTAAATTGCATCCCGAATCGTATCTCTTGGTACTGCACACCTTGTGAAGGAGAACAGCTGTCAGATATTTAGAAGCAGCTGTGCCTCCCCCCCCCAAAAAAAATCTCCCATTGACAGGAACGGCATCTAAACAAACAGCTGCACCACCCCAGAGATGGCTGCCTCTTAGCTCCTGTGCCAACTTCCACGGCTCTGGAGGCGGCTTCCACCTTGGCCACGAGCCAGGGACGGTGGCATCCAAACAGCTGCAAGCCATTGCCTTGACGGTGCTGCGCTTGCACAAAGTCCCCGAGGAGGAGCCTCCTCTTGGAACAGCCTCCTCTGTTCGTCCAGCGCCGCAGGGGGAGCGGGCTTGTTTATCTTTCAGGCTTCCTGCCAGGACAGCTGAAGGAACTTTTGGGGAGTTGATTCTCGCTTGGTGGTGGTTTTGCTTTTGTACAAATATAGCAACAAGAATTCCCTTCTGGACTTGAAGGATGGAAACCATGAAAGGAAGCAAAGTACAGCCTTCTGTCTTATCTAAGACGGGCTCAGATGCAGCAGTTTCCTAACCACAGCAGGGAGATTTAGTTGCAATCCTTACTCCAGTTAAGCCAGCCAGTTAAGTAAGCTGGGGCGTAAGTCCTGTGCTGGTGACACACCTGGGGGTGCCACAAAAGTGCCATAAGATACTTCTGCCCTGAAGTGGTTAAGCCGGAGGACAGGCATCAGGGTGGCCAGATGCCCAAACCTCAAAAGAAGGACAACGTCTTGGCTTCTTCTCAGCCTGGCCTTTCTGGCAGATAATGGCACGTTTGCCTACTCATGAGTAAAGCTGCAATATTGGGCACTTCCACTTTCCCACAGAGCTCAATGCATATTTTTGATTTTTAGTTTTTTGGCCAAACCTTTTGATAGGAATGAGATATTTCAAAACCGATTTTTGCATTGGATTCTGGTCTTCAATACAAATCCAACGACATATGACATGATGGGGCACTGCACACCATTGCAAAGTGCCAAAATGGAGGACAATGAAGATCTTTTGGAGGACATTCAGACAGGAGACTAAAAAAGAGGAGAAATCCAGAAAAATCCGATCATATGATCCCCCTGACAAGCATATGCTGACCTCCCCACAGCACCATAGGAAGATATGCCAAGTGAGTTAGGCTAGCCTAAGGCTGCAATCCCAACCACACTTTCCTGGGAGTAAGTACTATTGAACGCAATGGGACTTACTTCTGAGTAGACATGCTTAGAATTGCACTCTATACTGGTTAGGAGTGCTTCCTCAGTCAGGGTTTTGCTAGAGGGTTAACAGTGCAATCCTAAGCCGTGTGTACACAGAAGTAAGCCCTATTGTATTCAATAGGATCTACTCTCAGGAAAGTGTGTTTAGGATGGTAGCCGAAAGTCACACCCTAACTTGCCCCCTTTTTGGGAAAGTGAATGTTGGGGTTCTGAGAACTTAAAAAAGTGATCATGTTTTAAGTTCTCAAAAGTTTTCACAACCAGCAAATCTTAAATCAGCAATAAATTCACAACCAGAAATAAATAATAAATAAATAAATTCAAAGGACTCCATTTCTTCAATGCATATCATGTTTCCAATCAGTAACAATAATTTCACATTATTTTAAAATTATTTTTTGTGTTGGAATGAACATTAGATTCTGAGAGCTTGATGAAGTGGTGCAAAGGAATGTGTTTAAGAGACTGAACCAGCAGTTTCTAGATTTAAACTTTTTCCTTTGTCACAATCAGAAAATAATTGTACTTCGGCTTTTGTGCAATGATGGAATAATAATGCACATACATTTAGGTGGGGCTGTTATAAGAATTACTAACGATGAAGTTTGGAATGCTGTAAAAATGCTGTGTAAATCCTAATTTATTAAAAAGGGTTCTCATGATTCCTTATGTTTTACATTCTTCTTGCCCAGGAGTTTTTCCTAGTTATATTTATAGCCAATACCTGATCCCTCTAAGTTATTTTAAATTAGCGAAACTGTACCTGTGTTGCGGGAGTAAAATTCTCCCCGTACACCATCCTTCCACTGTGCATCAGTCCCCCATGCACATACATCAATCCCCATGTACAAGATCCCCCATGTTCATCCACCCCATGCGCATCATCCTCCCTGTGCACCTCAACCCCCATGCTCATCAATCCCCATGTGCAAATCCCCCATGCACAACAACCTCCCATGCGCAACATTCCCCATGTTCATCCCTTATGCGCACCAACATCCCCCCATGCCATCAACCCCCCCTTGCGCAGCATCCTCAGTGCAGCTTCTTCCTTCGAACAACATCCTCTCCATTTCACCAGGCACTGAGCACCAAATTGGATGGATGTTGGTCAGTCTTCCATGTAAAATATAGGACAAAAAAACGTTGCACCCCATTTCAGCCCCTTAAGGGTTAAACTTCTCCACATTGTTTCTTGGTGGGTGTTTATGTGACAGAAGGAACTCCTTCCCTGAATTTCATGCTTCTAGGCCCAGTGATTTTGGTGTTGAATAGTCAGTGAGTCAGTCAGTGAGTCAGTCAGTGACTTGATCTATATATAGATATATAGATATACCGTATTTACTCAAGTCTAGTACTCACCTTTTGAATTTAGCCTCTAAAATCAGGGTGCACATTAGATCTGATGGCAGGTATTTTGCATTGAACAATGCAGATTGCACATTGCCTGCAATCCTGCAAGGTTAGTTAATAAATTGTTAATAAATTTGTTAATTTGTTAATAAATTGTTAATAAATTTAGAAGAACTTGGTACTTTCAGATTTTGCTACCTGCCTAAAACTCAAGGCCTTTCTCCTCTCCTCCTAACAGACCGAACACGGCCAGAGGTTCTTCCTGATGAGCAGCAGCGGAAATTCTTGCAGGAGATTCAAGCTTTCCAAGAACCAGAGATTAGCCGGCAGCTGGAGGACTTCAGGTCAGGACCCATGGCTCTTTGGCCCTGATAAAACAGCAGAGTCATGGAGAGGGTGTGGGGAAAGTTGATAACTGCAAGTATTACAGAAGGTCTAGCTGTGATGATGGTGAAGTCAGGAGCCTTCACACCGGTGGCATAGCTAGGTGGGGGTGGAGCAGTCAATCTCGGAAGGAGGATCACTCTTTTGGAGCCATTCCAGGTTGGGGAACCAAAACAGAGCTGTATGAGAACCCCAGATGTGCTTTGAGTTTCATGTTGGGGGGGAAATGCAGGATATAATAAATAATAATAGGCACACAGTTTGGGCAGGGAACTGGTGTAAGCTTTCAATCAGTATAAACAGGAAACATTCTTCTGAACATCCCTGCTGTGAGTGAATGTTGTAAGGGAGGTTCTGCTGTAAGGGAGGCAAGACCAGCTCATCTATGAAGCCAGATGGGTTCTTGCCTTAGGTGGTGGGTTGGTACAGGGGAGGGCACAGAACCTCTGGCTACACTGCCTCTTCCACCTCTCTCCTTCCCACTATATGCTTCCTGGATTTGTGTGAAGAAGCATGTAGGAGAGGTTGCATTTGTCCAGCACACTCATCTGCTCTACTTCCCTCTTCCTTCTTGAATCTCTTCCTAATAGGTCCCGTAGAATCCCATATGATTCTATGAATCCAGTGAATGGGAAGCATGGCAGGGGTGGTTGCTGAGTAAAGCGGGGGAGGCATTTGGCACAAGAGGTCTTGGGCTGGTCCTATCATTCTGCAGAGTATCCTGTCCATCATATCCAATCGTGGCATTGAGAATCTTCCCGGGACACTGTTTGACCCTACAAACCAGAGTAACTGTGGGAAGATGTAAGAGGCACTTATTCTGGATTGCTCTATACTTTTCCCATAGGTGGCACCGTAACCATGTCGGTGTAAAATGTCCCATAGTTACTCTGGATTATAGTCTGAGCCTCACTTGTTTTGGAGGGGACAGGACATCGATTGGGGCCAATTAGGCATAAAGAGGAGACGTGCTTCACTTCTTCCTGGATAGTATGGGAAAGAGTTTTTAATCCTCTTCTGTATCCCTGCAGGGAAAAAAGGAAGATGGGGATGACGCCTGGAGAGGTGGAGATCTCTGAATTAGAGTGCTACCGAACCAAAGACAAGGGGATCCGTGAAGCCAAAGAGAAGCAGCTTGCGGAGATCTTGCTAGCCAGGATAGAAGAGATGCAGTAAGTAAAATCCCACTTGAAATTTTAGCAGTGAGTTAACATAGCACGGAGTCCTAACTTAGGCTGGCCTAACTCATTGGTCTTTCCATTCCCATAGTGATGTAAGGAGGCAAGAGCCTTAACCCTCCCCCATGAGTAGTGCAGATGTGTCTTATGGCACTTCGGTGACACCCCCACTTCAGCTCGGGGCTTGGGCCTCAGCTTAGGCCAGCCTAAGGTTAGGATTGCAGCCATAAAAACATAAGAGCCTTCAAGAAGAAGACCTTACCCCCTTGGCATCCAGGGGAATGGTTTCTTCCAGACTCCTACCATTGAGTCTGACCTGGATGCTGATTCCCCCCCTTCTCTACTCAACCCAATGCAATTCAGTACTCTTAACCTCTTAACATGCCCAGTTTTTGGCTGGGCATGTTAAGTCAAAGCTCCATCACCTATATTAGCCTGACCTGTTGTAGGATCTAGTCATGGTGGTGGGGAGAGATTGTTGCCTCTTCCATGCCATTGGAATTATTGATCCCCTGTCAATAAGACAAGACCAGTGGATTTATTGTGTCTTCCATGTCCTATTTAGATTAAGGAAGGGAGTGTGAACCAATACACAACACCATCAATTACAGCCCATAACTAGTGGCTCCATCCAGTCTTGTCTCTCCAATCTAGAAAAATGGGTCCTTGCACTCAAACTGGTCTCTCAGTCACAGAACACAACCCCATCTCTTTTTCCCATGGATAGAGCTTCTGGTTTCTGGCACTCATCCCAATTGCACTGGGATCGAGGCCAGGAACTGTCTGCTGGCTCTGATCTCCCGTCTTTGAGGAACAAGGGGACGTGGCTGAGACTGGCTGTGGCCTCCCCCATGCTTGCTGACTGCCAAGTTCCTACTGGATAATGGAAACCAGCTGTTGGGGGGGGGATAATGGGAAGAGGGAGTTGTCCTCCACCCATCCCGGGATATTGCCTCTTGTTGCATCATCCTCTCGGGGTGTATAAACTCTTGTGCCCCCCTCCCAGCCTCAGTTTTCCATCTGATCTGCTCCAGCAGCCGTCGTGTCCCGGCACCACACTCCATTCAGATCATGCTCATTAGCTTTTTGACTGTTTTTTACTTACCAAGCAAAGATGGGGCTGTATTACCGGTGAGTTTAAACATATCTGAGAGGTGGAGGAAGAAAAAGAGATTGGTTTGAGGGGCACCTTCGTCATGGGGGAACTGGGGGATGGACTGATTCATAGTAGTTGTCAGCTTTTTGTCTTATTGTTATTGAGCAGATATAGGGATAGCCCCATGTTCGTTGCCTTGAACTCCTAAGAGAGAATAACGCATGCGAGTGTAATTAAATACACAATTGTGAATTTCATGGTCAGATCTATTTATCTCTCATATTTTCTATTTCCAGCCTCACCATATCTGCAGACGAGGAGAAATGGTATGTTGTGGATGAAATAGTGTGGAGGGATGCAGATAGGGTTGCCGTAGATGTCCCAGAAAACTAAGACAGTCCCCGTTGGGGGGGGGGGATTGCATTTGCATACTGGCAACTTTGACCGGGGGTCCTGTCCCGGTTTTGTGGAAGAGAGTTATGGCAACCCTAGATGCAGAGGTTGTTGGTTTTTGTGTGTGAATGTGTAGAGGTCTGTACCACTTTTTATGAGTCCTGCCACATCTCTTCCCCTACTCCATCCCCCTTCCCTGTATTGATTGCCAGGTCACCAGCGCTGCCGGATGCAGCTTACAGCAAACTTTGCCTCTTTCACTACACAGGAAGTGGTTTGTGGGTGAGGTGGGGGAAGGAAGTTCTTTTTAAACAGCAGAAGCGTTGAGCCTGTTGAACAACCCAGCCCTTCTTTACATGATGGAAAAAAACCAAAACTGCCAGCCAGAGTTAGACCATTAACACATTTAGGCCAGGACTGCCTTCCTCAACTGGTAGTGTCTTCCACCAAACTGGTAGAGGACCTTCCTAGTGATGCTGCTTGCAGTGAGACAACCAATAAGGCTACACATCCCACATATTGTGTTGCTAAGAAGCTGTACTGAGAACATTGTAAAAAAATAATTTCAAAAATAATGTGAAATTATTGTTACTGAGGGTTGTGTTAAGGGCTGTGGTGGCACAAGTGGTTAAGACACTAAGAGCACAATCCTAACCATGTCTACTCAAAAAAAGCCCTATTGTATCTTACTTATCTTACACTTTCAATGGGTCTTACTCCCAGGAAAGTGTCTTTAGGATTGCAGCCAATGTTAACAAGCAGGCCAGGGTTCAAGACCCGGGTCCCACAAGACAGGGTGAGCTCCTGTCCTTAGCCCAGCTCCTGCCAACCTAGCAGTTCAAAAGCACATAAATGCAAGTAGATAAATAGGTACCACCTCGGTGGGAAGGTAACAGCGTTCCGTGCACCTCGGCGTATAGTCATTCCGGCCCCATGACCGCGAAAGTGTCTTTGGACAACGCTGGCCCTAAAGGCTTTCAAACGGGGATGAGCACTGCACCCTAGAGTCAGTCACAACTAGCAGTTAACCTGCGGGGGATCTTATCGTTACTAATTGAAAACATGATATGCATTAATGATAAGCCATTAATGCTCAGAGATGGGAGAAATAGTAGCTTCTTCCTTCTCCCCACAGTAACCATTAACAGAATAGGCAGCCAAAGTTTCTGCCAGCTCCTTACCTCACCTGTTGAACGTCTGCCTGCCATAAGCAGTTGTTTCTAACAGTCTGGCATTTATTTATAGAAAAAAAATTTTTTCTACTTAAGGATCTCCTGTGCTATTTTATACTCAAACTGAAAGTACACCCATTTGCTCAGTTCCACCTTTTGTCATGCTCACCCTGTGTCACTGGAACACTGTTTTTCTGCTCTGACCCCTTAGCTCTGCCATTTTTACCGCCATCGTGACCTATATGAAGCACCTGGGGGTTAAGACGAAAGGAGCTGATAGCAAGAAGTCCAAAGCAAATTTCTTCCGCAAGAAGGTAGGCAAGGATTTAAGAAGGGGATATGGCAAGTGTCTGATTTGGGGTCACTGAACGAGATATGGGAGTGCACTTGTGTGGTGGATGGTGCTGTCCCTCTCTTTCCTGAATAATACACTTTCCCAGAGAAATAGGTATAAAAAAAAGGTGTTGAGGTTTGGAAGAGAGAGGATCTAGCTAGAGAGGGGTCTCTCTTTCAACTTGAGGGCTTCTGGACCTTTAACAATTGTGTAGAGGGGGGAATTTCAGCAGGTGCAGTTTGAGATCTGTGAGATGAGAAGCTGCACCTGCTGAAATTCCCTCCTCTACACAATTGTTAAAGCTCTAGAAGTCCTGCCGTTTAAAATTTGAACACCCCTAAAGATCACCCCTACAGAACACCCCTACAGAACAACATCTACAGATTAGCCCTTCAAAATCCATATTATCGGGTAGGGGGAATATTTCATGGGGTGGCTTTCCTGATGGTGTTGAAGTGTGTCTCCTCCTGGCTTTCATTGGGGTTATTCTTTGTATGACTTCCAGATTCACTTTGGTTTTCCTCTCTGTGCCTTCCTCTCTTCTGCTAATCCAGATTTCAGGGACCAAAAAGCCTGAAGAGGCTCCCAAACCTAAAAAGGGCTTTAGCATCTTGGATCCTTCCCGCTGGAACCGTGGTGACTCTCACTGTAAGTAGGCAATTTAGGGGATGGAATAATGTTATTGCTTAATCCCTGCTCCTTTGTTTAGCTCAGGATTCCTTCCCAGTCAAGTAGTTTCCTTTAGGGAGAAAGAAAATAGTGATGGGTGCTCCCCGGGAAAGATGATGGCAGATTGCCCCTTGTCCACCCCACCCTAAAAGCAGTTGGAGGCCAATACAAAGAGAAGTTAAGATTGCCACCTGCCAGAAGAGAATGCGATTGGTGAGGGTGGGACGGGAAATGGGCTGCCTTGCATGGCAATTGCTGTCACTCATCAGAAACCTGGTGGCACATGGCCAGCCAGGCTTATCTTCCAGTAAAGGGATTTGCAAATGACTCTTTGCTGGAACACAAGCCATACATAGGGTGGCTGAAAAGGGGACTCTGGAGGTGCTTCCTCCACCTGTTCAGCACTTTTAGAATTGATGGGGGCGAAGCACGCTAGGGACACAAAACAGCGAACCAGTATGCACAAGGCCAACACCAACATCCAACAAATCCTTTTAATTGGCATAGGTGTTCCTGGGAGGAGGGAATTGACCTTACATTTCCCTCTTCCCCCTGTTCAATTTTCTTTTGCCTCTATTTTTGTCTTCTCTCTCTCTCTCTCTTTCCTGCATTTTTTTTAGATTCTGATTACAGACAGTCCAAAGCTGAGGGTGAAGGTACCACCAGCCCTTTCCCCCTCCAAACCACCTTCTCCTAATGCATGGTGTGCCCCCATGTGTCACCTCGTCCTTTTCTGGAGGGACGCACCTAAAACTAATACACCAACCCCATCCCTGCTATAACATCAGGTGCTAACTTTGTTGTATCATTGGTCCTTCATAATGTCATCCATCCACCTAATGTAAAATAATGTACTAATTTATATCACACACACCTCTGTAGAAGTTCATCGCCCTTGTGTTCATAGCTACTTTGTGTACGTCCCTCTGTATGTTTGCCTGCAGGGACTATATGTGGTTTCTTAATTTGTTTGGGTGGGTGGGTGGGGGTAGGACTCTTAGATCTGTGCGATCCTCTGACATCTTCTGCACAAATTGTGTTTTTCCAGGATGAGAGAAAGAACTCTGTGGCTAGTTTGCTTATTTTGTTTTATTGTTTTATTAATAATTTTATTAATTAATTTAATAAAAGAAGAATTTTATTAATTTTTATCAATTATTCTTTTATTAATTATTAGTAATTTAATAAAAGAAGAATTTCATTAATTTTTCTTTCCCGAGCTCTCAAAGCAGCTTAAGAGCCTGTTAATCTTAAAAACATATAAACAATCAGGAAGGTATAGTGGTTCTGGCGTTGGACTTATACCTGGAAGATCCAGGTTCAAATTCCCTCTTGGCTGCAATGCTTCCTTGGGTGACTTAGACATCATCATCCTCTCTCAGCCTCTTCTACCTCACAGAGGTTACTGTGAGGACAAAAGGAAGGGGAAAGATGCATACTATGTTTTTAGTGTTGTGTAAATCCTTGACTTAATCTGTGATGAACAAAGCCAAAATAAACCCATTCCTTCCCCAATGCTGAGTCTACGTGATGGTAGAAATTTGATCTCTTTATTTTAAATTAATAAGACTCATAGACTTATATCCTAAAGTGAAATTAAGCCCCTTGCTTTAAGATGACTTTCCATAAGATAACAGTAGAGGGTGACGTAACTGTGAGGACCTGTAACTGCTATAGATTTTGCCCATATTCTCTGCTGCAGTGGTCAGAATCCACCTAGAGGTAAATGTTGTTGTTACTTCTTGATCAGGAATCTTGATCTTGATTCTTCTAGATTAGTGATTTTCAGTCTTTTTCATCTCATGGCATACCATCAGTTGCTTTTACCATTGACAAGGCACACCACGCTCTTCAAATCCCCAAGTTTTCCTATTAGTAGATGTCCCTCCCCAAATTCCTGCGGCACACTTGAGAACTATCCGTGGCACCCTGGATTGACTGGACTATCCGTGGTACACCAGTTTTCCTATTAATAGATGTCCTTCCCCAAATTCCTGCGGCACACTTGAGGACTATCCGCGGCACACCAGTGTGCCACGGCACACCAGTTTTCCTATTAATAGATGTCCCTCCCCAAATTCTTGCGGCACCCTTGAGGACTTGCCGCGGCATACCAGTTTTCCTATTAATAGATGTCCTTCCCCAAATTTCTGCGGCACACTTGAGAACTGGTGTGCCACGGCACACTGGTTGAAAAACACTCTCTGTGTGTGTTTGTGTTTTGAAGGGGTCAATTTGTGCTTAAGCCTTCAGAGGAGAGGTCTATTGGCCTCCCGTTGGCCGGGTAGATGGAATGGGCAGAGCATACTAGAATATATGGGAGGTTGGATGCATTTTGTCTTCTCAGTTTTTAATTTCTCCTTCCATATTTGTCCTGCAGCAAGTGACAAGGCTCCAGCCTTGGACAAGAAAGGTGCCAAGCCCCCAGACGTAACACCAGGGCGGTTCAAAAACTTTTCAGGATCGGATGCCTCCGGAGTATCCGTCACTGTCCACCCCCCACCCGGAGAAGGCAATGATGGAGAACAGGGTGAGAGACAGAATGAGCTTCAGGGTGTGGGAGACGGGGAGAGAACTTAAACAAACCCCACTTATAATTAGCTCTGCCCTACCTGTTCTCCCTTTGCTGCCTGCAGGATCTGACAATCAGGTTCAAGTGGACCCAGGGGACTCCCCTGTTACCGAGCAGCCCCCGGCTGGGGAACAGCCCCCTATGGATGATGGCGCAGAAAATGAAAGGTGAGAAGGAGACGGGCCTACGAGATGGTCAGTAGGGTGGGGAGAAAATGAATTGATTCTGCTTCCCCCATTTATGTGTGGATGCAGTGGTGTAGCTAAGAGGGGGTGGAGCAGTCAAGTTTTGGAGGGAGTCTCACTCTTTTGGAGCCATTCCAGGTGGGGCTCCGTACGGCTCCGTTTTGTCCCCCCCCCCACCTGGAATGGCTCCAAAAGGGTGAGGCTTCCTCCAAAACTTGACTGCTCCACTCCCTCTTAGCTACACCACTGTGTGAATGGGTGAATCTCTGGATCTGAACTGGTCGTTTTGATACAGACATGGTTATTCTGAATTATTTGGAGTGAAAAAATGTGCAGTGTGCAAAGGATTCCTTGTTGCCTCCCTCCTCTGTCGCTGATTTCAGATGATGGTATCCCTGCATCCTCTCACCTGGTTCTCTGGTGTTTGCATCTCAACTAAAACAGAATCAAATCTTCCTTTCCACAATGTTTATTATGATGACAATTGCACCCCCTTTCCCCCCCCCCACCCCTTACTCTTGCTTTCTGTCCTCTGAATGTTAACCAAATCACTCTTCTATATTCTGTTCTTTCCTTCTAGAAAGCGAAAAAGGTTGGTGACTTCCCCATCTCACCCCCACCCCTCACCCTTTGCATGAATTTCTTCCTCAGGGAAAGGCACACAGACTGAGTTAAGTATTACCGTCTTAACCCACCAGAACATCACGTGAAACCAAGCTGGTTGCTTGGAAAATGGCATCAAATTCAGTGTGGGTGCCTGGCGGGACTCGGTGCACCCCCTGATGGTGAACTGGGGTTCCCACTGATCTCCAGTCCTCCTCAACCCTGACCACTGCAATGTGTTGGCCAGGAATCAGAGGCTCCTTTTGGAGGCTTCACCTTCCTTCTGGACCACAGCTGTTTCTCTGGCAGGCCTTTGCATGGCGGCATGGGGTATTCAGACTGCCAGCCGTGCACCCTTCCCTGTTCTGATGCATGAATTCTGGGGTTTCTCACATCTCTCTTCTCTTTCCACCGCTGCATGTGCTGGTGTTGTTCCCCCTTCCGTTGGATGTTTGGCTCACATTCTTACTGGTTGTGCCCCCCTCGCTGCATCTCCAACCCTATTGGTGTATGGTACCAACATCTTGTGGCTTCTTGCCTGGCCTCCATGTCTCTTGTGATTGGTCTGTGGTCCTCCTGTGTTTCATGGTCCTGTGTCTCCAATTGATTTGTGGAACCCAACATTCCCCCCCCATCTTGCTCCCGTCCCTTTCCTCCGGTTGGTCTGTGTCTCACGTGTTTGTGGCCTGGCTCTGCCCACCCCATCCTTTAGCAGGCTGACAGGAAAGTTGGGCCGCTCGGAGAGCCTGCGGGTTTATGAGCGGAAGCGGTCTCAGCGTGGTTCAGCCAAGGGCAAGCAGCCGCGCTCGAGGAGCGATGTGGACATCGAGGCCGCTGCCCGTGCCAATGAACTGGAGGAGAAGCCGTCCCTAGAGCAGGCTCGGCAGAAGCAGGGAAGCCGCAAGTAGGTGAAGAGGGAATATGAGATGCCCCCTTCCAAACGAAAAGAGGGTGACTGCCACATGAGTCAGGTTTAAACCTTTGCAGCTGTGGGAGATGCCCTTGCTGTTTGTTTGTTTATTTATTTATTATATGGCATTGCCATGTATATTGATTGAGAGCCGGGAATGCTTCACTGATGTCTGGCTGCCAACTGCTGCCAACTGCCAATTCTTCAATGTAGTCTGGCTGCCAGTGGTTGCTAGTTGTTTAGGTCACACTTTTGTGCTATCCGGGGTGTACCACAAGTAGGCAAACTAGCATCACACCCTCCCCTTGGCTTGTTTGCCTTTACTGTCTCCAACTTTCATAGTTTATACCCTGAGGACCCTTCAGTGGCCGTTAAAATAAAGCTGTTTCTTGCTCTTTTTACTCTTGTGCTGTATAGGAATGGAGCATCTTTCATAGCTTTTTTTGATAGGACGAGAACTGGAGAAGATGTGGTCAATCTAGCCCACCATTTTTTCTGCCCTGGATTTGCCCACCTCCCAAATTATTCCCCGCTTTCCCCCCCAAGTTTCTCAAGAGGAAAAAAAAACCCCTGTAAACTACCACTTGTTCATGCTATAATTTAATAGCAAAGATGACCAGTCATTACAAGTGCAGAATCAGCAGATATATAAGTGCAGCACAAGAGTGACTTTGCTAAAGTCTATCAGCAAGAGTTCAACTTTGGGCGCAATCCAGAGTTACTACGGGGAGTCATTGCTCCGGTGTAAGAACAATTTACTCTGGATTCCAATATGAATTTCCCATAGGTTTTCACTAGTTGGTGCCGTAACTACAGGTGCATGTAATGTCTCTTACGTTCTCCCATAGTTACTCTGGATTGTAGGGTTTGTGTTAACTTTTGTTGCATCTGTTGGTTTAGAGATTTCCTGTTTCTGTGATCATGGAGGTTCCATTTGGTCACCTCTACTAGCCATGGATGGACAAATTCATGGAGAATAGTCCCAGTTTCTTTGTTTTTAATAAGCTACCTTGAACTCAACTTGTAGTTTATTGTATATGTTTGTCCAGGGACAAATGCTGGGGAGGTAGCAAGCCTAAATGAGAATTTGAAAAGCATTTGGTCAATGGAAACTTACTACAGAAAATTTTAATTAACAGGTTGATGGGACAGATTGGAGGGAGGGATGGAGGGATATAGAAAAGAGGGATATAGAAATGAAAATGGGTGGATAGAGATATAGGGATATAGAAAGGGAAATGGGTGTACTTGAATATTTCATTCTGGCAATTTTGGATCTTAGTGGGAGGAGTAAACATTAGGGAGTTGGACTAGCGGAAGGGGGACAACAGTTGAACTCTTTGTACACAGCATGTCCTAACCATCAGTCTGCCTGTCTTTCTCTGCAGTTTGGAACCTGGAGGGGCAGGGGGAGGGGAACCCCCGCCGTCCTTTCTGCTTCCCCAGTCTGAGGAGACTGAGCCGCGTGTTTCGGAATTGGAACTGGAACCGCCGAACTGGCGGGAACTCGTCCCACCCGACACCCTCCTCAGGCTGAAGAAAAGCGAAGTGAAGCGGCAAGAAGTCATAAATGGTAGGTGGGATGCCACCATCCTTGGATTACGCGCTTCAGGCGTACGTGAAGAGTTAAGACCCATGACTGTTTCACAGGTGGAGAGCCCCCCCACTCCTCACCGTAGCTCACTGAATGATTGGGCCTGTGAAGTGCCCTCTATTTGTACCATAAGGACTAGAAACTTGTTTTTGCTTGTGTTGTGGTTTCAAAGACATGCTTGGTGAAATTCTTCCTCTCTTACTCCTCCGGCTATGTTGTGATCTGAGCTTGTACCATATCCAGGTGAAACATCCAAATGATAAAGGTTTGCAGGAGGTTTGCCTCCTCTGATACTCTGATGCCTACTCCCCCATCTCTCCCCCCCAGAGCTGTTGATCACAGAGCACGCCCACCTGCGGATGCTTCGGGTGCTGCTGGAGCTCTTCTACCAACCCCTACTGAATGAGGGGTTTTTCGAGGAGGAAGAATTGGCAAACATCTTCCCCAGCCTGGAGGAGTTAATTGATGAACACAGTAAGAGCATTGGAGCGATGGGGCAAACTGGCACTATGAATGTTATGGGAATAACTTGTCCATCTTAGCTGGTTTTGATGGTTCTCAACCAGTGGTATTTGTATCACTAGTGGCATTTGAGGGTGGTGGTGGCACAAGTGATTAAGACGCTGTGCCTGTTAACCAGCAGGTCAGGGTTTGAGACCCGCGTCCTACAGATGGGGTGAGCTCCCATCCTTAGCCCAGCTCCTGCCACCCTAGCAGTTCAAAAGCATGCAAATGCAAGTAGATAAATAGGTACCACTTCGGTGGGAAGGTCACAGCGTTCCATGAGCATGCAAGCCACATGTCGAACAACGCTGGCTCTATAGCTCTATATACAGGGATGAGCACCACACCCTACAGTTGGTCATGATTAGCAGTATAACCTGCGGGGGACTCCTTTACCTTTAGTGGCACTTGAGGTGGTATCCAGTGGTATGTGTGGGACTTACAATCCCCCACCTTCTGGAAACAAGACCCACAGTTTGGAAGACACGAGTTTGGCTGTAATACTATCTTGCTCACCGGAAACAAACACCTAATTTATCACCAATGTTCATTCTATCTTTCCCTCCCCTCCTCTTTCTCTCTCTCTCTCTCTCTCTCTCTCTCTCTCTCTCTCTCTCTCTCTCTCTCTCTCAGGAGCATTCCTGGAGAACATGAAGAAGCTGCGGGAGGAAAACAATTCCCTTGTTTCCGAGATTGGAAACACTCTGCTTGCTCGAGTAAGAACAGAAAGTACAGCAGCTTGGAAGGGAATCTGAAGTTTGGAACAATTTTTTAAAGATACCCTGAGGGGGAGGAGAGTTGATTGCAGGGATCAGAGATCAAAGCGGTCAAAAGATGAGGACCCGGAGTGAGGTCGAAGTCTCTGAGAATGAATGGGGAGAATGATGTCTATATCGGATGTGCTTTTCAGAAAGGGGGAAAGAGGAGATCTTAAAGAACATCTTGAAAAAACCATATTTTGGTGGGTTTTTTAAAGTTGAAGATTGGGAGGGTAAAGGCTGATGAGACCCACTTTTGTTGGCTCATCTGAATTTTAATGCTTTCCATGGAGAGTCCCGAAGATCCCACAGCCTTAAACTTTGGTTAGTCTCTTGACATCTGGTTGGTGGGAAAGGAAAGCGTTCCGTGTGCCTTGGCGCCATGCCGGCCCTATGACCACGGAAGTGTCTTTGGACAACACTGACTTAGAACCGGCCATGAGCACCATACCCTAGAGTTGGACACGAACCCTAGAATCCGACACAATTGACAGTTAACCTGCGGGGGTTATACCTGACATCTGGCAGCCATTCATGGGAATGTGGGTACAGGCTTAGGTAAAACGCTGTTTGCAGATTAGTCAGGGAAATGTATGTGAAGCTCCTTTAGTTCTGCAAGACAATAAAAGCAAAGCCCTTATTAATGGTGACCTCCTAATTCCCAGATCTGTAGGAGTTAAGCCCTCCACTGCTTAGCGCAGTGTATTGGTGGTAAGCTTCCTCCTGTGTTCTTTCATGTGGTTTTGGACTTTGTTAACCTTGATCCGGGAAACATTTTAAGCATTAGACTCCAAGAGTCAGTGCACGTTTGAATCAACCAAGAACTGTTATTACTAAGAATAATAATTTAATAATAAGAGACTTGATGTGGGCAGAAATGTATACAAAGCCAAGATTACCGCAAAGTAGGGTGAAGCAAAAGTTTGAAGATCTTCTTGATATGACCCTTCAAATATTTTTCTTAGTTTGCTGGAGAAGAAGGAAAGTGGTTCCAGAAAATCTCATCCCGTTTCTGTAGTCGCCAGTCTTTTGCTCTGGAGCAGTTGAAGGCCAAGCAGAAGAAGGAGCCCCGTTTCAACCAGTTTATCCAGGTAACTGGAGGAAGCTACAATTCCAATTTAGGCCTATATCCTAAAGTAAAATTAAGCCCCTTGCTCCAGAGCAGTTAAGATGACTTTCTATAAGATAACAGTAGAGGGTGACGTAACTGCGTGGACCCATAACTGCAATGGATTTTGTCCTTAATTTGTGGGGTGTATGGATTCCACTTTTCCAGTTGACGTTGACTGCAGAATTCAGCATCCTTAGGATCCCTTTTAGACTTTTAGCCTCTGAAGCTGTTGAGCTAAGCTTGAAAAGTAACGAGCAATTCCATTTTGGAGAGGGGGAAGCAAATTAAATTTATTTTAAAAATATATACCAATTCATTTAGAGCACAATCCTAATCATGTCAACTCAAGAGTAAGCCCCATTGTGTTCAATGGGTCTTACTCCCAGGAACATTTAAGATTGCAGCCTTAGTTGGGCAGTTTGGCTTTCTTAGTACAGAATTCATATGTATTCTTGCAGTGTTTGCATCATCCTGATTATAAGTTCCTACTTCCTCCCAAGTTATTCTTCCCTTTGGGAGAATACTATTGGGGTCATACTATTATTGTGCTCATAAAACATTTACACCCTTAGGAAGATTGTTCTTGGGTTGACTCACTAAGCTTGAACCACAGGTGTACAGATCCCCCCAAAAGCCCACCTGATGCGGCTTTTCCTCCTTTGTTTTCAGGAGGCCGAAAGCCAGCCGCGGTGCCGGCGGCTGCAGTTGAAGGACATCATCCCCATTGAGATGCAGAGACTTACCAAGTACCCACTGCTTCTTCACAACATTGCCAAATGCACTGGTGAGCAAATGGAGATGTGTGGGAGGGATGAGCCTGCTGTGGGTTTATGATAAGTGGTGCATGGCTAAAGCAGTGAGATGAGGAGGTGGGGCAACTCTCCTATACTGGGAGCCAGCCCTGAACTGAGCACCAGTTGAAGAATCACTGTGGCTATATATAAAAGCCTTATCAAGCACTCCTAACTCTCTTGGTCTGGTTACAGAGGAGACGGAGGAGCGTGAGAAGGTGGAGAGGGCAGCCGACTGTTGTAGGCAGATCCTCAACCATGTCAACCAGGAGGTGCGCAACATGGAGAACTTCCTAGTAAGTATCCCTCCTCTAGCTGTTATTGCATATTTGCCTTTCGACAGCAACACCCTTTTGTTCTGGTATGTTTTTTTTTAACCAGGGGTGACAATAGATCAGCTTGGTTGACCAACCCAACATTAATATGTATGCACTCAAACACCTACATATCATACCAGGCATACGCCTCACACAGACACATTCCATAGCGGTGAACCATGTTCTACCATGATTCTGCAGCAGTGGTGTCCCAGTGTCATCCCCTGTCCCGTCTATGAAGAAGTTCTCAGGTTTTCTGGATGAAGGGGCAAGATCCAGTGCTATTTTTTCCCCCAGAAAATTCGACTAGTTCGAATTTTCCAAGCTGCAACCCTGTCAGTGGCATCGCCAGATCGTTTGGCACCCAGTGCCCACACACTTTTTGAGACCCTCATATGTCAAAATTATTTATTATCATTATTAATTAATACAATTAGATATTAATTAATATTTCCATATTTTAGAAAGAATTTACTAATTAAGGCCTATATCCTAAAGTGAAATTAAGCCCCTTGCTCTGGAGCAGTTAAGACGACTTTCCATAAGATAACACTAGAGGGTGACGGAACTGCCTGGACCCGTAACTGCTAGGGTTAGGATTTTGCCCTAAGCCTCTGTTTTGGGAGGGGGTGAGGAGCACTTGTTGAGCTCCATTTTTACTAGATTGGGACCATTCTGGTGGCCTTGCATTTCTCAGTGCCTGACCTGAACATGAGCCAAAGCATGTTTGCTTTCTCATGTGTAAATGTGGCTGTCTAGCTCAGTTCCGCTTTCCGTAGGGCTCAATGCAATTGTCAGGGACTTTCTTTTGGGCTGATTTGTTGGGGTCTGTGTTGATTGGATCAGGACCATTCTGGGCATGTTGCATTCCTCTCAGTCTGCCTTTTCTAACTGGCTAAGGCGTGTTTGCATATTTGTGAGTAAAGATGTGGATCACTTTCACTTTTGATAGGACTCAATGTATTTTTGCTTTTTTAGTTTTTTGGCCATAACTTTCCATAGGAAGAAGATATTTCAAAGCTGTTTTTTGCATTGGATTCTGTTGGAAAATGTCCATCTAATGCTATATGACTTGATGGTGTTATTCAAAATACTTTTAGTGATTTTTGCAATTTTAGAATCATAGAATCCTAGAGTTGGAAGGGACCTAGTAGGTCATCTAGTCCAACCCCCTGCCTACAGCAGGAAATCCTCCTAGAGCATCCCCAACAGGTGCTTGCTGAGCCTCTGCTTGGTCACCCCCAATACGTCACCCCCCCCAAGGAGGGTGCCCAGGGCCCCCCACCCCTTAGGGACACCACTGAACCCTGTGTTCTTTAACACTAGTTTCTATTAAACCCAGAAGGACTTGATTCCTGGGGGGTTAAGGAGTTGCACAAATCCCTGTAAACAAGCATTCCCTTGTAGCAAGTGGTTTCTTGCATTGGATCTTGCATTATGGGGTTTCAACCCGCCCAGAGATCTTTCTGTCCTGACCCCTGATGGCCTCCTACTGCTGCTGCAATGGAAAAGCTTTAAGGTCAATACTCTTAGGTCAATATGCCTTGTGGCATTTTCTGCCCCAGGGGAGTTATTAGTTGTTAAAAATTCCTTGTTTTGGTAACTTGCTTTGCTGAAGGCTGCTGTCCATCATTTTCCAGAAACTCAAAGACTACCAGCGTCGCTTGGATCTCTCCAACCTGAAGCAAAGCACCGATCCCATCCTGAGTGAATTTAGGGTGAGTTCAAACTCATTAGTCTTTCTGTAGAAAGGCAGAATGTCCTTCTCCTTTTGGTCTCAGCTTCTTCCCTGGAGGAAAATCCTACCCAAACCCAGGGTGACCATACAGAATGGAGGACATGGTGCCTCTACCTTTAACCATTGCAGAGAAGAGGGAATTGAGGGTTTAGCTCATGATAGAAAGGTGTAAAAAGCACCTGCCTCAATTCCCTCTTCTATGCAATGGTTAATGTCCTCCATTCTATATGGACACCCATTAAATAATTTCCCAAGAGACAGAACTTCAACAGCTCTCATTTGGCTAAACATCACCATCTCCCCTGATCTGGAAAAAACTGCACCTGCAGAGTCTTTGCCTGGGGAGCAGCTGTTAAAGGGACCCTATAGCTCCTAAAGGCACCCTGTCTCTACTGTTTGCGTGTGTGTTAATACATGCAGAAGTCCAGCAATCTCACCAATTTCTTTCTATTTCTAGAACTCTGACATCTCCTTGAAAACCCTGATGTTTGAAGGTCCTCTGACTTGGCGTGTGACCAAGGATAAAGCAGTAGGTGAGTTGAACTCTCCGGTGCCCAAACACTTGAGCTCTGAGCTGCCGCTGGAACCAGGTGATGGTCTGGGCTGTCTAAATTTCAGCCAGAGCTGGACACGCTGGACACCCACACACAGCCCTGGTCACTGCTGCCACCTGGCTTTCCAGGGAGAGCTGTGAGTCCAGAAGCACCCCCAAACCTCCTGTGGGGACTGCAACCACATTCAGAGCAGGCAAATGACTCAGTATCTTGCTAGGCTCCTTTAGCCCCAGCAACTGTCCAACTTTGTCACGTTGAAGTGTTTGGAAATAATGGCTGGAGCATCTATTAGTGGATGTGGTTTGTTTTCTTCCTTTTCTCAGTGAAATCCTAATGTTGGCAGCCAGGTTGGACAGCATAAACCTGATTTAACTCTCACCCTGTTTCTTTCCCCCACCCTTACATGTCTTCTCCCCCTCCTACCCCCCACTTTGCCCTTCTCAGACGTCCATGTTCTCCTCCTGGATGAAATGCTGGTTCTCCTACAGAAGCAGGAAGAGCGCTTAGTCCTCAAATGTCATAGCCGCACCATCACCCCAACCCCTGATGGGAAGCAGATGTTGAGCCCCATCATCAAGCTGAATTCAGCCATGACTCGTGAAGTGGCCACAGGTGGGTCTTGGGGAAGGGCTGGTGAAATGAAGACATGCTGCAAGTGTCTCAATCTTGGAACGTTATTATTATATCTTGGAATTATTATTCAGTAATAATTCATGCATTAACGTTAAAATGCTAGATACAGGAGAGGGCACCAGGATTCAGGTCTCTTTTCTTGCATGCTCCTGGAGGCATCTGGTGAGCCTGGAAGTTAGGCTAGATGGGCTTTTATCCTGATCCTTATTTTAAAGGATCAAAAAAGCAATTAATTGCTTGTTCTTTTACATCTAAAGTTCTGTTAAGAGCAAGAAAATCCCATTTCTGTAAATGGAATGACTCTGGAAACATTTTCCTTTCCTATTTGTGTGTGTCTGAGGCTGCAATCCTAAAGACATTTTCCTGAGAATAAGACCCACTGAACACAATGGGGCTTACTTTTAAGTAGTCATGGTTAGGATTGTGTTCTAATGCAAATAGGAAAAAAATTCCTATTTTCAAATCTGTCTTCTGCTTCTGGTCAATCTGGATTCTGCAACTACAAATTATACAACTTTCCCCTTATTTATTTCATTTTTGCATTTATAATGTAATGGTGGGGAGAGGCAGATGTAAACAATGTCCCATTTGTTTTCTATTTGAGTCGAAGCTTTCTAGTAATGAAATGTGCAGTTAAAGATTTGTGAGAATGCTGGTGAAGGACATATTACTCCTCTTCTGATTTTTTTTCCTCCGTCTTTCTTTCCTTCCTCTTAGACCACAAAGCCTTCTATGTGATCTGCAGCTGGGAGAACTCAGCTCAAATCTACGAACTGGTGGCCCAGACTGTGTCAGAAAGGAAGATGTAAGAGACTGGGGTAGCATGGGGGGGAATTTAAGATTCCCTGGGCTGGGAAGTTGGAGGGGGAATGGGATGCTGCAGCTGGAACAAAGCAGAGGGTGATTGGCTTGGGTTTTCCTCAATTCAATTTCAGCAGCATTTAGCAAAGTATGAAGGTGGGGTGCAATAAATGTAACTTTGCGCCAAGGCCAGAAGTGGAGTGGGGTTGGTGTGGCATGGTCTGCAATGTGCCATGTGAGCTGCCCCTCTCCTTCAGCATTGGGAGAACGGCAGCACCCTACCATATCTTCCCTGAATGATCCCAAGGGAAGGTTCTGCTTACACAGGACATTGTGAAATGTGCTGTATTTACTCCCCTGCCCCCCAGCTCTGCTTTAGGCCAGAATTCATCCTTGGAGTCATGTGCAATCAGTGATTCAAGTATCCCTCAAAGCATGTGGTGAGAGCCACACAGCTAGAGGCAGTGGTGCCACTAGAGGCAACCTCAGCATGGTCTGATGTTTTAGAGTAGAGCTTCCAGACATGGAATTCCAGGTCAGCTTAAGACTCAGAACCTCTTTGTCAAGCAATTAGCTGTTTTAGGATGTATCTGATCCCTTCCCTTTGTCCTGCTGTAGCTGGTGCAGCATGATCAGTGAAACTGCTGGATCTCTGAAGCTGCCAAGTACTAACCAACTTAAGCAACGTCTCTCAGTGCCAAGGGCTCCGCCACACAGCCCAGGCTGGTGAGTATATTCTTAGATATCTTAGAATAAGCTGGGTAAGTTTGGAAAGGTATAGTGGAGGAAGCTTAGAAGATCACAATCCAGAGGACTTTGATGCAAGGATTTCCTGATCATTTGTGGTTCAAAGGAGTCTGTATGTAGTAAAGCCCTGGAACATTAAAAGCTCATCCAGGTCACTAAGGGTTAAGCACCATCAAGATCAGCAGGGACCTTAATGAAATAAAACACCGCCCCAAAATGATACTAGAACCTCTTGATGATCCTCTTGATCAGGCCAAACCTTGGCCTGGGGGCCAGATGCGCTCTTCGGCGAGCCTCAATATGGTCCATGCCATCTGGCCCTCTGTCCGGCCATATGGGCCATATGTCCCAATATGGTCCAGCCCTCTATCTGGCCATTGTCAAGCCTTGTAATCCACTCCAATACATTCTTATATGTAAATTTATGAAAATTTATTCAAATTTGCTAGACCCTGAGATAGTGTCAGAGAGATGATGTGGCCCTCCTGCCAGAAGGTTTAGAGACCCCTGCTCTGGATACTAGAAAACTGTTAGGCTGAAACCTGAACTCACTGCTCTTCCATCTGTTCTCCCAAAAGCTACTCAGAGGGACTGCTGGCTGGGACGGAGAACGGCAGCTCCCTCAAATCAGAGGGTGAGTTTCATTGCAAGTGGTTAGGAGCTGAGGCTTTCAGAAGCCATGGGAGGAAGTGTGGGGAAAGGAGGAGAGGTGCTCATGGGAGGTGCTGGGCTCAGAACCTTGTGGAAGAGGATGTTGGGTGAGCTGAGAACGATCCTCTGATCTTTTGCTCTTTCAAACCAGAACAAGAGAAGGATGGGTCATTAGAAGGGGAATTTGAAGAACGAAAGCCGAGCAAGGCCATGGAGGAGTTTGTGGCAGACGTATTGCCTTTTTACAAGCCTCAACCTGATGGTCAGGGTGCCTTGGCAGCAGCGGCACAGGAGAGAAGTATGTAATCCTAACCCTTTCTCCATCTTCTCGGTTGAGATGGATTCTTGCTTGATGAGAGCCAAGGATATGAGACAGGGGATCTCACAGACGTCTTCTGTCCTTACAGTATTGGCGCTGAAGAGGCTACTTCAGGTGTCGGAAGAAGTGGATGTCCCTTTCCCAACAGAGCGCACAGACTGCCCACCTGAGAATGGGAACCTCCGTGGGGCAGAAGAGGAAGAGGAGTGGGATATGAATCACAGAACCAAGACGGAGAGCAGCAGGAGGCACCAAAAAGAGGGTATGGCCATACCCTGGGCGTCCTGGGAAACTGGAATTGAATGCTTGGAACCAGTACGGTGGAGAGCGGCATGGGAAAGATATTGGGCTGGGAGCATTAGGGATAAAGAAGGTCTATTCGGGGAGGGGAATGAGCCATGCAAAGAGACGTAGAGCACAATTCTTACCATGTCTACTCAAAAGTAGGCTCCATTGTGTTCAATAGGTCTTACTCCCAAGAAGAATATGTTAAGTATAAAATGTGAAAACCAGGTATGACAGTAAAAACTTCTTGTCTCCAACAGGAGGAACCCCAAATGGCCCTCTGGAGCCAGAATGGAGCTCAGAGCACCTCCATAGGGAAGGACTCGGTTCCCCTATCATACTGTCCCACCAGCAATTGGATGGGGTCAAACATCACTTGCGGCTTCTAGAAGATGCAGTTCAGAGTTTGAAGGTGAGAGAAGGTGGAGAGGACTCTTGTATGTGCAGAGTCTTGGATTCAGAGTCTTGTTCATGCTCCGAACAAATGATCAGGCTTGTGTTTGTTTGCACAGGTTATATAACTTTGCCCCTTTCTTGAATTGGTACAGAAGTTGAAGTAGATGGAAATCCCCGGAATGTGGCAATCCCCTCACCCTGGACCCAGTGGCGTAGCTAGAGGGGAGTGGAGCAGTCAAGTTTGGGAGGGAGTCTCATCCTTTTGGAGTCATTCCAGGTGGGGGGAGCAAAACGGAGCCGTACGGCTCCGTTTTGCTCCCCCCACCTGGAATGGCTCCAAAAGAGTGAGGCTCCCTCCAAAACTTGACTGCTCCCCCCCCTCTAGCTATGCCACTGCCTGGACCTTTTCTATTTTATGGTGTTCAGTGAAAAACAAAACAATAGGGAGCATGTCGGGAATGCTCTAGGGGGATTTCCTGCTGCAGGCAGGGGGTTGGACTAGATGACCTACTAGGTCCCTTCCAACTCTAGGATTCTATGATTTGCACTTAAGTATCCCTACAATCCAGAGTAACTACGGGAGCACATAAGAGACATTACGTGTACCCGTAGTTACTGCATCACCTAGTGAAAACCTTTGGGAAATTCATACTGCAATCCAGAGCAAATTGTTCTTACACCGGAGCAAGGACTCCCTGTAGTTACTCTGGATTGCGCCCTATGTCTCTAGTTTTGCACTTCTTAGCTGATCCCCTTTACCAAGAACGAATCTCTTGCACCCCTCGGGTTCTACCCCATTTGGGAAAATTCAAGGTTTGCTTAATCTGTCTCTCTTTTGGGCTCCATCTACCCCCTCCACCCTTTTGGAAAGATTTCTCCATGCGTTTGTCTCTCCCTCAACCAGGATATCGAAGCAGATTTTTGGCGCCTGCAGCACCTGATGGGCAAGTTCAAATTGTCTCAACAGACCAGTTTCACATGAGGCTTGAAGAGGTGGCAGAAAAGGTAATGCTGGGAAAACAGACTCCGTCTTTTGCCGGAAAACCTTCTCCGAGCTGAGTTGCATAGCTTTGTTCATGCACCTTCTGGGGGGCGCGGAGGTGAGGAGGAGTCCTGTGGCTCCCATTGCAGGGCAGAGCTGTGGGTGGTGCAAGTGGTTAAGGCATTGTGCCTGTTAACCAGACGATCCGGGTTAACACAAGAGTTCAAGATCCGGGTTCTAGTTCCGGGTCCCCACAAGGCAGGGTGAGCTCCTGTCCTTAGCCCATCTCTGTGACGCAGCTGGAACCAATCATATTGGCTCTGCCGATCCATTGGACTATTTCAGTGGCATGGAGAAGGGGGATTTGCTGCTTGGGGAACAGGTTTTCCTCCATATTAATCTACCCAGGCCTTTGTGCTTCGCACACAGCATCGAGCACGATACCATAGTCTTTCGAGACTGATGGATGCCAATACAATACATTGCAGGGCTGGCACACCTGAATGACACTTCCCCATGCAAATAGATGGACTAATTTGTAAGGGCTCATTTGGAATTTGGAGAAACAAATCTGGGTCCCAGTTCATTCCATCTTGGACCAGTTATCAGCCAGACTTGACTGGTAAATGGAAGAAAACTGAAGAAATTAAAGCAAGCAGAACTCATGATGAACTGGGCCTGAATTTGTGTTTGATCTCAGCTCATAATGAGTCTCGTGCTTTCAACTAGAGAAGATTCTTCCTGATTCTGGATTCCATCAGGATTAAGCGTCATCCCCATTTTTACTGATTCTATTAATGGCCATAAGATAACACTAGAGGGTGACGTAACTGCACGGACCCATAACTGCTATGGATTTAGCCCTTTGTTATCTTTGTCTGTCTAGGTATATCCCAAGCATGGAGGAAGAAACTTCGGTGGCAACTGCCCTCTCCTGCCAGATGGCTCTTCCCCAGCATCGGCAATCAATGGGACCTTCGCTGCTTTTTGTATAGAGGACTTTTAGTGTAGGAGAGATTCCGGAGTCATATATATATATATATATATATTCTGTCTAGACCACACTATAGGGGGCCACATATAGAAGTCAGATGTACTGGCATAAGATTGTCAAGAGTCAGCCTTCCGGAGGGGGTGATGAATGGCTCATCAGGTTTTAAAAGGTGCTCCAGGGTGTATACCCTTTCCATTTGTTGCAAAGAGAAGTTGTGGTGTTGGGCAGGTTGAAAATGATGTAATTGCTTGCTGGTAGACCAAAGAGGGGAGCAAGCTTCCAAGCTCCCCAGAACTCCCCAGAAGAGCAGTGTTATCTGGCTGGGCTCCGAGCAGCGGCCCCATAACCAGGCCTCTGGTTTACTAAACGTGGCTAGCCAGGCACCTCAGGGAAGGCTCTTGAGGAGGGCATCATAGCAATATCTACCCTGCCCCACCTCATTTCTTAGTCGTCCATTTTTGGTGATGTAAGTCACCTGGAGGCAAACCATTACTCGTAGCAAGTGATGAATCTTCCATATATACACCTGACCCTTAGAAAAGAAAGCCATGAACGATATAGCAACCTTTCAGCCACCCTTGCCTTTCCCATTAGTCTCTGTGTTACCCTAGGGGTAGCTTATCAGTACTTCCTTGATAAATATATTGGGAATGGTAGATACTTCCTTAAAAGTGAGCTTATCCCTCACCCCAGTTTTGCCTTGCAAGGTATTCCTGCAGGACTGTGTACTAAGTTAACTCTCAGGTAAAGCAATATTTCACAATCCCAACAAGTTGTGCCCTCCTTAGCCTGAGTATACACTGTAGACCATGCCCTGGAATCCTTTGCAATGTGCACAATTCCATAGCAGACAATCCTTGATGTGGAAACTTTGACATCCTTGTCTTTGGGGGGAGGAACCCCAACTAGTGTTCTTCTCACCTCAAGAGAGCCAAGGGCAGTTGAGGTTAAATACCTCGATGTTTATCAAGGGTATCTTAACCATCAGTATACTAGGTTTTTAACCATGAATTTTTCCATAAAACTGCCACTGATAAAGCTAGTGAAAACGAAAGGAAACCCATAAGGTTTTCCTGGGGGATAATTTGGAGTTGCATCTGTGCCAACATAACTACCTTTTCTCTGCCCTTTCTGTGATTTGCTGTTCCACCAAACAGACGGCAGATGGAGCTCTGTCATTAGGTACATTAGGTACGGGGTGCACATATTTTCCCTATGAAAGGGCTCCCTATTTAAGGGCTCTTGTTACTTCTATTGGGCAACAAGAGTGGTTTTGCCTGTCGTTTTGCTACCTCTGATTCCACTCCTGCTGCATCACAGCCCCTCCACTTACCTGTATCCTGCATGCCTAATGATTTTGTCTAATTTGGAGAGTTGTGTGGTTGTTTGCTCGACAACCATAGTGTGCTTCCATCTTCCTTTTAGAAAAATCAAAGTACTAGGGGTTGACCGGGGTGTCAATGTGGGTAACACGGGAGTTCATAGAAGGGGAGCTGGGCTGATCTGGTGTCAGAGTTGTGGGGGGGAGGAATGATGGTAGTTCAGCTAGAGTGGGGAGGAGGCAGGCAACTCCAAGAGGGAAACAGGGTGGCGGAAGTAAGCTAGCAAATCCAAACCTCTCTGTGTTTTCAGAGGCTGAACTACTTGTATAAATCCCACTTCTTCTAAGTGCCTTCATATTTGTTGATAATGAGCTTTGTATTTTTAAAATAACTCGTATTTTGCTGGGATATTTTTATGCACACACACGCACACACACACATACACACACACAAACACGAAAACAAGGGAATAACTTTGACTCCCTCAGCTGGGACAACAAGCAAGGCAACCCAGGACTTCTTACATAGAGTGGTATTATATATGTATACATATATATATATTAGCATTCAGGGAATTTTTTTGTCTGTTACTGTACAAAGAGTATAAACCAATTTATTCAGAGAGAAAGTGTGTGACTCTACCCCTTTCTTGGCTCTCCAGTATTATGGAATGTACAAAGCCCCTACCAAATCCGTTACTGTCAGAAAGGGGTATTCTTAAGTCACACTTTAATAGCCTGGATTAAATAGTCCAGTATAAAAAAATAAAAGTTAGAAAGCCCATCTGCAGGATCCATTTTTGCAGTTTCTGCCATTTTTCCTAATCACTGTGTTACCCATTCTCAAGATCGCACTGTATGGATTAACTTATCTTGTCGTGTACCTACTACTACTACTTACCCTGTATGTAGAAAAGTGTATAGAAAAATGCCAGCCATATTTCTATTGCACAGAAAGCCAATTTCTTTTTTTTTTTTGGAGATCTGTAGGAAGCACCACATGTGCCTCTGCGGAATCTAGCATCCTCAGAATCACAAACAGCATATTAAGGTTTCAGACATTTATGACAGTAGATAAGGAATAACAATAGCTCTTGATGGATGAAATCTTAAAAGTCTAAAGTAGGACTTCCAAAGGATCATTTTTGAGTCCTGTCTATCTCCAAATTCCTCACCCCTACTCATCACCCAGGCCTTTACCCCAGACTGCTAAAAAATCCTAGGACTTTGGAAGGCGGAATAAATTAGTTCAGAACAATTTTAACATTCCCTCGTTTGTTGTGTTGAAACTACCAAAGACTGGCTAATCTGTAGTGAAAGATCTTGAGAATGCTCTTGCAGTGACCAGAATTAACCCACTCAGTGGCTTTTCAGATTTTGGCTCAGGTAGGAGTATAGGCCCCACCAGGTTTTCAGATTGGGGATTGCAGATGGGCATAGCAATCCATGGAAATGCCCATTTCTTACAGAGATGGGGTAAAGGTTGGAGTTATGATCTGTATAGTATCAGAATGGAAGGCAGGAGGGGGAGAGAAAAAGGACCAATGTCCCCTTACTGCAGTCTCGTCACTGCTGAGGATGTGTTCCTCGTTCTCATCCTCCTTCCTTGCCCTTCGTTTATGGAAAGGTTGAAGGCCTTGGGTATGTTGAGTGAGGATTAAAGGAATGTGTCGGAATGGAGAGTGACTGAGCCAAGAGTACTTTTGTAAGATGCCAAATTAAAATCTATATTAATCATGGCTGCCGGTGTTTTTACTTTTGGAATTCACCTTCTCTTTCACTGTTTACTTTTGATCTCATTTATTTGGTTACATTTTTTTATCCTGCCATTTCTTCCAGAGATTTAACAGCAGCGTAACGTCGGTTGCCAGGATCGGATCTTCTTGAATACTATCCAGACTTAGCTTCTATTCAGATCAGTTGGCACTGCCATATAGACCCTTAGGAGGAACTGTGGCCAAAGGTATTGATTCCTGTCTTTTCAAATTGTAGCAACTGCAGGGGCACTCACACACTTACCTTAAACTGGTATAAAAAATTCACCCTTTACTGGGGAACACTGGTAACTAGTGCTGTGAGAAGTGGTGTTTGCTATTAGTGATCTTCAAGAAATCTCTCTTGGCACCTGTCTCACTACAGTTACCAGGATTCTGGATCAAAGCCAGTTGAGCTGAATTGGTATACAACTCTATGTAGTACAGGTATGCCTAAAAGTGATACTTTTTACAGCAATAAAAAGCCAAGAGGACAACTGGAGAACTTGAGCAGTGTTCAAATTACATTGAGGGGTATCTGATGGCCTGGCTACTTACCTTGTATGAGTGGGAGGCTATGGAGGGAATCATGATTGAATATATTAGAATTGGTGTGGTGGCAAATGTAAAGAGGAAGTGCTTATATCTCTCCCACAGAAGCAACTGGACTTTGAAGAGCATAAAACTGGCCTCATTGGTTTTTTTCCCTTGATTCTCTTTTTGAAGATGAATTTTTCAAGGGGTCTGATCACCAAGTTCTTGGTTCTGTCTCTTGTGTGACACACACGTATGTGTACCTGTGAACTGAACCACAGCGACGAATAGATACTTTATTGCTTTAGAAGCCGACAGGATCATGATCTGCCGGGGTAAATTTTTTTCCATCTGTTATTTTTCTTTACACTCCATAAATTAATACATTATTTACAACAAAAAGGGGAAAGGGTGTTAAACAGCTTCTTCATATCAACCACACAAATACAGCTTTGTTGTTCTTTAAAACACAGAGACACAAGCACAGTGACAGGTAGGGTGAAAACCATTTTGGGGATGGGGGAGTATTTTTACATAGAAGAGGGTCACACCAGAGCATGACAAGACAATATTGCACTTTGAAAAGTTTGGGGTAGGGGGCATTAAAGGGTTAACTGTAGCTCCTCCCTCCCCCAGGATACAGCAGCTTTTAGGATAGAATACTTCACAGGATTTCAGTGTTTCTCAACAGTCATCCTCTGCCATACCACTTCACATGGTTCACATGGTCTGCCCTCACTATAAGTAACTGATAATGACAGAGCACAATCCTAACTATGTCTATGCAAAAGTAAGTCCCATTGTTTTCAATGGATCTTACTCCCAGGAAAGTGTCTTTAGGATTGCAGCCATAAACACCAGTTACTTCTGGGTTAGGATGTGGCCAACACCAGTAAGAGGCTTAGGGTGGATGGGAGGCCTCTTTCAAGTGCAGAAAAGCAGGAGCTCTGCCTAGATGTGGGTGCAGGGAAACATCTGGATTTTCTGTCTTGGGAATCCCAAATGTCTTGTGCCAGCCTTAGTGGCAAGCGAGTTCTCCACACCCGCATGAGGACTAGGCACTTGTCTTGAACAGAGGTGAAATCTGCCACTGCTTCCCAAAGGCAGGGAATTTCATGGTCAAGGTAGTGTTGTCATCAGCTTAGCAGGTGAGATGCCGCAGGGACCTCTTATAGAGTGGGAGGAGGGCAGAGCTGGTAAAAGTGCTTGGAGTTGGGGCAAGGTCTAGGTGGGTTGGCTGTGTCTCTGCCTGCACAGTTCCTCCATCCCTCTTTGGTGGCAAGGCTCTATTTGTGTACTCCTCATTCTTCAGCTATCAGAAATAAGATCCTCAGTTAACTATTTTGTCAAGAATTCCAGCCTGATGGAAGGAAGTGGTGCACTGGGGGAGGGAAAGCTTTCAGGGAGGGGTGTGAGACTAAGTATATTGAATGAATAAATTTTTCCTATAAAAATAGAGACATCAAACAAACAGGATGGTGTTGGTTTTGTGTTTAAAACTTTTTCAGAGTCTGGCTACTGCTGGAGAAGGGCCTCGGGACTCAAGAGGATTTGCGTTCAGCTGCCTGGCAGACTCTTCCCTTCCTTGGAAATGCCCAGGCTGCCCCCTGCTGCCCCCTCTGGTTGGCTGGGCGTTGCTCCTGCCACAGTCCGATCAGTTTCCAGCTGCTTGTAATTCTGCACTTGGCTCTCTAGCGCCTCCAAGCTGTCAGGGCTGAAATCACAACCCTCGTTCTCTGAACTACATTCACTCAGGTCTGTGATTTCTAGCTCGGAATCTGAACCGGGATCCTCTTTGGCCCCTCTTCCCACTGATGGGCTTTGTGCCCTGGTACCCAGCAGTTCCTTATCTCGGTTGCTCACCCCATTCCCATCCCCACGCAGGGGCAGCATTGTGCCATGGGGAGGCAGGCAAAGACGGGGGACAGAGCCAGCCCCCAGTGCTGCAGCCCGCTCTGTGCTATCACCTGGCAAGAGGGAGATGGGGGTAGGGAGCTGAGCTAATGATCCAGATAGGGGATTGGGGTAAAAGTGGGGTGAATATAAGGAGGCAGGAAGCTTTGCAGTGTTCAGTGGGAAGGTGCTGGAGAGATATGGGTTAAAATTCCAGGGGTATTCTGGGAAGGAAGCATTCCTGCCATAGGGAGTCAGCAAACTGGGAGGCTTTGTGTACCCAGCAACACCTGCAGGGAGAAGGAAAAAGATGTGAGCAACAAGGTTATGCAGTATTCAGCTGTTGGTGGCAAAGCCCTTTGGGGACAGGGAACCATTTATTGATTTATTTCAAACCACTTCACGAACTACTCTGTAAAAAGTAGTATATAAATATAATAATGCTTTGGGTCAACTCAAGATCAAGGGCTGTGGGTGGCACAAGTGGTTAAGACACTGTGCCTGTTAACCAGAAGGCCAGGGTTCGAGACCCGGATCCCCACAAGCAGGGTGAGTGCCAGTCCTTAGCCCAACTCTGCAATGCAGCTGGAACCAATGATATCAGCTCTGTCATTCCATTGGACTATTTCAGTGGCATGGAGAGGGGGGATTTTCTGCTTGGGTAACAGCCTATCCTCCATATCAATCTACCCAGGTCTTTGTGCTTCACATACAGCGTCAAGCACGATACCATAGTCTTTCGAAACTGATGGATGCCAATGCATGCATGGGGTCAACTCAGTTGCTCCTAGTAGCTTGTCATCATACAATATATTATTGTCTTGGGATGGAGCAAGATATGGAAAAGGAGCAAAAAGAATAACAGGCAGTCAGAAGCAAATTCAGGGATCCTTACTTTAATCAGGGCCTCCCAGAACTGATGGGGGATGATGGAGAAGAGCTGGTTCTCACCTGATCCTAGGAAAGGGAATGTGGCATCCAAGCGCAGCTTCTCGGTTTCTGTCTGACGTTCAAAGAGTGGGGTGCGTGTGGCTGTGTCCCCCAAGCGAGGGCTGGAGAAAAGGCTTTGCAGGGTCTAGAGGAGGAGGTGGAGAAGGTGAGAGGGGTATAAATGATGAGATTGTCCAAATGACTAGTGGTTAGCCTGCAAAGGAAAGGTAGCAGCACTGGCAAATTAGGTGGTAGCTCCAGTCAGTAAATGCAAAGGTGAGGCCGCTCTTGTTTTCTGTGAAGGGCTGAAAATGGCGCTCTGCATATGCACCATGTCATTTACAAACCAAAGCACTTTATTTGGTTTACAGTTTAATGGCTTATGAATGGCAAGACACAATGCAAATAGGGAACAGCATAATGTAAGGTAAGAGGCAAAGAAGCTTTCCAAACTTTGGTCTTTAAAACACAGTCACCTTATGTACTCCACCATCCATGAGCTCTGGCCTCTGAAATGTAGGTCCTGCAACATCAGCCCTTGGGGGAGAGCAAAGCACATTATTTTCCCTCCCTCAAAGGATTTTCTCTCTTATCATACCTCAGGAGTAAGTGGGGCACAATCAGCCCCATGGTTGCTCCCATTGAAAGGGTTTTGGGTCAGCAGAAATGGGGAATTGGCAGCCATGTCTAGAAGAGGGTAGTTGACCAAAACCACCTTGCTGAAATTGAACTTGTAGGTGAACCTTTTCCCCTTGGTCTTGTGGAGGATCCGCTTGTTGTAGTAATACCTGGTGGGTAGGAAAGCAAAAAGGGAAGCGTGAGGGAGCTGGAAAGCAAGCAGAATGGCTCTAGATCCCTGAACTAGATCTGGCTTGTGTCAGTATTATGTGGTTGTAGTTACATGTGAGACAAAACCCTTCCTGGAAAAAAGTTGGGACAGCTCCATCTGATCTTCTAAGTTAGTTACTGTACACTTCTGTGAAGCCAACCACTTTGTGTCCAGGTGGCACAAACACCTGCCCCCTAGACCTACATTGTGTCATTAGTGCCCATCCTAGCATAGATGGTAATTCCCCTTTACTGGCATCACCATGTATTTTCCTTTTGCAGGGCATTGCCCCCAAGGCTCATATTTTGGGCAAGAAGGAAGTCAAATCAGCAACATTGATTCCATGTGAAGTGCACCCTTGGGTGAACTGTAATACTTGCCCAACTGAACTTTTTTTTTTTACTTAATGCTCATTTAAAATCTCCCCGCTTCCTCCAAGTTGTGCTTTGGGGAGAGAGGTGGAGTTAGCAGAGCATCTTCAAAATTTATTTACTGGACTGAATAGAGCTAAATTCCCAGGCTAAATTCAACAGGAAGCATCAATAGCGCTTAGCTCCTCATAAATATTAATTAGGGAGGTGGAATCTCAAGTGGCACTAGAAGCACACTTAATTAATAAGCAATAACAAATATTGCTTTGGATCAATTACACAGGGAGGGATATGGGGATGGCAAGCTAAACTGGTGGTATAGGTGACTACAACACTTAGAGGAGTTGTTGTCACACAAGTAAAAAAAATTGTATTGATTTGTATAATTGATTATATTTGTATAATTTGTGTACAAGTGAAACAATAATTCCAAAGCAAAACAAAATAACATTTTTAGATAATATGTCTATGTGAGAGAAAGAGGAATACCTGTAATTACAAAGTAGACCTAAATAGGCTTACTCAGTAGCAAGATATACCACAAAAATATATACTGTAAATACTGTTGATAGAGACACTTGACTTCTAGTAAGGAAGCTGCTCTTTGATGAGCAATGTGCTGTCCCATACCTCCAGTGCTGAAATGGGCAGGATCCCATGCTGGCTCTCCCCCAATGCCTATGGTAGGCCCATGCCCAGGCTTTTCCCCCATGCTGGCTCTCCCCCAATGCCTTACCTCAGGGCTCTGCTCAGTTTGTCATAGTTCATATGGGGTTTGCATTTGCGGATGCCCCACAGCCGAGCCACTTCATCTGGGTCTTTGATGACAAACTCTCCATAGTCCCCCTGCCAGGCAATGACGTTCTGGTATTCCTCCTTCTGCAACAGTTCCAGAATGAAATGCCACAGCTGGATCTGACGTGAACCTGGGCTTGACTCAGGTTTGTAGGCCCAGTCTGGAAAGGCAAACCCTGTCAGGGGAGAGGGACAAACCCAGAAAGACCTCTGTTGCAGTTTTCTCTTACACAGTTTAGAAAATGTTACCCAAGTTCTTTGAGCTCCACTCATGTTTCTTATTTCCTCTTCCATTTTTGGACCTGAATTCCACACTGGGGTTTAGTAACAACCTGACACCGTGTTTCGGAGCAGGCATTTCCAAGGAACCTGGAGCGCCAGCTCAGTCACCTCCACCCCGACTAATTAATCACGGCTAAAAGCTGAGCTCTCTCTGCAGCTCTGGGGGATGGACTTCAAGCAGAAGGTGCTGGGGGAGAGACTCTGGCCTCTTCTGCAGAAGAGAGGTCAGGCCGGCCTCCTCAGATCTGTGCCTCTATCTATGAATCTATCATTAACAGGCCTAATGAACTGCTGATCAATGCCTTGATTTTCAGTTACACAAAGCACCTTTGGCACCCCTGCAGTAAATTACATTCACTCTCCCGAAGGCCTCTCTATACATCACTCGAATGCCATGGCTCTCCAAGTGTGAGGCCAGCCTCCCCGAGGAGGACCAAGTTGTTGGAGGAGTTGTTGGAGGGTTGAACACTACTCCTTACTCCTGTTCCTGTCTCTGTGTTGAGACAAAAAAGAATAGAAGGAAACTGAGGTTTGGAGGTTATGGGAGCTCAAACTACTACACAAGGTTTCTCAAACTGTGGGTCGCAACCCTCTTGGTGGGTCATGACATGATGGTTGGGGAGCTGCAAAGCTTTACAGAATTCTGCATTATTTGGTTCCTATTAAGGGTATATCTCTCTAGAGCAGCGGTGTGCAAACCCCAGCCAGGGGCCAGATGCGGCCCTCTGCGAGCCTCACTGTGGTCCCCAGCAAGACCCCACTATCCAGCCTTTGGGCAAGCCTTGTAATCCACTCTACTATATTCTTATATGTCAATTTATTTAAATTATATTCAAATTTGAAATGTAAATTAGATTACTGGCCCTGACATAGTGTCAGAGAGATGATGTGGCCCTCCTGCCAAAAAAGTTTGGAGACCCTGGTCTAGAGCATACAACCTAATATTAGCCCCCAACTGTATTAATAGGGATATTAACACATTAGCAAAATTTAAGTGTGTTCCCCCCACCCCATTGTCAGTCACGGATTATTTGATATACTGTATTTACTCGAATCTAATGCTCACCCTTTTCAACTGCCATGCATGAGATTATGGAGCAGGAAGTGAAAGGCAGTCTGTACTGTTTCGAGCCCATCTTTCTTTCTTCATACTTTTCAGGTCTCTTGGGGATCACATAGCCCTAAATCTATCACATTTCCTCTCTTCTAGAATCTCTGATGATAAACTACACTTTATGCCTAATTAACTTGAAGGGTCAGGATTTAGACTGACAGCAACAGGATTAAATTTGGTCAATTCAGAGTCCTTCCAGAAGTGTGCACTGTACAACCGAGTTAAGCCAAAATTAGTCTCAATTTAAAACCTTTCAAGTTAACTACCTGCCTCACATGATGTGGAACAAGTGGGAATGCTGTGGAGGGGATCTCTGGGACTTCTGCAGCAGGAGTGAGGATGTCATCAGGAGATGATGCTGGGGGTGGTGGGGTACAGTGGCGTAGCTAGAGGGGGTGGAGCAGTCAAGTTTTGGAGGGAGCCTCATCCTTTTGGAGCCATTCCAGGTGGGGGGAGCAAAACGGAGCCATACGTTTTGGAATGGCTCCAAAAGGATGAGGCTCCCTCCAAAACTTTGACTGCGCCACCCCCTCTAGCTACGCCACTGCTTCTTCAATTATCTAGAATACTTGATGCCCACTCTATGAGTTTGAGATGAAATGAGTGGAATTCTTAAGTGAAGCTTAAGTTTCAAAATACAGATAAATGGCTGGGGGGAAAATCTAATTGAGACGCTTAAAGCTGATTATTTTGTTGTATTATGGGATGTGGTTATGAAGGACCTCTGCACTTCAAACATGACTCTTACACCACTGACAATAGACTAACTGAAAGGCCTTGTGCTATTGTAGCAGGAGTTATCAGACTGTCATTGCCAAGGGTGTTGGGTTGTCAGATATTGGCAATTGTTTCAAAGTACTGAATAGGATTTTTAAAGTCCTGTGTGGCCTGAATACCTTAAGGACCAGCTCCTCTCTAACAGAGGACTGCTCGGATTAACAGAGGTCCTATTCTAGGACTCACCACCGCTGAGACACAGTGGGTGCATATTCTATATTTGGATAATATACTTTTCCTTTGTGCAATTCCTTGCTCCAGGATATTGGGCTGATGCTCTCCCCTTCTGTTTTTAACTGCTAGGTCAAGACAATGCTATTTCAGTACAACTTTGAATCTGGGCAGTCATTGATTACTGGCTTGTCCTCTTATGTGGTTCTCTAGTTTGATTTCTAGTGCTGGAGTTTTATTGTACTGTCAGTATTTAGGTGTTTATCAGTGATTGATTGTTAGCTGCCTTGAGGGTCCATCATGGGTGGAAGAACACAGTACCAATGTTTTAAGTAAAGAAATATAATAATATACTTTGCATCTATTTGACAATGTAGAATCTGTGGCATTCTGAGATGGAAGATCTCGGTTTGAACCCCTGTATCCACAAATCTTACAGGGGGTGCCATGAGAGAGACCTTACCTTGCTACTCAGAGGGAGATAAATTGGGGAGTGGGCATCTCACATGATGTGCCCAAGTTCCCAGGAGGTAGGTTGAAATACAGATGCAGAAGCAGTGGTGGGCTCCAGCAGGTTCGCACCTACTCTATAGAACCAGTTCTTAACAAGAGATAGGACATATAAAGTTTGAAAATAGCCATTTAAAAGTGGCTGCCAGATGGACAGAGAACCGGTTCTTAATTTCTTTGAAGCCCATCACTGTGCAGAAGAAGAGAGACATGTTTCCTTCTCTTAATATGCTGGACTGATAAGATTCTTGTTATGACTTCCCTGCCATGATTTCAGCCTGGGTGCATGGGGAAAATTGGAGTCAGCTGGCTAATGAAACATGCAAGGCTTCTGTCCTCAGAGGCCCAGCATGGAAAAGAGTGCCCTGCGGTTAAAACCAGCTCCTTTGATTGTCGCTATTGCCCCCCAGCCTTCAGCTTGGAGCTACAAACTCCAGAACAGCCTAGACCCTGGAGAGAAATAAAAAAAAAGGGGGGGGGGTTGCCATTATTAGTTGTGTAAAATGAATGGACACAAGAGTGTTTGTTTATAGCTAAACTCAGAGCGGATAATTGTGCACTCTGTGATGGCTACTGTCCATTTGTGTGGATGGGATTTTCCACATTGGAGTTCACAAAAATTGTCCTTTGGATATGCTGAAATGTTATTTTCACAAGATAATTTTGAATATGCAAACAATTGTCAGTCACTGAATATTTGATATACTTGAATATTTGATTTACTTGAATCTAACGCTCACCTTTTTCAACCGAATTCAGTCTCCAAAATCATGGTACGCAATAGATGCAATAGTTAATTAGATTTGAGTAGATGTGGTACTGTATCTTGATTATAAGTGTAGGGTGCACATTAGATTTGATGGCATATTATATTTGAGTTGATGTGGTATTTTGATTATAAATTAGTTTCGATTTGATTATGGATTAAAATGTGCATTAGATTTGATGGTGCATTAGATTCGAGTAAATACGGTATGTATATGCATGTGACATCCGATGATATTTCATTGTATCAATATTATTATCACATCAGATAAAAGTCCCTTAATAGTCAGTGGAGCTTACTCACAGGAAAGTGTGGATATGATTGCAGCCTCAGTCTCATTCAGCCTATTGGCTGCCTTACAGGGTTGTTGTGGGAGATAAAATATGGAGAGAGGGAAGAACCTTGCCAAATGCTATGAGCTTCTTGGGGGAAATGATGGGACACCAGTGCAGGTAAGTGAATTGTATTCCTGGTGATCTCCATGGAGGTACTACCTTAAGTCAACGTTGGTCAAAGGAAGTTCTCCCTGGTTCTTGCAGAAAGGTTGGGTCTGGTTTTATCCTGGGAATGGTACTGAGGATAAATGCAAGGAACCAACTCATCTTGGTATCCTCCTGCAAGAACAGATCTCTAACCATTACCCTCTGCAGGTGTGTTTGGGTGGGGGAATTGGAGAGAGGAATGCAAGGAATGGTTATACAAGGAACCGTGGTGTATCTGCACCCAAGGGGTGAGACTCCCTCCAAGACTGACAGCTCAGACCGCCCTCTAGCTACACCACTGACAGGCAATGGTGAAGCTAGAGGAGGCGAAGCAGTCAAGTTTGGGAGGGAGCCTCACCCTTTTGGAGCTCCGTTTTGCTCCTCACACCTGGAATGGCTCCAAAAGGGTGAGACTCCCTCCAAGGAGTGGCTGCTCAGACCCCCTCTAGCTACGCCACTGGCAAGGAAAGGAAGGGTTACCTGGAGTCCAGAGAGCAGGAACTGGAGAGGTGAGGAGCAGATCCGAGACGCAGTTACAGTCCATGCTGAAGGTGTCTTCCACCTGCAGAAAAAAAGGGAAAGAGAAACTAAGGAGGGCTGAGCTGGGGAAGATGATGATGATGATGATGATGATGATTAAATTTATACTCCGCCTTTCTTCCCCAAATAAATCAAGGAGGCTTACAACATAAAAGGGAATCAGTTGCCCTAGTTGTTGACAGTGGATTGCCCTCTTGTGTATGTTCCTCGCAAATAAACCCGGGTCATACATAAAGCGTAGATCTACCATGTACAGGTAACGTGTGAACGCGGCAAACACGTGTTTACAGTCATAGGTGGCTGCAAAGGGGAGAGTCCCTTGCATGTCTCTCTCTAGCTACACCACCGCCTCTCTGATCGGGGGTGATGCTCCGTGGCAGAGTGATTTTTCTGGATTTTTCTAGAGTTGTCCTCTTTTTTAGCCTCCTGACCGGGTGTCCTCCAAAAGGGCTTCATTGTCCTCCATTTTGGCTTCATTTTGGAACTTTGCAAGGGTGTGCAGAACTGTATCATGTCATATGTCGTTAGATTCGTATTGAAAAGCAGAATCCAATGCAAAAATCAGTTTTGAAATATCTCCTTCCTATGAAATGTTATGGTCAAAAAACTAAAAATCAAAAATATACATTGATTTCTATGGATTGAGCCCCCCCAAAATATGCACTGAGCCCCACCTGGCGCTCTCCTTCCCCTGACCCTCAGGACCCTCGCCCTGCCACTGAGCTCTGACTCTTCACCGCCCCACATCTCCCCCCTCTAGATATGCCACCCCCTCCCGATCTTCTTTTGTGGCTTCTTTACCCCTAGAGATCATATGCCATAACTCCTCCAAAAAGGACAAGCCTCCCCCCAAAATGTAGGACACCCAAAAATAATGTAGGACATGACAAAACAAAAGCTAAAAACACCCCTATATAATTGCTTTCATGTGGTTAATCTAAACACTACATTACTTATTATTAAATTTAAAACTACTACATAGAATTTTTTACACCTAGTTGATTATTTACAAGAAGGCTCCATGCTGCCCACTTAACAAGGAAAACCTTGACATTCCCCCCCCCCCAGGACATTTTCCCCAGTCTGCAATCCTAAAGACACTTTCCTGGGAGTAAGACCCATTGAACACAACGGGGATTACTTTTGAGTAGACATGGTTAGGACTGTGCTCTGTAATTCAGGAAAAAGAGCCCTGTCCCTGCCCCACTTGGGATTTTCCACGAGAAAGTGGGGAAAGGGAAAGGAAGGAGGGCCGGTTCCTGCCCGGAGGAGTTTCCACAACCTCCCTCCACTTCGATAGAGCTGGAGGGAAGACAAGACGGCGCAGGGCTGGAGTCCTCGCCCCCATCTCCCCCCCCCCAATTGGGTGAATTATTCTGCCCCATAGCTCCTTTTCTGTATATTCTTCCAACCCCCACCCCATGTTTGCATCTCACAGTCCTTCTTGCCCCCCAAGGATGCTGGAGCCCCTTCCCTCCCTGCTCTGCCCCCTCGCTGCCCCCTAACCAGTCTGCCTTCCCCTCCAGCCGCCCCCGGGCCTGCTTGGCTGGGCTGCCAGATAATTACCGCGGCGGGGCCGGTACCTGCCCTGGGCCACTCTGCTCCGCGCCGGGCGAGCGACAGGCGGCAGGACGGAGCCGCATCAGTGATGCGTTCGCCTCCCGGACACGGTCCTCCGCCTGCCCCTCTCTGGCCCCTCTCCCCCCTGCTCGGGGGAGGAGAGCAGCCCCTCTTCTGCACCACCAGTCTCTGCGCTCGCCCCCGCACCCCTTGTCCCCCACCCCTTCCTCTCCCCCCAAAGCATCCCCTCTTCAGCCCCGTCTCTGCATCCGTCCCCTGCACCCCATCGCGCCCCTGAACCCCTTTCCCCCACTCCTTCCTCTCCCCCAAAGCATCCCCTCTTCAGCCCCCCAGTCTCTGCACCCGTCCCCTGCACCCTACGCGCCCCTGCACCCCCTTTCCTCCACCCCTTCCTCTCTCCCCAAAGCATCCCCTCTTCAGCCCCCAGTCTCTGCACCCGTCCCCTGCACCCCACCGCGGCTCTGCACCCCCTTTCCCCCCACCCTTTCCTCTCCTCCAAAGCATCCCCTCTTCAGCCCCCCAGTCTCTGCACCAGTCCCCTGCACCCCACCGCCCCCCTGCACCCCCTTTCCTCCACCCCTTCCTCTCCCCCCAAAGCATCCCCTCTTCAGCCCCCCATTCTCTGCACCCGTCCCCTGCACCCCACCGCGGCCCTGCACCCCCTTTCCCCCCACCCCTTCCTCTCCTCCAAAGCATCCCCTCTTCAGCCCCCCAGTCTCTGCACCCGCCTCCCTGCACCCCACCGCGCCCCTGCACCCCCTTTCCCCCCTCCCCCCACCCGCTTCCTCTTCCTCCTTCTTGCCCCCTTTGCGGGCCTTCCCCCCACGCCGACCGGCTTCTAGATGTGCTGGAGGCGGGGAGTCCAAGTTTGGAGGAGAGGTGGCTCTGCCCTCTTTAGATGGGGGGGGGGCACTCCTTCCACAGCCTCCTCCGAGGAGTAAGATCCGAAAGGACTGGACTCTGCTCCATCCTCGCCCCCCAACCCAACACTCTCCCTCCGCCCCAACGCAAGTCCAGTTCACTTTTAGGGCTCCACACTGGTGGCTTCCAGTAGGCATCCAGTCTCGCTCCAACCCCCGATGACCACCCATTACAACTATTTTATTTATTCTTTGGTGGGGGAGAATAAATATTAGCAAAGCTATTGTTGCATTTCAATTTTCTGGGTATCCCTTTCTCAAAACTCATTACCTCCCTCCCCCCCCCCCCGAAAAACACATTTCAAACTAAATATTTAAAATAAACGCCCCCCCGCCTCTGACAACCTCAAAAACATTAGAAGTGCCAAAACGGTTGCGTTGGGGGGAGTTTGGAGAGCACCCCAGTTTGGAGAGCCGCAGTTTGGAGAGCACCCCCAAAACAATGTTATAGACCCCAGATCAGCTGGGAAGCCAGGAGCTTCTCTTTTAATTCATGTAAGTAAGGGGTAGCCAAGCCTGTCCGACTCGACAGCTGTCCCTTCCATTTCCATGCAACTTTACACGTAGGGAGGCATGTTCCATTGCTACACAACACGTGCAGGGAGACACGCCAGGAGTGGCTGCAGAGCTCTGTGGTCAAGTGTTTCACCATCGGAGCCCAGAAATTCGAGGTGCAAAAAAGGGGGTGGGATGCAGCAACAGATGGAAGGAAAACACCCCAGAGATACCTGTAAAGCGAGTAGGAAGGAAGGAAAGAAAGAAGGAAGAGACAGACAGACAGACAGATGTGGAAGAAAGGAACAGACAGGTGGATGGAAGGACAGAAAGACAGACAGGCAGACATACAGAAGGAAGGAATAGACAGACAGATATAGAAGGAAGGAAAGAAGGAAGGAAGGAATAGATAGACAGATATGGAAGGAAGGAATAGACAGACAGACAGATATAGAAGAAAGGAGTGGACGGAAGGAAGGGAGGCATAGTTAGATAGACAGGTATTTGAGATGGAACTGGACTAGCAACGTGTGAATGCTCCAGGTAGATAGACAGACTCGTCCCCATTGCCAAGTGCTTAGTCTGGTTCAGCACCAGGGACACCCCTGTCGATGGCAAAGTGGAGCTTTCTTGCTTCTGCCCCATCGCTGCCATGCAAGGGACCCCCTGCCCTAGTTTCTCCCTTTCTAGCCCCCCACCATTGCTGGGATGTCGCCACGGTGGCCCCCTCCTCTCCCCCCCCCCGCGGCTCTCAGCCCCTCGTCCCTGGTTGCAGTAATTTTCCGTTTGATTCGGGAGGTGATGCATTTTTTACAAATCAAAGAGGAAGCGCGCAGATCCCCCGCAGCCCCAGGAGCCGGGCCCAGATGAGAGGCCCAGATCATTTCCTTGTTAGTTTTGATTTCGGTTACCCAGGCTTTCAACTCCTCGCCAACCTCCTGCAGAAATGTTATAACAAGTAGCCCAGGGAATTTCCCCCTCCTCCTCCTCCCTCCTTCTCCACACACCCCTCCTTTCTCCCCTCCTCTCATGTCTGCATATTCCTAAGGAAAGGGGGAGCCAGCCCCAGACCTCAAGGACTCCATTCAACCCCCTCCCCAAATTGCCTTCTTGCTCCCCTTTGCCTTCTTCTTTTATTCCAGACCAGTCTCTACATTTTCTCTGCCCCCCCCCCAATCACGGTTCACACTTTGGAAACTACTCATGCTGAACCCCCACCCTACCCCCTAGATAGCTAGATAGAGAGATGGATAGATATATAGAGAGACAGAGAGGTGAGACATATGGATAGAGAGATAGATAGGAAAGGACTCATAGGCAACAATGTTGACCACCGCCCACCCCAAAAGCTCCCCAGCTAGCCTTCTGTTGGGGTCCCATGTTTTGGGGGGAGCTTAGCATTTTCACCAGAGTCCTTTACTATCCATCCCTCCCTCCCTCCCTCCCTCCCTTCCTTCCTTCCTTCCTTCCTTCTTTCCTTCCTTCCATATCTGTCCATCCTTCCTTACCCATCATCCATCCATCCAATCTATCTATCTATCTATCTATCTATCTATCTATCCTCTTCTGCCCTCTTAGTGCCCAGTTAGGCATGGGATGGTGGGGTACAGTGGCGTAGCCAGAGGGGGGCGGAGCAGTCAAATTTTGGAGGGAGTCTCACCCTTTTGGAGCCATTCCAGGCTTCGTTTGGCTCCGTTTTGCTCCCCACACCTGGAATGGCTCCAAAAGAGTGAGACTCCCTCCAAAACCTGACTGCTCCACCCCCTCTAGCTACGCCACTACCTGAGATTGCTTTAATTACGCAAGCCATCAATGGGGAGTCGCAGTCCTTCTTCCTCCCGTCCTTTCTTTACATGCATTGCTAGCAAAGTCTACATGCACACGTCCACCCCACAACTCACCGTGCATCTAATGCTGCACCTCCTATGCACACACCTTGTGGAACATACATACGCGAGATGGAGACAAGAACCACACACAACACGTCGACCACTTAAAAATAATTTTAGTCGATCATCTGTCTTTTAATCGATTAAATTGAAAATTAATTTGCATGCCACCAGAACCGATACTAATGCATTTCTGAGATAGCGAAGCAAAGGTATAGTTCTATGGCTATAGAGGTATAGTTCTATGGCTGCAATCCTATATACACTTTCCTGAGAGTATGGCTGTAATACTAAAGACACTGTCCTGGGAGTAAGACCCACTGAACACAATGGGCTTAGTTTTGAGTAGATATGGTTACGATTGTGCTTATTGTCCCATAGAATACAATAGGATTTACTTCTGAGTAGACATGTAAGATTGTAAGGATTGCACCCTCAAGGTTATCTTTAATGGTCTCTTAATGAGACCCCACAACTCAAAAATAAACACACGTGCTCTTAACTCTCAGTTCCATGTATGGCGTTAACCGATTAATCAAATTAATCGGTTGGTTGGTTAATTTAGAAAACTGGTTAATTTACAAGTTTAAGGCTGAAATCCTTAGGACACTTTCCTGGGAGTAAGACCTATTGAACACAATGGGGCTTACTTTTGAGTAGACATGGTTAGGATTGTGCTCTAAGACACACGGACGCGGTCCTGCACTTTTCCACCATCTCTAAGCACTGGAGACACAGCACACGTGTGTACGAGTGGAAACACACGCAGATTTCTATCATGACACATACAAGACACGGTATTTGGGGGGGGGGGGTCGGGACTCCCTTCCTGCATTGGATTCGAAATGTTAATTTTGGCTGCAATTCCAACCACACTTTCCTGGGAGTAAGTACGACTGAACACAGTGGGTCATAGAGCACAATCCTAACCGTATCTACTCAAAAGAAAGCCCCATCGTATTCAATGGATCTTCCTCCCTGAAAAGTGTCTTTAAGGATTGTAGCCTTACTTTTGAGTAGACATGCTTAGGATTGCGCTGTTGATCTCACTTTCCAATGCAAAGATCTGGGACTTTTCCCCGCGATTTGTGGGGTTGGGGGATTCGGTGTTTCTACGATTTTTCTTTTTTCATCTTAAAGGATATGTTTGCCAACCTCCCCCCGTTTTTTTGGAAATCGATACTGTAAATTATTCATTGTCATTAATTATCGATTTGGATATCTAGCGGCGGCGTTTGGAGGATGAAAAGGTTTCTTCCTTCTCCCCTCATTGTTCCATAACCTCCGGCGAAAGAAGCCCAAGCCGAGGCCCCCCCACACCCTCCCCCCTTCCAGCAGGCCTGTTCTAAGCAGCCCCTATACACATGTTAGGGCAAACTCCGCTCGATCAATGGGGGATCAATGCGGAGGCATGAAACTAATAGCCAGAGAAGCTTCTTTGATCTGAAATCTCAGATCAAAACTCAAATACCTGCTTCTAACAAGACAGAGAAGGAGGCGAGGGAAGGGAGCTGGAGACGCCGGGATCCTATTGATGCGTGTGGGTGAATTGCTAGGATCGTCCGGAGTTTGGGGGGACTGGGAAAGGGAGGGAGACTTGCGCAAGGATCATTCTTTGGGGTTTCTTTCTCCTTAAGTGTGACCTGTAAAGAGGAAGGAAGGCTGAGAAATGGGGGAGGAAGGGGATTAGGGCTGCAATCCCACTTTTCTAGGAGTAAGACATTGAAACAATAGGGCTTACTTTTGAGTAGACATGGTTAGGATTGTGTTTAAAAGGTAGAAGGCAGTGGAGTAGCAAAAGGGGGCATCTATCTATCTATCCATCCATCCATCCTCAGTGCCCAGTGGCGTAGCTAGAGGGGGTGGAGCAGTCAGGTTTTGAAAGGAGTCTCGCCCTTTTGGAGCCTACGTTTGCCTCCGTAGGCTCCCTTTTGCTCCCCACATCTGGAATGGCTCCAAAAGGGTGAGGCTCCCTCCAAAACTTGACTGCTCCGCCTCCCTATAGCTACGCTACTGTACCCCACCACCCCCTGCCTAACTGGGCACTGAGAGAGCAGAAGAGGATGGTTGGTTGGTTGGTTGGTTGGCTGGCTGGCTGGCTGGCTGGCTAGCTAGCTAGCTAGCTAGCTAGATAGATAGATAGATAGATAGATAGATAGATAGATAGATAGATAGATAGATAGATAGATAGATATCTCCGAAGAGGAAGGAGGGCTTGCAAGCTTCCTCCAAGACCCTTTGCTCCCATTGCCACCGGAGAGGAGCCTTCTATGGAGAACTGGAAGGGCTAAGCGGCACTTTGTTATACTAACCACGTTCCTCCAAGAGCTCGCCGGAGAAGCCAGCCAGCAATTTATTAAGTAAAGTAATTAATAATTATTTTCCAACAGTCTAATAGGGCTTCTCCCCTCCCCCCACATCGTGCTGCCTCATTCGATTATTTGTAATGCTCTTAGAAATTCTCCCAGCTATAGTTTGCATTATTTGATCCCCCCCCCCCAAACCTCTTGGCTATACACTCCAGCCAGCAGCACCCTTAGAGTCCCCATAGAAAGAAACACACACACACACACTTCTAAAACTTACATAATTCAGCTTGCAAAGATTTCAGGGCAGGGACATCACTTTTTTGTCTTTATGTATTTCAACAGTGATGGTATTATTAATATTATTATTTTACACACACATTTTTCTAGACTGTCTACATATAAGTCTGTTTTATTAGATAGATGTAAGATACATATAGACATACTGACATCCCACACATATCACATACTATATAGTATGTAATTCTGTGTAATGTGCTAGTAACTTTCTTGATACAAACTCTCGTGGCCCCGATCCACCAAGCAACGCGCTTTGAATATCCTCTTGAATTCAGTGGAACAACTTTTTGTCCTGTTTTTCCTTTTGGAATAAATGGCATGTGGTTGCTTCTCCGTTAGTGTGTGCTGCTTTACAAAGGACAAGAGGCCAGATCTCCTTCCGAATTCGACACTTAGGGTGCAATCTTAACCACGTCTACTCAAAAGTAAGTAAGTCCCACTGTGTGCAATGGGTCTTACTCCCAGGAAAGTGTCTTTAGGATTGCAGCCTAAAGGAAACAACAGAAGGAGAGGAAGGAGGCGACTCGAAAGGAAAAATATGCTACTAATTCAATATAATGTTCTAGATCAGTGTTTTTCAAGGTTTGTTCTCTGCCATACCGATTCGATTGTCCACCTATCTGAAATACCATCAGAAGTAATTGGTGATGACATCATCACCAGTTGCTTCTGGGGTGGGGGGACCAGATGTGATGCCAGTAAGAAGAATGCCAGTAAGGTCTTTTTTGAGCATTGAAAAGCATGCTTTGAGCTCTGTCCACCAAGGAAATCCTCCTATCTTTATTTGTTGCGTCAAGTTCTTTGTCTCTAGGCCAGGTGTCCAGTACTTCAAGTACTACTGGTGGTACCTGTACCACTGGTTGAGAGATACGACACTACATTCGGTTACAGTGAGATATGTGGAGAGATTTGACTGGCTCTTACCAGAAATATCCCATTTGAAACTTCAACCCCATGCACACTTTCCTGGAAGCAAGCCCCACTGAACATAATGGGACTCACTTTTGAGTAGACTGGGCTGTAATACTGCTGTTCTATAACATATAAAGTCACGATACTACAAGATGAGGGAAGTACTGCATGAATCATGTGTATATAAATGCCATCTAGATAGTATTTCACAACAGCTCCAAAGACCTTGTTCATCTCTTCCAGTTTATACTTTCAGAACAATCCTAACCATGTCTACTCCAAAATAAGCCCCATTGTGTTCGATGGGTTTTACTCCCAGGAAAGTGTATTTAGAATTGTAAAACAACCAGCCACAAGAACATAGCAATAATTTTTTTAAAAAATCTAGTTAAATCCTGTAGTGTACTAATTTGGAAATGTACCTGAAAGAAGAAGTGGCTTGCAAGGAAACTAGGCGATTGATAAACCAGGAAACAAACCAGCTGGACTCAGACTGTAGTCAGGTTGACACAAGGTTTTGAGACAACTCCCATATTGTCGTATAGGAGAGCAAGGAGTTTGTGTACTGTGGGACTGTGAGAAATACTTAGAATTGACACGAAAGGCGCAAAGATTTAGAAGGGGGTCCGTTTTGCTCCCCCCACCTGGAATGGCTCCAAAAGGGTGAGGATCTCTCCAAAACTTGACTGCTCCGCCTCTCTCTAGCTACGCCACTGGGTCCATGTCTTCCCCACCTTGTGAATTGGCTTGCTTTCTTGAGCATTAGAAGTATTAGAAGAATGATCAGTGTATGGGACGCTTTACCCAGTTCCACAATCCTAACCATGTCTACCCCAAAATAAGCCCCATTGTATTCAATGGATCTTACTCCCAGGAAAGCGTCTTTAGGATTGCAGCCTTAATCTCTCCCATGAGGAAAATGGTGCTGGAGAGCTCAGATCAGGGGCATTGGCACCCTTGGCAGGGTGGAAAAGAAGGTAACCTGAGCACTCCATGGTATAGACACAAGAAAGAGTGTAGGGGGAGAAGTGTGGACGAAAGACCCACTTTTGGCTGAGATGCATGTCTTGACAAATCACTAGACCTCTTTTCCACCCCTCCCTCCAATATCCAAGGATAATGATGAAGCAGGTGGTTGGGGAGTGGAGGGGAATCAAGGCTTCATTTCATGAATGCTGGAGAAAAGAAAGCAAGAAAGACGGGTCAAAAGAAAGCCTGAACAATGTCGAGTGAGAAGGACACCCAGGCTGAATGAGAGAGACAACTCAAGTGATCAGGCCCATCTCGCTCCCCTCTTAACGCCATCTTCGAAACTGAAATTAAAATTGATTTTTCTTTTTCTTTTTTTTAAAAAAGAAATCATATTTTCTCTGATCTTTCTCAAATAAAGAGCGGGTCAGAAGGAGAGGGAGAGAGACGCAGAAAGAGAGGAATAAGAGGACCCCAAAATGTCACTCTGCCTATGGGGTGAGAAACTGGTGGGGCACCTATAGATTCGCGACACTGAGAAGTCCCAATTTCCAGAAGGCTTGAGCTATCTGTGAAACTGGGTGGAAAACTCTGGATTATTGTTTGAAGAATGGATGTGTCGCCAAGGTAGAGAGAGGTGCCTGGCGACTTTACATTCCTTGCAAGGGTTTTTTTATAGAGGATTCCTGCAGTCTTGGTCTGGGTTCCTGCAGTCACACCTCTGAACCCCACACTACCCTATATCAGGGTGACCAGATAGAATGGGGAGATCTGGAAATAAACAGCAGCAAGAAGTTTCTTAGAAGATGAGGTTTGAAAAGCATGGGGAAAAGGAAAGAAAATCATATTTAGGGCAGAGTGACCATATAGAATGGAGGACAGAGTGCCTCTTCCTTTAACTATAGCATAGAAGAGGAAATTTAGGCAGGCTTTGCTCATCATAGAAGGGTTTAAAATGCACCACCTGAATAAATTCCTTATCGATGGTTAAAGGTAGAGGGTCTCTGTCCTCCATTCTATATGGTCGCCCTGCCCTATATATGATTTTCTTTCCCTTTTCCCATACATTTCAAACCTCATCTTCTAAGAATTTTCTTTTGCTATTTATTTCCAGATCTCCCCACTCAAGTATATTCTTCATCATTTTAAAAACTGCTCTTTAAGAAATTGAGGAGCAGCAGGTAGTTTCCCCAATTTCTGGTGTGTGTTTGTGTATGTGAGTGTGAGAGAGAGGGAGGGGGGGCAAGTGAAATAGTGTAAACAAAGGAAAGGTATTCAGCTATCAAATACACACATACCCCAGAAAGAGAAAGGAAATAAGAAATACAGAAGAAAAGAAAAATAAGCTCTCAAAGGAAAAGTGGGGAAAGAAAATAACGGGGAAGGGAGAGTAAGGAGAGGATTAACTCAAGGGCAAAGGGGGTACTTATATGACCAAGCAAGTTGGGGCTCTTTGGACGAGTAAAAGATGAGGATGGAGAGAATAAATGAGTGAATGTTGAGAAAAGGGGAAATGCTTCTGAGTGACTGATTTTTTATTTATTGTTTGTTTGTTTAAGCAAAAAGAAGGGAAAGCAGCACCAGTTAAAATGCGAGTAAATTTCAGTACTCCTGCCATCACCTTCCCCTTCCTACACATACAGGCGCTGTCCCTTCAGGCTGCCTGGTTCCCTTTGAAATTTCTCCCTTAATGAACATCTCCCGAAGCATCGAGTATCATAAATAAATATATACACTCTGGAGCCAGGAGATGGATTCACTCCTTCTCCCCCCAGCCCTTCTGCCTTTCCTGATCTTTGAGTGTGGGGGAGAAAGGCGCCCCTCCCTTCTTCCTCCCCCCCCCCTCAATTTGGGGCTCATCGGAAAGAGGGAGACTGAGGAGGGGTCTCTGGAGAAGGGAAGCCCCGCAGCAGCCATCTCCAGCAACTAGCGTGGCTTTGCAAATAGGGCAATCTTACCAGGTTCTTCCAAAGGTCCTACCTGCCCCACCACTAGAGGGAGCTAGTGGGTCGGTGACCACCAGGGGCCACGAGTCTGCAGTCTAGCATGGGGGGATTCTTCTCACCGCCTTTATTGGCCCCTCGATGCCCACCCCTCTGGCAGAGCAACTTCTGCTTCAAGCCCCTACCTAAGGGCTGCAGATCCCTTAGGACTCTCGCCTCGCCAAGGTTCTAGTCCTCAATCTCAGTCCTCTTCTACCCTCTTAGTGCCCAGTTACGCAGGGGTGGTGGGGTACAGTGGCATAGCTAGAGGGGGGCAGAGCAATCAAGTTTTGGAGGGAGACTCATCCCTTTGGAGCCATTCCAGGTGGTGGGAGCAAAACGGAGTCAAACCCCCACCTGGAATGTTTCCAAAAGGGTGACACTCCCTCCAAATATTGATTGCTCTGCCCCCTCTCGCTATGCTACTGATGGGGTAGAAAGAAGGAATTATTTGATTTCATCACCCAGGACGGGTCCATATATATATCATCTACAGTATTTATATACCACTTTTCAACTAACAAGTTCACAAAGCGGTTTACAAGGAAAATGGAAAAATAATAATAGCTAATTAAAAGCTAATGGGTCCCTGTCCCAAAAGACTCATAATCTAAAATGCAAAAAAGAACACCAGCAGAAGCCACTTGAAAGGACACTGCTGGGGTGTGGAGGGCCAGTTACTCTCCCCCTGCTAAATAAAAGAGGAACACCCACTTGAAAGAGTGCCTCTTGCTGGGTTAGCAGGGGTTATATGAAGTTTGGGAAGGAGCCTCATCCTTTTGGAGTCATTCCAGGTGGGGGGAGCAAACGGAGTTGTACGCAACATATGTATGTGTGGATAGATAGATAGATAGATAGATAGATAGATAGATAGATAGATAGATAGATAGATAGATAGATAGATCGTATATATGCATGCATGCATACATACATACATATGGTGCTTCGGGAGATGTTCACTAAAGACAGAGAGATCAGTTTTATAGGGTAGCTTGCAGCGTAATAATACCCTATGTTCTGCTTATCTTACTCATTCCCAATTGAGCCTCTCTCTTGTCACCTTAAGGCCACCTATATCATATATATATATATATATATATATATATATATATATATATATATATATATATATATATATATATATATATATATATATATATATATATATATATATATATATGCAGTGGCGTAGCTAGAGAGGGTCGGAGCAGTCAGGTTTTGGAGGGAGTCTCGCCCTTTTGGAGCCATTCCAGGTGGGAGCAAAAGGTTGCTCTCCCCACCTGGAATGGTTCTGATGGGGTGAGGCTCCCTCCAAGTCTGACATCTCCGCCCCCTCTAGGGACCCCACCAACCCGGTGCCACCCCAGAGACCTGGGTCACAGTTTAACCCATTGTGTGCAATGGGTCTTATTCCCAGGAAAGTGTCATTAGGATTGCTGCTCCCTCCCTTCACTGGCAAGTGGGAGTCACTGGGTTTAGACCTGGCCAGAAGCCACCTTTCGGGTCAGGGAGGGATCCACTGTCCACTGTGGAAGGAAGGAAGGATGGATGGATGGATAGATTTTAAATGAATGTGAGTGGGTAGCGAAAGGGAATCAAAAACGGGACGAAATGCGGATAAAATGGACAATAGGGTGGAAAGACACCAACAAGAAAGCCTCCTGAGATATTTGTAGATGGGCTGAATGGGGTTCAAAAGATGAACACCTGGTTTAAAATATATAAACGTGCCCCATGTGCTGAACACTAAAATGCGCTGGAATTTTACTCCCAGTCCCATATAAGAAAGGCGGTCAGAAGTTACTCAGAGGTCCAGGAAGGGCACTCTGTAGGCGAAGCATCCTACAATCTGAAAGTTGGAAGTGCTTTCTTGGCCATCTAGTTCCATTGTCAAAAGTACATAGATATACAGTGGCATAGCAAGAGAGGGGTGGAGCAGTCAAGTTTTGGAGGGAGTCTCACCTTTTTGGAGCCATTCCAGGTGGGGGGAGGCAAACGGAGCCATACCCCTTTAGCTAAGCCACTGCCTGAGATTGTTTTAATTGCGCAAGCCATCAATGGGGAGTCAGCCATCAATGGGGAGTCGCAGTGCTTCTTTCTCCCATCCCTTCTTTGCATGCATTGCTAGCAAAGTCTATTTGCACACGTCCACCCCACAACTCATCGTGTATCTAATGCTGCATCTCCTATGCACACACCTTATGGAACATGCGTAGGAGAGAGGGAGACAAGAACCACACAGAACATCTATCTATCTATCTATCTATCTATCTATCTATCTATCTATCTATCTATCTATCTATCTATCTATCTATCTATCTATCTATCATGTTGACGATCTCTCTGATATAGATGCCATCCCTAACTGCAATCATAAGACGAGGAAGATGCAGGTGTGCCCACCCAGCCTTCTTCCCTCTGTCAGCATTGGAGAGGTGGCATCTGATGCCAGGGCCACCCTGGAAATCTTTGCTGCTCTGTCAGTATAGTCAGGATTTTGGCAGCAGAACTGAGCAGATATTTCCTAAGCTCCTGTTCTTGAAAGGAAAAAGGGGATCATATCTACTCCGGAGTGAGACCCACTGACTCAGTGGGGCTTAGTCCCTAGAAAGTAATTTTCAACATTTTTCCAATCATGGCACACTAATAAGGTGCAGCCGTCTGTTTCGGGACAATCGACAAGACACACCATGCTACTAATAGGGGCTGATACTCCCATCGGCCCTAATAATGATCCTTCCTTCCCCTACACTTCCAAGGCACACCTGGAGATCATTTAGGGCAGCGATTTTCAACCAGTGTGCCGTGGCACACTGGTGTGCGCGGATATTCCTCAGGTGTGCCCGGGGAATTTGGAGAGGGACATTTATTAATAAGAAAACTTGGGGTTCGGACAGCATGGTGTGCCTTGTCAATGTAAAAACAACGGATGGTGTGCCATGAGATGAAAAAGGTTGAAAATCACTGACTTAGGGAACACCAGTAGTTGAAAATCACTGCCCTTGGAGTTGAGGAAGACAGCTTAAGACTGCAACCCTATGCACACTTTCCTGGGAGTAAGGCCTATTGAACACAATGGGACTTCTAAGTGGACATGCGGGTGATTGTGCCCTAAGAGCCTCTTCCTCCACAATCTGATCGTGCGCCTTTCCCATACATTGCGCATGGGAAAGCGCAGTTTGAGGAGGAGATCAGAAGGTAGCATTTCCAGCTGAGAAAAGGAGGTCCCGATCCTTCAGTCTCGCCCCATTGACCTGAACTGTGGAGGTCCAGAGACGGGAGGGGGGGAGGAGGGCTGGGTGGCCACGATTTGCGTGTCTCCAGAAAGTGTTTTCTCTTGGGAAACGTCTCCATGGCTTGCACTAGAAAAGCGACAAGCCAAAGCGCACAAGGACCCGATCCGTAGGTGCGGCTTTGCAGGATGCGGGGAGATCCTCAGATCCACTGGTTTGGCGTAGTTGGGGGAGGATTGGAACTGGTATTAACATCCGCAGCCACTTTGCAAACACCCAGCGGGCTGCGAACGGCATCGATTTGCAATTAGGCCAGTCTAATGCGCGCCAGATTATGGCAAGGACGCCAAAGGGGGCCGGGAAGGAAGGCGGGGGGGGGGGGGGGCTGGACTGGAGAAATCTTCAATCACATCAAAGCTATTTTCCCCATCCAGCCCCCAGCCAAGGGCTGCGCGCTACAGTCGAGGGGGGAGTGGAGACCCAACCCAGAGAGTGCTCCTCTTATCCTTAAATGACCCCTGTCTTTGCACCCCATAGAAAGAGGCGCATCCTGTGCGCCTGAAACCCATGAAAATGGGGTGTACCCCTTTCTACAGTCCTTCCTCTGCCCCACATTAAAGGGGAACAAGATTCCTCCTGGTTCTGGTGAGAAATCTCGATTTAATTCCGCCACGTTTTACCAGTTCTCATTAGCATCCAGGAGGCTGCAGGGCTGTTTGTGCTGCTTCTGATCCCAGAGGGGAAGACAGGGGGGCAGGCGGATGTTGGGGAGAAACTTTGGGGAAAGGAGGGGGCGGATCGGCTTGGAGCTGCCAGGGGAGAAAAGTGTCGACTGCAAAACAAATAAGAGAAGGAAGGAGAAATTCAGCCTCTCTCTAGCACGGGACAGAGCTGCAGAGTTGAAGGATGACCCATGTCAAAGTGACCATACTGAATGGAGGACAGAGTGCCTCTCCCTTTAACCATTGAATAGAAGAGGGAAACAGACAGGTGCCTTCTATGATGAGCTTCTTCCTCCCTTCTGTGATGAGCTAAACCTGCCCCAATTCCCTCTTCTTTGCAATGGTTAAAGGTAGAGGCACTCTGTCCTCCATTCTGTATGGTCACTGGGTGACCCACACTGGCTTTGGGAACTCAGTGAGGTCTCCTCCTTCCTATGTCCAGCGTATTCAGCTGTCTAAGCCTTGAGTAACAAGGGACTAAGTAGTCAGATCAGATGACTCAGCTGTTGGTGTGAGCAGCCCTTACTCAAGTGGCATAAATATGTGGAAGCATTTCAAAAAATACCCCCAGGACTGTTTAATGTTTCCCCCAGCTCGGTCGTCACGTTCTTCAGGCTTGGAAGTAGCCCCTCTCCTCTCCCTGGGTATCTTGCTCAGAAGTTCCCCCTGGCCAGGGTGACCGCATGTAATAACTGAAAAAGAGGACATGACCCTCCCAAAATGTAGAACAGCTAAGAAATATCTAGAAGGGTGTGTGTATGTATATGTATGTGTGTGTGTATGTATGTGTGTGTATATGTGTGTGTGTGTGTGTGTGTGTGTGTGTGTGTACACAATGGGGCTTTTGAGTGAGTGTGTGTGTATACACACACACACTCACTCAAAAGTAAGCCCCATTGTGTTCAGTGTCTTAAGGATTGCAGCCATCTATCTATCTATCTATCTATCTATCTATCTATCTATCTATCTATCTATCTGCAATCCTTAAGACACTGAACACAGTGGGGCTTACTTTTGAGTAGACATAGTTAGGATTATAATTTATTAATTATAAGAAGGCTACATGCTGTCCGCTCGTGAGGAAAAGGAAGACAATGAAATTTTTTTTCAGGACAAAGGGCTTAAAAAGAGGACATATGGTCCCCCTCCCTGCCCCTAGATCTCTCTCTCCAGGTCTGTGATTTGATGGCTCTGCATCCATGACTCCCAGTCTCCCAATGCCATTGAACTGAGCCATTGAACTTTCTTCCAGGTTTGGGATGGGGGAGTCAGGAAGGAAAAGAGTGGGGTCTGATTGGGGATCGCCCCTCCATCTCTCCTCAAAGGCAGAAACAGAGAAGGACTCTGCGCCCCTGCCCTCCATTCCTGCCCCACATGCCCCCCTTCCTGGGTGACCATCTAGGATGGAGGACAGAGTGCCTCTACTTTTAACCATTGCGTAGAAGAAGGGATTGAGGCAGGTGCTGCTTTTAAAACCCTTTATGGTGAGCTAAACCTGCCTCCATTCTCTCTACTATGCAGTGGTTAAAGGTAGAGGCGCTCTGTCCCCCATTCTGTATGGTCACCCTGGAGAAGGGGACCTGTGGGGCAGGAATGGAGGGCAGAGGCGCAGCGCCTGATTGCTCAGTCTGGCAAGCGGAGTTTCAAACACACTTTCTGGGTTGTTGGAAGTGTTGGGGGGGGGGGGAGGCGGCGGAGGGCCGGGGATGATAATTTGTTAATTTATCAAAGTGACGGCAGTTTGATCTCAATCTCTCATAATGATGGGACGTTAATTAAACTTGTAAGGTCACTTACGCCGATGGCTCGCTCAGTGTGTTTGCTAATTGAACTCTAGGCTCTCAGTCGCACACCCAATTTGTCAGGGGCGCTGGTGGCAGCCACAAGGAGATGGCGAGGACTGCTGGGGGACTTGAAGTGTGTGTGTGGGGGGGGGGTGTGTGGAGGGGGGCAGAAAAAAACTTTTCACATCATCAGCAAGAAACTGAAATGCCTGCAAAAGAGTTTCAACAGGAACCAAGGGGGCACTTGTTGCCTTCTCCTTCACCAATGATTCCCACCTTCTACCTGCCTGAGAACTGTATGTACAGGTGTGCCCCACAGGTAGACCATATAGAATGGAGAACCTTTAACCACTGCATTGAAGAGAGAATTGAGGCAGGTGCTGCTTTTTAAGCCCTTGTATGATGAGCTACACCTGCCTCAGTTGCAAATATACCTTCTATGCAATGGTTAAAGGTACAGGCGCTCCATCCTCCATTCTATATGGTCAACCTGGGTGTGCCTATGTATCAGTTGGCACCAAAGTCAGTGCAACGCCTGCCAGCCCAAGTTAAAGGCAGTTCACACATTCATGAGCATAGCAACATTTGCACCAAGTTCCAAAGCGCTGCAACCTGGCATTGTAGGTTGTGCTTAAGCTCACAGGCAGAGGCGTAGCAAGAGGGGGGCTGAGCAGTAAAGTTTTGGAGGGATTCACCCTTTTGGAGCCATTCCAGGTGGAGGGAGCAAAACGGAGCCATACCTTTGACCCCCTCTAGCTACGCCACTGCACACAGGCGTTGTGATCATGGAAGACAGGCTGCAATCCTAAAGACATTTTCCTAGGAGTAAGACCCATTGAACACAATGGGACTTACATCTGAAAAGACATGGTTAGGATTGTGCTCTTAGTCATTAGTCCAATTGAAATTGTATTAAGGTAGGTCAGTACAATACAATTCCTGCTGTATGTGATGAGGATGCGGTTGGAGGACTGTTGGAGCAAATGGGTCTTCCTCAAGACCAGTATTTCATCCCTATGGAGAGATTTGAGATATAAAAGGAGCAAAAATGCATACAGTAATCAGAAAGAATAGCTGCACATACATGTTCCTCATTTGGGATGGCCTGTAAGCATGAACACTATCTACATGTGTGAGATAGACCATAGGTCTGAGTGATTTACTATATGTTCAGCACTTGGTGGCATGAAGTCTTCACGTGTGAACAGTTATATCACAGTACTAGCAACACACACATAGCTTCTAGCTCAGTCCACATTAATGCAACACCAGATACTTTTCATTTACCTACAAGCCATCAAGTATAGAGGGCAGTTCATTCACCTTCAAGCCATCAAGTATAGAGTAATGAAGTGCAGGAAAATCAAGTGAGGTACTTGACTGTGATGATCAGGACATACATCCAATGTCAACAATTACACACATGATGTGTAAACAGCATTCACACATACACTCGTACTAATATGCTGAATGCTTTGTAACAAAAGAACAGCAATTGCTGCAAAAATGCCAGAATGTACAACAGAAATACCTTATTTACTCAAATCTAATGTGCACCCCATTTTAAAAGGTTTGAGATAAAAAAATATTTTTTGGCAATTGTAATGTGCAGCTGCAAAGCAGGTGCAAAATTAAATTTTACTCTATACAACAATGAGTTATATGACAATAATAATATGACAATGGGTTTATGTTATGATTTGCACTACTTTATACAATTTATTACAATATAGTAAAACTAATTACTCAACTGTACTTATAATTAAAATATCTTGTGCCATCAAATCTAATGTGTACCCCAATTTTTGAATTTTGAAAATTTGGCTGAAAAAGGTGAGCATTAGAGGTGAGCATAAATATGGTACATAACACACTCAACATTCACAGTATTGTTAGAACATGTAGAAATACCTGTATACAGTTAGAAAAAACATATATGCATACATGCATACATACATACAGTGGTACCTCACTTAACAAGTGCCTCGCTTAACAAGCATTTCACATAACAAGCAAAAATTTCAAGAAACCTTGCTTCACAAAACAAGTTCCACTTCACTTAATAAGCAAGCGCGCTATGGGCACATGTGCTATGTAGCCCTGGGGCTCCGCACGGAGAGTCTTTAAAAGGGCTGCCGGCCAGCGCTACAGCCTCTAACTGCCCCCAACTTGGGGGCAGTTGCCTGGAGGTGCCAGAGGCAGCTGCCCCCAAGTGCCCCCACTGACCACCTTGAACCTCCAGCAGCAGCCCAGGAAAACCTTCCAGGAAAGTGTCTTTGACTGCAGCCTCCTAACCATGTCTACCCAGAAGAAAGACCAACTGTGTTAAATGCTGCTTACTCCCAAGAAAGTGTCTTTAGGATTGCAGCCTAACCCTACAATCCAAAGTAACTTCTGGAGCACGTAAGAGACATTATGTGTACCCATAGTTACTGCACCACCTAGTGAAAACCTATGGGAAATTCATATTGCAATCCAGAGCAAATTGTTCTTACACCAGAGCAAGGACTCCCCGTAGTTACTCTGGATTGCAGCCTAAGTAGACTTCATAGGATCATGCACATTGGATGCATGTTTTGAATTCAATTCCAGTGTTTTGTCATCATTTTTACATCCAGTTAATATTTTTATATGAATATTTTGGGGGTTGTGGAACCAATCGTCTGAGTTTCCATTATTTCCTATGGAAAAATCTGCTTCACTTAAAGAGCGTTTCACTTAAAGAGCATGCCTCCAGAATGAATTAAGCTCTTTGTGTGAGGGACCAAAGTACATGCATACATACATACATATGACATTAACATTCATGCATCAATGTAAGAAAAGATTGGAAAATTCTGGGAACTGGGTTTGCAAAGTTCTTCCACAATTCTGGGAAGTTGCAAAGTTCTTCCACAATTCCAAAATTCTGGGAACTGGGTTTGCAAACATCTCCTTCTGCTGGAGGAAGGATAATTTAGGATACAGTACATTCCTTAATAATATGGGTGTAAATGGGCTAGACTAGAGAACGGTGCTCAGAAGAGGCCAAAAATGTAGCTAATTTTTACATGCAACATGCAAGTCAAATATTTGGATTTGTGGGTCATTGGTGCTTATCGGAACATGAGATGCTTTCCTGAACCCGTTCATGACCAGCAATCTGTTTTGAAGGACAGACAGATAGATGTCTTTGTAAGCTCAGGAGCAGGGTAGAGCATTGATGACTATTCACTCAGGTGTTTGTCCTCCATATCTGTTGCTCAGAGATATACTATCTCTAACATACAGGCTCTCAGGAATTATCATGCCTAAAAACCACTGTTAATTCTACATTTGTTGAATTCCTTTTTACAAGCTGCCTAAGCTAGAAGCATGTGGCAATGACTTCCATAAATGTGCATGTTTTAGGAAGAAGTAAAATATGCCCACGGCAAGCTTATAGTTGGATTTCTGTCAGCCTGTCACCCACCAACCATTCTAAATCTGCCAGCAGGTGGATCCTTATATATATAGGAAGCATATTGGAAGGGCCTACGTAGGATTATATGTCCTTTGAAGAGGCAAGGGTTCTTTTCTGCACTACTTGGCCTGCAGCATCAGCTCAGCGGGCCTTGGAAAAGATCAGAGAGGACAGCAGGTTATAGAAATAACAAGACCCCTCTAAACAAAGAAGAAATCAGATTGTTGTTTTTGCAACGGAAGCTGTTTGTTGGTTACCAAAAAAGAGAGAAGGTTAAAAAACAATTTCTGTGGTTGTGTGTGAATGGATGCCGGCATCTGAAGGTTCCAATGTTTGGAGGCAATTTATCTTTTGCGTTACATCACTCACTCTGACAATCTTATTGCCTGTGTCGTCTGCTTAACTTCAGTCAGTTTTTAAAGTGCTTCAATTAAAACAGCACAGTAGAGGGGTGGGAACAAGGGAAGGTGCAGTTCTTGTTCTCATTACAATTGACCTGGTGAACACTTGCAATTTTTGGCATTCCCAGGAGAGGTGATAACAAGCAAATTTATTCTAGAACAACTCACCTCTCCTAGGATTGCCAAGAATTAATATCAAAATTACTACATAGAATAAATTTGAAATTTTGCTGGCAAATGTAAGTTGGAACAGTTTGCTTACAACTACCAACTGTTTCTCTTAGGGCAACTTGGCTATAAAAATTATCTGGCCCAACCTCGGCCTTTGCTAACTTCAACATTATTTGCCTGGCTACTGCCTTGCTCCACTTCCTCCAGTTTGTTCTTCTGCTTCTCTCTCACTTCCTGCCTTTCCTCTGTTGCATTCCTACTGCCACCCCCTTCAAAAAATTATCTGATCCCAAAAAACAACCATGCTTACGAAGGGTGCAATCCAGAGTAACTACGGGGAGTTCTTGCTCCAGTGTAAGAACAATTTACTCTGGATTGCAATATGAATTTCCCATCGATTTTCACTAGGTGGTGCAGTAACTATGGGTGCATGTAATGTCTCTTATGTGCTCCCATAGTTACTCTGGATTGTAGGGTCAGTTGTACACACCACCACCATTTTTAGGCGTACAGTGGTACCTTGATTTAAAAGTGACGTGAATTAAGAGTGTTTTGTATTAAGAGCAAAAAAGTTTCAGAAATTTTGACTTGGTTTAAGAGCACTGTCTTGGAAGAAGAGCACTTCTGAGGAAGTTTGGAACAGTCTTCCATGGCCAGGGAACTCATCATCATCATCATCATCATAAACCTTTTATTTGCATCAAACAGAGCAAGCATACAGAAAAAAACATACCAGCTAGGTCAAACATACAAGTTAAAAGGTTAAAAGGAAAAACCACTTTAAAACAGTGTATTAGGGCATACCACCCATTGATGAGTTCAGGATTTAATACTAAGAACTATTTTTATTTAAAACACCCATCAGGAATTCTGCTACCAAATCAGTGACTGTCCTGGAACTATCATCAAGGAGGAGGCCCACATGACTTTCAGTAGGGCCAGTAAGGTTAGATAGGATTGGCTTCAGGAGACAGTCACAGATCTTACTGTGATCAGGGCAGTGGCACAAAATAGGTCTGGGAACTCACAAAGGGCACTGGCGGGAGTAGCTTGAGCTATGGTAGGGTCCTGGGTAATCTTTGGAACAGACTTCCATGGTCAGAACTCATGGGGGAGATCTGGGGTTGAACAGCTTAAGCCAGGGGTGTTATGTGTGTGTGTATGTGTGTGATCTGTGTGTGGCAGTGTGGAAGATGTGTCTTATCAATGTTCCAGTCCTGCTCCACATCAGCAGCATGGGAATGTTAAAGTTGCATGAAAAGTCAAAGATTCAATTGAGCCAATGAATAGCAGTAACTCTGTTAGTGATAGAGAAAGTCATCCTACGAAATCCCTTGTCTCTCTCATCTCCCTCACACCAGCCATGAAGGTTTTCAAAGGTACAGTATAGTTCAGTACTGTACAGTATTTTCTTTATTAGTGTTTTGTATTACTGTATATTATAGTGTTTTGTTTTAGATTACAGTGTTCTGTATTAGATTACAGTGTTTTGTAATAATTTTTATATACAGTTAATGATTTTATATAAATATTTTTGGGTTGGAAACCTTTTGTCTCAGTTTCCATTATTTCCTATGGGAAAATCCGCTTTATATTTCAAGCATTTTGCATTACAAGCATGTTTCCAGAACAAATTATGCTTGTAAATCAAAGCATCACTGTATAGCTATAATGGTTTTAAATGCAAAGTGTATTTAAATGCAGACAATGGTTCTCAAAGTGGGGGCCACAACTTCATTTCTGGGTGGTTGTGAAAAGATGTTCACCCCATCTCAAATATTGTACTCACTGATGCCATTTAGGAATGGGGCACTCAGACTGCAGTCCATACTTAACCAGGAATAAGTCTCATTGAACACAATGGGACTTACTTCCAATTAGACAGGAAGAGCTCTGACATCGCCGTGATGCTACTTACCATTTTACAGCACTTTGATCCTATCACTTCCAGTTTGATGACATAATTTCTGGGCGTTGGTGCCTGTTAACCAGCAGGCCAGGGTTTGAGACCCGGGTCGGCCCCACAAGACAGGGTGAGCTCCTGTCCTTAGCCCAGCTCTGCGACGCCAGCTGGATCCAATTGTATTGGCTCTGCCTTTCCATTGGACTAACTCAGTGGTGTGGAGAGGGGGGATTTGCTGCTTGGGTAACAGCCTATCCTCCATAACAATCTAACCCAGGCTTTCGTGCTTCGCATGCAGTGTATGCAGGGCTAAGCACGGTACCATAGTCTTTCAAGACTGACGGAGGCCTGCTTTTTTATTAGTGTTCCTAGTTTTTATTTTGTCATATCCTACATTTTTCTTGAGTGTCCTACATTTTGGGGAGATCTTGTCCTTTTTTATGGTTATGGCTTATGGTCACCCTGTGAGTACCTCTATTTTTAGGGTGGTAAAAGCATTGGTTATATGCTGCCTGCTTACAAGGAAAAGGAGGACAATTAACTTTTATTTTTGTTTTTTCCCCAGGACACAAGGCTTAAAAAGAGGACATGTAAATAGAGAACATGTGGTCAGTATGGAAAAGGAGGACAATGAATGAAACAATCTAACCCAGCCTTTCGTGCTTTGCATGCAACATATGCAGCGCCAAGCATGATACCATAGTCTTTCAAGACTGATGGAGGCCTGGTCCCCCAACAGATTGTCATTCTTAGAAGGGGAAATGCTCAAGAACCATAGTTATATGTTTTTGCAAACATATGTAAAGGTACACACGGTAAAGAGCTGCAAACTGGCAGCAAGAAATCTGTCTATTCAGTGGAGTTAACTAGGTTTATGGCTATGTAATGGATCAAATATTGTAGCTTAGTCTTCAAGAGCTTAGAAGCTGCATATAGCTCACTACTGACAAATATGCAGCTTGGAGGTTTATAGCAGTGGAGAATGAGCTGTGTTGTACATCCTTACTTATTTTTATTTAGTTGATTTGATTTATATCCCATCTTTTTGGGGGGATGAAACTCCAATCCACAACAAGCAGACACCGTCACCATACAGTACAAACACTGAAGAAGTTGCTTTTTTACTATATCCCATCTTTTTACCCATACAGGAAACTTAGCAGAATGACCTAAAGTACTTGGACTTTAATAACTGGGCGGACTCCAACAGGATCATTGCTGGTGGGATTACCAGGGGATGGCTGGTCCCACTTGGATTCTGCCTCCAGGGTAGATGCTCAGGTGGTGGAACGAATCTGTTTTTCCCCATCCCTTTAGCTGACTAAAATTTCTAGAGAAACTCTTCACTCTCCATGATTAGGCTTTAGCAAATATTCCCAGAGCCTGATAAATAATAGAACCTCCTCACATTTGTTCCCCTTGCTTGAGCTGACATGAATTAATGTGCGCTAATTAATCTAAGACACTGCAGTAAATACAGTTATGCTACGGCAGTTGAAAACAGGTTGTGCCGTTGTGGATATGTGTGTGCCTTTAGCAGTTTAGCTTGTTAACGGATGCATTAATATTATAACAGTGACTGCTAGGAATACTGTATTAAAAATATTAATAAATCTGTACTGCTAAATATACCCATTAAGGAGTTACTGTGCTTTTGAAGCTTTACAATATTTTGTAGGAGGGTGAGGAGTAAATAGTTAAATTAACAAATTCCAAGATTTATAGCACTTCTCTAGAAAATTCCAAGAAAATTCCAGGTTCCAACAGGAAAGAGTAACTTAAAAATACAACAAACTGCCAGTCATAAAACCTACAACAGCAAGACTAGAGCAAACATAACAATGGTATTCACTTTAAAAAATGCTGAAATAAAACAGTTTTCCATACACTGTTCAATTAAGGAAGGGATCAAGTCAGTGGTGGGATCCAGCAGGTTCGCACCTACTGTATAGAACCAGTTGTTAACAAGAGATAGGACATAAAAAGTTTTAAAATAGCCATTTAAAAGTGGCTGCCAGATGGGCAGAGAACCAGCTGTTAATTTCTTTGAATCCAATCACTGGATCAAGTTAGGCACTTTCCTTCAGAAGCTATTCCCCAAAATAGAAAAGCGAAAGGGAAACAGAAAAGGGAAAGCCTAAAATACAATATTTACTTAAATCTAACGTTCACCTTTTTCAGCTGAATTTAGTTTTCAAAATCATGGTGCGCATAAGATCCAATGGTGCATTAGATTTGAGCAGATATGGTAATTTGATTATAAGTATAGATCAGTATTTAGTTTCAGTTTATTATATTGTAATAAAATGTTAATACAAACCCATTGTTGCATAAAGTAGTGCAATTAGGTAAAAATCATAACAACACCATTGTCATATTTTTAGTATCAAATTACTAACTGTCTGCAGGAAAATTAAATTTTCCACTTGCTTTGCAGCAGCACATTACAATCACCAATAAATATTTCTTTAAAATCTCAAGTCTTTTAAAATAGGGGTGTGCATTAGATTTGATGGCACATTCATTTCAAGTTAATAATGATAGTTTATGTCGGAAGAGAAAGTTCCCAACACTGAACTGTATTTAAAACCACAATGCTAATTAAGACTCTACCACACTTATGGACACTGAGTCTAAACTGGCTAGATATCAGGTTGGTTGGCTGGTTGTAAGAAGGAATAGTTGCTCTTCGTCAAGCCTGTTCACTAGATTAAATTTAAGTTGCTAGCCCTCAACATCTCAGGACCTGATTCTCTGGTTGCTGCCATTATAATGTACTTAGGATCACAGAGAACTTTTCAAATGTATTTAAAGCAATTTCTTTACATTATCCCAGTGATCTTCACAACAACCTTATGAGTTAGACAAGCATCTCTACACTGCATATTTAAATTAGTGGTTCTGAGACATGGTGAGCTGCCTACAGCTACTTGGGTTGCCAGCCTATACTCACAGACCAGTAACAAGAATGTATAAGAATGCACCATTACTATGTTTGTGACTAAAATATGAATCTGAAAGTTATTCGGCTTGCATTAATCAGAGGACATATTTACATATGTGAGTGAGTCATATGTTGTTGTGTAAAGACTAAGAGGTTCTTGGCATCTACCAGTTCTGAGCTACTGATTTCACGTCTACACTCTATAACCACAGTAGTTTATTTCAGACATACTTCAGCTCTGCATTGTTGGCATTGACGGCAGTTGTGAATAAACTGAATTGTCAATGTAATGCTGAAGAGCTTTTCTTCTGGAGTTAAGACCACAAGACTGCCATTTAGTGTAGCATTGTCTCCAACGACAAGCATAAGGCTTTTCCCTGGACTTTGCTCCACAGTAGTTAATATTCAAAAGTGAGCAGTCTCTAAAACTGGAGGTTAGTTCCATTTAGCTGTTGTGGTTAGTAGTTATTGCTATCCTAGGCTGCAATCCTAAACACGCTTTCTGGGACTAAGACCCATTGAACACAATGGGATAGAACCATGCTCATAATCTCTCTGACACTGCGTCAGGATGCAAGGGGGGCTGAAAACTGATTTACACTTCAAATTTGAATAAATTTACATATAAGTGTATTAAAGACAGATCCAGAGGATTATAAGGCTCACCCATATAGAAGGGTCTCGCTGTGGGCTGCATTGAGGCTTGCTGCAGGCTATATCTAGCCCTTGGGCTGGGGTTTGGAAACCCCTGGCCTAAAAGCATCATTTTCTGGTTTTCCAAGAAAAGTAACTTATGCCTTTTGAAAGCCTTAGAAGGCTTTCTGAAGGTTGGAGAGGTCTCCACAGCCGCAAAACACATTTCAGGTGTTTCCAGCAATATGCTAGCTCTGAGGTATTTACTCCTGTGTATTTACTGTAAGTAGGCTGCTTGGGAGGTGGGGGAATTGGGTTCTTTTGAGTGTGTGCCTTATTTTTGTGATGTATATTCATGCTTGGAAAAATCCAGGAAATTTGAACCTTTTCATTTAAAACATTGTGCCTGTTAACCAGCAGGCCAGGGTTCGAGACCCGGGTCAGCCCCACAAGACAGGGTGAGCTCCTGTCCTTAGCCCAGCTCTGCGACACAAATGGATCCAATCGTATTGGCTCTGCCTTTCCATTGGAGTAATTCAGTGGCATGGAGAGGGGGGATTTGCTGCTTGGGTAACAGCCTATCCTCCATAACAATCTAACCCAGGCTTTCGTGCTTCGCATGCAGTGTATGCAGTGCCGAGCACAATACCATAGTCTTTCAAGACTGAAGGAAGCCTGCTGTGTTCAGTGGGGCTTACTTCAGGGAAGCAGGTTTAGGATTGCAGCCATATTCATTTATCTAAGTTCCATCTCTATTTAAATTTTGTATTTAATGTTTTCCCTCAACCTTTTTTCACTTCCTCTTTTACCACTTTGGGTACTGAGGTAGATGTAAAGACCTGGATCTTGCCATTTTAGCAGCTTCTTCCAATTTCATTTGATGTTGTTGCAGTATGTCTTTGATGTTATCTCTCCTTCATACTCTGCATCTACCTTTTGTTCTTTGTCCTTCTTCTCTCTTAACGTAAGTCTTATAAGGTATGGCTTCCCGAGACATTCTCTCCAAATGAGTAAACCACTTTATTTGCTGTCTTTTTATATAATGTAGAATTGGTTCTGTTCAAATTCTTTCCCTTATTATTTCATTCCTTATTTTATCCCTTCTTGATACGCCAAACTTTCTTCAGACATCTCATTTCTGCTGTAACTAACTTCCTCTTTAATTGTAAGTGACCATGTTTGGCACTGATAAAGTGGGAATGAATATACTCTTATGCTTCATTGTGCTAATAGGTTTTGCCTTAAGTTTTAACAGTGGAGCTAAATTTCCCAAGCAGGGTGACCAGATGCCAAACCCAAAATTCCTGAATCCCAAGGCCAAATTCCTAATCCCAGGACAAAATTCCTACCCGCTGAAAAAATTGCCAAAAAATGTATTTTTTTGTTTTTTGACCATAACTTTTGATAGGAAGGAGATATCTCAAAACTGATTTTTGCATTGGATTCTGCTCTTCAATACGAATCCAACGACATAAGGCATGATTGGGTACAGTGCACTATCACAAAGTTTCAAAATGAAGCCAAAATGTAGGACACCCAAACAGGAGGCTAAAAATCCGGTCAAATCCGTGTTTTTCTGGTCATCTGGTCACCCTGGTCCCAAGCAGCATTCCAAATATTTGATGCAACCCTCTAGCTGAAACATTTGGAGACCCCTGAGCTAGTCCGCCACTCTCTTCTTTACACTTCCTCTTCTGCTTTGTTCCTTTCCTTTTCCACTCCATGGGGTAGTGGAGACTGCCTTAAAACCAGGTAAGGGGATCAGTATTTGGCAGGCAGCCTCAAGTGCAGTGAGATCTTGGGGTGGCTCTTTTTGCAGATAAGCCTTTTAAGGAAGGCACATTCAAATGTATGTCACACAAACACCTTAAATTTGAAATAATGCAGCACAACAAATATTAGAAACAGCCCTAAATGGCCTAAATGGTAGCAGAATTTTTGACGGAAGTCAATTAATACTGTATGTTAGAATCCAAGGATAACTCAGTATGCCAAAGAGTAAGAGAGAATAGATTTTTTAATGTATTTAAATTTATAGTCTATTCCATCCCAAAGGCTCAGAGGTAACAGTAGCTTAAAACGCAAATACAAATATCCTGTTAAAAATCAATTAAAACACATAAGAACATAACAGATCTTAAACTCCTGCAACTCTCTGCTGGCTTAACACCAGCCTTCATAAACCAAGCCAACAGTAAGATCTCTCAATAATGTAGAAAGATTGATATAATTCTGTAGTTATACCAGATGTAGAATTTAACACCCCATACCATCACTTTTTTTAAAGAAAATTCATTAAAGAGACATCTTCAAGTCCTCAAAAAGAAAAGATATACAGTACTGTACTTGATATATCTCAAAAGTGTCAGGGGAGGTAGAACTACTGGAGATATTGACATCCTTCACAGGTCCCCATCCTTTCTCATTGCTATGAGCCCTGACTCCCAACCTATGCATTCCCTTCTCATTTGCTACCTGTCCATCAGTTCCTACCATATCCTTTTGGCTCTGACAACTGCAATTAGAGTAAGTGATGCTAAATGAAAAATTTCCAAAGTGCTTAATTTTTATGAATTTATTCAATTATTAAATTTAAGTTCTCTTTGGTGCAGATTCAAATACCTTTATATCAGTAACTTCCTAATGTACCTGTTCAACAGTTCTCAGCAATCCTATCTATGGAGGTATGAGCAGTTTACAGGAGAGATGTACAAGCTTGCTTGTACAACTGCTTGGTAGAACATCTTTCTATTACAGAAAGCTCTTTGAATATAGAAGACTTGGAAAAAAAAATTCTGCTCAGTCCTGTCCAGGGATTTTTTCTCCTACTGGACAAGCATTTAAACTTGCACTATCACTTTTCATCAGAGTGGGTATTTGCCAGCCTTTGCCCATAAAAATGGCTGCTTATTGTCTCCTTCAGGTTCAAAAATAGGCCCTCAGCCAAATAAATGGATCAGACCTGATTTTGAAATAGCTTAACTAGAGCAGTGCTTCTCAAACAGTGGGTCCTGAACCACTAATCTAGGCTAGCACAACTCATAGGTTTTCCCTGTCCATGGTGATGTGGGGAGGCAAGTGTGAGTCTGTGCACTGGCCTAACCCTTCCCCAAGAGTGGTGAAGTAATTGTGAATTTCCATGCCAGCATGGGACTTGTGCTGGGGCTTACGCCAGGCTACATGGAGGTTAGGACTGCAACCTAAGTGAGTCACAAGTCAGCTTCAGGTGGGTCACATAGTACCTAGTTCTGCTGCCATTGAAAATACAGCACTGAAAATACATGTTACAGAGCTGCTGAGCAGGGTAGGCTCCCAGTAGGAGAGGCAGGGTGCTCTGCCCTGAATAGGTTTAAAGATGGGTTGCTAGAAAGGGGGCAATGGTTGGGTGGTTGGAGAAGGATTCAAGTTTGTATTGTGCTTTATTTTCAAGCTGGAATGTCTGAATATACATTCAAGCAGTGTCACTGCCTGATTCACTGACACACTGAGGCTAATTGTCCACACTGAGGACACAATCCTAATTTCCAATTAGGACACAATCCTAATTTCCAATTAGGCCAGCACAAGTCCCCTGCTGGGGATGTTGCAGAAGTGCCATAAAGCAGATTATATGCCACAGATTATATGCCAGCCTCTCAGTATGGAAATAGGGAAAAGGGTGAATTGTGCTGGCCTAAACTGATTAGAATTGCACCATCACTCAGCCAAAACTGCTAGACCTATAAGTGGAAAATTTGGGGAGGGTATTTCTTGTTATGTAGGCATCCACTGACAGAGCAATCCTAACTTATGCCAGACAGAATGTCCTAGCTGTGGCAGCCTAAAGTAGGGCCATATACTTTGGCCAAATCCACAGGGGAAGGAGGCCTCCAATCTGGTCAAACTGCTGCTGAGGAGGCAGCAGCACAAATCTGCTATTCCAGGCATGCTCACTGGGGACTAAGTCAGTGGCAGCTGGGGAGGGCTTACTCCTGAGGAGACCTGCCTCAGATCACACTGAATAAGAACAGCTGTGGTACATGCACCCTGCCTGCCATATTAGGAAGCCCAGGCAATCAGCTGCAGTAACTGGCAACCAGCAACAGTTGCAGCATGATGGTAAGCGCATGGCTGTCTGGGGGACCAGATGCCAGAACAGCAAAAGGAAGAGGGGAACACTCCCCCCAAATGCAGGGTGATCAAGATAAATGGGGGACAGGACCAAAGAAAAGCTGGGAACACCCACATCTATGGTTGTCATGTGCTTCATGGAAACAGTACAGTACCTACAGGTTCGGGTGGGTGCCAGGGGATTGGGTGCTGGTGTGGGCTATTGGAGTTGGGCCCTATCCTGAGTTCAAGAGGCAGTGGTTGCCAGCCTAGGACTTAGAATTTTTGCCATCACTTCCATCTTTACCTACACCTTATGAGGGCCCACTTTAATTGGCATCTGTTCCTGAGGTGGCACAAGTTGCAGGAGTGGTGAGGGGTTGTCTGCCCTGGGAGTGGAGTCTGGATATGTCCTAACTGCACCGTTCTAGGCCATGCCCCAATATGCACCTGGCATGCCCCTGCTGCGCTGCTTAGGCTAGAACTGCTAAGGCAGCACAGGTCCATCTATCACTCTGCTGGCACAACATCCCTTTGGTGAACTTGTGCCAGCCCAGGCCCTTTTCGGGTTCAGCTAGCTGGCCTATCTGGCATTATGCTGGCACAAGTGCACTTCAGGATTGCAGCCTAAGAACTGATTTTTAGAAATACAAACAGGAGGAGGCTGTAAAGAGTGTGTGTGTTTTCATCTCTATAGTTAACATTGAAGAATCACTGACTCATCAATGCCCAGCCCAAAGCCCCAGACCTAGAAATATAAAACTGGGGGAGCATATACCTTCCGTGATGTGAGCATCCACTAAGAACCAATTTTTAGAAATTCAAATACTAAGGGGTGCAAGGTGTTTTTGTCCCTATACTTAACATTGAAGACTGACTGATTCACTGATTCCACAATGTCCAGTCCCAACCTCTGGATCTAGAAGCATGAAATTTGGGAAGCACATTACTTCTTTGATGTGAGGAACCTCTAAGATCTGACTGGGTACCTGGTGGTGCCTTGTGTTGCCTGGTGATGCCCAGTGGTACCCACTGCCTGGTGCCCCATGTTGGTGCTGGTGCCTGATGCCTGGTGTCCAGTAGGGATGTGCACAGTGGCCAGTGGTGGCCAGTGCCCCATGACTGGTGCCCAGCAGGTATGCCAATGTCCCATGGTGCCTAGTGCTGACTATGGATGCTTGGTGCCCAGTGCTGGGTGGTGCCCACTGGCCAGTGATGCCTGCTGCTGCCCAGTGCCCAATACTGGTGCCCAGCAGTGCCCATTGGTGCTCAGCCATGCTGATGCTTTCAATTTGACTCCTGCATGACGTGTAAATTTAGTTAGAAATAGCATAAATGTGCTGTGTCATGGAACTATTGACTGATGGTGGCTTTGGTTTGCAGCCCAAATTGATGATGTCAGTTCCAGTCATTACATCATGTCCAGGTTAATGACATCTGGTTAATGACATGTCCAGGTTAATGTCCAGGGTCTGAAACGTGGGTCCTGGTGCTAAAGGTTTTGAGAACCACTGGCTTTATAAAATTTTGCTTAAACAAAGAAACTGCTGAAAGTAAAATGTACATGCCTCTGGTTCGTGAACAGTTCTCAGCAATAACTCAAGGCTCAAATTAACTTCATTGCAGGTGGAAATTATCTTCCTAGATAATTTGAGACATAGATTATTGAACATCCAAGAACTTGTGGCAAACTCAAGGCCTTTCAAAATTCCTTGGCAGGGGCACAGGATGTGGACAGATACATGGAAGTAAATTCTAGCCACTTGAAGGCCCTGTCATATAGCTGGCTGTCTGAAGCAGTCTTGGAGGAGATGAGAATTCAGAACAATCTGTCTAAAAATAGTCTATATCTATTAGAGACAGGCCCAGATCATATAATGGACGGATGGGAAGATATATAATGTCTTCCTGGCTTGCAGGATGATGATGCTTGAGAAACAAAGTGGTGTGTGTATATGCTGTGAGAAGATTTGAGACCTGTGTCTGTCTTGTTTTATCTCTATGGCTCGTGTGTGTGTGTGTGTGTGTGTGTGTGTGTGTGTGTGTGTGTGTGTGAAAGAGAGAGAGAGAGAAGCATAAGTCCAGATTTAGAAAATATACACATAGTAAATACACATTAAATTGTTAATGATAGATGGATTCTTCTTTCTTTTCATGCTTTTTAATATCTTACATTTCTTGTTTCACTCCATATACCCAATGCCCGGCCAATGTAGCTTCATATATTGCCTTCATATCTTGCCTCACTGACTGAAGAGGACAAAGAATCTATCCATCTCAGGTGGTGCATTCTGCAGGCCCTACTACTCTCGTCTTCAAAAAGTACTTTCCTGTCTTAAATACCTCATTATCTTTTTGTTTTCTCTTAAATTCAATGTACCTTTTCTCATATATGCCCCTACTTTCACCCTATCTTAGATCTTGTTCAGCTTTTCTGGAGTGTTGTGCACCTTCCTGAAAGCTTTGCCACTTCATATTTCTCCCTATCCTTCGCCACCTTCTTTCCCAGATTCCTAGCCTCCATATGGGCTGCCTAAGCCCTTGCATAAGTTCTGTGCTGACCTAGTGCAGTATGACACTTCTGTACCATATCTGGAGGGTTAGGCCAATGCACAGGCATACATTGACCTCCCCAAACCATCATAGAAAGTTGGCCAGGTGAGTTAAAAATGCAAAGGTGTCCCCACAGGTTATACTGCCAGTCGTGACCGACTGTAGGGTGCAGTGCTCAACCCCCATGTCAATAGCCATACAGCCACTGTTGTCTAACTTGTGGCTTGCATGTGCACAGATCGCTGTTACGTTCCCACTGAAGTGGTACCTCTTTATCAACTTGCATTTGCATGCTTTCGTACTGGAAGGTTGGCAGGAGCTGGGCTAAGGATGGGAGCTCACCCCCTTCTGGTAGGAACTGGGTTTTGATCCCAGGTCTGGTGGTTAACAGGCACAGGTTACAATCCTACAGACACTTTCCAGGAAATAAGACTCATTGAACAGAATGGGGCTTACTTTTGAGTAGACATAGTTAGAATTGTGCTCAAAGTTATCATGGCCATCTTAAATTTCTCAGGATTGCATCTTTCATCCTACTTCTTAACTCCTGAGTCCCCTTTTCTGAATCCCTTACTTTGGAGTAGCCCATTTCCTCCCTGCTCCAAACCCCTCTCCCTGCCTGTCCTGAATCTTCCTGCATCATCACACACGGAGTAAATGCCACCTACTCTTTCGCTTGCATCCCCTTTCTGATTCCCTAGAGTCCCCCCTCACTGTAGGTCCTCCTAAGACCTGCCCAACCCGCTCCCCAGACCCCTGATCCCCCCCGTCCAGCCCAGCGCTTGCCCGTGTCCGAATCAATTAGAATTGAGATTGGAGGCGCAGTGCGGAGGGTAAATATTAAAGCCGGGCGCTTCGCTAATTCAAACCATCGATCAGGCGGGGATGAGAGCAATAAATTATTGTGACAAGATGCAATCCTCGCGCCGGGCGCCTCTGCCTGCATCGATCCATGGCCCTGCCCGCACCTCCCCTGCCAGCAGCCAGCGCTGCTCCAGCCTCCTGCGCCCATCGCTCACCTCTGGGAGGCGCCCTGCAACCACCCATGGCCCTACCCCTGTCTTTCCTCTGCTGCTCTCAGGCACCTGGGCTGGGATGCCCCCCTGCACCCCCAGTGCTTTGCCCCCCGCACCCCCCAGTGCTTTGCCCCCCGCACCCCCCAGTCATCCTTTGCTAGCCATTGTGGGACTCCCCAGTTATCTCCAAACTCCTTAAGGGTGCACCCAGTCAGCACCCTATTCCAGCATCATCACTCTCTTCATCAGCAGGCCTCCGTCAGTCTTGGAAGACTATGGTATTGTGCTCTGTGCTGCATACGCTGCATGCGAAGCACGAAAGCCTGGGTTAGATTGTTATGGAGGATAGGCTGTTACCCACGCAGCAAATCCCCCATCTCCACGCCACTGAATTAGTCCAGTGGAAAGGCAGAGCCAATACGATTGGATCCAGCTGGCGTCGCAGAGCTGGGCTAAGGACAGGAGCTCACCCTGTCTTGTGGGGCCGACCCGGGTCTTGAAACCTGGCCTGCTGGTTAACAAGCACAGTGTCTTAGCCACTATTTTCAACCATCTCTGGCTGTGGTGGCACAAGTGGTTAAGACACTGTGCCAGTTAACTAGGAGGCCAGGGGTCGAGATCCGAGTCCTGTGGTGGGCTTCAGGGGGTTCTCACAGGTTCTATAGAACCCTTTGCTAATGAACACCTGGTTCTGAGAACCGGTTACTAATGGGACACAGAACCTGTTGTTATTTTAGGTTATTAGGACATAGAATCTGTTGTTAATTTAGGTTATTAGGACATAGAATCTGTTGTTAATTTATTTGAATCCCACCACTGCTCCGGTCCCGCAAGACAGGGTGAGCTCCAGTCCTTAGACCAGCTCCTGCCAACCTAGCAGTTCAAAAGCATGGAAATGCAAGTAAATAAATAGGCACCATCTTGGTGAGAAGATAACAGCGTTCTGTGCACCTCGGCGTATGTCATGCCGGCCCCATGACCACAGAAATGTCTTTGGATAACGCAGGCTCTAAAGGCTTAGAAACGGGGATGAGCACCACACCCTAGAGTCGAATATGACTGGCAGTTAACCTGCAGGGGACCTTTACCTTTTTTATTTTCAGCCATCATGCCATGGCACACTGGTGTGCTGTGGATGTTCCACAGGATGTTCCTAGGAGATTGTAGTGAGTCATAAGAAGATTGTGGTGGGTCATAAGAACATAAGAGCCTCCACTGGATCAGGCCACAGGCCCAAGTCCAGCTTCCTGTATCATACAGCAGTGCACCAGATCACTCAGGGTTCACACACACACACAAAACTTGGCATCCATCAATCTTGAAAGACTATGGTATCGTGCTCGACGCTGACACTGCATGCGAAGCATGAAGGCCAGGGTAGCTTGTTATGGAGGATATGCTGTTACCCATGCAGCAAATCCCCCCTCTCCACGACACTGAAATAGTCCAGTGAAAAGGCAGAGCCGATACGATTGGATCCAGCTGCATCGCAGAGCTGGGCTAAGGACAGGAGCTCACCCTGTCTTGTGGGGACCCGGGTCTCGAACCCTGGCCTGCTGGTTAACATGCACAGTGTCTTAACCATTTGCGCCACCCCACAAGGGTTCACACAAACAAGACACCTGCATCCACCTGCAACCTCAAAATGCAGGGGAGGGCACCTGAATGCAGATGTCATAAGTACTTCCTGAAGCATCTGACAGGCCTCTGTGTAATACAGGAAGCAGGACTAGATGGGCTTTTGGCTTGATCCAGTAGAGGCTCTTCTTATGTTCAGGTGCCCTCCTCTTCATTTGGCATTTGGAGGTTGTCCACATCTACATCTATCTAGTTCAGGGGTGACCAACATTTTTGGCAGGAGGGCCACATCATTTTTTGACATAGTGTTGGGGACTGGAAAAATGATTTATATTTCAAATTTGAATAAATTTACATATAAGATTGTGTTAGAGACATTAGAACGCTTGTCCGGGGCCCAATAGCAGGGTCTTGCCAAGGGCCACATTGAGGCTTGCTAAGGATTGCATTCAGCCCCAGGGCCAGTGTTTGTACACCCCTGATCTAGAAGATTTGAGCCTCCCACCAGTAGCATGGTGTGCCTTGTCAGCTACACAAAAACTGACAGTGTGCCTTGACAATTTAGCAACTTGTCAGTGTGCCCTAAGATGAAAAAGACAGAAAATCTCTGTTCTAAACATTCTCTAGTATTCTGAAACCTCCTCCATTTTTGCTCTCTCTGCCAAGAATGGCTGCCCCACAGTTCTTCTTTTGCCTCTGCTGACCCTCTTAGTGTCCAGAACATGGCAAGACATGTGGGCCCTTGGAGTCCTGTCACCTTCTGCTACACTGAAGGTCGAGCATAGTGTTTCCTCCCTGCAATGACCAGTCAGACACCTTTGAGCAATAGCTCTGCTATGCTGTTGCCAGAGAATTCAGTTCAATCCCAACCAATTTAGGCTTGCCTAATTCAGCCGACATATCTTCCCATGGTGGTTGGGGAGGTCAGCGTATGCCTGTGCACTGGCCTAATCCCTCCAGTGGTGGGGCAGAAATGCCTTACAACACTTTTGTCACACTCCCAGGTCAGCACAGAATTTATGCCAGGGCTTATGCCAACCTAACTGGAGATTAGGATTGCAGCCAAAGTATCCACATGAGGATACTGGCCTTTCACATGAAGTCCCATATAGCCATTGATAGACTTCCTTCTCCACTTTTTTCTTCATTGTCTTGTTTTATCTTTCTCCTTTTTCTGATTTTTCCTCTCAATTTTTTACATACTGTACTAACTGATCAACCTACAGCTCCTGGAAAGGCTTCATCCCCTCCCCTTTACTAGTTAACTTCCTATCTTAGTTTATTTCCTCTCCTTGTTTGGTCAGCATGGTTCTTCTCTGTAGACCAAGTCCTGTGAACTGCCTTAGAAAGCCATTCCTTGGGGTGGGGGAGCAAAAAAGAAATCCTTTGCTTTTAACCCCCATGAATTGCTAGGCAGACTGCATCAGGGGATCAAAGAGATTCATAAGTTTTCTAAATGACAATAATCATATTATTGATTTGATCTGAAGACCATACTCGTTCCAGAGACAGGTATCAATGACCTGGTCTACATATTCAGGTGGATGAGCCACAGATTCCTGAGAAGGTTGAATAGGCCGTACTTCTTTAGGCTGCAGGGGGTTGGTTGATACATTTTTGTTAATATTCTCATATATTTTGAGGGGGGACGACTGACAAATACATTCAGGAGGGAAGTTCTAAGCTAGACATCTCCCTGCTGTGCTAATTTTTTTTCTACCAATGATTTTTTAAATGTTGGGGAGTCTTCAAAAACGTGATCTCCCACTTAACAGTCTGAAGTGGTATAACCCATTCTATCACCTCAAGATTATTCTATTCCATTTTTAAGTCATATTGCATGTTTAGACCAAGACAACATGCTGAAAATATAAAACATTTATAAAATATCCAAACTTAACTTTCATGCCAGCCCTGTTTCTGGCTGTTTCAAATACAAGCCAACGTTCTTTTGCTTTTACTTTTATGTAACTTCTGGATGACAATGTTCACAAATATGTCTGCTCCATCATCAAGACATGACTTGCATGTGTGAATGCATAGCTATCGCAAAACTAAACTGAGGTCTGGCATTTGTTAGTTCCATTAAAGCACTCACACACTCAGAATCTGTGGGGTCTGTCAATGATAGAGGTATTTCTTGCCACCTTTGTCTTTACATAGCCTTGTGTAGAATTGTGCTCCCATATTCCATGTTATAAAACAGTAATCTAGACATTTCTCCCCTTTCCTGAAAAAATAAAAGCCTTCCTTAGCTGATAATGGGTCCTCTGAATCTTGATCTACCACAACTGAGAAACAAGCTACATTTTATTTGTAATGAAATAAGCAAATTGATTTTTCTCATGAATTTTGGATGAACATTACCTTATTCTAAGGCAGCTGTTGGTCCTTCTAACCCAGTACTAGCAACTGATGTAGCACTAGCTTTCCAGTACCTCCAGCAGAGGTCTTTCCTACCACTTGCTGCTAAGTCTCTTGGACTGCAATCCTATACTCCATTTAGGCCTGCCTATGCCCCTGCATAAATCCTGTGCTGACCTGGGATTGTCACCAAAGTACCGTAAAACACTTCTGCGCTACTCCTGGGGGAGGGTTAGGTGGCCATTGCACAGACATGCACTTGCCTCCCTCCATCACCACAGAACAAGAAGACTGATGAGTTGTGCCAGCCTAGGTTAGGATTGCACCCTTCAACTAGAGATACTAATCTGTGTTATCTCCAGTTGAAGCAGTGGCATCCCTAGGGGAACTGGGGGCCCCTTAGGGCCCCATTTACCACCCTCAGGTGGTAATTGCTGACATCTTTTGGATTAATTAACCTTATCAAGTCATATTCCATTGGATGCATATTTTCCAGAAGAATCCAATGCAAAAAAGCTTTGAAATATATACTTCCTATCAAACGTTATGGTAAAAAAACTAGACAACAAAAATGCATTGAGCCCTAGGAAAAGCTCTAGGAAAAGTGAAAGTAGCTGTATTGTGCCTTTACTCATGAGTAATCAAATATACCTTAGTCCATTGGAAAGGTCAGACTGAGAGGAATCCCAAAATGATCCTGATTCAGTGGATACAACCCCCACAAATTAATCCAGAAAGAAGTTCCTAATAGTTGCATTGAGCCCTATGGAAAGCAGAACTGAGCTACACACTCATGTTTATTTGTGAGAAAAAAAATGTGCCTTGGTTCATGTTCATGTCAGGCACAGAGGAATGCAAGGCCACCAGAATGGCACTAATACAGTAAAAGTAGAGCGCAACAGAAGGCAGCCTCACCTCCTTCCAAAAAAGAATAAAACAGAAGCTTAATTGATAAGATGATTTTTATATATGAAAATTTTAATTAATATCTAATTAATTGCATTAATTATTATTGATAATAATTAAATAATTTTGACATATGTGGGTATCAAAAAATTTGTGGGCCCTGGGCCCACACGGTATGCCACTGCTATTCTACTGACCTTTACCATACAAAGCTGAAGGAAGACAAAGCAAATCCCATCACAATCTTTCAGTTACAGTATAATGAAATGTTTAGAACTCACTGAAATGAAACTCATAGAAGAAAATCTGCAAAATGGTATATAAAGCAGAATTTTTCACACTTCTGGGAGTGGAAACGTACATTCTTCTGAACTTAAATGGGAGGCAGATTTTTCTGTTACACCTCCAAAATTTTGAGTGCAGAACCTTTTGGTAATTAATAAATTATATGTAATAAATTATTCATAATACAGTTTTACATTTAATAATAAGTAATATGTTTAAATTAACCACATGAAATCAATATACAAATATTTTTAGTTTTTATTTTGTCATGTCCTACAAAATGTCCAACATTTTGGTTTACCCAGTCCTCTTGCAGTTATAGAATTTGGTCACTCTTTCGCACTCTGTTGCTCTATTTCCTCTCACTTAAAGAAAAAAAGAGGGGAGTGGACAAGAAAAGGAAGTAAAGGAGAAGTGGTGTGGTAAAGCATTCACCTGTGATTATGGTACTTTCTGGATTTATGTCTCATCTAGAAGGGCTTTTTTTGCTTAGGTCAACCTGCAGTGCCTGTGAAAGGAATGACCTCTACCACATTTTCCTGCTAATTAACATGGAGCACAGGCACAGCTCATCAGGAAGTTTCATATATAAGCCTTACTGAAAGGAACCACCACTATGCAAAACAATGTCCTGGAGAATTGCACCCATGAGTTATAGCTGTCCAGTTCCAGCTCCCACTTTGCCATCATAAGGCTGCAATCCTAATCTCCAGTTAGTCCTGAGCCCTGCCATAAGTCCTGTTCTGACCTGGGGGGGAGGGGTGTCACTAAAGTGCCGTAAGACACTTCTGTGCCACGAGTCCTGGGAGAGGGTTATACCATGCGCTTGCATGGGAAAAGGAAGACTGATGAGTTGTGCTGGCCTAAGTTAGGATTGCACCCTTAGTGCAAGATCCACTTTCTGGGATGGCTTCTTTACATTGCCTCCTAAGGCAATCTGTGTGATGTTACATACTATGCTAGCTTACAGGGCCCTGCTTTCCAGCTAACATTATGACATATAAATCCTTCAGCTATGCTGCACTTCATACTGCATTATTGTATATTGCAACTATTGCATTCACTTCATTGGCTTTCATTGCTGATTTGACCCAATCCATTTTCTTATTGCTAAAGCAGTAGCATCCTTCACCAACAAGGATCTTATATGCATGCAAAAATTTAAAAAACACAACTTAAAAGTTGTTTCATGGCAAAATACTAATGCCAAAAGAAATATCAGCAAACTAGAAGTGCACACAAAGATGGAAAATCAAAAGGGGTGTAAGGCAAACCAGCCAGCTTGCTCCTGTCTGCCCCCTCTCAACACCTGCCTGAGTCAGCAGTAATGAAGGTTGTAAAGAAGAGGGATGGAACCCGTCAAAGAGGAGATTGGTTCTCAAGTACAACATCCTGGCCTATTTCATCTGTACAGCCCACAACCTCCTCTGTCTGCTACTTTCAGGCAAAAGTGCTGTTGCTAAAAAGGGGATGAGGCATAGACATTTGTTTCCCTCTTGGTACCAGAGAAGGAGGCAAACACTGGGAATGCAACATCTTTTGATCTGATCTGTTAATGTTGGTGTGTGCAAGGTTTTGTGTTACTGTACATGGGACTTTTTCTTGGAAAGTTTTCTATGGAGTTTGAATGGCAGCTGAAAACCAAGGGTTAGCATAAATTGTTTCTATAAAGTATATAGCACTTAATTTCTTAAAATGAGGGATAAAACCAGGGCACTATATCAGTGTCAGCCCACATATCCAAGAAACCCTTTCCCTCCTGTATCTGTGGTGTTAGGAGTGAAAATACATGTTTACCACATATACTCCATCTCCCACAGGCTGAGCTTGAGTTGTTTGTACCTCAAAGGATTATCACATTTTATTCTCACAGCAGCTCTGTAAGGTAGGCTAGGCTTAGAGGCAGTCTGTGGCCTTGTCAGACTGTAAGCATCTTTGCTGAGCAGGGATTTGAACCCCATTCTCCCCTGTCCCTATTTAGCCCTCTGTCCACCTTAACTATTTGATACTTGTATTGCTCTTTTCCAGTGGTGGGCTTCAGGCGGTTCGCACAGGTTCTATAGAACCCTTTGGTAATGAGCACCTGGTTATGAAAACCAGTTACTAATGGGACATAGAACCTGTTGTTCTATGGACATAGAAACTTTTGTTAATTTATTTGAATCCCACTGCTGCTCTTTTGTGTTTTAACTATTAAGAGGTAATGTGAATTGGTCCTTGGGACTGGACTACATGAGGCACAAATTCATTATGCTGATTGAGTGGAAAAGCTGATAAGGGAAGGAAAGTTCCTTGGAAGTGGAGCAGCAAAATCAGACAACACAGATATGCATGGATGTATCTACTCTACAATAATTGTTGATCATTCTTTACCAGCTGTCAGGCTTCCCTGAAATAATTCTGGGAATTGTAGATTGCTGATAATACTAAGAGTTCTCAAATACAGTAGCACCTCACATAAATTATGTTCCATGTAACAAGTCTAAATTTCCAAGGAATCATGCTTCATGTAACAAATCTGCTTCACGTAACAAGCAAACCCCTCTGACACCTAATGGGCCTGCACGCTATGCAGCCCTGACGCTCCACGCGAAGGCTGTTTAAAAAGGCTGCCAGCAAGCGCTGCTGCCTCTAACTGCCTGGGGGCACCAGAGGCAGCTGCCCCTAACTGCCCCCAAGAGCCTCCACCAGCCACCTTGAACCTCCAGCAGCAGCCCAGGTAAAAGTGTCTTTGATTGCAGCCTCCTAACCATATCTACCCAGAAGTAAGCCCCATTTTGTTTAATGGGTCTTACTCCCAGGAAAGTGTCTTTAGGATTGCAGCCTAAGAAGAATTCAATTACAGTGTTTTGTCATCATTTCTACATACATCTAATATTTTTATTTGAATATTTTTGGGGTTGTGGAACCAATCATCTGAGTTTCCATTATTTCCTATGGAAAAACCTACGTCACATAAAGAGCATTTCACATAACAAGCATGCCTCCAGAATGAATTAAACTTGTTACATGAGGCGCTACTGTATCTCACACTTCCCCCTACCAAACTGCAATATCAATATACGATTAAGGGCACAATCCTAACCTGGCATATCATCTCATCATCGTGTGGGGATGGTGTATTCATGTGCACTGGCCGAACTCCCACCCCAAATGGGGCAGAAGTAGCTTATGGCACTTATGTGAAGCCTCAGCCAGGTCAGCACAGGACTTATGTCAAGGCTTATGTCAGCCTAAGTGGAAGTTAGGATGGCAGCCTATGATATAAAATTTGTAGCTTGATCTGATAGGGTTAGTTGCTTCTAACCCTATTAAAATAAATAAGGTATAGGTGAGTTTAACCCTATAGTTCTCAAACTATACCCTATAGTTATAGTTATAGAACCCTATAGTTCTCAAATGAGTTCTCAAACATTTTCTATCACTGTTAAAATATATAGTATCCCGTTAAAAGTACAAATCTGTAACTAAAATACAGTTACATATCATGATGGCATCAAGTCTAATATATTAACAATAAAATATTGAAATGAACAGGGATCCAGCAAAAATTGGCTCATGACCCACCTTGTAGGTGGTCCTGACTCACAGTTTGAGAAACACTGATATATAGAACTGGATTTACAGTGGATCCTGTAATCCTCTTGCTTAGTACAAGGAGCTCTTGATTGCTGAAACATTAAATTTCCACATCACCAAAATAAAAAATAAAAAATAAGTGGTCAAAACATCTCAAATTGATGAAATGTAGGACCATAGTTCTGGGGTTATAGAAGCGGTCTAATCCAGAGTTCATTTATCATAACTTCCATTCCAGCATTTCATAGAAGGAAACAGACAAGCTTCTAACACACCAATTCTTATACCAAGGATTGCTACCAAAGCTGCCCGCTTCTACATTCATTACTATACATTGCTGAAAGCTCGACTCCCTCTAGTGTATGCAGGGATTTACTCTGCAATAGTTAAGTGGTGCTTGTTCATATATACATATATGTATGTTCTTGTTCATATATATATATATATATATATATGTGTGTGTGTGTGTGTATACACACATTATATATGTGTGTGTACGCGTGCACACACACACACACAGTATGCCCTTATCTCCAGTTCAGAATATACCTGAGCATTCATGCACATGCATTTATGACTTAGAGTTCATGCACAGGCATTTACATAGAAGTGCACTGAAGAGTAGGTGCATTTATCCCCCACACAGCTATTTAACTTCAAGAGACCACAGGGAAGATGATGAAACCTAAAGAATGACCACTCCCTCTTCAGCAACTCTCACACAAATGATATTTTAACAAAGCATTCCCAAAAGACCACCATGGTGGCAAAAAAGGGAGAGTAATTACCCAAGGCCCCCAACACCAGAAAATAGGAACAACTTGAAGCATATTACTTAAGAACACCTGAGAAAAATTATGCAGATAGTATTTCACCCTCCCATCCCCAACATTAAGTACAAAGTAAATTGACTCCCATCTTCCTGTATTCTCTGCCCTAGAAAAACAACCACTTGGCACTTTTATGTTCCACCAAATTAAAAGCAGCATTTATTTGGATTTATTCAAAGCATATTATTTTATAATCGATGTATATAGTTTTTGCCCACCTCAGTCTATGTGTGTCATGGCTTTGTATCAGCAACACAGTGGATCAACACAGCTTACAGACTTTTTTTCATTTTCCTATGTCGTGCCTTTCCTTGTCCCTGTAAAAGAGTGAGCATCACCAATCAGGATGCTTACCTTTCATGTTGTCTGCTTTTTTCACTTGAGGAACCTCACAAATTTTTATTCTTCTTGGCTTCAGGAGGTTCAATGTGACACCGTTCAAAAATCTCTGTGTAAGCTAGTGTAACATTTAAAAATCCTCCATGTTGTTCTATTTCCTATTCTTCTGCCCTTGCTTCCCATTGCATCTTTTCCCTGTGACCTTTCCTCCTCTGATTTTCTCACCCTGACCATCCATGACTTTCTTCCTTTCTTAAATGATTACACTCTTTCCCCTTTGTTGTCCTTTGTGCCTGAAACTCTAAGAAGGCTGTGCCACCCCACACTCTTTCAAATCCCTCTTCAAAACTCACTTCCATGAAACCTTTCACTCAGACCTTATCCCCAATCAAAATAAACACTAAATATATGTTACTACGTATTCTCACACTCTTCTAGCTGTTTTACGCTCCTATTCAAGTTCTTTTTCCAGTTTCAGCTTTTTTTGCACAGCCTTTCCTGAAAACCCTTCACTTCTCCTTGATCAAATTTCTACTGACTTCAGATTCTTCTATACCAATCCCTGACCTCATCCTATATCCTAACCTTTTCAACTGAATGAAAATCTGAATTCAATATTTATACTCTACTTTTTCCCATGTACAAAACAGCTTACAACATAGTATAAAACCCATTATATAAAAGCACAACTTAGTAAAAGAGAGAATATAAAAACACTTTGAATAAAACAGCTGGAACATCAAGCTAGAGGAAAAGACAGCTTACATAAGAAGGCCTTCATGCGACAATGAAAACAATTCACAGAGGGACAACAAATTGATCCTATGGGAATTATTTTTCGGTAAAACGTTATACAACTAGAGGGTGTTTGGATACAGGGGCCTTACTCTGTAGGAAAAGGGGACAGACTGAGGCAGTTCCAAATTTAGTATTCCCTGAATTAAGAGGATGATCATGGGATACACTGAGCAAGTGAAGGAATCTTTACCAAAATGCAGCCACATTAGATTTAAAGCAGTCTCCAACCAATTTAAACATTATTAATTTATTTAGAATATTTATAGCCATCCTCTCTCCCCCATTTGAAAGTTTTTTGTAATGACTCTCCCTAATGAATCTGAGAAACTGTAATTTCATCTGGGTGGTTAAAACTCTTTGTCCATCTAAGCAACTTTCTTAGAAGCCATGTTTGAAACCGATTTGCATTTGTGGAATGGACATATCAAAAAATGTTGGATAAATAAAACACCCTAAATGAGAATTAGGAACAGTTTTATACAGTCTTAAACTGGAGAAATATCCGGTTAGGTTTTGCTGATAAATGACACTCATCGCACATCTCATTTGTTTAAATGGGATTTATTTCCAAGTGAGTTTACAATTGGTGTGCCAGCTGTTATGGGATAATGGAATATAAATGCAGACCACCTATGTGAGGTAATTCTGTCACACATACCACCTCTTACAAATCTAACATGTTAACATTATATGGTTCATGATACAAAAGAGAAAGTAACTACTGTACATCTTAAGAAACAGAACTTGTGTTTGGGAATGCTGATGCCCCAAATCATTTTAGATACCAGGAAGATGATGTTATTTCCATATCACATTCATATAAAATGCTGTAAGGGAGGCTGCTACTATTATTTTCCAGATACGGGATTATAGGTGATTGTAAATGGAGAAAGAATGTGTACATGGATGGGGCTTAATATGAATTGCAAAATCCTATGATAGGACAAAGCCTTGGTTCACTGCAGTGTCAGAAGGAAAATAGTACTGTGAGCATGTTTAAGCCATTTCTGCCCAATATATACCGGTATATGCAACAGGAACCAAATGTGTACATTTGTGGGCAGGAAGAAAAGATATAAAATGCTTTTCATTTGGATCTAAACCCAAACACATCCCATACATTAACACATTTCACCTCAAAGGCTTACCTTAGGTAATAATATGTTAATTTTCCCAAGGTTTGCAACAGCTTGGGAAGACAGAAGAATGGCTAGAACCACTTCAAGTGGTATACATAGGGGAACTTTAAAATCAAATACAAAAACAGCCCTTAAGATATATATTTATATCTTAACAGCTGATATAGTATACTGACTACAACACTGAGCTATAGCTGAGAATATCTCAGGTCTGAAGCTTGCTTTTGCCATGAAAGCTTTAACCAAGAAACTTCCTCTCAGCCTTGCATAAGGGATACATAAGAATTGTGTCTGTGGTTCTCAAACTGGGATGTCATGACACCCCAGTATGAGAGGACTGGGAAGGCATACATTTGATCCCTAGGATCAAGCCGCTGCAAGGCTGGGTTTTATTAAAACATAATTTACCTTCAGCTATGGTCCAAGAGTTGTGGGGAGCTCATAAAGGGCTCTTGAAGGCTCCCCACAGCTCATAAGAAGAGGAAGTTTTGATTACAACCCACTTCCCGTTCACAATTGCAACCCAGTCACTAATCATTATTAACAAGCTGTGGGAGGCCCTCTAGAGTGGTCAGCTGAGTGCCCCACACCCAGGTACTGGAAGGAGGTAAGTTATGTATAATAAAAATCCCCCACTGTGTTTCTACCCCTTATTCTTGCTCCTGCACAACTTACCTTGGAGGAAGTAACTTACCTCCTGAGAAGTTTGAGAACCATCACATTATGTGCTCTGTGGTATGAAAATGCTACACTAGAAGTTTCATTGTGTGCTTGTGTCTGTGTTTAATTGCTCTGAATTAAACAAAAGTGTTTTTTTAAGGAAAGAACATCAAGAGTTGTGAGGGAAAATCCAAGGCCCAATCCTAGCCAACTTCCAGCAAAGTTGCAGCTCTGCCAACAAGACAAGTGTTGCATTCTGCAGAGGAGAGGCAGTCACAGCATATCAGTGCTGGAGAGTTGGATAGGATTGGGCTCACAGCCTAAAGTAATTCAGCCTGCTGATCTTGTTACATGTGCAGATTAGGCTATCCAGGCTCCAGGGGCATAATCCCAACCAATTTACGCCAGCATAACTCACTTGGCATATCTTTCCATGGTGGTGTGGGGAGGTCAGTGTATGCCTGTGCACAACCCAACCCCCACCCTCAGGAGTGGGACAGAAGTGCCTTATGGGAACTTTTGTGACTTCCACAGGTTGGCACAAGACTTATGCTGGTGTTTATGCCAGCCTAAATGGAGATTAGGTTTGCAGCTCAGGTCTGGCAGATCTCCGGGGGAAATTCATCCAAAAGTTAAGGCCTATCCAAGAGAATGGCCTTGTACATGCTTTTAAGATACCATGATTTTAAGGTAGAAGCCAAAGAATGTGTGACTCTGGTATAACCTCCTTTGAGAAATTCAGCACCTAAGAGGACAATCCTAACCATGTCTACTCAAAAGTAAGCCCCATTGTGTTTAATGGAGCTTACTCCCAAGAAAGTGTCTTTAGGATTGCAGCCTAAGCTTTGTCTCCATCCACAATAACCTTTCAGTAATACATGAGAAGTCTGGGAATGTCTTCCTAATAAATCCTAATAAATAAAATAGATTATTATTCAGAAATAATTAGAAAAACTTCATGGTATACTGCATTTATATGTTTACAACTGTTTTCTACCCATCCCATTGCAGTTAAGGCAGGTAGTTCTATTGACATGGCTCAGCTCAACAGTAAAGGCAAATAAAATGCAACCACTGGCATTTACAGGATCAGTGAAAATTGGTTAAATTTCTCTCTTGATATGAATAGGTACCCAGTTGTGAAGCATGTGGAGCCAAGTAAATGATTAACCCAGGGAAAGAAGCAAAACTTTAGGCAACAACAGCTTTAGCCCAGACTGAGAGAGATCCCTGAGGAACTCTTTGCATGGATTTAATCCAACTGGTGGTGAGCTGAGAGATGTGGAAATCTAAATTGGTTTTGCAATATCATTGCTTCAATTTAATCGGATAGTATTTAACTACTTGGTTTATAATTCTGCTACTGCTCCACGATCCACTATGCAGTTGAGCCCAAGTAGCTGTTGACTGAATTAGGAGAGTTTTGTTCTGGTCACTTTTAATAGGGGATCGATTGGCTGACATCTAGGTCCTTGGACTTAAATGGGTGACAAATTGGGCTGTGGTAGAAAAGAGTATCGATATACTCAACTTCAGGGATGCCTTTATGAACACAACCATTCCACATATTCCTCTCCTTCCACCCTGATGGCTTTACTCCCCTCTGATAGTTTCCTACTGCCCAACATGCAGTGCAGTCATATTTGAATTTACTCAGAATGAATAAGTTTGCAATATTATTATACACTCTTACCTGGAAGGAAATCCTTTGGGACTTCTGAGTAAATATGCATTGGGGTGCACTGCAGTTGCCACTGATTTTAAATTAGTGTGAACTGGATGTCAGGATGAGACTGTAAATTCCAAAGTAGAGGAACTTGTTGTGCTATGGTTTTGATACACTACTACTACTACTGCTACTACTACTACTACTACTACATTTTTATGTATGCAGAAATATTAGCAAATGCTTGGCTACCTTCTTCAAATCTTTCCTTACATAGCCATGAGCCAACAGCCAACCCCTCACTCTGCTATACTGGGTAAGATCCAGTCTTTAGAATGATTGAGGTCCTGTCTTCTATGACTTTATTCAAAACATACCCTTAGACCCCTGGAAATTCACTTCCCACAATTCTTAAGAAATAATGGGTGCTGGAGAAAAAGGTTCTCCACCTTGGATTTGCCTATCTAATCCCAGATGAATTGGAGGTGCAAAACTGTTTGTGGTTACTTGATGGGAAGGGAAAAGCACTCTGCATTCAGTTAGAGCAATGATTTTCAACCTTTTTCATCTTACAGCACACTTAACAAGGCACTAAAATTTTCAAGGCACACCATCAATTGTTTTTATCATTGACAAGGCACACCAGACTGTTCAAATCCCCCGATTTTCCTATTGAATGTCAATCCCCAAATTCCTATGGCACACCTGATGACTTCCACGGCACACCAGTGTGCCATGCCATACTGGTTGAAAATCACTGTGTTAGAGACCCTATCTATTGTTATTTTACCTGTCCCATGGCTGATTCTTGTCTGTGGGAAGAGACTCAGGAGCAAAATCTAGATGAGACTACTCTGCTGCTTCAGCTCACATGTATTCCCACTCACATCCCAAATCCACTCCACTCCCGTCCATATTTCTTTGCTTATTGGAAATGGGGCAGGGGTCTTTTTAATTCTGCAAACATTCAAGTTTCTAGTTTTATAAACTTTTCTTTCCTTCCTCCCTCCAGGTGAGGAAGCAGAAGAAAGAACTTTTATTGAAGTTAAAAATTCTCACATACTCAAGCAAGATGTGCTGGGCATATAACGGTGTTCAGGATACTCTTGAGGCAACATTTCACAGCTGGACTTGTGTTTTTCTTGCTACCATCCTTCTTATCATCCTACCTATTCCTCATTCCAAATTCTCAAGCAACTCACTCTACAGGAAGAACAGGAAAAATGAGAAAGGGGGAAAAAGTTTATATTTGAGAGGGGGTTGCAATGATTTGGGGTGGTTGGATGGGATTATCTAGTGGAGAAAAGATGAGATGGATCATGATCTAATTCTTCCGCCCCTCCCTCACTTAACCTCCTTTCACTACCCTTGGAGTACCACTACCCCAAATGTCCAAGTGTCACGTCTCCAGTGATGGGCTTCAAAGAAATTAAGAACCGGTTCTCTGTCCATCTGGCAGCCACTTTTAAATGGCTATTTTTAAACTTTATATGTACTATCTCTTGTTAAGAACCGGTTCTATAGTGTAGGTGCGAACCTGCTGCTGCCCCCCATTGCACGTCTCCCTCCCCCGCACTGCGCACCTAACCATATCACTCCCTGATACGTGGAAAGTGAGGAGAGAAGAAAGTGCTAAATGACTGCCTTCCCCGAATATCAACATAATATCAACAAAATATAATCAACATAACATGAACAAAAGGATAGTAAAAGGAGGGTGAAAGTAATTTGAGCTAAGACCCCATTCATTTCTTCAGAAGTTGAGATCCCACTTCTAGGGTCCACTCTGGAAATAATCTGAATATTTGTACAAAGCTTTCTAGTGTTGAAAGTGTTATTACCTCTGAACAAGCCTGTAAGGTAGGACAAAATTATTGATCCCTACATTGCAAGCAGGACTTGTGGCAGAGAGAGAGAGAGAGATTTACCCAGGACAACCTTGTGATCATATGGTAGAGATGAGATTTGAACTTGGGATTTATGATTTGCCACTCAGGATTAGGTCCTAACCAACTATCCAGCACTGACATAGCTGTGCCAGCTGGGCATGTGCTGCACCCTGCAATTGGGGTGCAGTTATCAAGGTAAGGCAATGTCTGTTCCCTTACCTTGGAGTTGAATTGTCCTTACCCTGGAGCTGGAAACATAAGAAGAGCCTTCACTGGATCTAAATTGGTTAGGATTACACCCAAAGTCTTATAACACCCCTGCTAGGTATTCAGATCACCAGTTGGTGAGGAGTGGGAGGTGGGGAAGCTAATTCAGCACCTTCTCTTAAGAACTCTGGATGAGTTCCTGGTGGGGTAAAAGGTGAGACCTGAACTTCAGTCTTTGCTTTGAGGCTCCCAGCTCGGTCCCTTAACCACTGCAGGACTTTGCACCTCCTGGATTCCTGGGCTGATCTTTGGAAGCCTTTCTTTCCAGTGTGTTCTTGTCTCTGGTCCTAAACCCTCTCCAGTCTCCCCTCCCCAAGCCAGCCCAGCTGCCCCGAGGCTCCCGCTCCTGCCCTCCCGGAGGGGCGCGTGTTTGCCATGCCAGGCGCGTCCGCAGCCCGGCCCGCTCTCAGGCGCAGGGAGGCAGTTTAGCGCTGATGGATACACACACTTGTCTCTTAATCTCCGGAGCCTCTGATCAATACGCTATTTCCCTTTGTTGCCAGAAATTTCGATCCCCTGCCCTGGAATTAGGTTCCCTGCCTTAATCTAAACGGAAACCGGCTTCCAGTTAGCTGGGGAGAGAGGGGGAGAGGGGAGAAGGGGAGGGTGAGTGAGCGAGAGAGAGGGGAATGGGAAAGGACAGGGGTGGGGGAGAGAGAGAGAGAGAGAGAGAGGTGAAGGCAGGAAAGAAGGAAAGAGGAATTGAGTAGATAGATAGATAGATAGATAGATAGATAGATAGATAGATAGATAGATAGATAGATAGATAGATAGATAGGCTCCACTGAGTTAAATGGGACTTTCTTCAGAAACTGATGGATGAATAGATAGATAAAATAGAGGTATAGGTAGAAAGCTCCACTTACTTCAGTGGGACTTTCTTCAGGAATGGATGGATGGATGGATGGATGGATGAGGAAGCTCCATTGAGTTCAATGGGACTTTGGGTGAATGGATGGATGAATAGATAGATAAAATAGAGATATAGATAGGCAAGCTCCATTGAGTTCAGTGGGACTTTCTTCAGGGATTGATTGGATGGATGGATGGATGGATGGATGGATGTGGAAGCTCCATTGAGTTCAATGGGACTTCAGATAATAATCGGATGGAGGGATGGAGAAGCAAACTCCGTTGAGTTCAATGGGTCTTACAGTACAATCCTATGCATGTCTGCTCAGAACTTAGTCACACTATAGTCAATGAGGCTTACTCCCATGTAAGTGTGCATAGGACTGAAGCTTTACTTCAGATCAGATCAGAGATCTGAGATAGATAGATAGATAGATAGATAGATAGATAGATAGATAGATAGATAGATAGATGAGGAGTGAATGAATGGCTCATCTTAAATTGGCCACCTATTATGGGGTAGCACAGCAGACCAATTCCTGCGCCTCTGCAAAAGAGAGTCATCCCTTTACCTTGTGTACACATAAACACACACACACTGGTCCAACTCTCTCCCTTTCTCTGTTTCATTCCCAGCCCACAGCCCACTCCAAGAAACTTTCCCAAGCTTGAGAGCTGGGGTTTACTCACAGTTGGTTCTCTTCACCATCCAGACTGTGTCCAAGTTGAAGTTGTTTTGGAGGATTTGGGGAGGTGGGGAAGAGTTGATAACTGGAGGGGGGGGGGGGGGAAAGACTTGTCAAGGAATGGGGTTAATGTGGAGGTTGTTGCTAGGAAAAAAACTGAAATCAAAATATGTTCCCCCTTTTTGGGGGGGAAGGGTTTGAACTAAGCTCTTTTGGTGATGGGGGGAGAAGAAAGGAAGAGAGGGAAGTTGGGAATGGTTGTGTGCTAGGCAAAAACGGGGGGATGAAGGGAAGAAGGAAACAGGGAAAAACAGACAGCTGCTGAAAGAAGGGATGAGGCAGGAGAGGTGATGGGGAGAGGGAGAAATGAATGGGAAGTGTTCTGCCTGCTTGCTGGGGGGAGAAAGGGACTGGATCAGGGCAGGGAGAGGAGGTGTGTCGGGAGGAAGGGATGGATGGAGGGTGGCAGAGGAAGTGTGATGTGCGATCGGGAGAACTGCGAAGTGTCTGCTGGTGCTGCTGGTGCTTCTGCCGTGCTGGTGGTGGTGCTGGTGCTGGTGGTGCTGCTAGTGGTGTTGGTGTGTCTCTTGCAAAGGCTCCTTTCCCCGTCGATAGCAGGGGAGGGAGAGAGGGAGCCGAGAGAGGCAGAGGCAGGGGGGGAAATATATGTAGGCAACGCCAGTGCTTCGGATCGATGGAATATAATTTTCCTCAAACTCGGAAAATAAAGTTCATAGCTGATCAAATTTGAAAACAGATGTCGAATCGCGACTCTAAATAAGATTCGATCCTTCTGAATGGACTGTGGATAATATTTGGCCGGGCACTTGATGAAAATGACTGATTTCATTTAGACAGAGAGAGAGGCTGGAGCCACCAACCTGTTTGCAGAAAATGGGATTTGTGCGTGTGTGTGTGTGCGTGTGTCTGTGTGCGTGTGCATGTGTGTGTATCAACCCCCCTTTTCCAATTCTGCTCCCCCCTTTTCCCCTCTCCTCCCCTTCCCTCAAATTTTGATGGATGGCTTCAGGGACCTGAGCATGCGCCCCTGCCTGCAGAGGGGGGTCGTCTTGCAAAAGTCCCACTCCAGGTAGCATCAGCAAGGCTTGCAGGCTGGGGCTGGGGGGAGCCCTAAAGTGGGGGGAGTATAGTGGGGGAATTATAACCCCCTCCACTACAAAACCCATTCACCACTAACACTAACACAACCATCACATCATCCAGTGGTGATACCTTTTCAACACTAACACAACCATCACATCACCCAGTGGTGAAACACATTCACCACCAACACTAACACAACTACCACATCATCCAGTGAAACTCATTCACCACTGATACTAACACAACCATCACATCATTCAATGGTGAAACCCATTCACCACTAACACCATCCAGTGGTGAAACCTATTCACCACTAACACTAACACAACCATCACATCATCCAGTGGTGAAACCCATTCACCACTATCACTAACACAACCATCACATCATCCAGTGGTGAAACACATTCATCACCGACACTAACACAACCAACTCATCATCCAGTGGTGAAACTCATTTACCACTAACACTAACACATCATCCAGTGGTGAAACCCATTCACCGTTAACACAACCATCCTG